>OX465281.1:88481641-89681641 GCA_949987705.1 Thereva unica
TTGAATTGACCCCATTTCACCCCCTTAGGGGATGAATTTCGAAAAATCGCTAGGGATGCACTGTCAATATTTCAGCCCATTAGCTCTAGCGGTTTAGGTTGTGCGTTGTCTGTCAGTCAGTTACTTTTTATACAATAGAAAAAAAGTAAAGAAAAAAATCCCCTTACAACTTATTGAACCCCAATTCACCCCCTTCAACCCTTTTTTTTTTTTTTTTTTTTTTTTTCAAAAAAAGGTAGCCTATGTCCGTCTCCAAGGTCTAAACTATGTCTGTAGCAAATTTCATCATAATCGGCCCAGTGGTTTAGGCGTGAAAGCGTAACAGACAGACATCGTCGTCATCAAACGTTCTTACCCAACTTTTATGCTCTATGCAACCATTGAAATCAATCAAGAACTATAAAGAAACTAAAGTCTAGAAATTAACAATTCTTTCATCTTCATATGGTTAATGAGTGAAAGACGAACAGCTATGTATATGCACAAATTTTTCAAATGACGATATCAGGCTATCAGAGAAGGAATGCAACATTTTTATGCACGCTCGCACATAACTACTCAGCAGAAAATTTTATTAGTATACATATATGGGGATAAACTTTATGTATTGGTGCATATTTTCTAGTTGTTTCAAAAACCAGCTGAAACTATTTACCTTCCTTTTCTGTTTTGCTTACTTTATCGAAGAGATAGAATCTGGTTTTATCTCGCCGAGTTCACGATGTATGCGTTGAGTTGTGTTCAGCAGTGATGTTCATATATTTTTATTCAAAAAAACTGGAAAAAGGGTGGTTTTTAATCGTGTTTTTAAGGTGTTAAATCAAACTTTACATACATTTCATGAAAATGGGGTTGAAGAGAAACTCTTTGGGAATAAATTGGTCTCATCAAAAAAACTCTAGGACCACTGTGGCCTTGTTCAACCTTTTTTTGTGAAACAGGTGTTTTTACATTTTTGAGATTTACTCGAAAAGTTACCATTATTTTGTCATGAAATTTATATTGTAGGTAGGCACCATCAGTGGCCACAATTTAAGCCCTGCCACAAGATTCTACGATAATTACACTCCCTATAATTAAATGTCAAAAAATGACCATTTTTAACGGTTTTTGATTTTTTTTGCAAAAACCTGTTGACCGATATCAATGGTCCAAAACTCATAATTTTCGTCTTTTTAAGCACTATTAAGTAGTATTTTTTGTTTTCCAAAACAACATATTTTTCGTACCCAAAACGTGAAAAACGCGTTTTCGCTCCTTTTATTAGCTTTTACCACCTGTTGCCCTGGACCAATTTTATCCAAAACACATTCATTGAATTCCTACGATTTTTCTCTTAATTATAGCGTCAAGAAATCGCAGGGTAGATTTATTTCAACTTTTTTTCTATTCTTCCTGGACTATTGTGCGTTGTCTGCCAGTCAGTTACATTTTATACAATAGAAAAAAAGTAAAGAAAAAAAACATCCCCTTACAACTTATTGAACCCCTTTTCACCCCTTTAAACCCTTTTTTCTCCAGAAAAAGTAGCCTATGTCCGTCTCCAAGGTATAAACTATGTCTGTAGCAAATTTCATCAAAATCGGTCCAGTGGTTTAGGCGTGAAAGCGTAACAGACAGACAGACAGAGTTACTTTCGCATTTATAATATTAATAAGGATTGTGATACTTAGAATTAGTACCCGCAGCGGGGAAAGTAAACGTCAACAGGCAATTTTTGGCTGATATAGAATAGATGTATCGCCAAGTCAAAATCATACTAAATACAGAGATTATCACAGAATTGTATGGAGGAATTCTGCCGAAGATCCAATCTTAAACTAGAAATTGACCACAGTGATATTCGGAACTGTTAGCGAATGTCATGAAGGCGACAGAAAATTCCCATTGCTCGAAAAATAATCCTAAAAGAACTGAAACAATAACAGAAGTATTAATAATTCAATAATTTAATAATAATGTGGACAGCTGATACATAGCTGAAGCATTAATAATTCAAGATGCACTCAAAAAAATCTTTCAATTGGAAGGATTTAATGCCATTCCGAAACAAATTACATCAAAAGACTACAAAAAATTGCCAATAGAAGCCAAAATCAACGTGAAGAAACCAGTTAAAACATTAGGAATCTACTGGCAGCTGATATCGGATACCTTTCCATTCAAAGTTAACCTGTCAACCGATCAGACATCTTCCACAAAGAGAGAAGTCCTATCACAAGAGCTAAATTGCTCGATTCGCTAGTTTGGGTAACACTCATAATAGTAACAGACACACTGGTTATATGGAATGCAATGGGGCAACCAAAACCAAAAATACCTCAAGGAACAATGGAAAGCGTTCAAGAAATCACTTAGAAAAAATCAAAATACCAAGATGACTGGGGTTGACGGAAACATCTCACGGTCAGAAGATCGAGATTCATGGATTTTGCGACGCCTCGTTCAAGGCATATGCTGACAGTGGTGTACCTAAAGTCTACAAACAAATGGTGCAATAATTTGCCTGCTTACCGCAAAAACCAGAGTAGCACCAGTTAAACTTGTATCGTATTTTTCCGAGAAATCGCCTGCCTAAGGATAAATAAAGATCGTCTCTTGCATTTGAATCAAAACATCCAGTGATTTTAGACACTATATATCACTTATGTCGATTGATCTCCGACTATTGCCACAAAGCAACCCATCATGGTGGAGTACAATTACCTTGCACAACAATACAATGAATATTGGATTGTGCGTATGAGAGTTCGTCATTTGCCAACGGCAAAAGGGGCAATCATGCCAACAGCTGATGGGAGAACTACCACGCTCCAGAGTAACAATGGCGCAAATTTTGGGGGGGGGGGAGGCAAAGACAGTATTCGAACGAGATTGCAAGAAGTGCATGTCGAAGGTTCAGCCAAAATCGCAGAAGTCTTAGCGACTGACTATTACATGGCATTTTATACCACCACCTACACCCCACTTTGGTGGGCTATGGGAAGCAGAGTAAAGAGCTTCAAATACCATTTTAAGAAGGTAAGCAGAGGCAGAACATGGACATTTGAAGATATTTGCACATTTGAAGAGATGTGAGTCAAGAGCAACATGAATCAGATGTTGTTACGTGTTAAATTATGACCACGCAAATGCCGGCAACTTAACGGTCGGGGTAGGCACACGTGTGCTATACACAGGGGCGCCACGTGATTATTATGGTCCGCGAACCGATCAACAATATAAAAGAAATTAAAAGAGAAATACAACTTTAAGATTCAATATCGGTATAATTTCTGTTGTAATATGCAAATCGTTTGTACAGCCAGACACTCGGTTGTTGCTACTTTGTGTTTATGAAACATTGCATTGCATACTTTATTTATACATATATATATATATGTGAAATGTCAGTTTATTTCCCTTTGTTTTTTCATTCCCAATTTATTGATGTTAAGGAATGGACGATATAAATATTATAATAAATAAAGGTTTATTTGTTCCTTAAATTTAATTAAATAATCTTTTGTTTAAAACCATAGGTTATTGGGCCAGCCCGCTTCCACTGCGTACACGGAACAAAAAATTTTTAATAAATAAAATTTTAAATAAAAAAAATAAATAAATAAAACGACGAGCACGACGGTAGGGATTGAACCTCTGGGAGTGGAGAACTTCGAGACATGGAAGATCCAAATGGAAGCACTAAAGAGAAAATCCCTGTGTTACGTGAATGAACAATTTAAGAGACCAACAACCACTGCAGAGGTATCAACAAAAAGAATGGAATCGTGAAGATCAGAAAGCGAAGGCAAACATCATTCTAGCAATACATCCTTTGGAACTAAAGCAGATCAAGTGTTGTATTACTGCTAACGAAGTATGGAAAAAATTGCACTCCATTTATCAATCAAATGGGTCAACAAGGAAGGCTTCACTATTAAAACACCTTCTGTTGCACAAAATGAATGAGGGAGAAGACATCCGTGGGCACATAGATGAATTTTTCGTTAAAATTGACAAGCTATCAAGCTTGGAGTAACAGATTAACGAGGAATTACAGATGATTATCTTGCTATATAGTTTACCAGAAAGTTATGAAAACTTTCGTTGTGCAATTGAATCCTTCCCTTTGTTTTTTCATTCACAATTTATTGATGTTAAGGAATGGACGATATAAATATTATAAAAAATAAAGGTTTATTTGTTCTCTAAATTTCATTAAATAATCTTTTGTTTAAAACCACAATTTCTTTATTCAATTTTTTTTCCACTGATTGAAATTTGATCTTCGACCGGCAGATAATAGATACAAAACCAATTTTAATAAAAAAAATTGATAATTATACCAATTTTAATAAAAATACTGCATATAAAACAACAATGCTTAAAGCAGGGCTTGACAGCCTTCGGCCACATTTTAGGAAATTCCGGGGTTGATTCTTAATTTAAAATTTCTATTAGTTGGAGCACGCCATGTGTGCTGTTCAGCAGTGCCGGTTAGGCCTATGGTCCATTCGAGTAAATACTCGAAGGGCCGAGCGGCCGGCTAGCCGCAGGTTGAGTTTTCAGGATTTCTTTTGTGAAGAAACTTAAAGTTTCGTCATAATTGTGACTACGCTCACGAAGATCGGCTCGAATTTGGCCTTTTATCTACCTCGCCTCTCTTCACCGCCTTCGGTCGACCGCCCTCGCCGCCTGAGAGACTGGCCAAAGCTGGCCTCTCAGACCGTGATATAGACACACGGCGCGGCGGGTGTAGTGCGATTATTGCACGGGCTGCGCAGTATTTGCTTAAAAATTTATATTTTCTATGGACCCTGGACCAACCCGTACAATAGGCTCACGGCGCGCACCGTGCTAATTTCTCCGCTATCTTTTTATATATGGGGGCCTCGGTAGCCTAGGGAGTAAGGCGTCTAGCTACTATCCGAGTGGTCCCGGGTTCGATTCCCGGCCAAGCCCCACGGTCCTTCGCCTTTTCCAATTTCCCACCTACATAACTTTCCTTCTTTCTTCTTCCCTCTTTACATTCCTGATTCCTCTTGTCATAGCCTTCCTTAGCCTTCCCCGCTCCGCCAAAGCCCATGTCATCGTTTGGTTGATGAGATTCAACTCGTTTCAGGAGGCATAACACTCCAGCGAGCTGTTTCTCGATGCCCGATGCCAAAGTCGCAATAGTAATGGTTGGAAGTAGGTAGACTGAAAAATATCGCGGGTAGGTTATGGCAGTTCCTTCCTTCCCCTACTAGAGCTGCTGTTCGACATTGCACTCTATATGAAGAAAATAGATTGTCGACAGTATAAAGGGTCTTCCCTGAGACTCTTAGTCTTTCATATAAAAAAAAATATATAAACTTTGGGCCAGTCACTACTGAAATGCTCGGGGGCTAAGGGGAGGCCAATCCGTCCCTGCTGGTCAGGTCTTTTCGCACCTTCAATTTGTCAGGAGTGTGAAGCTGTCCAGTGAAGGTCGGTTCCCTAACAGTGAACCTTTAATCCAATTATAATAAAAGAAGCTTTTCCAATGCCCGTGATCTTCACCTGAAATAAAGTGGGATCAGCAGTTTCTTTATCTAAGGACACATACACGGCACAAACAGATAAGTTGTACCTACTTTCTCTAATTTGTTTATCTAAGTTTTGTTTTATTTTTAGGTCATAACACACCTCCCCTTCTTTCGAGAGATTTCGCAAGAAATCTCTGAGTGAAATAACGCTCTCTTTTCATCCCTGTACGGTACTTAACCCTAACGCAAATCCTTAACCTAACTTCATGATTCATGTAATAATAATTCCAATTCCTTCAGAAAACTATTTCCAGCTGTGCATCCATATATCTAATACTGACTAATGGCAACTTCCAAATAACAAAATCTAAATTTCGAATCCCTGCAATAAAGAGTAATCCAAACTTCAAATCCATCTGAAACCTTTAATTCATTAGATAACTTTAACTTCAAATTCATAAGCCTATAACTAATCCAAATTTCAGTCCATACCATAAAAGGTAATCCTAACTTCAAATTCATATATTTTAATGATCCATCCTAATTTCAATCCCATGCTAAACTTCTTTAATAACAATTTGAAATTCATATATAGTATAACTAGTAACGATCAACCATAATTGCACTTGCTTTCTAACTGGGTGCAGTGGGATGTTCATAGGGCTTTAAGTCTTTCGCGTGCCACATTCCGGCATCCTTGCCTCCCTGGTCCTTCAATTGATATGTTCATGGCGACAATACCTTTGTTACCGCGAATGGTCCGATGTATTTCGGGACTAACTTCGCGGTAAAATATTGGGCGGCGTCTGATAGTACGTAGTTCTTCCGTCAAACAAGGTCATTTGCATAGAACCTCTGATCCCTCCTTTTGAGGTTATAACTAGGTCTGGCGGCTTCTGATGCTTTATTCAACCTCTCTCTGACGTACTTTCGAACATCGTCCAGTGCTTTTGAACGGGTTTTGCCTTGATCCCTAGAGCTGACACTTGCTTGCTTGCTTCTCGTCGCCGCGTGTTGTCATTTCTTGTCCATAGTTGATGAAGTAAGGAGTTAGTTTCGTCCCTTCGTGAGCCGCCGTACGGATGACACATCCTACCTTAGCTAAATACGAGTCCCACACACGATGGTTGTCCGCTACGTAGGCGCGCAGCATAGACTTAATGTTCTGATTCATACGATCGGGAAGCGTTGGCTTGGGAGTGGTAAAATGCAGTGTACTTGATAGTACTCGTCGTTGAGGGCCTTAAATTTGGTACACCAAAGATCAGGAAAACATATTCTTCTAGAATGCGACAAATGGGAAGGGCGGTCGCAAATCGTAACGTGGAGACGAAAGGGAACTTACTAAAATAATCAACGACGGTCAGAATGTATTTATTCCCACGTGTGGAACGGGGTAGTGGTCCTATAAGTTCTTTACAGATACACTCCAAAGGTCGATTGCCCTCTAACTTCGGGGTCATCAAACCTCTAACCTTCTTGCGTTCCGGCTTAGTCGACTGGCAGATTGTACAATGCTTAACATATGTCGAAGCATCACTCTTCATCTTCGGCCAGTAAACCCGTTGCGCAAGCCGGTCGTAAGTCTTCCTGACTGCCCCATGTCGTGCCATCGGGGTATCATGTGCCTCCAACATCATCTTCTTCCGTTCTGGTTTTACAATAACTCTCTTTCAATTAGCTTCTTCTCCGACCTACTCCGGATATTTCAAACGTATCTGTTTCGTCAGGTTGCCGTCTTCATATTTCCAGTTTGGTAAGCGTCCAGGATGCTCTTGTACTTGAGTGACCATCCGCTCGTACCATTTGTCCATCGGAGCAGCTTCGTTATCGATACACTCTACGATCGGGAATGACCTCGATAACAAATCTGGCACTAAATGTCCCATGCCCTTCTTGTGGATGATCTCGAAATCATACTGCTGGAGCCTTATCGCCCACCTGACCAAGCGTCCTGAAAGATCTTTCAAATTATGCAACCATACCAGCGATGCGTGATCCGTCACTACCATGAGCCTGGTACCTTCGATGTAGGGCCGCGAATTTCCAGTAGCCCAAAGTACTGCTAGGCACTCGAGTTCCGTGGTGGAGTAATTGCATTTGGACGGCTTAGTGACCTACTGAGGTAGGCAATTACCTTGTCCTGGACATCGAAGTGTTGGGTAAGAGCCGCTTCAAGTCCGTAACCTGAGGCATCCGTGTTCAAAATTCGGGCAAGTTAAAATGGGTTCACTCACCAGCCCATCTTTACGTCTTACGTCCCTTTTTCAATAATTCCGTAATCAGGGCAATCAGGGTGGCGAAATTTGGTACAAACC
This sequence comes from Thereva unica, assembly GCA_949987705.1. NCBI lineage: Eukaryota > Metazoa > Arthropoda > Insecta > Diptera > Therevidae > Thereva > Thereva unica. The sequence goes on from OX465281.1 coordinate 88,489,449, forward strand.
GTCGATACCAGCACACAATGCCTATGAATTTTCTCACCTCGGGGAGTGACTTTGGGGTTGGAATGTCTAAAATACCCTTCACCTTTTCCGGGTCTGCCTGTAACCCATTATCTCGCACTATATATCCTAGGTACTTCAGCTGCTCCCTACAGAATTCATATTTCTCAAAATTGATCACCAAGCCCGCCTGCCAAAGTTAGTCCAGTACTTTCTGTAACACTCACTTATGCTCCTCGAAAGTTTCAGTCACGATAAACGAACATTCGGTCGTTTTATGCTCCAGCTAGCACCCTATCGATTAAGCGCTGTCAAGTAGCTGGAGAATTCGATGGTGAAAGCTGTGTACTGTTTAGATTTCTCTGTCATGGGTACCTGCCAGAACGGAGACTTAATATCCAGTGGGTCGGCATACACGCATCATAACCTGAAGACTAAAAACCGGTTTTTAGGACAGGGGGGCAAAAGGAAGAGAGAAAGTTGTTGTAACTTTTTGAACAGAAATTTTTGGCGTGAAAACTAACACATGCACAAATGTATCTTCTTATCTTCTTCTTCTTTGCGTCTGATATTGACATATCTCTTTCGAGGTGTGCACACATTGATATTCCGTATAGGGGTAATAAAGTTACTCCCGGTAAAATAAATACCCATGTACGCCGATAGTATCATAAAAACCGGTTTTTAAATTTTGATATTACGATCCGTGTATGCCAGCCCCATGACAATAAGTATCGCGCATCGCGCAACTTATCAAAAACGGCTGACACAAATAGTAGAGGATAAGTGTCGAATTTCCTACATAAAAATTCACAATTCTAAAGAATAAAAATATAAATAGAGATAGGCACAAGTTAAATTCCATTGCACAGTAATTTAAAACCATTTCTTGCACTTGATCAAAAATGTTGGTTATCTCTTCAAGAAAATGCACCATAGGCCATAGGTATTTTATGTTTTCTCATGAGAAAATCGTTATGTTGATTTTGTTGTTTGGTTTTTTAGTTACATATGTATGTTCTGGATATGATAAAAATTAGTATTTAAATGAAGATAAGAAAGTCAGTCAGAGGTTGTCACTGAAACTCATAACAGGCTTATTTCGTCGTCTTTACCAAGTGAGACTACTTGGAACAAGTGAAGTAGTACCAAGCACTGCTAACACACCAACTGCATTCGCTTACAGGTACAAGAACCCTAAGCTAATTTCAAACAGAAAACTTTAAAATAAAGGTTTCATAAAACATTTGTATTGTAAGATGACTTTCACTGTAAGATTCAGTATTTTTGCGAGCATGTTTTAGGCTATTTGTATATCCCTTAAGATGACGGTCCAAAGGTTCATCTGCATGTATGCATGTATGTTTTTGTTTAGACAAATCTTGCAATTTGAGTTTGACCCACTTACATATAGCTGATCAACTTGAAATTTTGCACATTATGTATAGTTGCGTGACAATGAAATCTGACCATTTTGTAAAAAAATCAAGATGGCGGTCCCAAGATGGCTGCCGAATTTCCTAATTGCGCCCCCGACCCCCGACATGGGTATGAAATTGAAAGGGGATGATAAGTACAGTACAATTACCTATTTATTGTCATTCCAAATTCAAAAATTTTTCTAACTTCATATGGCTATCGATCTATCTATACAAATATAATTGGAATGTCTGTGATTTCAAAAACTATTTTTAAATTTTTTGTCTGTCTGTATTGCGATGGGATTTTCACTGGAAGACGCAGTTCTTTGTGGCCATGTCTTAGGCGGATACGACTATCAGATCCGATTATCGGTACCGACTATCGTGTCCGGCTACCAGATTAGACCGAAAACCTCAACCGATAGTCGAAAGAAAGCAATTGAACTTTCATTTGTCATTCGAATTGTAGACCTCACAGAGCTTTATCTAAATATCTAGGTTTTCCTAAAAATATCTTGATGGTACTATAGGAAACCCTTCACTTAGGGAACAGTGGATATTTAAATAGAGCTCTTTCAGATCTACAATTGCAATGATAAAAAAAAGTGTGTTCTCTATCTCGAGCTAGCCAAAAGTTCCGGTGTTAATAAAAAAAGAATATAGGTCGACCGATCGAACAAACCTAAAGTTTTAAAATTCTATATGAGGGTTGTCTAGGCCTCGGATGAATGTGCATGGCACATAAAATATCTATTGAAGCCGTTTATGGAGCAATGTAAGATTTTAGAAATAAAAACCAATTATTTTGGGGAGTATTGGCATAGATTTCGGGCAAAAGTTCCGAGTTGTCCCGACAGATACGTGGGCCGTTGAAATTAATGTATGAAACACGAATTTTCTCACATGGAAAAAAAATTGATATTCATTGAGATCTGAACTTTTGGAACACGACTATTTTGGTAGTTTGTAATTATCAACTCTTTTTCAAAAGTTATTAACTTTTGAAAGTTCGAACTTTTTTTTACTCAATATGGGTTTCTTTAATATGGTCGGATCAGAAATTTTACGTAAAACTGTTTGAAAAATGTTCAAAACAAAAACTTTTTATATTTATAGTACCTATATATATAGTACTTTTGTATACATTTTCTGTTGTATTAAAATAAATATTTGCCAAAAACAAAATTATTTGTTTTCATTTGCTTGCATTTAACATAACATTCAAAAGTTAATAACTTTTGAAAAAGAGTTGATAATTACAAACTACCAAAACAGTCGTGTTCCAAAAATTCAGATCTCAATGAACATCAAATTTTTTTCCATGTGAGAAAAAATAGTTTGTCATTTGTTCTACAGTGAAATTAGCGAAAGATTGAAAAACGTCGTTTAAAACAAATTATGCGAACGCAATCAGAAAACTGAGATTGTTCTGAGATTAATGATTATCATGACATTGAGCTGCTGGCTGGTCCTTGACACGGAAATTGTGATGAGCGACATTTATGACGATTTAAAAAATATCAACTCAACTAAGTCGACTCAACTTGCTAATGAAGTGAAACATCGAGTGTCTTATTGGAAATTGAAATTTTCATTTTATATATGGATGACGAAGGATTCAATTGTTTCACAGTTCGACGAAGATTTATGTGGATCTATCATTATTCTCAGTCCTAAACCTAAAGCAATGCCTGGAGGCGAAACAATATTTTTGTATAGCTTGAAAGCGGCGGGTTAGCCCTAGTGGGGATACCGATGTGTTTAAGAGAAAGCCCAGACTTAATGTATTTATAAAGCCCCCTATTTCCATGATGCGTTATATCTCAAGAGCGGGACTCCTATGAAGAAATTTTTGGAGCAACAAAATGGAGTGTTTGGAATGTTTTTCTTTTACCTAATGGTCAACCAATTTTTAGTTATAAATTACCCGGATGGAGATCCCTCAGTAATTTTTCCATATCATATGATACCATTAACTGATAAGTTCCTGTAGAAAATTATATGTACATACATACACAACTTGCTTATTGATGTAGAAAATTATATGTACATACATACACAACTTGCTTATTTTTCTGTTACTGTTACGCTTACTGTACATTATTGATATGCCTTATACATTTTAACTTTATAGAGAAGAATTTTTAGTCTTGTGTTGTAAGCGCTTCAGCGCGGATGCTAAATTAAAGTCATTTAATAATACTTTCGGGTTTTACTTTAAACATCCTTGAATCCCGGAGCTCATATTGTTTATATTTGGTGCCGAAACCCGGGAAATTTCAGGAAATTACGGTATCGGTAAAGCTACGAAAGTCATGGATACAGAATGTCGCGCAACATATAGACGGCAGGTAACGCGAATAGTTAATAACGCCGCGGAGTACCTACAATCGCCGGAATCTAAGCCTATGATCGCGAATCCGGAATCTTGGGACTCTATAGAGGAAGAACTTTGCGTTTTCCTGGAACGATTGCAAAATGCGCATGAAGGACTTAAAAGGGCAAATATTGATATGCGCGCTTCGATCAAGGCAGAAGATTATTCTAAGGAAAGCGAGGCTATAGCTGAATATGAGGACAAAGCCGTTAGTGCCATCGCAAGGATTACTCAACGATTAAATAAGGTACGACGTTTACAAGATCCAATTAATACTTCAACGAGGCAAACACGTGGCGCGAGTGATGATCAGCATAACATTAAATTGCCCAAACTTCCGTTAAAATGTTTCTCTGGTGAATACAATGATTGGCTCCCCTTTTGGGAACAGTTTAGGACAGCTGTGCATGAGAATGAATCACTTTCAGCATCCGATAAGTTCAACTATCTACAGTCGGTCCTAAAAGGTAAAGCAGGAGAAGCTATAGCTGGATTTACGCCCACAGGAAATTGTTATGATGGAGCTATATCCATGTTGCAGGAGGAATTCGGGAATACCGATAAATTAGTGGACAAAAACATGCAGGAATTAATGATTATGTTGCCGGTAAGTTCAAATACTGATGCTAAAGGGCTTCGACGCCTTTATAATACAGTGATGACGTGTACCAGATCGTTAACGGCGTTAGGAGTGTCTTCTAACGGCTACGCAATCATGCTGAAATCGAAATTACTGCGATGCTTACCCAGGGAATTGCAAGTCAGTTATCGTCGACTTCGTATAAGTGCAGAGTCATCTGATCAAGAGAACGAACACTCTCTTAGAAAGAGTACTACGTCAGTGGAAGGTAGTGAAAGCTCTTTTTGCTTTGACGGAGACACGCAAGTAAAAGAGTTGATGACATTCATAAAGAGAGAGGCAGAAGCTCTAGAAAGCTCTTTAGAAGAGAAGGAATCTCGCCGTACGTCACGAAATTATATTACTGCCGCTGGATTATTCGCAGCTAGTGCCAAGGAAATGTGTTATTTTTGTAAATCTGTGAAGCACCAAACAAAAGATTGTGATGGATCTCATACGGTAAGCCAGCGCAAAGAAATGTTGAGAGGTGACGGTAGATGTTTCCGATGCACTAATCGTGGCCACTGTGCGCGTACGTGTTTTAATAAACGATTGCGTTGCAGTCAATGTAAAGGTTGGCATGCTAAATCACTATGTGATCCGGAATATAAACGTCAAAAGGCTGCAGTCACTACTATAGCATCAACGTCAAATAAAGTGAAAGGTCAATCCGCTCCAGCAGGTACTCTTAATCTATATACTTCGCATTTCCATAATTCACATATGTCAAATAAGATGGCTGGTGTTTATTTACAGACTGCCATAGTACTTGCATTAAATCCAAAATCAAATCAAGATGGATATATTCGTATGATTTTGGATGGAGGTAGTCAAATGACGTTTATAAGGGAATCCATAGTACAACGATTAAATTTATTAGTGGTGAAATCACGACGGTTAAGTGTTTTATCATTTGGTTGTTCAGAACAGCCGCCAGCTAAAGAATGTGATATGGTGCGTCTTGTAATAAAAAGCCAATACGATTCTCAAACTGTAATGATCGAAGCGGTAGTTGTTCCAGAGATATGTATGGATGTCTTGACAGTCCCCACGACGAATATGCCTGCACTTGTCAAGTTAAAATTAGCTGATTCACGACCATTTGATTATCAGCCAACGACCAATATCGAATTATTAGTGGGTGCAGACTTTTATTGGAAGGTTGTAACAGGTAAATATGAACGTTTGACAGATCGGCTTACTGCGGTAGAAACACTTTTCGGTTGGACGTTGCATGGACCGATGTCAGATGAAATTTCGATGGATGGAAGTGCTACAAGAATCAGCGCTTTTCAAGTTTCTACAAGCGAAGAACTAAATGTGAAGTCCTTCTGGGATCTTGAGACCATTGGAATAAAGACGGTTGAGACTGAAGCTAAGTTGTTCACGGAAAATTTCGCTGAAAAGTATATACATAAAAGAGGAGAAAGATATGAAGTTTGTTTACCATGGAACAATGAAGGACTACACTTAGATGACAATAGCTCAGGTGCTTATTTTAGGTTAAAAACGTTAACTAGAAATCTTTCCAGAACGCCAGAAAAACTATTTGAATATGATAGAGCCATGCGAGATCTAATCATGGAAGGAATTGCAGAACGTGTTTCAGAGAATGTGAAGGCCGCTCGACAATATTATATGCCTCATAGACCAGTTTATCGAGACGACAAGACTACATCTAAACTCCGAATTGTATTCGATGCTTCGGCTCACGCAGCGAATTGTACATCGCTTAATGAGCATCTTTCCTCAGGGGCAAATTTATTACCGGATGTCTTAAAAATATTGCTAAATTTTCGTTTAGAGCCTATAGGATTGGTCGCGGATATTGAGAAGGCTTTCCTTCAAGTGTCCTTAAGTGAACAAGATCGTGATGTACACAGATTCTACTGGTATGCAGACGAGTTGGAAACAGTTGATAAGCTTCCGCCATGTCAAATATATCGTATGGCTCGTGTGACCTTTGGGGTAACGTCAAGTCCTTTTTTGTTAATTGCGACTTTGTTAAAGCATTTGAGTGGAGAGCAGGAACATTTTCCGGAATCAAGTAGTATTCTTAAGGACAGCTTTTATATGGATGATCTTGTATGTAGCGCAAAGAACGAAATTGAGGCGATTAGATTGTATAAGGAAGCTACTGTGATTCTCAAGGCTGCAGCTATGAATTTGAGAAAATGGAATTCTAACTCTCAGAAGGTAAGAGAAGTGCTTCCTGCAAACGAATCAATTCCATCCACTCAGAAGGTTTTAGGGTTGCTTTGGTACGTTTATAGCGATGAATTAGTTTTGGATGTAGCTCCTATCGTACGTTACATTGATGATACGAAAGCAAGGACCAAACGCAGCCTACTTCAGATAATAGCAAGGTTTTATGATCCATTAGGATTTCTTGGACCGTTTATTGTGAGCCTCAAGATACTATTTCAAATGGTTTGGAGATTAAAGTTGGCATGGGATGATGATCTAACGGATGAGCTATTGAAAAATTGGAATTGTTATAGTGCTCAGATTGAAAGTTTAAAAAATTTCTCTATTCCCAGATATGTAGGAGGGACAACGTCGGCCGTTATACAAGAACTTCACTTGTTCGCAGATGCGAGTCCTCATGCTTACGGAGCTGTTGCATATTTGAAGTCTATATGTTATTCGGGTCAAGTTGAGGTGAATTTTCTTTGTGCCCGGAATAGGATCGCCCCCTTAAAGGAGGATAATTCGAAGGAATTAACGCTGCCCCGTTTGGAGCTTACAGCAGCTTTAATAGCCGCACGTTTATGCGCACACATAACGACAAGTATTCGAGCAACATTCCAGAATGTATATCTTTGGACAGACTCGAGAATAACGCTTTGCTGGATTTTGAACAACTCAAAGAAATGGCAGCCGTACGTAGCAAATAGGATCAAGGAAATCAAAGATCTGACTGCAAATTATAAATGGAGACATTGTCCAGGAAAGGACAACCCGGCAGATTTATTAACGAGAGGAGTTTCTGCAAACTTGTTATTATCATCCGATCTTTGGAAACTGGGCCCTAGCTGGCTTCGAGATAGTCCTGACTCATGGCCGAAACAAGAAATTCCTGCCGAGATGCCCAATACGGTAATCTTATTACAGTTGAACACAAATATTAATGAAATTTCTTTTAGAAATCCTTTATTCCCAATCGAAAATTATAGTAGCTGGAAAAGGATTTTACGCATAACCGCATACGTTTTACGCTTCTTAAATATATTGCAAAAACGCCATATTGGAGATCTTCCCTTATCAGCCGAAGAGTTAAGTCAGGCAGAACGGTATTGGATAAAATACGCACAGCAAGTGGATTATAGTCAGGAAATCGCCACTTTACGCAAAGACAAACCTATCGATAGAACATCTCGCCTACTTACATTGAATCCGTTCCTGGATGTGAATGGTATTTTGCGAGTGCATAGTCGACTTCAAGAATCTGATCTAAGTACCGACCGAATCTATCCGATTATATTGTCTAAACGGTCTGTTATTAGTTCGCTTATCGTTCTTGACATGCATCAACGCACACTGCATGGAGGCGTGAATTTAGTGTTGACAAAGCTCAGAGAGAAATTTTGGATTTTGACGGCCAGACAATTAGTGAAAACTATTATCCAGAAATGTAACGTCTGTAAGAGATTGCGAGCAGCATCTGCTGATCAAACTTTCGCCCCATTGCCTCGAGATAGAATGCGAAGCTCACGACCCTTCGAAGTGACCGGAGTCGATTACGCAGGCCCCTTATATGTTAAGGTTGCCACAAATGATGTCATGACGCGCAAGGTATATATTTTACTCTTTACTTGTGCCGCTATAAGGGCTGTTCATATGGAATTAGTTCCTGATATGACTGCTGAATATTGTATCATGGCTTTTAGAAGATTTATCGCACGAAGGGGTATACCAAATACAGTCTATTCGGATAATGCTACAACCTTTAAAAGGGCATCTAAAGAATTGGCTACCCTAGGAGATATAGTAGCCACGGAACAGCTACATGGATTTCTTAGTGATCAAAGGATTCGGTGGAAGTTCATCGTAGAAAGAGCTCCATGGTGGGGTGGATTTTGGGAGCGATTAGTAAGAACGGTAAAAAATGTACTGAAAGCAACCATTGGACGGTCAACCCTGAGTACGGAAGAGCTCCAAACCTTTCTAACTGAAGCCGAAAGCGTAGTAAATTCTAGGCCCCTGACGTACACATCAGATGATCCTGAGGACTTAAGTCCCCTCACACCATCGCATTTTCTACTAGCCGCACCGCTAAAGTGCGAGTCAACGGAAACAAACACTATTTGGGAACCGAAGGGAGCAGAAATACGCCAATGTTGGAAATTGCGATTGAAGATGTTAAAGGTATTTTGGAAACGATGGCAGCAGGAGTATTTGCAGCAATTACGAACGCTTCATCACAACAAAGGTGTAATCTCGACCACGATTAAGGAGAGTGATGTTGTCTTGGTCGCCGAACCTTCAACGCCGAGAATTTTATGGAAATTGGCCGTGGTTGAAAAGACCTATCCTGGAAGAGACAATAAGGTTCGTGCCTGCCTGATTCGACTAGCCAACCGAACACGATTAAGAAGACCTATACAATTATTGTACCCCCTGGAGGTGAACTGAGATGGTAATATTCGCGCGGGGAGGATGTAGAAAATTATATGTACATACATACACAACTTGCTTATTGATGTAGAAAATTATATGTACATACATACACAACTTGCTTATTTTTCTGTTACTGTTACGCTTACTGTACATTATTGATATGCCTTATACATTTTAACTTTATAGAGAAGAATTTTTAGTCTTGTGTTGTAAGCGCTTCAGCGCGGATGCTAAATTAAAGTCATTTAATAATACTTTCGGGTTTTACTTTAAACATCCTTGAATCCCGGAGCTCATATTGTTTATAGTTCCTTTTCCATTATATAAAAATTAATTTATTGAAAATCTCTCAGGCTTCAATTTTTAATAATATCAATTTTCAAGTTTTAGCCGCAATCCGAGAAATTTTCACATATTTTACAAAGCAGTAATGAAAATTGGCGGCACCATCTACCTTTCCTATTCTCCTCTATTCTTCAAACCAAGCTACTACTAGACATTGCACCATGAACTGAACGACATGATGGACTGGTAGTACAAAGGGTTACACCTAAGCTTGGTTTTTTCATATAAAAAAAAAAAAAAAACCAAATAACTACCTCCAATAACAAAAAATGATTTCATAAAAAAGGAAACAAAACAACCAAATCTTCCACGGCTCATTTCTTTCTTGAATCTAATAAATTGTTTTTAAAACATATAAACTCAAAAAAAAAAAAAAAAAAACAAAAAAAAAGAACAGAGAATTTCGTTTCAAAGAACAGTAGACGCAATCGCAAGTATCTCAATTCATACTATTGCTATATACATGATTTCAAAAGTTTAATGTACATAAGCAGGCGAAACCGATAGACAGCATTTATAATTTTAACATGGATTTTTGATATCAGTGCAAGTAAGGCCATCTATGCCCAAAACCCGCCAACAAGGTTACGCATCTACTTATTGATAATCAATGTTCCCAATAATGCTCTCGAATACCCGATGAATTGTGCTTTTGCCAGTGCTAGCTGGGTAATATTGCACGAGTGAGCTCCGATTGATTTTAATAAATAAATCTCTCTCCCGTTCAGAGAACCCTAATTAATCTTAATTCACTCTCTTTGGCGTTTATCGTAATTCATTGATGTAAGCGCCGGTACTATCGTACGATCAGTGTTGATCGTGCGCGCGTAAGTGGTCCTCATGTTAAATGCAAGCAGTGAGAGAGATAATAAAAAAGAATATTTTTAAAAAAAAAATATTGTACTCCAGTTAAAATTAAATTAAAAGAAAGTGAAAGTGAATAAAACTAAAAAAAATGCTATGAAATAAAAATTAAAATAAAAAGCAAAATTACATGTGAAATTATGAGAAACGGCAAAATAAATGGAAGAAAAAAAATCTAAAGAAATGGAGAAGCAGAAGAAAATTTACAAAAGGATTAAATTATGGATGGAGGCATAAACAATGGTAAGTAACCGTACAAATAATTATATTCGTATTTTAAAACGCACGAGGTTCCTTATCCACTTGTTTCCCGGCAGCCTCATTCTCTCGCGAAACTTGTTCCACCCGAATATTTCGCAATTTGCTGCTATCCCCAGCGCAACCCACTCTAAGCAATATTTGTAAATTCATTCGCCTTGAGATCACCGCAAGTTTGACGTTTTGGCTGAAAAAAAAGAAACAATTTTTTTTAAAGAATAGCACACGTTGGGCGCCAAAATGTTACGTTACCAATTTTAATAGAAAAATAATTATACCAATTTAAATAAAAATACTGTATATAAAACAACAATGCTACTTTACTAGGGATATTAGAAGATATACGCTGGATATATACGGAGTATATGTCATGTCACTGTGTGAATAAGACGTAATCGCCGTGCTCCGTCTTATAGCCGCTTTTTATATAATTATATTATTTTTGAAGATAACATTTTCTGTTGCGTAATTTTATCTAGTTAATAGTTAATATGGTAAATGTTTAGAATAGCTACTTCCTCCCAGATTTTGATGAAATCTTTACACAAAGTACAGTTAATTATGTACATTCCAACTATGAAAAAAAAAAAATGTCGCTTTTTATTTAACTTAAAAGTACTAAGTACTTTAGAATAAAAAAAGGTATATCAAAAAATCATTTTTCCTACTTACAGACATTGCAGTGCTTTAAAAAGAATTAAAAAAAAAAACTTTTAAATATTTTTTTTAAAGCACTGCAATGTCTGTACCTAAGTAGGAAAAAATGATTTTTTGATGTACTTTTTTTTATTCTAAAATACTTCAATGCTGGCAAATATGAAAATAGTAAGCCCCATATTGCAACTTTTTTATTATTTGTGTCGAACGTTACATTGAATATTTTCTTTCCATCAGTTCAGTATAAAGCGGTTGTTGTTGTAACTTCGAAACGTCCAAAACGTCATACACAGTGAAGCAAATTATTAGTAATCCTTGGCTTTGAATACAAGATTTAATCGGTAATGCAAATTTATGGTCCAAATTCATTCGGAAAATGTTTTGGGATAAAAATTTCAAAGACCATAACCGAATGATTGTAGTTAATTTCGCGTATGTAAATGGTATATCAAGTGATTTCTTAGAAGAGGTTCTAAGTTTTACTTTAAAAAAATCATTTAGTATAAAAAGAAGACGGGAATTGAAACAAAGGTTTAAATATTTTAACGATCCGGTAGCTATATTAAATTAAAGTAATGCAATCTATCTAAATTATAATTTTTTTAATTTACAGCGACTTGGATACATCCGGCGGAGTCTTTTACATTTACATTTTTAGCTATAACGTACATTTTAAAAGAATGGTTGATTTAAATTTAAATAATTTTATTAAAAAATAATTTTTAATTTAAATTTTTTATTTGTATTATAAAAGTGGATATAATTCCGCTATTATTTTGAAAAATTCCTTTATTCGGTCATTAATTTTAATTTTTCTTTTAAAAAAATATTCTGATAAATAACCAACTAAATGGACGTCAGAGGTACCATATCTTGGTATGTTTCAGCGCACTTCTCGCCAAATTCGCTCAATATTTTGCGTATGAGCACCTTAAATTAAAACAATATGCAATAAAATTTTTGAATTTAATAATGTTATACAAATTTCTTACCTGTATCTGGATCGATAAAATTTGTTGAGTGGTTTACAGTTAAATGATTGTACGAATGTTCATTTAGGCTACTATAAGCACGCCAGCAATCTGAAATTATTATGGTTCCTGGTAAAACCCACTCTTTTATTACATCAACTAAAGTTGATCTGTTCCTGTTTGGAACAGGAACAATAAATATACGGCCACTTCCCCTTTCAAACCCGCCAAAAATCCACTTACCGTCGATTAAACGGCCTCTATTATATTTCCGACGGCCTATTTTAGCTTCATCTATTTCTACGATAACACCAGGCCCTCCGATTTTTTTGAAATGTGTTTTGGCCCAGTAGAAACAAACCTAATTAAAGTTATGCATTCTATTTTATTAAAATAATAACAATAAAAATATTTATATAATTACCTCCCGACAAAAGTTTTGCCAATCCACAACAGTAGCTGAACTCAAATAAAGTTCATTTTGTAGAAACTTCTGCCGGGGCGGTCGCATCATAATAAAGTAGCCAATAAACATACATATTTTTTCAAATGCAAATTTGGCTCGATTGAACCAAGTGCCAGTTTTACAGCTACGGTAGAATTCGCAACTTCTTTTTATACGTTTTTTGTGGGCATTTAAGATGTATCTAGTTTTTTGGCATCTAAATTCAAATGTTTGAACATTTAGCGTTAATTGTGCCCCGCAAACCTCACAATTTATTTCACTTTTTATAACTTTAACTTCTTTCAGGAAATTTACTAATTTTTCTCTATCACTAACTAAAATTAAAAATTCATATAATTTCGTAGCCTGCAAATAATAAAATTTTATTTATATATACACATATTAACAAAAAGTTTTAATATTAAAAAAAATCTTTTTTTACTTACTTTGGGATTATTTGCTTCTATTAATCTAGTTAAAATATATATTTGCAACAATTTATTTTTCAAAAGTACTCTGCACCTGCACAACACGTTTTTATAAATGGCAGTTATAACGGTAATTAAAGCACATTATAAGTGCTAGTTAGAAAAAAACCAAAATGGAATTAGGTGTAAGTAAATAAAACGTACAAATATGGGTGTAACCATTTTTATATTTAGTAGGATTGCTGTGCTTTACAAAACGTTTTTTTTTTAAGAAATTAACAAACAAAAATACACTTATATTAGTTTGGTTATCATTTTCTTACTTACCGACATTACAGTGATTTAGATATGAAAAAACGGTAAATAGAAGCATTTTGTTAAAAAACAATTTATTCGGGCTTACTAAAAAAAATATTGTGTGTGAATTTCATAAAAAAAGTGGTGCAGATTGGAGATTATTGTGTTTTTTTCATCTTAGTACTTTTAAGTTAAATATAAAGGTAACGGTACACGAGCCCCAATTTTTTTTTACCACGAGCCCCAATTGTCCACATCAAAATATACGTTGTGTGTAAATTTCATCGAAATTTGTGAAATAATACAGGAGTTATCACTTGTTCAATTATTGAAAAAACGGTACTTTAGAGTGGAATTACAGGATAACGGGACTTGAGCGACATTTTTTTTTTCATAGTTGGAATGTACATAATTAACTGTACTTTGTGTAAAAATTTCATCAAAATCGGGGAGGAAGTAGCTATTCTAAACATTTACCAAATCGAAAACTGTGGCTGTGAAAGTGTCAAAAAAAAAAAACAACTTCGTCACACACTCCTTTTTCCATAATGACCAGAGGCGTTGCGCGTACCACCTCCGATAATGGTCAGGGGGTGAACTTGGAAGAATTGCTCTAGAGACACACATCTCGAAAAAAATTGATGACCTCCTCTCCACCATTAGTAGCACTGATCTGCGAATTACAGAATTCTGTAATTCAATTAAAAATTTCAGCGATCGCCTCGACACAATCGAGCATCGTTTAACGGATGGTCTAAAGTCCATCTCCGAGGAAAAAAATAAACAGCTGGAGCAAGTCAACAAAAAAATTGAGTCTCTACAGGCGAGGATCTCTGTGCTAGAGAAGAAAATAGCATCAACGGATCATACTGATGACCTTCACATTATCAGCTTCCAGCTGGCTGATAACACACTCCAGTTTGGACGATATGCAACGTGCACAGAGGCTTTGCGATGTAATTATCCGGGAATCCCCAAGAAACCTGATGACTTTAATATCTCCAACTTATTTGGACCAGAAAATCAATGTGAAAACTCCAACACATTCAAATTAATTGAACTCACACTCAGGCAAAGGTTTGCGTTAATACAGAGCTAAACGCAGCTTCTTCGCAATCAAACAGCGCGATGTGACAAGAGAAATTTTCTGTATCCACTATATTCTCTTCGTTTTCTTTTTTTAGTTTTCTGGTAATCTGTTCTGGCTTCGAGCAATATTAAATTTTCTCTTAAAATTTTGCTTCAAAATTTCGTTTTTGGCTCTTCTTAAAATATGAATTTTCGTTTATGAATGATGAGCCAAGAAAAAAGACATCGAGGATAGGTGAAGTTTCTCTTTACATAATGTTGATGCTAATTGGAATACAGAGGGATATGTTGAATATAAGCTGATAACTTTGTAGCTTCCATTATATTTTTTACTAGCAAAATCCCCTTTAATAAAACAACAAAATTATGTGTGCATAGTCCGGAATAAGAAAAGGGTATAATGAAACAAAGAACAAATCTGCAAGACATGATTTTGGATATACCTCCAACTTTTTTTAAAATTCGAGGCTTATCATCGGAAAACTTTTATACTACGTGCACAACAGATACCTAGCCAATTTTATTCAGAATATGTCTTGTGCGCGCATATTTTGCATCCTAAACTTGCCCCATGGCGTAGATGGCTTGAGACGAAGATTGCCAACATTTTAAGACGATACTACTGATTTTATCCTAAAAAGGACAGTTGCTGCCTCCCGTTTTCTTGTTTCGTCGTTTCCGGACATACCGCCCGCTCGGCACTGGTTAACAACTAACTGTAACGCTTGTTTATAAACGATGTTAGATGTTTCACTTTTAAGTATTACAATGTTTGTGACATTACTGAGTTGAGTCGATTTAGTTGAGTTGATATTTTCGAAATCGTCATTAAATGTCGCTCACCAGAATTTCCTCGTCTATTACGAACTTTCAAAGCAGCTCACTGTCATCATTTTCATTAATCTCAGAACATTTTCCATTGTATATCCTATGTTGAGGAGAATAGTACTGAATTCTGAGTTTTCCGATTGCGTTCTTATCTTTTGCTTTAAATGACGTTTTCCAATATGTCCCTAAATGAGTGATCATTTCAGACATGCATCAATATAATCGGCCCACATATTTGTCGGGACAACCGGCAACATTTGCCCGGAATCTATGCCAATAAAACAGTTACTCCCCAAAATAATTGGCTTTTACATCTTAAATCTCGCGGTGTTCTGTTAATAGATACTTTATTTGCCATAGTACACTCATGGCATTCCCAGACAGCCATCATGCAGTCCTGTATAACTTTCGATTTTTTCCACGCAGGTTTTTAGATTTGTTCCACGCAGGATTTTCCATATGATCTTCTTCGATCGGTATCTTAAGCATAAAATGAGCTGTTCTTCCTGATGTGAGTAAAGTTGCCAAAATCTCTGCTACTGTCCTGATCTCATATTGGCCAAATAGCCTACCTTTCGAAATGTTAAAAAGCGTGGGACTTTACCTATGTACATATATTCTTTATTATTACTGTAACTTTTCGCTAGCGCCCCATATATTATACATATCGTCGCTTATCAAGAATAGTGTCACAACTCAAAAACAATGGATTTTACAGGGGAGCCATTTAAAAGTTTTTAGTTTCATACAAGCCCATGTTATGATCTTGGATTCCAGCGAGTTTCCAGCGGTCAGTATTAATCTGGATTTTTGCTACATAAAAATATGCATATTTAGCTATACATTCTCAAAATAAACTCGAAATTGGAAATGAAAAAAAGCAAAAGCAAAAAGTTTTCATTCAACATAATTTTTTACTTTTTAGTTAATTTTTAAACAAAAGCATATTTTTAATTTTTTTAAACTATATTTTTAGTTTTCTACCTTTTAGTTGATTATATGTCTTCGGTTATTTTGTGGTGACCGATATTTAAAATGAGGCCACTCATCTTACTGTACTCTACTCATCATACACTTTTATTTGGTATCCTTACCGAGAGCGTTGTAAAAAAAGGTAGTCCGCCATTTTGTGTTGGCTGCCATTTTGAATTTTCAATTACACCACCCAGACAGACAGACATGCAGATACACAAAAATTTTAAAAATGCGTGATTTCGTTTTAAAATAGTGTAAATACCCATATAAAATTTAAAAAACACAATTATTTTGAAATCACTCCACTCACTCCAATTATATTTATATAGATGATTCTCTTTAAAGATGATTTAAAGCGATAGAGAATATTTTTATGAATTGTATCAGTACGGGTTGCCTGAAGTGTTTTTTTTTTTGCAAGGAGATTGTAATGATCGCAGGCATGGGTGTAGGGGGTGTATGCGAGGTATGCAGGGATTTATTATTACTATTTTTTTAGATTTTGAGCTAAAATTATGCATTTGTAATTAAATTAAATGAGATGAAAGTATTAGTTTTAATTATCAACAGCATCTGAAAAAGGGCGCAAAACGACCACTAGCAGAGAAAAAATTAACCATAAAATGCGATTCGATATTTTCCACAAATTTTCTTGTTCACCATCATAAAATAATACGTTAATAATAAAATAAATAAAATAAAAGATAATACCTCATACGATGCGATGCACAAAAATTAAAGGAAATTAATTTTCAAATTTAAGGACAATTTTTGGGATTAGTAAAGGTAATTTGACCTGAAATTCTACCCAGTTAGTGTTTATATTATAAAGCAACCGTGGCCAAGTGCGGCTCTAAAGGTATTTCTTTAAATTAATGAATATTCCACACGGGTGTGGAAATGCTCCTAATTTCGTATCTAAAATCAATATTACAATGCTTTTATTCTAAGAAAGGCGTAAAAAAATTTCGTTTTTATTTTCACATAAATTTTACATAATTTTAGAGAGTTCAAAATTATTTTGTGTCGTTTTTTTTTAAATCTGGTAAGAAAACGTTTTCAATAATCATTTAAACGTCTTAACGAAGTGAAGTTTTTCGCGGCGTGATTTTTTCTACTTATTTTGTTTCAATTTCAGAAAATGTTTTGCTTATTATGACTTCAGAAAACATTACAAAACGAGAAACAACGAAGAAAATAGAACCTTTCAAGAAGAATGGGTAGAAGATTTTTCCAAACGCTCTTATGGAGAAGGGGAATTTATAAAAAAAAAAACTTAGAAGAATAATTCAAAACTGCATAAATTGATCGCACAGGTACCTATGTCACGCCGTACAACTGAACGATGGTGAAATTGAAGAAATGTTAGATCCTGTAGCTCTTACCGAAACAACTCGTGTTATCGATATCAGAAACGCGCTTTATGTGGCAATGAGGTTTGAACTGCCTCTAGATAAACTTGTAAATGTTGCATCTGACGGAGCACCTGCAATGATAGGGAAAAACCAAGGACTTATTAGTCTTTTAAACAACGATCCGAGAATTCCATGTTTTTTACCTCTGCCATAATTCACCACGAGTATCTCATAGCAAAGCACTTAAAATACGAAAATGTGTGGAAGATTGTTTTGCAAATTGTTAATGTTATTAGAACAAATGCCAAAACACATCAAGTTACGAGTAAATAACGAAACTGATGAAATACCCAATAATCTCTCCTTATGATGTGTAGTAAGATGGCCGTCAACTTACAATGTTTAGAGCCGTTTTGTAGATCTTCTAAATCCTACCATAACATTTACAAAAGAAAAAGGAAAATGTATTTAGTTTTGAAGCAAAAAAAGCATTTATTTGTGGATAGATTTCCGGCTTCGAAATAATACTTGTTGAAAAAGCTGCTGCCGAATTAGAGTTACTAGAGATAGAAGAGGATCAAGCATTGCAAATGCAGCATAAATCTACATCTTTAATCGAATTTTGGAAACTGGTGCCGCAATCGAAATATCCACACTTAAGAAAGCTTCTTGCCGTTTACTTTCAATTTTTGGTACGACATATTGCTGTGAATCTTTGTACTCCACAATGAAGTTCGTGAAGTCGAAATATATTTCGCAGTTGACCAATCAGCAGCTCACAGAACTGCTGCGAATAGCTTTGACGAATTATACGCCAAATTTCAAAGATTTGAGCAAAGGTTAATTGCTACATTTTGGATTATAATTTATTTTTATTTAATTTTGAAATTGTTTTGTATTTTATTTTTCTAAATTTTTGACGTGACAACGTCTATTAACTAGGTTTAAGATAGGACGCGCGTGTGAAAATGTCCCGCACAATGTCCCGCACACAAAAAAAAATCATATCTCCGCCCCCATACATGTTAGGGGGTGGTTAATGGCTCAAAATTTTCGTTAATTTATCCTCTACACGGGAAAAATACATTCATTCGCCTTAGTGACGTGACAACGTCTATTAAATCGGTTTAAGATAGGACGCGCGTGTGAAAATGTCCCACACACAAAAAAAATTGCTTCGAAATATATACCTAATTTATTAATTGAGAAAATAATACAAAACGCAATAACAGACGTTGTCACGTTCAAATTAATAGACGTTGTCACGTTAAAATACGGACGTGATACTTCACATCCAAGACCATTAATTTTTTTCTTTCATATATTCATTCATATAAGATTATATTTTTTATAGCACTTAAGACGTGTAGAATATTTCATATTATTAATTCAATTTTAATAAAATATGATTTTTGAAATTACATAATACTACATATAATGCGGCTCTTTATAATTATGAAATCCCCCCAAGCAGCTCTCATTAACCTCATGCGTGCCCACCCCTGTTTCAAAGTATAAGTTCACCGAAAAAATCCGTTATAACCAAAACACTTAAATTTAGCCGGTCCAGCAGGTTATGAAATGTCGTACATTTATCATTCAAAAATCGTAAAGAAAAGTGACACTTTTCTCGTTAGTAACACTTTTCTTCACGATTTAAGATATAACGTTCATTATAGTGCAATTAATTGTCAACAGAAAATTTTAACTTGAACAAATTATTATTTCTTTACAATTTTTGATTTTCAATGTACATACGTATTTCTATACAATTCCCGAAAAAATAGCATGTTCAACGTGTTAAGAAAAGCGAGTTTTCCAGAACGTATAAATTTTAATTAAAAATTTACACTCACTAGAAAACTATCACGTTTATTTACTTCTGGAACAATCTACTGTTAACATAAATTCAATATTGGCAGTTGACCCGTGAATACCGCTCTAGGAAATAAGAACATTAACGGTGAAAATGATATTTACACTCAACTTATCTGCCTCTTTATGCAAATATTGACAGATTACTTGATCAATTCGAAATCTTTAAAAGCTGTCCTTAATTTCTTTCATTCGGATTTTTTCTACCATTAACAATTTTATTAAAGGAGCAACAATCCTTATAATCTGGACATTTATCTGCTCTCGGTAAATTTACTCAATATTCCAAGAAGTTCAATGCAACCCCATTTCTGAAAAGTGCTCCCAAGTGTAATGGGGATAAATTTTGTGAACGTAAAGCATCAACAATAAAACCAAATCGAGTTGAATTTATTGCACAAATTGATGGGGTTTCATTTGATTAAGGACTCTTTTTGCTCAAACAAAAACAAATTCTCTTCTGCCTTTAAAATAAAAGAAAAAAGGTACCTAAGCCGCTTCGTCCTTAGTGTTCCTGTTTCCCCGTTTACTTCTCTTTAAATTCTCAGCAAATATGGGGATGCGAAAATATGTATATACATGTATATGGATAAATTTTTTTCGAACATGTACGCGCTTATTAATAAATTATGTGTCCGGAAATTGAATTCGGAAATCATTGGCAATAAAAAAGAGTCGCGGTAGAAAAAGGATCTCTGTAGAGTTAATGGTAATTTTTTGGTTTATGGCGCATTTTAGATTAAATATTTTTTAAGAGGCATGGAATTTTTAATTTTTGAGGTTTTATATAATTCAAAATCTTTTAATTTTTGACTTTCGAACTGAAAAAAAAATATGTTAAAGGAAATCTGGCCGCAATTGAGACCATTTTTAAAGTCAATAATATTACAACATTAAAACTTTAGTTCCCGCAAACAGTATGAGTTTTTATTCATGAATTTATAATAATGAGGGTAGCAGTACCCGCCCGGAAAATCGGTGGCGGTTCGTAAGGTTCAGGATAAGGGAAGCAATGCGCAAGGCGAAAGGTAAAAGTAAACGTATCGAAGGCTTTAACTAAAAAGCTGAAAAATAACATATAGTGGAGTCAGATAAGCAAAACATAAGGAACTGTTTCCATTCTCAAAATTATTTGGAACATGCACTTTACGATGGAGAACAAGAACAATTTTTAAACTTGAAAAAATTGAAAAAACTCAAATCGAAAATCCTGATTTTTTGTATTTTTTGTCAATTTTTTCAAAATAGTTTCGCTGCTAGAAGGCGTTTTGGGCCTTTTCTCAGATTCTGTTGATAACTAAAACGTCCAAAGAAAAACCGTTGAAAAACTGAAACTGCTACTTTGATTTCATTTAATTTTCCATACAAATGCATAATTTTGGTAAAAAACCAAAAAAGGTAGTAATAATAAAACTCTTCATACCTCGCATACAGCCCCTACATCCCACACTTCTTTACATACTCCTTGCAAAAACAAAACACTTTAGGCAACCCGTACTCGAAAAAACAATTAAAACATAAAACATATAATGGAAGCTACAAAGTTATCAATTTATATTCAATAGACACCGCCTGCCACCCCGCTTGAAAAACTATGGACAAAGAGAATCTTCGCCTATCCTCGATCTCGTGATTCTTGACTCAATTACAATAAACGAAAATTCATGTTTTCACAAGAGTCAAAATCAAATTTCGAAACGAATTTTTAAGAGTAAATTTAATACCAGAAAAACCAGAAAACGAAACCAAGAAAACAAAGAGAATACGGTGGATACAGAAATTTTTTTATCTTCGACTTGTTATATCCCACTGTTCAGATGCGAAGCAGCTGCGTTTAGCTCAGCTTCTGAGGGTGCTGTATCAACGAAAATCTTTACGCGAGTGTGAGCTTAGGCATACACGGATCATAACGTCAAGACTAAAAAATCGGTTTTTAGGACAGAGGGGCAAAAGGAAGAGAGAAAGTTGTTGTAACTTTTTGAACAGAAATTTTTGGCTTGAAAACTAACACATGTACAAATGTGCCGTCTTCTTCTTTGGGTCTGATAACATATCTCTTTGTTATTCTCGTTCGAGGTATGCACACATCGAATTATCCCGTGTAGGGATAATAAATTGCTCTCGGTAAAAAATACCCATGTACGCGAAGAGTATCATAAAAAACCGGGTTTTTAGGGTTGATATTACGATCCGTGTATGCCAGCTCAATGGGTTGGAGTTTTCACGTAGATTTTCTAGGGCTAATAAGCTAGAGATATTACAGCTTCCCATGTTGGTTACGCCTCGGCCTCTATAAGAGCGGCGAGAGGCACTTTAGTATTTGCCACTCTGCTTCTCTCCGCTCGTATCTTGGCAAGGGCTTCACTCTTTGTATATAGTAGTATGATAAATTTCAATTGTACATTTTATAAAAGAAAATTTGTACATTGCATGCTTAGTGTTTCCAGAGGAGGAATATATTAAGATTTTTCTTCTGATTAATCTTGATATATTTAAATTAATTAAATTATGAAGTTGGTTATTTGGTCAAGGGGAGTAGTGCTTCCTTTGCTTCCAATGAGGAACCGCCACTGCTTCACACGCATTAAAATTTCGTGAATGGATAAAATGCAAGAGGACATGCATTGCAATTTTCTCTTCGAAATTCGTTTACGGGTAAAAACACTCCCTCATAGCATCTGACCACGACAAGAGTGGCAAGAGTTCTCGTTTTTGAGATTCCCAATTGTTTTGGCGCACGCCATACTATTGGCTTATGGGTACAGCGAGTCGCACCGGGTTCCAGCTAGTATAAATATATGTATGCACTGAACATTAGACAAAGATGATCATACGCAAAAATTGCATCAACGAAAAAAATTTATTTTTTTGTATAATGTAGGTATATAATTGGAAATCAAAAAATATATGGCCTGTGTACATTTTATGTTTATAAGCTTGTTTGAATAAAAAAAAAAAACAATAACAGCAATTATTCTTATAAATGATTGAGAGTCGCATCGTGGTATTATTCGATATAGAATCACGTGGTACAATTAGGGTTAAACAAATCCACCCCCATCGGTAGCCAATATAAGCTAGTGTGTAAGGAAGACTAATTTGGATTTGAATGATTGCCGAAAATATACATAAGTCCACACTTCACGTTAGCGTAGTCCAGACCCTAATTGCAGTAAAAAAAATGCTGCAATAAAAACATTAAATTTCTTTTGCCCAGTATCAGAATTTTATTATTGTTTTTCTGTCAAAACGTTTAAGTTCACTTTAAAACCTGAAGCATTTATGCTGAATTTTTTTATTAAAGCTATTAAAGAAGTCGTCCTCCTTTTTCAACCGAATCGGTTAAGCTCTGCCCAAACAAAAATTTCCACAAAAACCACTTGAAGCCAAACTTAAAATTCCGCACGCCTCCGTTTGTTGGAGTTGAAGAAACTTTTCTAGCCCACATTTTTCGTCCCCTTCGTCCATCCCGCTCTCTATCTCATGCGCTGTACAGTTGAGAAACTTCCTACCTTTACAGAACAAAAATCAATTCCGATGCACCTTTCGTCCTTCCCTAATGAAGCTTTATTAAGATAGATCCCTCCTAAAAGTTCGTGTGAAGTATAATCCCATGGGATGATGGCTGGGAGTTGGGAAACTTTTCGATAACACGAAGAACTTGTTGGCTCTTGTTAGGAATTTTTCATTTTATCTTGAAGATAAGGGGCAGCTGAGTGTAACAAATGAGGAAGGATAAGTGGTGTACAGCATGGAACATGGCCTGAACTTTAATTAGTCAGGCATGCCATCCCTGAACAGTTCACCCTATATTCATCCAACAGTCTCAACAGAGAGCAACTGTTTCTAGAATTACAAACTAATGAAAAATTAAATCTCAACGTGAGCCAGTCTTATAATTACTAACGAAAAAAATGTCCTGTATTCTCAGGATTCACATCAGTGCAAAAAGTATCGATTTTCTTGCAGAGTACTTGCAATATAAAGCCAGAAAAATCCAGGTCGGTTTTTAAAATTGTCACTCAGTTAAATCGTGGCTTTCGAAATTCATTTCAATTAAGGCTGGACATTTTCAAATTCACCCATGAATCATACTTCTGCTCTGGTCCTTTTATTGACCTTCCTCTTCACTCTTTGCCGTAATTATTCCGTGAGGGGATTTCCTCCCCATCCCCCACTTACCATAAAAGGACGTAAAACTAACTCCCTTTAGGGATATGAATTGATAATGCTCCAGGTGCTCATTTGGGTTGTATCCAAAATGTTTCAATTCGTCTTTTCGCTCTTCGTTTTCTCTTCCACTGAAGCCTTGAATTGGCAGACACAAAAAGAGACCTTTTAATGGGCAGGCAGCAATAAAATTTCCATAATTGAATACCCTTACTCTGAAATTTTAATGTTTTGCAGACAAAATTATCATAAAGAATAGATACCAGAATGGTTTTTTATATGGAATTCTGCGAAAAAAGGTTGAGAATTGAGGATGAATTTCGTCCTTGTTTTTTTATCATTGTTCCTTATATAAAATGTCATAAAAGTTCAATTATAGGAGGAAGGAGTAGTGATCAACTCGTCAAATTTATATAACAATAACCATAATCGAAATTCTAAAATGGCAAAAAAAAACGTTATTGATTTGGAATTAAATCAACAATTACTCCGAGTTGAGTAAATTTTTATTGCTGTTTATGCTATGTCGGGTTCTGGCATTTCGTCTTTAAGTGATTAGACCAGCAAAATGGGAATCATGACCATTTTGTATGAAATGTGTTGTAGTCTATTAATTGTGAAGAAATAATTTTTTTTAAATGCAAAAGGAGGAAACAACTAAATATACCATGAACTCCTTAGAACAAATTATATAATTATTTTATACTCGTAAGGCCAACCCGTAATAAGCTTATGGGTCCTTCTAGTAAAGTAACCACACATGAAATAGGCTTAAAAGGCCTACCCTTACGAAAAATAAATATTTCTTATAGAGTATTTGAAAATGGGCTTTTTCCAGCAACTTTTAGCACATTATATAGTATAATCTCAAGAAAATACTCAGTTCCACCGTATTATTAATGCTATAAAATGGGCTTTTATAGACAGTATACCCTTGAAATCATGTGAGGAGAGAGTGTGCTTCAGAAGCATCTTATCTATTATCAGATATGATATAATGCAGACGTGTAAAACAATTGCGTGACCCTGGATTCTCATCTGAAATATCACTGCCCCAGGTTTGCCCAGATGTCAACCCCTTCACAGGTCTTATACTGCAAAATCCTAGGCTAATACTAAAAATTTCAGGGGTGAATGGATGCTTTCCTTCTTACCCATTATACAAATGCCATATTTCCGCTTTCCCTTACTATGTATTAAAAAACAATGTTTATCAATTCTGAGCCGGTTGTTTAGAGAGCTTCGGGAAAAACTATGTTCAGTATTCTTCCAAGATGTGAAGGTTTTCAGATTTTCGAACTCTTGTACAACCAACATACAGCCAGATCATGGGAGAAACACGATTTATCGTTAATTGGGGTTTTTCCGGGTTAATAAGCTGTAACTTTATTTGTCATGTTTTTCAACACAGATCGACGTTTTTTGGGTACTTGGTAATTTGGAAATTTAATCGTAAGTTCCACAACTCGATATTTGCGACCTTAAAGATAATAGGTAAATTCAACCAGCCCATATTTGTGCCGGAATTCTGAATGTCTAAAATCGGGCATCGATTTCCATCATAGGAGACCTAAACGAACCTTCAGGAATAATTTCTAAGGTCTGCCATGACCTCTGTATCGCACACATACATACATAGGTACAAGCATACACAAACTTCATAGAGATAAGATTTTGTTCGCCAATTTTTCATTATCAAGACAGAATCTAAGTATGCACTGGTAGCACGATAAGCTTTAAGTTGCACGCTAGAGCTAGGAGTACAGCTGCATAGGAATAAACCAGTTACAATTGTACAGAGAACGAATCAAGATGCACAATAACAAAAAGTGACAGTTTTTCATTAAAATAACACATGGCGCAGTCGAACTAAAAAAAAGTGATGAATAGTGATCCCGGGTATTTAAAGCAAGTTATACAGTGAAATAGGAAAATTTAAAAACTCGTGGCTATTGTGAAATGGGAACAGCTTCGAAGGCTGAAGATCATTTACCGAACGCAAAGAATCCCCGTGAAAGATCTCCAAAGACAGTTAAATATATAACGACATACATACATATGTGAGAATTCCGTTATAGACCTGGTCCCTAGAAACATTTTCTAGTTACACCCATGATGAAGAAGAAGAAAAAAACATCGAGACAGCACTTCTATAATACGCCTAATAAGAAAGTGAGACTGTTAAGGGGTCGTCCATTAATTACATAAGGCGTTTAGGGGGGGTCGACCCGAATCTCACCAAATCTCACGTGGGGGAGAGGGGGGGTCTCGGCAAATATCACGTAATTATTTTTTTTAAAGTAACAGTGTAACACTGCGAGAAAATTAGGTTAAATTAAGTAAAATATGTTTCTCCACTTAAGACCCCAATTCACTTACAGGCCGCCGGTAGGCAGTGGCCTTACAGATCAGGGCCTGTAGTCCCGACGTCGAGACGATAAAGAAACGAAACGAAATAACGAGACGAGACGAAAACATATTTCGTATTTCTGGAGACGATAATAACGTACTGTCTTGGCTTTGTTATTGTTGACCTATTAGGCAAAATAAATTAAAGCTATCAAAATAAACAATATTCCCAACTTACATTTTAACCTCAAAACCGCGACACACAAAAAGCAATAACGATTACAAATATGTCATGGTTTGTTTAGGCGAAAACGAGACGATATAAATTTAGCATTTTAATAAAACGGTTTCGTTTTCGTATCGTTTCGTCTTTGGGAGAACAGTCCCATTCAGCCATCATGTCTAAGCTTGACTCAGTCTAACTGAGGGATGATACTTCAGCTATCCACCTGACAGGCCGTAGCATGCAGGTGAAGTCATGATTCCCTACAGACACACAGGCGAAAACGACAGCTTAGCTTAGCAGGTTGTTAATTGAAGTGCAAAAATGTTCGTGGTCTTAACGAAAGCTTCAGGGGTGCACCAGACTCACGCCGTGAACACCCGCGAACAAGCCCGAACGCGAATGTGGATGGTTTTTACGCCTAGCTTCCGCCTTGCTTTCCGTTCCCAGGGCATACGTCGTGAATTCTTGCCGTAAGCTCACGGCAGGAGATCTTCAGGCACGAGATAAAGATAAATGCGATTTCAAAAAAAAGGAGGTTACTCAATTCGACGTGTAGGTATTTTGTGGTCCTGTTCACGCATAACTTTGTAACCCAATAACTTTTTTGCTTTTTTTGGTTCATTTGAAGGGGGAGCTTCCCACGGTGGCCCCGTTAAATCTTTTCTAAATTCTGATAACGGAGTTCGAAGTAAGGCATAAAAAACTGTTAAAATTGGTTTAACCTAAACATGTCACAGGCACCGAACAAATTACTTTATTGTTGTAAGTCTGGCAGCAGGCCGATGGGTGAGTGGGTAGAGCGTCGGATTCTCGGTTCAGCTGAGTGTGGCGCTTGCAGGTTTGCTCCCCGGTCGGGGCAGCATTTTTGTTTTCTTTTTCTCTTTTTATTCTTTCTGAAATGATTTATTAACATATATTGGTCAGCAGCCGATAGTACTTGACATAGCGCAAAGGGCTAGAGTAAAGCATTCTTGTCTGTGGGATCTGTGGGTGCGAGTTCGATCCCAAGGGCTCGCCGTGCTTTTTTTTTCTATATATCTACAAAATAATTATTTTTTAATTTCCTTCGGGGAATTTTGTTCCATATTAAACAAGTTTTCGACGTGAATACGTCTGTAAATTTGCTTCCTGAACAAAAGCCGATGAGAACGAAATTATGGCGAAATTTTCAGGTCAAAAAACTATTGTTTATATCGAATAAAGAAATATACCATGACGTGGATGACGAATCAAAGAATTTTATTGTTTACATTTAATTTCCCCGATATCAATGGCAACTTAACTTTTTATACCTATGCCTTATATTATCTTGATCTGTATGTGTGTGTAGTGTAAACAAATCTTGCAACTTGATTTTAACCCAGTTCCATATAACCGATAAACTGGAAATTTTGCACATACGTATAGTTCGCATGACAATACAATCTGCAATCAAATTTTGCAATTGCTCCCCGACCCCAGACATGGGTATCAAATGAAAATATGTGACAAATAGAATACACAACGACGCCACATAGCGACTTTCAAAACCCAAAATGCGGCCAACACAAAATGGCGGCTTACGTTTTTCTTTACAACGCCCTTGGTATGGGTATCAAATGAAAGTGTATGACGAGTATAGTACACTAAGCTATCGACTTCACAATAAACATTTCTTTTAATTTCCCTCGGAGAATTTTGTTTCATATTAAAAAGTTTTTTTTTAAATTCGTCCGAAAATACGCAAAAACTATTTAGCTCCTGCTTCGATTTTTATCCTTACTCCACGGGGCGGCGTGTAATACTTCTCAGAATGGATTTAAAAAGAAGAATCATTCTCGCGCTGCGTACACGCGTCTTCGATTAAACGATACTACCAAAAGTATCAACCTAGTAATGGGTAGTCCGAAAATTAAAGGATTCCTATAAAAACGGGGCTGCCAGTCGTGAACTGATCCTTTAGTCGCACCCCATTTGATTTCTTGTAGTCCGCCCACACGATGAAACACGTTTTGCGCAAAACGAGTTCCCAAGATTAATTAATAAAGGAGTTTTGCGCATAATGGGTTGCGTCGTGTGGACTGACCATTAGGTGTGGAAACAAAATTTCAAAACAAAACCTTCTGTCGGACTGCTTGCAGCTAGCTCTCAAGTTCGTAGACTAAGTTAAACGTTACATCCGATTTTTTGATGTCGTTTGTTGATGTTGCCTTGCCGCCTAACCGGCGGATTGTCTGGTACAGCCTCCGGTACTCATGCCTCGACGCCCCTTCTTCCATGTCGGCCGCAACGTTATGCCAGTACGCTTCGCGTTCTGATATCATTTTCTATCGAACTTAGTTGTTTAATCGTCAGTATTGCTCAAAGTTGACGTGTTTCATTCGCTTCCGCTGATTGACGAGATCCAGACAGCTGCCCGAGAGCTGTATCTTTGCTCTGGTTTGCAACTATTTACAAACACCGATTTTCGAGAGCTCATTTTCAAAGGTAAATGGCACACTCTATAAGCGCATTCTGATGCACTTACCAATCGTTGCGACAATATCGCCATTGACACAATAAATAGTTTACTCCAGGTAGTGCCACCACTTTTCTTGGCTTTCAATATCGCTTCCCTGACGACTTCCCCAGTGTCATAGGGTTCGCCCTTACTTGCGTATTTCGCCACATAATATGACACGGCAGTAACATTACCGCACGGCTGTATCTCCATATTACCACGCCAAACGTGTAATAGTGTTGGATTATAATTATTAATCATCGTTTCGTCCGCTGTCCGTTTCAACAAACAGAAGCGTCCGTTGTTTGCTATAGCTTCATCAGGGCCCAAACATACTGTTGTTTCCTTTATCGCCCTAGGAAAGCCAAATCGACAATTACTGTTGTTGCGATCTTTGTAGCACCTGGAGGTGTGCTTGTGAACTTGGCAGTTTTTAACTATATCACATAATTCGTCACTCTCAGAATTTCAAAGGAGCAAGAAACTGAAATATATGAGGAAACAAGAAGAACCGCGAAAAACATCTGCAGGAAGAAGAAAAGGCAATTCCTCAAGAATTACATCCTGAGAGCAAAGGAAAACTTTGCCCGAAACAAAACCAGCGAAGCATATAAGGAAGTAAACTTCTTCAAGAAAGGCTTCAAACCCTCCTCCTGTATATGTAGAACGAAAGAAGGCACTATAGTTACAGGCAGCGAAGATGTAAAGAAAAGATGGAAGGAATTTTTTAGCGAGCTGCTGAACGCAAACGAGAGCATCCGACAAGTACCAGAACCCCGTCCACAACATAACGATGACACTAGAGAAACAAACGAACCCACTCTGGAGGAAGTACAAAGTGCCATACGACTCTTAAGAAATAACAAATCTCCAGGAATTGATAACATCCCAGCAGAGCTGATCAAGCAAGGAGGCGAACCGCTTTCAGCAGCTATACATGAATTACTATGCTGCATATGGAGGAACGAAAAAATGCCTGAAGATTGGGAGCAAAGCATTATCTGCCCAATACACAAGAAAGGAGATAGATTCAACTGTGCAAATTACAGAGGCATATCTCTTTTAAGCACAGTGTATAAAATAATGACCAATATAATTAAGGCCAGACTATAACCTTATGCAGAAGCCGTAATAAGTGAATACCAAGCTGGATTCAGAAGAAATAGGTCAACGATGGATCAACTTTTTTCAATAAGGCAAATCCTCCGAAAATGCTGGAAATACAACACAGACGTGTATCAACTTTTCATCGACTTTAAACAAGCATACGACAGCATCGACAGGGAAAAAATGTATGTGACAATGCTGGACCTAAACATACCCCTAAAGATAGTGAAACTGACTAAAATGACAATGGAAAATACAAGGTGTGCAGTCAGAATACAAGGAGAATTGACGGAGTCTTTCCCAGTCAAGCAAGGCTTAAAGCAGGGCGATGGGCTGGCACCCATGCTATTTAATCTCTGCCTTGAAAGAGTAATTCACAAAGTAAACATTGGTGCGAACGCAACCCTGCTTAACAAATCAAAACAGTTGGCAGGATATGCCGACGACATAAACTGCCTTGCCAGATCACTGTCATACCTTAGAGAAGTATTCACAGAATTAGAAGATGGAGCTAAACATATAGGGCTGCAAATAAATGCAGACAAGAGCAAGATTGTAATTCAGTCAAGGGTGGAAAGAAGAAGAAGAAACCACAACACCACCTGGGGGGAATATAACTTCGAACGGGTAAGCCAATTTAACTACCTGGGGTCCACAGTCAGTGAAGACAACGATGAAACGATAGACGTACAAAGAAGAATAAACGCCGCAAACAGAACATACTTCTCACTACTGCCAGTAATGAAATCCAGAGACATCCACAGAAAAACAAAAATAAGAGTCTACAAAACCATCATACGTACAGTAGCTACGTATGGTTGTGAAGCATGGAGTATCTCCCAAAAATCCGCCGACAAGTTGGATATATTTGAGAGGAAGGTTCTCCGAAGGATATACGGCCCAATTAATGAAGACAATGCATGGAGAATACGCTACAATCACGAATTGTACGACTTATACAAAGAATGTAAACTTTCGACCCATGCCAAGCTACTGCGTTTACGTTGGGCCGGTCATGTCCAAAGAATGGATGACTCAAGGATACCAAAAAAATCCCTGTATCTACTACCAGATGGCAAAAGACCAGTTGGCAAACCACGGTCAAGATGGGAAGATAATGTTAAGACCGATGCAGCGAAACTGCTCAACACGAGAAACTGGAGACAAGCTGCGGAGCAGAGAGACGTCTGGAGGAAGAAGCTGAAGGAGGCCAAGGCTCGAATTGGGCCGTAGAGCCATCGAAGAAGAAGAAGAATTTCTTGAACACGATACAACTTTCGCAATTGTTTTCATGCCAGCAGATTTATGCAAGTCTGGTACATTGTCACACCGTATTAACATATGCAAGTGAGGGCTACCTCTATTTTGAAATTCCACCCTGTACCAGAAATCTTTCATTTGGCCACCCAAACTCTCTGGATTGTTTTTTAGAAAACGAATCAATTCACGGAGTGTGAATTGGCGGGCAACTGTCACAGGATGCTGCTGTACTAAGTAAACCCTTTCGGAAAAAGTTAACTTTTCTGCTTCACTAGCGCAACGACCATCAGCTAAAAGTAAAGCTTTCAACATATCTTCCCAATTGAGATCATTACAAGAAAATGTAACGAACCATGTAGGTGCACCCAAACTCCTCACCATGGCAATCAACTCAGAGCAACAGCGTTTCCAGTAAGAGGCTGATCCCCTGATATTACGTATGGTCAGATGCATATTATTTACCAACCCTTGAGGTGTGCGTTCTCCTTGACGCATTCGGCACGACACGCTTACACTAGCTTTAGCTCGAAAATATTCCACAAAAGCGAAAAATAAATAGTCTGGACGGTTAAAATGTTTGTCCTGGGCCATTATACGAGATTGGAAATAATCCAAAGTATTGGTATTTCCCGCGGCTCTCCAAAGCCATTTTTACCATCTGGAAATAAGAAATACCATCCCAGCTCTTCTGTTCTACGTTCTCTTTCTAAATTCAAAGGGGGGGCTGTTTTTCTTTGAATATTTATCAATCTGACAGAGTCACTTTCAAGGTTTTCACCAGGGGCAGAAACAATATTGTCAAGAGCAGGGAATCCGGCGTCAATAGAACGCAATATGCTGGTAGTGCAGATCACTTGAAGCTTTGTAGTATCTTGTTGATTACAACTATGCAAACTATTAAGGTCATATGCTTGACCTGGCCTACTTTCAGAAGAGATTCTTAAGGTCAAAACAGAATTGCGACTGCGACGGCCGACTGCAACTGCGATTTATGTCAAAGTTGGACGGCACAGTTAATGTAGAACGAAATTGCAACGGCAACTTCTATTCTGACATAAAAGCGTCACATTTTACGTTGTGTTTGAAAACTAATTTGGTTTTATACCAACATTCTTTGCATAATATATTACATTAATTAAAGTAGAAAACTAGTTGCGATGTGGGTTCGACCCTTTCGGTCCACACGATCAACATCCCAGTATGATGGAAGGAAGCTCTTTGAAATAACGATAAGAATGGTAAATCCGCAAGGCTTTTCTAAAGAACTTTTTTTTTGTTGAACAGTAGCAAACAAACATGTCCCTGGCACTTCGTTCGCTACACTATAAAGCGAATTCATGTTGAGCGTGTTGACGCGCTGATGATATACTGCAATGGTAAAAACTTCATTTTCGATTAGAACGATTTCAGGAGATAGTACCAAAATTAATCAATGTAACGGATTTGTCAAACTTGTCCGAAAAGGCCAAACTGTAATCACTGGAAATCCCGCGATGAACTCAATTCCCAAAACAATCCGCCGTTCAAACAGTTCTGAACTAAAGTTTGAAAATTTCGTCATGTTTGTATGGTATGTATTTATTGAATGGTTTCTGAAGAAAACTCGGATTTTGACGAGTGATGACTCTTTGGGAAGCTATTGCTCGGCTGAATCCATAAAAGTGAACTTCATTTTGAACGGGTGTCATTCCAACGCTTCGATCGGCACCTCAATGAAGTCGGTATCATGGTTGGTTCGTGCTAAATCGTGCATTTACAAAAATCACTTACGTGGCTTAAACAAAAAAACGGCTCGACCGAATTTTATGAAAATCTTTTCAGATTATATTTTGGTTAATACTCTTCGAAGGGCACGTCAACTAAGTCGATATCTTTTATAGTTCGCGCGATATCGTGCAGGTACAAAAATCACTTAAGTCATTTAAACCAAAAAACCGCTGGACCGAATATTATAAAAATCTTTTCACATTATATTGTCGCTAATACGCTTCGAACGGCGCCTCAAGTAAGTCAATATCTTTCGTGGTTCGGGCGATATCGTGCAGGTACTAAAATCACTTACGTCGCTTAAACAAAAAAACGGCTGGACCGAATTTCATGAAAATCTTTTCAGATCATATTTCGGTTAATACGCTTCGAACGACACCTCAACGAAGTCGATATCAGTTTTGGTTCGCGCGATATCGTGCAGGAAAAAATGACCACATCCGTACGCACATACACACACACACACACATACTTCCTCCCAATTTTTTGCTTAAAATGCTCCTGGGACCTTGAAAGATGAAAATACGTTGAAATTTTCGATTTCGATTTTCGGACCGATTACAATAACTTCCTATACTGGGAAGTTAAAAACTTGTTTGGATTTGAATCTCAAGAAAATATGAATATATATAAAATATTGAGGATAATTTATATAATTTATAATATGTACTCAGAATATTTAAAAATGAGAAGACGCAGATGGTGGGTGAGGGAACTCAATGTTGGTAGAGACATTAGTGGTTTTTTTTATAAAAGGCATTAAAGAAATGCAAGTTAAAGATGGTGAACATTTCATGAAAGCAACAAGATTCAATAAAGAGCAATTTAAAACTCTTTTAAATTTGTTAAAGGATAAATTAACCAAACATTCTAGAAGAAAACCTATTCCGATAGAATTACGTTTGGCACTGACTCTTATGTAAGTGGCTACATATCATTTATTTTTTTTATTATCTATATTCTTTACGTATTTTATAATAGGTATCTTGCACACGGAGGCTCTATACAAGTACTAGCTTGGGCTTTTAAAGTAGGCATATCTACCGCTAGGGAAATTATTTTAGAAACATGTGATGTTATCTGGAGTGAACTAAGTTCCATATATTTATCATGCCCAAATCACAATTAATGGGAAAATATTGCACGAAGGTTATGGAATAAACGCCAAATGCCTAACTGTTTAGGTGCCATAGATGGCAAAAATATCCATATTAAATGTCCTCCAAAAGGAGGGTCGCTTTATTTTAATTACAAAAAATACCATAGCATTGTGCTGTTAGCGGCGTGTGATGACAATTATTACTTTACTGCAATTGACGTTGGGTCATGCGGGAGTAAAAGCGATGGAGGGGTATTTGCTAATAGTGGATTTGGGAAGCAAATTCTTCATAATGTAATTAACATACCGGAAAGAAAGCCGCTCCCTGAATCCAACATTGATTTTCCCCATTACTTCGTCGCAGATGCCGCTTTTCCGCTAAAAGAAAATATAATGCGCCCCTTCCCAGGGAGACATCTTTCTCAGGAAGAAGAAATATTTAACAAGAGACTCGCTAGAGCTCGTGGCTTAATAGAAAATTCTTTTGGTATATTATCACGCAGGTACTACTTTCCCATTTCTAAAACTTATTAAAATTTTCATATATATTGTTTTAATAGGTGGAGAGTTCTTGCTAGTAAAATGAACTGCTCTCCAAAAAACGCAACCAAAATCGTATTGGCAACTTTAGTATTGCATAACATGCTAATGTTACAAAAAAGCGAGGATTATTGCCCAGAAGATACTGATTTCGTAGTATACTGGTCTTTGGCGAGAGGAAGCTATTGAATTACAATCGACAAGAATATTTCGCAGTAACCGTGCACAAGCAAATGCTTTTAATTTAAGGAATATTTTAAAAACTTATTTCACTTCTCATCCCCTTAGAATATAAACATAATGTGAATATATGCCTATTTCATAAACATTGTTTAAGAGTTATTAAATGTTAAGTTTCACGGATAATATTTATAAATGAAATACACGAAGTATAAAATATATTAATTTTTATTTATATATTGTCTTTTTTTCCAGTCTTATACATTTTAATTCATTTTTATCAAAAAGTCTATATACATAAATTCGTGAAAACAAAACGTAAAATTTCGAAAACTTAAAATAGTTCATATAAAAATCCAAAAAATTTAAAAAACAAACAAACAAAAAAATTCTATATGGACTCATATACTAGTTTTGTCACAGCCATATGAAGTTCATTTAGTCTCTGATTGGGTAAATTCGCTTCATCCACCCTTTGAGCTAATGCTTCAAACAATTTCTGCGTACAACTCTTTGTACTACTCATTTCAGCTTGGATTGCTTCAGCCGCGGTATTTAAAACTTCTTTAAATTGGTTTTCCAAGTCGTTTTTTCGTCCACAACGTCTTTTTTTGGGTATTTCTTCAACGGCCGATAATTCGCAGTCCGTTTGTTGCTCACTTTCTGATTCAACAATAATTTCTTCAGAATAATTCCCTGTAGTCCTTAATAAAAAAAGAGCATTAAGAAAACTATATTTCAACACAACAGTCCACTAACCTCTCTGCCTTATTAAAACCCTGCAGGAAAGTTAAATAAGAATAATATTTCCACTTTATTTCGTTGTTTGAATCAGCTGCACTGCCCGACGGTTGTGACATTTCTCTAGATAATTTAATAAATTTATCGCGTAAACTTTTCCATCGCTTTTTGCAGAGTTCAACTACAATTGATATACAAATTTTTTAGACTTTCATTAATTTTAATATATCAAATTATATTTTTTTACCTGTAGTGTTTAAATCTTTCGCAATGTTTTCCCAAATTTTTTCTTTAATGTCTATTCTTCTAAAATTTTTATGCTTTAAATTGTACAACTCTTCATATTCTTTCACGCTTTCTATTAATTTTTCTTCAAAAGACATTTTGAAAAAAATAAATATCAAACCAAATAAAGTTTATAAGAAATTAACAGCCACAACAAAACCGATTAATACTTTAATATGACAGTTCACTTTTTCTATTGAGACATTTGGCAATACGTTTTTCGTTCATGAATGAACTTTTTAATGTTGCTTACACTGCGTCGCCGACGGTGATTTTAGAAATTTGCTCAAACGCCGACTTCGACTTCGCGGCGCTGTGCCGCTGCAGTTGTAATTTCGTTATACACGGTTTGTGTTCATTTGCGCTAAACGGCTGACTTCGCCGTCCGCCGTCGCAGTCGCAATTCTGTTTTGACCTTTAATGGAATCAGAGAATAAACATTTGGAGAAAAAATTTCTCGTTTATTCGCCGCGTGCTTAATGTACATATAAATTCCTGAGTAAAATTGCATGCAAGCTATCAATATTACTAAAACGCATACAACAAGCTACACCTCTAGAGGGAGCATTGCATCCTTTCGCACCTCTGGAATGGGAATCAAATAACCAGTAGTTGCTGTTCTCACAGATATAAACTGCGACAGACAATGTATTGGCTGTAAGAATACCATATTTATAGTCTCTAAAGAAAGCAATCAAAGCATTTTTTAGGTTTGGAAAACCATCCCTACTGCAGTCGTTGTTAATATGGCCATCAAAACCGGATTCATGACCATGGAATTGGCAAATGTAATTTCCGAAACTAATTCTCAAGCAGCAAGATAACTAATATTAACCTCCAAAATATTAGGGGTTTCGCGAGACGGAATACATTCACGGTAATATCTGTCACCTAAAATTAGGATATAGTCTATATCACTCACAGTCCAAGCAGTAGGATCTTGAGAGTGAAATGCCACACAAGCCATTGCCGTAATGCCCATACATTGTTTACCACGACCATCGGCATCAAATCTATCAGAGTTTTGATTAATGACCCTCGTAAAATCGCGGAATTACTATCTACCTTTGTATACCTAGTTACTAACACTACTGGTTGAGCGGGTGGCTGTACAACAGTTTCAGGAACTACTGCAGCATCTTCTGCAATTTGAGTAACCTCCGATATGTCAATCACATTTGTAAAAGATGCTCGGACAAGGTTATTCGATAATAACCAAGAAAGAGCTCGTTGCAGTCTGCTCATATCTATTTAAAACTGCCTTGAACGGAGCAAGTTCTCTAGGTTTTCCGTATTTATAAATATTCCTGCTCTGTTCAACTGATTCGGAAGCTTTTCAGCTAACTCTATGACATCTTGTGCAAATAATACTACTTGCCCTTTGCACCAATTCTGGCTGAAGCGATTTCGAACCTTAATTATCTAAGAAAGGAATAACTCTACTTAATAATCGCTGCTCTATCTCAGTTAAATCTGCTAACTCCGAAGGAATTCTCATTACCTCCATTTTATTCCATGAAGCCTGAGCAGGAATTCTGTTCTTTTTAAAGCTATTTGCACATCTAGTACATGTTACAATATTATTTAAAGCAACTATGTCGGGAGGAAGTAAATTTTAACAGGTGTTGTGTGTGAACAATCGTACGCTGCTGAGGGTAAAACATTTTAGTACAGATTGTGCAAGAAACATCGGCGAACACATTGATTGCCGATTCAAATGTGTCCCTATTGGATTTTTGTCTGCGATTTCTTGTTGCGTCTCGGATAACAGAGAGCCTTTGGGGGCGTTCCTCTTCAGTTTCATTTGAGACGCGTACAATCTTACGTTCACGCATAGCAGTCAGTCGATTACAGCGTTCTTCCGGAGTCTCATTTTGCAAGCGATCGAGAATTCCATCAAGTCTATATTGTCTTTCAGGAATCGATTCCCTGGATAATCTAGACTTTTCGTACGTCCGTTTTCTAAGACGCCGTAACTCGAGACCTTCTTGAGACTCACATTTATGTTTAGTAACGTATATCCGCCTATCAATGTGGAGCCGCCTTTATCGGCATCCGATTCTTGGTTACGCTTATTTCTCATGCGTAAAGCATTCTTTGTTGGCCTGCTCATTACCTATATTTACCTAACCAAAAAAATTTAAGGGACTATAAAAAACTATAAAATAATAAAATATAATATAATATAAATAATTTTGTTCCTGTATTGAGGGAATGATTTTGTGGAATAATTTTTTCCCTCTATATATTCCACTAGTATATATTTCACTCTCACTTTTTATTTTACTATTTGAAAAAATCAAAATTTTTAAGTTTTTCTTGTCACTCACGCATGCGTGTACTTTTGCTAGCAGATTAACTACTGCAGAAATGGGCCTAAATATACGCGGAACCGTAGAAACAGCTTTTTTGAAAAGAGAAGCGTGCGGAGGTGGAAAAAGTAGAGTTTCATGTTTCCGTGGAAGCTTTTATGGTTGATCTCCTAGCAGACAACGGTGACCTAAAAACACTCTTCAATGAGAAAGAGTGAAACTGTGCGAGTATTATATTTTGAATTAACTTTACCTACTTTACCCCTTTCTGAAAAGAAGTTAGGCATAAAATAGTATTAAAATTTGCAACCCTTGAACCTTTCACTGGCAGCGAACAAATTGTTTTATTGTCACGGAATTAATACTATACAGGGTAAGTACTTTAACCAACGAGTGGGGAAAATTGGGAGCGATGCACAGGAGAGTTTATTTGAAGCACTCTCCCTTTACTGGAGTTTTCATAAATTTTATACAACAAAAAAACCGGAAATTTTCCTCGTGACCATAAAATGTGACATTAGCATAACCAATAGCCCAGTTCTCTTTCGATGCGAAGGACAAGCAGCTTTTGGAAGTGGTTAGAATTCAGTTGGGGGACCGCTTTGGGGAACCAACTCTCGGGCTTGAAAAAGGCTGGCTAAAAAAGGCAAACAATTTTTTTTCTTTTTTAAAAGGGTTTTTTAGAATGCTCATAGAACGCTTTTGAGGAGCGTAAAAACGTAGGCCCCCTGCAATGAAAAGCAATATTAAAAAATGAATGGACTAAAAAGCACGAAATAAAAAAAAATTTAAAAAACGACTTCAAAAAAAACCGCACAAAATGCACAAAAAAGGATGAAATAATTGTTTGTGATTCTTAACAACATCAATCCAATCAGAATGGATCTAGAAAGAAGAATCACTTTTGAAGACGGTGCCAGATATTAGTTGACTTTGATTGCACTAACTTTTGCTTCGGGAATTGTTTTCATTTCTTTGTTAGGCTTATGCCCTTAATACATCACCCACAGGTGTTAGCACCGTCTTCAAAAGTGATTCTTCTTTCTAGATCCATTCTGGTTGGATTGATGTTGTTAAGAATCACAAACAATTATTTCATCCTTTTTTGTGCATTTTGTGCGGTTTTTTTTAAGTCGGTTTTTAATTTTTTTTTTATTGTCAGCTTTCTTGAACTGCAAGCGTAATACAGTTGGCGACCGGTGAGTGTATAATGATACTTGGCCGCAAAGCGAAAAGCTTCCGACTACCGCCTGCCGGAGACCTGTGTGTAAATTGAGGCCTTTAAATATGGGTAAATCTAATACAAAAATTTTTACTCGATTGTCTAGCCTCCACCGGCTAGCTAAACGCACGACTGGGCGTATGGTGCAGAGTACGAGCCAAGTAACACTGACCCGCGCGAAGGTTCTTAGAGAACTACAAGAAGGCACACTCCGAATTTTAGCGTAATGAGATGCTTGTTGAGTGAGTGCTCACGTTTTGGTAGTATTATGCCCACTACAAGTGGAAAGCGAGTGGGATAGAGGAGGGCACGGAGTCCAGATTATCAGATATCTCTAATAAAATCTCGCTCCCAACAACCTTCCCCCAAACCCATCCAACCAAATTATGTGTTTACACACTTTTTAGCTGATGACAGAATTTCGCTCAAACGCGGTGCGGACATTGGCTTCGCGGTGTGCGCGGATTTTTCACTGACACAAAGTCGCCGTGCTGGTGACGCGTTTCGACTTTGACACAACCTAAAAATCAAAGTGACAAGTGGACGTGATACGAAATAAATTGAAAAAGTTGTATGATTTGCGTATTAATTTTCTATCCTA
Organism: Thereva unica; assembly: GCA_949987705.1. Taxonomy (NCBI): domain Eukaryota; kingdom Metazoa; phylum Arthropoda; class Insecta; order Diptera; family Therevidae; genus Thereva; species Thereva unica. The sequence goes on from OX465281.1 coordinate 88,529,208, forward strand.
CAGGACCTGTATTTGTTCTAGGTACTAATTTCATCACCACAATTTCGAAATAATTATGAAATTCAACAAATTGCTTATCCCCTTCACCAGCACACGATTCAAAACATAAACAAAATGCCCACCAAAACCAAAACACGACTCAAAACACAACACACAAACAACTTTTTTACACTGGACCGCGCGGCAACGCGCCAGAAGTAGAAAGTAAAGCAACTTACGCAGTGTGTGCGTATTGCTCAAGCCACATTTCGTTAGTTCGCATTGCAATACACATGCTTTATTCTATCTGTCATTGTCCGCACCGCGTTTGAGCGAAATTCTGTCACCAGCTTTACTCCGAGTTCTAATCAGCTGATGGCATTTCATCTTAATGTAAACAAAGCATATCGCACCCTTAGAATGAAAGTGACCTAACTCAAAATTCCTCTAAATTCTGATTTTGCTATAAACTGACCTTAAAAAGCCTACTCTAAAACCCTATGGCGAAAAAGAGCCCGAATTAAGAGTAAAAAAGTGATAACGTATACATCGGTCATATTTGTTGATCGCACAATTCACCTATGCATGTTATGTGAAAGAGACCGAATCAGTATTGCGTCAGAGGCGCTCGCAAGTGGACGTGTATAAAATCGACGGATTTCGAATTGTGCCAGTTTATTGCAAATACTGTACGCCCTTAGAATTTTATGGTAAAATAATGACTGAAACCATAATGTGCCATCAGCATTTGCTGCATTTTGCGTCTTAAATAGGCTTAACTAAAAAGTCCCAGAAATACAGAAATATTTTTGACATAGAGTGACTCAATTTGAAATCATTTCTTATTAAAATTGTCAAAATATATTTAAAACAGATTTAAATTTAATACAAGGTTACCAATCTGTACATAAAAGATCAATATATAAATACGCAAAAAATGAATCATTTTCAATGAAACACGGGACAGATACTTTTAAATTTACTCAACACCGCACTTATTTCAAAACTTCCCAGCGGGAAAAGGAGTGCTCCAAGAGCCATCTTGGAGCGCACCCAAAGGAGCAGGAGCAAGAACGCGTTGTTGGAGCATTATAAAAAAGCTTTTTAAAAAAGAAATATTCATGGGCGCCTGTGGGCATGTGATCCGGTATCGAAAAGCTTTTATTTTGTTTATATTTGCAATTGCCTTTTTCTTTCCAACCCCGAGGAGTGGCTTTACCAAAGCAGTCCCCCAACTAAACTCTATCAACTTCCGAAGCTGCTTGTCCTCCGTATCGAACGAGAGCCGGGCTATTGAGTTGGCTAATGTCACATTTTATGGGCATGAAGATAATTGCCCGTTTTCTTTTTTTATATAAAACTCCAAGAAAGCTCCCTTGAGAGTGCTAAAAGTGCACTCCCCTGTGCATCGCTCCCAATTTTTTCCACTGGGTTTCTTGCTCATTTCCCACAAAATGCAATTTTTGAGTTAGGTCACTTTAATTCTAAGGGTGCGAATCATTTGACACTCAACTTACCCAATTTGACAGTCGACTGGCCCAGATAGCAGTGATACTACGTACACGGATTTTATACGCTAGGGCCTTTCCTGCAGTTCTATATACTAAGCAAAGACCCACCTTGCTGTGGTTATGACTAAATACGTATCTTTAGTGCGAATTTTAAAATATGAAAAATCTCACGTGAGATTAGGGGGAAGGGGGTCGAGCCAAATCACACGATATCTCACCAAGGGTGAAGGGGGAGTCGAAAAATAGCAAAAATCACTTCACGTAATTTATGGACGACCCCTAATGCTTCGAGAGGTGTAATGGGGCGCCTAAATAATAATAAGGTATTCCTTCCTCATTTAAATTTAATCTCATTCACAAAACACACCGTTGCACCGTTATCCATTAATTTAATATATTATTTATTATTGCTTGGCACGTCGTCAATTTTATAAAAATAGATTATATTTATTTTGGCACGCATACTGAAAAAGGCTCGCCACCCCTGGTGTATAGTATTAAGTTTATATCTTTAAAGCCGAGAGTAGCAGGTTGTAACTATCTTTTACAAAAATATAATCCATGTATTTTAAAGGAATCCAGGAATTTTAAAAGTGAAAAATAAGAGACTATTTACGTGACATGAAATTAAAAAATTACGTTAAAGTTTTTAAAATATTAAAGTGTTATTAAAAATGACAATAAAATTGTTTTTGCTAGTCCCAATACTTTTGTCATTAGTGCTGGGGTCTGTTCAAGATTTCTGCTATAGCAGCTTTAGTAGCAGAATTTTTAAAATGTCAAATTACAGCAAAACAAGAAAAAGCTGCTTGATATCTTGAACGCAAAAAAGCTGCTAGCATAGCTTTGTGTTTATGTATGTGTATGAGTATTTCTTGCAGTCAACTATTCCTCTCCCTACAATTAGAAAAAAGCCTGGCCGTGCAGTTGCAATCTCTAAATTTATTATTTAATATGTATTAATGCCAATAAAACCTCACTCAAGTCAGTCATTTTGGCAAAACGACCAATGACATTTACACACACATGTATGATTTACGTAGCTGCTTTCTTGCTTGCAGTCGAAACTGCGAGCAACAAAAAGCAGCTACATTAGCAGCTTTTCTCGAATCTTCAACACAAAAATAGCAGCTTCGTTAGCAGCTTTTTTGCTGTTTTGAACAGGAAAAGCATGACAATAGCTGCTAAAAGCTGCTATAGCAGAAATCTTGAACAGACCCCTGATTTCGTTCTCTTCTATTTTATCTATTTACAATATTCTTTTTTTAAATATCGTCACAACTGAACGAAATTGAAGTGTTCACCTAGTTCCAACCGTTTTCCATAACAAAAAGTTATCCGAACATAAATTTCAGGGACACAAAATCGAGTAAAAAAAACTTGTAAGATATTTGTGAAATCTATACGGCAATCATAAACTGGTTTTTGATCCTCTTAGATTGGAATCTATCGAAGCGTACATTTATGCCCACAAGGGAATTGAAAGTCATTTCTGTAATATTGAAGGGAATAAAATCAGTAGACGAATTTGGTTGTAATAAAAGTCAATTTCAGAACTCATACCCAAATTTAATAGCTGAATGAATTAAGCATGTTCCTATGTTTCTTAACTCATTTTGGAGCATAAATGCTGATTGGGGCATAGCCGAATAACAAAATTTTAGGGTACCTATATGTGTCTATGTATATGAATTCGGAATGTTGCAACAGATATCTTGTTTATGAAATAAGCGCGAGATATGTTATAATACTTCCAATTTTTTAACAACTTGAAAACTTATAATCAAGGTAATAGTTAGCTTAAACTTTAAGGTAACATTAGATTATGTTACTTTGAATTTCAAAAGGTCGGTGCGGAATTCAGCATGTCAATATATTTATGCATTTTAAATGCTTGAAATTAAAAAGCTGTCTTGAAAAAGTGTTTCGCTGACTGTACTTCTGTTGATGGTTCAATCAAACATCCACACGCTATAACAGTGATATAATTCGTTAATTATTAGATATAACCTGGCCTTCTGTTAGCATTGATATGTTACATATATGCATCTCGGTGGAGCAACATTACCTATTACGTATTTGAGTATGCGCGTGTAGTTCTCTTTCTCAGACGGATGTTAGTGATCATAGCCTCAACGTGGTGGCACATGAAAGCTGTCCTGAAAAGGTAATGGCTAATATGATCGAGCCTACCAAGCCAAGATATAAAGTTACCATGTCGAGGAATGCATGGTAGTGGTAGTATCAGCCAACAATAATTGTTACAACGTTTTTATTAGCTCGCTTTCTTGTCTGTCTGTTCTTCTTTCTTTAAACTCCTTTAATCCCTCATGGGACATAGGGCGGAAACAGTTGCCCTCCAGCGGACTCTGTTTTGCGCGACAGCTCTCAGCTCCGACCAGGATCTCCCAGTTGTTGCGGCTTCTTCTAGTAGGGTTCTCCTCCACGTTGTTCTAGGTCTTCCTACTCGACGGGAACCTTGCGGATTCCAGTCAAGGGCCTGTTTGGCTAGGTTTTCGCGTCGCAAGGTGTGGCCAACCCAATTCCATTTCCTTCGCCTGATTTGGTCGTCTATCCTTTCTTGGCCGGCACGGCGCCAAAGTTCTTCGTTTGAAATTCTATCTTGCCAGCGGATTTTTAGGATACGACGAAGGCATCTGTTGATGAAGACTTGTAGGCGCGCTGTGATGAATTGGGTGACTTTCCATGTTTCGCAACCGTACAAAAGAACTGCCTTAACGTTGGAGTTGAACAGCCGCAATTTGGTGTTAGTTGAGATCTCCGTTGATCTCCATATGCGGAACAGGCATGCATATGCGCCTCGTGCTTTGTTTATTCTGGAACTTACGTCTTCTTCTGCCCCACCATTTTCGGTAATAACACTACCGAGGTAGCAGAATTTATTTACCAGTTCCACGTCACGGTTATTCAGCGCTGTCCGTTCAATGGTGTTTACATTTATCCGCATTTCTTTAGTTTTAGTCGGATTTAGCCTTAAGCCTGCTGGACTACTTTCTGTTGCCAAATTGTTCAACATGTTTTTGAGGTCCTGGTGTCTGTGGGCCAGCAAACAGATATCATCGGCGTAGTCGAGGTCCTTAAGGCGGTCTACTGTCGAAAATAATCTAAAACTGGGAAAGAATTAAAACCCGATAAATGAAAGATAAGCGTTTATTTCAATTATATTGTTTATTCAATTATATTGACGAGCGTTCCGGTTGATGTCTAAACGGCAACTGACTTCGATGCCGGTTTTTCAAAGAGTTATTGTTTCAAGCGATAGATGATAACGGGAAGTTTTTCAACATCCTCCGGGCCGGCCGTTTTTAATTTTTTTTTACGTCTCAGCAAGTTCTAGTGGATATAATAGTTGAATTGGTCTCCTAGTTCGCGATCCGTTCGAGAAACGGATTTCGCAGGCTCGAACTTTTCCATCTCTTCCAGGAAAAATAGTTTCAATTACTGCGAGCTTCCAAAATAAACGCGGTGAAGCTTGGTCGTAAACTAAAACAATATCGCCGGCTTTAATTGTTGAAGAAAGAATATTCTTGTGATGATGAGCTGACCTCAGCTGCTGGAGGTACTCATTTCTCCATCTTCTCCAGAATTGATCGGTTATACGTAGCCGTTCCTTCCATTTTAATCGAATTTCTTTATCATTTACTTCAGTGACTCGAGCGCTCAGAAAATTAGAATAGGAGCCGGTTAAAAAATGTCCTGGTGTTAGCGGTGATAAATCTAAAGGGTCGTCGCTGAGATAAGTCAGTGGTCGAGCATTGATCACACTCTCAGCCTCCGTTAAAAGAGTATGAAGCTTATTGACAGTCAAAATAGAGCGACCAATAGTAGCTCGTAATACATCCTTTACACTGCGTACAAGGCGTTCCCAAAAACCCCCCCACCATGGGGCGCGTTCCACTATAAATTGCCAACGGATGCCGTGATTGCTTGAAAAACCCTGAAGTTCTTCGGATTCCACAAAATTCCCAAGTTCCTTTAGTTCTAAAGATGCTCTTTTAAAAGTTTTAGCATTATCGGATATGATGAGGTTTGGAGTTCCTCGACGTGATATAAAACGCCTAAGGGCCAGCAAGCAGCTTTCCGTAGTAAGACTTGGAACCAGCTCCAAATGTATAGCTCGAACAGCTGCGCATGTTAGCAGCATGATGTACATCTTTCTCGTTCCCTCATCCGTTGCGAGTAGCTTTGCATGTAATGGACCAGCAAAATCAATACCTGTAGTTTCGAAGGGTCTTGAAGCTCTGAGTCTACTCCGTGGCAACGTTGCGAACGGCTGTGATGCAGCATTTCCTCTGAGTCGTCTACAAAGAAAGCACTGTTGAGTGATACTCCTTACAAGTTGCCTAGCCTTAACAATCCAGAACTTCTCTCGAAGATACGTTATGACTAAATTAACACCACCATGCAATGCTCGGATATGAGCGTCTACGGCAATCAGTCTGGTTAGATGTTCAGATTTCGGTAAAATAATTGGAAAAGCGGACACAAAGTCGCTGTTGAGTTTAATTAATCGGCTCCTAACGCGCAAAATACCATAGTCATCGATCATAGGATTTAACGTGTAAATTTTTGAAGAAACTGCGATTTTCCTTTCTGAAGGGCTACAAGTTCTTCTTTATAGTGCCGCTCTTGAATCCTTTTCACCCAGTAATATTCTGCTTGTAGCAATTCGTCTGATTTCAGATACTTATTGTTTGGCCGACGGTTATGAAGAGCTGCTACGAATCGTTGCACATACGCCGTTACTCTCAGCAAGCGTCTATAATCACTGTAATCGTCAATGTTTAGAATAGTTTCATCATTAAGTTTAGAGGTAGCAGTGTCAGCGACTACCTGTAAGCAAACAAGAGAAGTTAAATTTTGCATCTTTAAATCTGTTTTAGGCCAATTATCTGATCCGTCTGATAACCATGACGGTCCGTGGATCCAGGTTGAAGCTTTACTTAAGGATTCCGGGGATATTCCGCGCGTTAACAAATCTGCTGGATTTTGGTCGCCGGGGCAATATCTCCAACTATCAAGAGAAGTCACCTGTCGAATCTCTTTCACACGATGAGCTACATAAGGTTTCCACTTGCTAAGATCTCCATGTATCCAATATAAAGTAATTTTTGAATCGCACCAACAGGTTATAGAATCAAATTTTTTGTTGATATGATCCTGTAGATATTTCGCTAATCTTGCAGCAATTAAGGCTGCCGTCAGTTCTAATTTCGGTAACGTTAAGGTGTCAGAATCCTTAATTTTAAGTGGAGCTACTCGATTTTTAGAGCATAAATATTTCACGCATACTATACCATCACGACCAACAGTTCTAACGAAGGCGACGGCTCCATACGCTTGTTGACTGGCATCAGAAAATACATGCAATTGAGCACTCACTATTGGTGAAGATGTAAACACTTGTCGTGGAAGAGAAATTTCATTTAAACGTTTGATATCAGAACAACAACTACGCCATATTTTTAACATATTGTCTGGTAAGACAACGTCCCAGTCTAGCTTCTATTCCTAATACCTTTTGCATGATCGGCGGATTATCATACTTTCCAAAATGTAAGCGAATGTTTGGAGCGTTAGAATTCCACTTGCGAATGTTCATGGAAGCATTTTTTAAAATCAAACGAGCTTCACGATAAATGGTTTTGGCAATTTCTTCGTCGTCAATACTTGTCACTAAATCATCCATATAGAAGGAATTTAATAAAACTTTTGAAGTCTCCGGAAACGTAATAAGATGCTCTTCGAAATGCTTTCGCAGTACTGCACTTAGTAGAAAGGGGCTGCACGATACACCGAATGTGACACGAGTCATACGATATTCTTGAGGTGGCGGAAGATCTTTTGATAATTCCAACTCTTCATCAAACCAAAAAAATCTATGCACATCGCGATCTCCCTTTGACAATAGTATCTGAAGAAAGGCCTTTTCGATGTCGGCAACAATTCCGATTTTCCCTATTCTAAAATTCAACAAAATAGTTAAAACATTAGGCAGTAAGTTTGGGCCTGTAGATAAAAGTTTATTAAGCGATAAGTTGTCACCTGAGCTAGCAGAAGCATCAAAAACTATGCGTAGTTTCGTAGTTGTCTTATCGTCACGGTAGACGGGTCTATGTGGCATATAATAAACCCGGTTTCGACTGCTGATTGGAGCGGTAACTTTTTCAGCAAATCCACATGCAATGAAATCCCTCATCTCTCTATCATAATTCTTCAATTTAGACGGGTCCTTAGATAATCTATTTATTAAATTATTCAACCTCGTGATAGCTTCGTTGCGATAATTATTCAATGCGAAATCTTCACTTTTCCACAATAATGAAGCCTCATAGCGATCACCAATTTTCCGAATATATTTGTCAACATCATTAATAATCTCATTCTCACCTTTAGGGGATATGCCAATACATTCTAGGTCCCAAAAACGGCTCATGTCACATTCATAATCTAGTGAGCAACTACATTTTAGGGTGGTTGCCATCAAGCATGCATATTGGTCACAGCCTTTTATTTCTTTAGCAGGACCTTGAATTGTCCAACCCAACATTGAGTTCACAGCTGTCAAATTATCTTCAATGCGTCGAAATTCACCTGTAATTATCTTCCAATAAAAATCCGATCCAATTAGCAGACTAATTCCGTCCTGAAGATTATCGGCTTGCCTAGCGTCTGCTAAAATAAACTTTGAAAATTCTGGATTACTTTTATTTGGGACAGGAAGTATGTCTAAACAAATTTCAGGTACCTCTAATGCTATCATTTCTATGCGTTGATTATCGTGCTGACTGCATAAAATAAATTTCACTCGATTACAAACCTGCGTTGGAGGATGCGTTGAGCTTCCAAAAGGTAAGATTTTTATCCGCTGTTTACCAATTATTTCCAAATTTAACTGGCGCGCTACGCTTGTCTTCACATATGTGTACTGACTTCCTCCGTCCAAAACGAGCCTTACATATAATGACATTGAAATATCGGCTGACGAAGAGATAAAGGCGCATGCTGTCTGTAAATAAATGTTTGTATTAGGATATGACGTACCATTTTGTGAACACAAATTGACGGTTTTTTGTAGCGGTGAATTTGCATTAATTTTCGGTTGCTGTTTATAACTGATATCGGCTTTGTTGGAACGATAACTTGGATCGCACATACAATAGGCATGATTTCCAGAGCACTGGCTGCATTTTAGGGATCTATTCTTGCACATTTTTGCACTATGCCCCCTTTTCGTACATCGAAAACATCGGCCATCGCGTTTCAGTAGTTCCTTACGTTGTATAAGTGTATGACACGAACAACAACTTTCTGTAGAGTGTTGGGTGGATTTACAAAAAAAACACACTTCTCGATCATTTGAAGTCAAAAGCCCGGCTGCGATATGATTTTGAACTGGTTTGCGGTTGCGTTGGTTTTGCTGCTGCCGATTTTTCAAGTGACTCGACCTCTCTCTTGAGAAATTTCAGCAATGTCCTTACTTGCTCATCACCAGCGAAACTTATAGACGTTCCTTCTTCGGAATTGCTATCACAACAATCTTGTTCCTTGGAATCAGGTTGTGTCTTCTGTGATATCTTATGAAAATCCACACGCAGCTCATTTGGCATGCACCTGAGTAAAACCGATTTGAGGACTACGCTATAACTCGATGGAGTTACACCAAGCGCCGTGAGCGACCTTGTGCTGGAGATGACTGTGTTATATAGGCGCCTAAGATGAAAAGAATCATTTCGATTTGTCACTGGTTGTAGTGACAGCAGCTGTTGAATAATTTGATCAGTTAACCTTTCATTATCTCCGTATTCTTCCTTAAGAAGAGCAATAGCCCCATCGTAGCACGACTCGGTGGGAGTAAATCCAGCAATAGATTCAGCCGCCTTACCCGATAAAACCGACTGCAAGTAATTAAATTTATCTGCTGCGCTTAAATTGGCATTATCATGCACTGTCGTGCGAAATTGTTCCCAAAACAACAGCCACTCACTTAATTTGCCTGAAAATTTCACTAAAGGTAATTTTGGTAATTTTGTGGAGTTTCCACGAAGATTCGGAGTATCGGTAGTGGAGTTTTCCTGCGGACATGTATTGATGCGACCTTGGACTGATCTTAATTTTGAAAGCCTTTGAGTAATGCGCGCCATAGTGGATACAGCCTTATCGCTGTAGTCGGCGATAGATTCATTTTCTTTATCGAACTCCTCTGGTTTTATTAAAGCACGCACGTCGTTATTGGCCTTTGTTAGACTTTCATGTGCAGCTGTTATCCGTTGCAGCAATACCACTAATTCTTCTTCCGCTGCCTCTAAATTATCAATATTTGATTCTTTCGCCTGCGCTTCTGGCGTTGCTAAATATTCAGAAGCACATTTTGCTAGTTTCGTGATTTGACCACGATATGTTGTACGAGATGAAAGCTCCATTCTAGTTACGTTTTCTTAAATGTAAACCGTTAATCGTTTTCATAAATGTAAACCGTTAATCGTTTTTTTTTTCTTTTATCTTTCCGATCGTTTGAAGGGTTCCCGAAAATTCACGTTCCCGGGTTTCGGCACCAAAATGTCGAAAATAATCTAAAACTGGGAAAGAATTAAAACCCGATAAATGAAAGATAAGCGTTTATTTCAATTATATTGTTTATTCAATTATATTGACGAGCGTTCCGGTTGATGTCTAAACGGCAACTGACTTCGATGCCGGTTTTTCAAAGAGTTATTGTTTCAAGCGATAGATGATAACGGGAAGTTTTTCAACATCTACCAAACCCCATTGTATGCCTGTTCGATTATCTAGAGCGCCGACAAGGATGTCATTTATTACTATAAGAAATAGTAAAGGCGAAAGTAGGCATCCTTGTCGTACTCCTGAGCTCACCTCAAAGCTGTCGGATAATTTTCCATTATGGAGAACTCTGCATTTTGAATTGTTATATAGGGCTTTTATCAATTTTATTATTTTATCAGGCAATCCACGTCGCCGTAGTGCCTGCCATATAAAGCTCCTATTGACCGAGTCGAACGCTTTCTCATAATCTACGAAAGCAAGGTAAAGGGGGGATCGGAATTCAGTAGACTGCTCCACTATTATTCTCAAGGTGTTAATATGATCAATACAGGAGCGGCCCTTCCTGAATCCGGCCTGCTGCCTCCTAAGCGTTCGGTCAACTGCCTCACTTATCCTAGATAGTAATATATGGGACAAAATTTTGCCCACTGTAGATAGTAAACAGATGCCTCTCCAGTTGTCGCATATTGTTAGGTCCCCCTTTTTTGGTATTTTGACTATGATACCTTCCGTCCAATCCTCCGGAAAGGTACAGGTGTTCCATGCTATTTGTAGGATTGGCTGAAGCGCATCTGCTATGAGGCTTGAGTCGGCTTTCAACAATTCTGGCGGGATGCCATCTTTCCCAGCTGCTTTACCATTGGCCATCGCATGAATTGCGGTTACTATTTCCGTCTTGGATGGGGCCCGGGTGGTGATTCTTATTGGCTGTGCATTGTTGCTGTTTTCCTGAGATTCCTGTGTAAGTGTACCATTCAGGGCGGCGAAGAAGTAATCTCTCCATCTTTGGAGTTGCTCTTCGTCGCTGCACAGCAGCCTTCCATCCACACTCTTAACGGCATGCTTTTTAGTAGAGTGCTTTCCCGAGAGCTGTTTAGCGATTTGGTACAGCACCTTACTGTTGCCTGTGTTTGCCGCGTTTTCCGCTTTTTCTGCGAGCTCGTTTATCTGCTGCCTTTTATCACGCCGGACACTTCTCTTAACCTCCCGGTGTAATTGGGAGTATTCCCGTTCTAATTGGTGACGTCTTTCCGGGTCGTTTGTGGAGTTTACGCTATTTTTGAGGGCCCTTCTGCGTTCTATTTTTTGCCAGGTTGTGTCCGAGATCCAGTGTTGCTGGTTTCTTTGGACATAACCGATGCATGTTTCCGCAGCCGTCAATATCGCGCCCTTTGTCGTACTCCACAATTCCTCAATATTTGTGTCGTCAGAAACGGTTTGCTGGTTTAATAATTCTAAAAAGTTTCCAGCGAATTCCCGCTTTTTAACGCTCTCCCGCAGAAGGTCTACGTTAAACCGTCTACGGGTTATAGCATCATGTTGCACGTTTCTGATTGCGGCGATTTTAAGGCGAATAGTTGCTACAACCAAATGGTGGTCGCTTCCAGTATCCGCTCCCCTGAAACTCCTGACATCCTCAAGAATAGTTCTCCATCTGCGGCTAACGGCCACGTGATCTATCTGATTTCTCGTTCTACCATCGGGCGATACCCAGGTCTCTTTGTGTATCTTCTTGTGACAAAAGTAAGTTCCACCTACCATGAGTTGGTGGGAACTACAAAAGTCAACGAAAAGCTCACCATTGTTATTGGTAACTTTGCTTAGGCCTTGGTTTCCAATTGTGTGTTCAAGGCCGGTGTTGTCACGGCCGATCTGAGCGTTTAAGTCACCCATTAAAACAATGATGTTTCCCCTTGGAATAGAGCGAAAAACCTCATTCAGTCGCATATAGAACTCGTCCTTGATGTCATCTTCTGCGTCTTCAGTTGGAGCATAACATTGGACTACCGTAGTACTTCTTAGTCTGGTACGCAGGCGCACGGTAATAATCCTCTCAGAAACCGGTGACCAGCTAATGAGGCTGGACCTGGCTTCTTTGGTGAGTATTACGCCAACGCCACTCCTACGGCTTTCAGTTTCGTTTCTACCAGAATATAAGAAGAACTCACCGTTTGGGCAGATATGTTCCCCCGCATCGGGCCATCTGGTCTCGCTAAGTCCCATGATCTTGATTTTATATCGATTCATCTCGTTGAGGACTTCATCCAGCCGTCCCTCAGCCAGCAGTGTTCTCACATTCCATGATCCGATTCGTGTCCTTGTTCGAAAAGCAAAGGTCGTCGTCGTGTTGTCCGTCCGGTTCCGAGGCATTGTTTGCCGATTCGTAGCAATGGTGTTTTTTATGGGAGCGGGTTGCTAACCCTCAGCCCAACCGACTTAAAACTCTGTTTTGTGGCGCAGAGAGCTCGCCATTCGCTCGTCTCCCGTTAGCTCCTTCCGAAGAAGTACCCCAGAGGGCACCGCGGGGAGGTGGGATTAGGACTTGCTAACAGGTCTGCTAGGTGTTCATCTGCAGTGACTTTCCTCGAATCTTGACAGAAGTGACAAATCGGGTACCACCACTTTCCGAGGTCTTTGTTAGCCGTTCGCCCCCAATGTCTGTTGGTCCGGTACAAATTTTGCAATCGATTTTTTGAATACTTTCGGTTATCCGATAACCCTGAAATTTTGCACATAGCTTCAGCTCTGAAGATAACGCAATATTGTATACTCCATAAACCGTTAGATCAATGGAGGCCGTCTTAAGAGGACGGATTACTGTTTTCTTTACGGAGCAAATTTTGCAATCGATTTGGCAATGTCGTTAGATCCATGCTGGTCATCTCAAGAGGGCGGATTACCATTATCTTCACAACCCCTTCGACAAGGGTATCAAATTAAAGGGTATCATAAAAAGAATACACTAAGCGATGTAGTATACCTAATAAACCGTTAGTTCCATAGTGCCCGTCTCAAAAGAGCGGATTACCATTGTAACCACAGCCCCCTCGATATTGGTGTTAAATGAAATGATATCTTAAGAAGCATGCAATACGTTACGTCGATAGATCCGTTGCTGCCATCTCAAGAAGGCGTATTACCATATTCTTCACAGCCCCCTCGACATGGGCATCAAATGAAAGGGTATTATAAAAAGATTACAATAAACTATATAGTATACTTAATAAACCGTTAGATCCATGGCGGCCGTCTCACAATTTTCCGCATTTATCTGTCATAATATTATCAAGATGTTCAAAGTCGATTGCAAAATTTCACACACAAAACTAAAAAGCTGAGAATAATTATTTTGATAGAAAAAACTTTTTAATATGCCACGTTTTTAAAACGAACTAAAAAATATAAAATAATTTCTCCTAGCCCCATACAGATTTAGAACCTTAAACATATTCCCAACACCATACAGATAGTCCTGAAATTTGTGATTGTGAATTTGTAATAGTTATGAAACTATTTGTAAGATTTAAAAAGAAAAAACGTGGGGCGATTTATGCAAATGATAAAGCATATGCGAAAGTGCAAGATCATTTAAATGTTATTGACTCATACTACCAAAGCTGGGGTATCAAAACTAACCCCAATAAATCAAAGATGATATGGTCTAGAACGCTTCTGGTAAAGGGATAGCGAACATTGCCAAAAAAATTAATTAGTAAGGCTGAACCTAAACGGAGTTGCCATCCCGCTTAAAAATGAAATCATTTATCTTGGATTACATTTCAACAATCTTTTCAAACCGAACCCTCAAGGTAGACACTCGCTTAAAAAAGCTGGCAAGGCATCCACTTATGCCATTACTAAGAAACGAATTCTTGAAACTTAACTCTAAACTACTCATTTATAAACAACTCATTAATCTTATACTAAGCTATGGCTTCCTAATCTGGTTTTATATTTCGCAAACCAAACCAAAATAGAACATACAAATAATGACTCTTTTGTATTCTTTTAATTCGGGTGGAAAGCGACCGTACGGAGGTTTCTCATTGCTTTATAATAATCTAATACTATCTCATAAATACCAAAGATAATTAACGTCTAAATATTATATTAGTAAACTTCATCGACTTCCCCTATCTATATAAATATAATTGGAGTGTCTGTCTGTGATTTCACAATAATTGTGTTTTTTTTAATTTTATATGGTTATTTACATGATTTTAAAACGAAATCACGCATTTTTAAAATTTTTGTCTGTCTGTATGACTGTGTGTCTGTATGTCTGTCTGTCTATTTGTTCGGGCTAATCTCGGAAACGGCCAATCCGATTGGGATGGGACTTTCACTGGAAGATTCAGTATTTTGGCGGGCATGTTTTAGGCTATTTATATGCACTATATATTAGCTCTACCTGTGTGTTTGTATGGATTTATGTATGTAGACAAATTTTGAAAATTGTTTTTGACCCACTTCCATATAACCGATCAGCTTCAAATTTTGCACACATGCACAGTTCAAGTGACAATGCAATCTGACCATTTTATCAAGATGGCCGTTTCAAGATGGCGGCCGAATTTCGTAATTGTGCTCGCTGACCGCCGACATGGGTATCAAATGAAAGGAAGTGATAAGTATAATATAATTACCTATTTGATGTCATTCCAAATTCAAAATGGCGGCCGGAACAAAATGGCGGCCAACACAGATGGCGGATTACTTTTTTATTTACGTCACGATTGGAAAGGATATGACAAGTAGAATACTATTAGCTGGGCGGCGTAATTCCAAATTAAAAATGGCAGCCAACACAAAATGGCGGACTACAATTTTTTACAATGCTCTCGGTATGGATACCAAATAAAAGTGTATGATAAGTAGAGTACAGTAAGCTGGGTGACCTCATTCGGATGTTGAATGAAACCTTCTTTGCTCAAGCCAGTATATATAATATATGGGGCGCTAGCGAAAAGTTGCACTAACAATAAAATAAGAATATAGGTAAAGTCCCATGCTTTTTAACATTTCGAAAGGTAGGCTATTTGGCCAATATGAGATCAGGACAGTAGCAGAGATTTTGGCAACTTTACTCACATCAGGAAGAACAGCTCATTCTATGCTTAAGATACCAATCGAAGAAGATCATATGGTAAATCCTGCGTAGAACAAATCTAAAAACCTGCGTGGAAAAAATCTAAAGTTTTACAAGACTGCATGATGACTGTCTGGGAATGCGATGAGTGTACTATGGCAAATAAAGTATCTAATAACAGAACACCGCGATACATGTTACATGTAAAAACCAATTCTTTTGGGGAGTAACTGTTTTATTGGCATAGATTCCGGGCAAATGTCGCCGGCTGTCCGGACAAATATGTGGGCCGATGCATGTCTGAAATGATCACTCATTAAGGGACATATTGGAAAACGTCATTTAAAGCAAAAGATGAGAGCGCAATCGGAAAACTCAGAATTCAGTACTATTCTCCTAAACAAAGGATATACAATAGAAAATGTTCTGAGATTAATGAGAATGATGACAGTGAGCTGCAAGATGTTATTTGAAAGTTCGTAATAGACGAGGAAATTGTGATGAGCGACATTTATGACGATTTCGAAAATAGCAACTCAACTAAATCGACTCAACTCAGTAATGCCACAAAGATTGTAAGTGAAATATCGTTTATAAACAAGCGTTACAGTGGGTTTTTAACCAGTGCGGTGCGGGCGGTATGACCAGAAACGATGAAACACGAAAACGGGAAGCAGCAACTGTCCTTTTTAGGATCAAATCAGCAGTATCGCCTCAAAATGTTGGCAATCTTCGTCTCAAGCCATGTTCGCCATGGGGCAAGTTCAGGGTGCCAATTATCTGAGAATGTCAAAATCTACGCGTACAAGACATATTCTGAGTAAAATTGGCTAGAAATCTGTTGTGCACGTAGTATAAAAGTTGTCCGATGATTAACCTCGAATTTTAAAAAGAGTTGTAGGTAACATATTTTTATAGTTAACTCTAAAGCTTTTTATATATCCAAAATCATGTCTTGCAGGTTTGTTCTTTGTTTAATTATACCCTTTTCTTATTCCGGACTATGCACACATAATTTTGTTTTATTAAAAGGCGTTGCGACGCACGCGGGTTTTTGCTAGTTATTACTAAATGTACGAAAACCACTTGGACGAATCTAAAAGTTACGAAATTCACCCAATTGGTCTTCAAATTACAAAAATTCTCTCTTTATTAATTAGTTTTAAGTTGAAGTACTGTTAAGGTTTAAGGCAATCAGGGGTCTGTTCAAGATTTCTGCTATAGCAGCTATTGTCATGCTTTTCGTGTCCAAAACAGCAAAAATGCTGCTAACGAAGCTGCTATTTTTGTGTCTAAGATTCGAAAAAAGCTGCTAATTTAGCTGCTTTTTGTTGCTCGCACTTTCAACTGCAAGCCAGAAAGCAGATTCGTAAACCATACATGTATGTGTAAATTTCATTTGTCGTTTTGCCAAAATGACTGTTTCGAGCACTGTTTTATTGGTATTAATATTAAATAAGTCGTAATGGTAAGCCTTTCTTGCAAGAAGTGAAAAAACGCAACATGTATGTATGTACATTAGGGTGGTTCAAAAATGCCAAAAAAAAATTCAAAAAAACGTGCACCCCCCTATCTTTAAGTTCAATTAAAATGATGATTTTTGGCGGCAATCGGAGAATTTTTGATTGACACTAACCATTGCCGCCGAGCACATTTCGTTTTAGAGATTTGCGATTTTTAACAGCTGTTTTTGACAGCTGTCATGTTGCAAACCTTTGATTTGACGTCATATTCGTAATCAGCGACCTCGAAAGCCCTCTATAGCACGAAATTTCACGTCATTTTAAAAAAATGTAAAAAAAGGCAATATTTTGTTCATAGTTGACAGCGTTTTTGACAGCTGTCATTTGTCAAACCTTCGATTTGACGTCAAATTCGTAATCAGCGACCTCGAAAACCATATAGAAACCACGATCTAGGTAGTTTAATGGACGTAAATGAATAGAATTATCAAATTTTTATTATCGTTTAAAAATCGTAAATCTCTAAAACGAAATGTGCTCGGCGGCAATGGTTAGTGTCAATCAAAAATTCTCCGATTGCCGCCAAAAATCATCATTTTAATTGAACTTAAAGATAGGGGGGTGCACGTTTTTTTGAAATTTTTTTGCCATTTTTGAACCACCCTAATGTACATATATATTATTATTATTATTATTATTTATTTTCATAAGTATGTACAAAGATAGGATCTTATTATAGTACATTCATTATAAAGCCAACAAAAATTATTCAAAACAAAATTATATAGAAAAATATGGGAATATAAAAGTAAAATATAAGTAAGAAAAACTAAAAAAGAATAAAACATATGAGATTGAAGCAAAAAAAAGCAGATAGAGAGAAAGAAACAAAGAATAAATAAAATAAAATAGTAAAATATAAAATATAAAAAACAAAGTTATATATATAAAAAGGAAGTAAGCTATATAATAGATAGAAAGAAGAAAGTTATATATTCATGCTTTAATCAATTCTATTAGAAATGAATTCGAAGAGACGCTTCCTGAAGATGTTCACAGAATCAATACGTTGCAAATCGACTGGGAGTGAGTTCCATAAAACAGCCGAGAAGACAAAGAAAGAACGCTGTCCAATTAACGTGCGGAAACGCGGAATAATTAAATTATTATTTCTAAGGGATTGTGAGAACTGAACGAACTCATTAAGGTATGCGGGCTTGCGCTGGTGCAGAATATCGTGGACTAGACGCAAAAGCCTAAATTTTCGATAATCATTAAGGGAGGGGGAAATATGGTCAAAGCGACGTAACTTATAAACAAAACGAACACAATCGTTAAAGGCTACTTCGAGCTTTCTAGCGCAAGAACAATCGAGAGAGGGGAAAATAGAAAGGCCATGCATTACAAGAGGTAGAAGTAAGGCTTTCACTAAATTCAAACGGACAGCCCTTTTAAGACACCCACAGTGATATCAGAGTTTGGACAGGAGTCCATATGTTTTTCCAATAACGAAATTGACGTGGTCGGAGCAGGTCATACTACTATTCAGAACAATCCCTAGATTTCTTACTTTACAAACGCGAACGAGAGGAACTCCATTTAAGAAAATTACTGGAAGTTCAATTTGCGAGGTGGAAGAGTGTGAGAAGAAAATACAATGAGACTTCGATGGGTTTAGCTGTAGCAAGTTCAGTGCTGACCAGGTTTAGACATTGTGCAAATCTGCCGAAATCTTCTCCACACAATTATGGATTTGATCTTTTGGCGAAGAGAAATAAAGCTGCACATCATCTGCATACATATGAATCTTAGAAGGCTTTATAACTAGAGGAAGATCATTAATAAAAACACTGAACAAAAGTGGGCCAACAATAGAACTTTGCGGAACTCCAGAGTTAAGAAAAGAATTGGAGGAACTAGAGTCGCCGAGTTTAACTTTTTGTGAGCGGTTTGTTAAAAAGCTATGCAGAAGTTTAAGAGCAGTTGAAGAAAAAGATACTTGCGAGGAGAGTTTTTGCAAGAGCAAAGAGTGATTGACGCTAACGAAAGCTTTCGAAAAATCAAGTAGCAACATACAACAAATGTGATGTTCATCAAGAGAGTTGCGAATATCATTAGTGACTTTAAGAAGTGCAGTTTCGCAGCTGTGATGTTTGCGGAAGCCAGATTGCCATACATTTATAAATTGGAGTCGTTCACAGTACTCTAGTATTTGAGTTGCAATCAGTTTTTCAAAGACCTTTGCTAGAAAGGGAAGAATACTAATAGGCCGAAAATCAGATGGAATAGCAGGAGAGGGGCACTTGGGTATGGGAGTAATCAATGCATGCTTCCACAAAGTGGGAAATTTCGATACCGTAAGGCACGAGTTAAAAATGTGTGTTAGAGTAGGCAGCAAACATGGAATTATCATTTTTAGAAATCGTGGTGAAATTTTATCACTACCAGTGGCTGTAGATTTGATTGAATTTAAAGCAGAGATAACTTCAAGAGAATCAACGCAACGAAAGCTGAAGCCATCAGATGAATCTATAAAAGAGGTTGTAACCTGCTCAGCTGCTTGGTTGGATATAAAGCATTGATTAAGACTCTCGGGGCTTAGGTTGCTACCAGCAGCTTCATTTTTAGAGTGGACACCCAAAATGCGCAGATTTTTCCATACAGTTTTCACGGATTGGGATGGGTCAAGCTTTCGGGAGTAAAAATCGCGTTTGGCTTCTTTAATTTTTGTTACAATCAATCAATTACAAAGGCGTTTTAAAGATCTTTTTGCTGTATTAGTTTTTACTTTTTTGGACCAACGATAGACGAACTAACTTTCAATAATAAGCGCTTTAATTTCCGCAGTGAACCAAAGTTTAGATTTAGCTGATAAAGATTTACTTCCTAGGGGCACAAATTCATCGTAAAGCTCCAGGAATATCCTGTTAAACTCATCTATTTTTTCATCTACCTCAGCCAATGTGAAGATATTGGTCCAGGGTAGGTAAAGAAATCTTTGGCTAAGAAGTTCCTGATCAATATTAGAGAAGTCACGATAAGTAATTGTTTTCATAGGAGGAGGATCGACATTAAAGCTATAGCAATATAAGAATAAGAATAGAATATAATATTATGATCCAAATAACTAGTTGGAGAAATTTGGTTTTGAAAAAGAATAGAGCTGGTGTCGTTTGTTAAAAACATATCAAGCAAAGAGGGTATTCTACAATTAAAATATGTGGAGAGCACGTTAATTACCTCCAAACCAAGAGAATGCATGGTGTGGTGAAGCGTGGTGTGAAGCATTAAACTGTATACAATATATAACAATAAATAAAATAAATAGAAATAATTAATATAAAATAAAACAAAAATAAATACAAAAACTAAGAGAGAAATAAATGCAAAAACTAAAAACAAAAATACCATTAAAAGCTTACAGCGCGTGACTCCAGAGCTTCCACCGACGGGCATTGCAATTGGGAGACGTCTCGTACTACAACAAAGCGCTCCTCTTGCTTACTTTTAACTCGCACCAGGCCATCCCTAGTGGAGACGGAATATACCAATCCCAGCTTTCGTAGATTTAAGGCCTCCCGCAAAATTGCTGTTGGTAGGTGTAAGCAAAGATTATCTATTACAATAAGATGTGACACTCTCGACGTTTTCGCTTATCTATTTTTGACCTTGGTACCGTTATTTAAACGACCTTGCCGGAATTGTAAGAAATAGATAGCGATAGAAAAGCCATTTGTAAGAAAAAGATGCAATATGATGAGGAACGAAGTGGAAATGAACACAATTTTTACAGGGTGTGCATATAATTTAATGAAATTTTTTGGTTTAAAATTAAATTCTTAAATTCTCCTAAACCAATAATTTCTTCTTTGCTTTTATCAAAATATAAATTGGTTTTAAGGGAAATCTCTTCTAAGCAAATTACACAGTTTTTTGCCATGTTCGGTAAATTTTGAATTTTTAATTTGAACGAAGTGAACAAGCCTTCGTGGATATCGGGACCGGAGGGCCAGTTTTGAATGAATCTCAATAGAGTATGATTTTTTGCCAAAAAATCGTAGGCGGAAGGTGCTATAAAATATACACTTAAGCAAATTTTTTTTTAAATATTCGAATATCTCCAACCTTTAGGTGTATGTTGAAGATTTTTTACGTGGTTTTCAATTATGCGTAGGTAAAACGCGTTTTGCTTTCTGTATAAATGAAGCATCACTTTCCTTATCTTTTCGCAACTCTTCAAGTACCTTTTTTAAATCGTCGCACTCTTTTCGCAATTTTGTTACGTCATCTTCCGTAAATTTTCCCTTACTATCTGTTTGTGTATATTTATGCGTTGTAGGAAATATCGCGTTATCTTTATCATTACCCGACATAGTATCTTCCTCTATGCAGTGTACTGTAGAAGTTTCCGCAATTGGCGTTGGCGTATCTACACTTTTTGGCGGGACCAACAAAGCATTATCCAGAATTATAACTTTGCAAGTAGTTTCTTATGGAATTGAATTTGAAGCGCTTAGTTTAACTGGATACGCCTTTCGTTTTAACCGATTTGTTTTTTTTTTTTTTTTTTTGAAAGCATATTTTCATTGAAGTGCTTTTCACAAACCCGGTAATCTTCCGACAATTTTACATTTAGCATATCCGTTTTATTTAAATTCCCCAACCATATTACTCTCCTAGCACTATTCACCGGTAATTTAAAAAATTTCACTTCTAAGCTGTAATTTTTTTTGGCACCACATACCAAACACTTAATATGGTGCATACCCATTTTTAAAAATATTTCGAGAGTAAAAAAAATGAATAAAATAATTTCTAAAAACAAATTAATTGCAATCAATATTTCTTACCCCGAAATTTCGCAGTCCTTACAACGCAAAGTCGCTTATAAAAATTCATAAAAAGCACTTTGAAAACTATACCCGCACCACAAAGCAACGTCTAACACTCTCTTTTAGTTTACTATTTTTAAAAATACATACTTCAAATAGAAATACTTCAAATAATTCGGTTACAATTTTGTATTAAAATGAAATAATTTACGGCGTAATCTTTTTATATGTATACTAGCTGGGACCCGGTGCGCCTACGCTGCACCCATAAGTCAATAGTAAACAATAAAAACCATCCATTGACTTAATATTTTTCGAGATATGAATTTTACACAGATGAAATGCCTCAAAGAACATGGGTCTTGCGTCGGCCGCCATGAATCGGTATATTGAGTCTACTACATTGCTTATTGTATTCTACTTATCATACCCTTTCATTTGATACCCATGTCGAGGTGGTTGTGAAGGAAGTGGTAATTCGGCCTCTTGAGACGGCCGCCATGGATCTAAAGATATATTTTGTATACTACATTGCTTATTGTATTCTATTTATCATACCCTTTCATTTGATACCCATGTCGAGGTGGTTGTGAAGAAAGTAGTACCCCGCCCTCTTGAGACGGCCGCCATGGATCTAAAGATATATTTTGTATACTACATTGCTTATTGTATTCTCCTTAACATACCCTTTCATTTGATACCCATGTTGAGGTGGTTGTGAAGAAAGTGGTAATCCGGCCTCTTGAGACGGCCGCCATGGATCTAAAGATATATTTTGTATACTACATTGCTTATTGTATTCTACTTATCATACCCTTTCATTTGATACCCATGTCGAGGTGGTTGTGAAGAAAGTGGTACCCCGCCCTCTTGAGACGGCCGCCATGGATCTAAAGATATATTTTGTATACTACATTGCTTATTGTATTCTCCTTAACATACCCTTTCATTTGATACCCATGTTGAGGTGGTTGTGAAGAAAGTGGTAATCCGGCCTCTTGAGACGGCCGCCATGGATCTAAAGATATATTTTGTATACTACATTGCTTATTGTATTCTCCTTAACATACCCTTTCATTTGATACCCATGTTGAGGTGGTTGTGAAGAAAGTGGTACCCCGCCCTCTTGAGACGGCCGCCATGGATCTAAAGATATATTTTGTATACTACATTGCTTATTGTATTCTACTTATCATACCCTTTCATTTGATACCCATGTCGAGGTGGTTGTGAAGAAAGTGGTACCCCGCCCTCTTGAGACGGCCGCCATGGATCTAAAGATATATTTTGTATACTACATTGCTTATTGTATTCTACTTATCATACCCTTTCATTTGATACCCATGTCGAGGTGGTTGTGAAGAAAGTGGTACCCCGCCCTCTTGAGACGGCCGCCATGGATCTAAAGATATATTTTGTATACTACATTGTTTATTGTATTCTCCTTAACATACCCTTTCATTTGATACCCATGTGGAGGTGGTTGTGAAGAAAGTGGTACCCCGCCCTCTTGAGACGGCCGCCATGGATCTAAAGATATATTTTGTATACTACATTGCTTATTGTATTCTCCTTAACATACCCTTTCATTTGATACCCATGTTGAGGTGGTTGTGAAGAAAGTGGTAATCCGGCCTCTTGAGACGGCCGCCATGGATCTAAAGATATATTTTGTATACTACATTGCTTATTGTATTCTACTTATCATACCCTTTCATTTGATACCCATGTCGAGGTGGTTGTGAAGAAAGTGGTACCCCGCCCTCTTGAGACGGCCGCCATGGATCTAAAGATATATTTTGTATACTACATTGCTTATTGTATTCTCCTTAACATACCCTTTCATTTGATACCCATGTCGAGGTGGTTGTGAAGAAAGTGGTACCCCGCCCTCTTGAGACGGCCGCCATGGATCTAAAGATATATTTTGTATACTACATTGCTTATTGTATTCTCCTTAACATACCCTTTCATTTGATACCCATGTTGAGGTGGTTGTGAAGAAAGTGGTAATCCGGCCTCTTGAGACGGCCGCCATGGATCTAAAGATATATTTTGTATACTACATTGCTTATTGTATTCTATTTATCATACCCTTTCATTTGATACCCATGTCGAGGTGGTTGTGAAGAAAGTAGTACCCCGCCCTCTTGAGACGGCCGCCATGGATCTAAAGATATATTTTGTATACTACATTGCTTATTGTATTCTCCTTAACATACCCTTTCATTTGATACCCATGTTGAGGTGGTTGTGAAGAAAGTGGTAATCCGGCCTCTTGAGACGGCCGCCATGGATCTAAAGATATATTTTGTATACTACATTGCTTATTGTATTCTACTTATCATACCCTTTCATTTGATACCCATGTCGAGGTGGTTGTGAAGAAAGTGGTACCCCGCCCTCTTGAGACGGCCGCCATGGATCTAAAGATATATTTTGTATACTACATTGCTTATTGTATTCTCCTTAACATACCCTTTCATTTGATACCCATGTTGAGGTGGTTGTGAAGAAAGTGGTAATCCGGCCTCTTGAGACGGCCGCCATGGATCTAAAGATATATTTTGTATACTACATTGCTTATTGTATTCTCCTTAACATACCCTTTCATTTGATACCCATGTTGAGGTGGTTGTGAAGAAAGTGGTACCCCGCCCTCTTGAGACGGCCGCCATGGATCTAAAGATATATTTTGTATACTACATTGCTTATTGTATTCTACTTATCATACCCTTTCATTTGATACCCATGTCGAGGTGGTTGTGAAGAAAGTGGTACCCCGCCCTCTTGAGACGGCCGCCATGGATCTAAAGATATATTTTGTATACTACATTGCTTATTGTATTCTACTTATCATACCCTTTCATTTGATACCCATGTCGAGGTGGTTGTGAAGAAAGTGGTACCCCGCCCTCTTGAGACGGCCGCCATGGATCTAAAGATATATTTTGTATACTACATTGTTTATTGTATTCTCCTTAACATACCCTTTCATTTGATACCCATGTGGAGGTGGTTGTGAAGAAAGTGGTACCCCGCCCTCTTGAGACGGCCGCCATGGAACTAAAGATATATTTTGTATACTACATTGCTTATTGTATTCTCCTTAACATACCCTTTCATTTGATACCCATGTTGAGGTGGTTGTGAAGATAGTGGTAATCCGGCCTCTTGAGACGGCCGCCATGGATCTAAAGATATATTTTGTATACTACATTGCTTATTGTATTCTACTTATCATACCCTTTCATTTGATACCCATGTCGAGGTGGTTGTGAAGAAAGTGGTACCCCGCCCTCTTGAGACGGCCGCCATGGATCTAAAGATATATTTTGTATACTACATTGCTTATTGTATTCTCCTTAACATACCCTTTCATTTGATACCCATGTCGAGGTGGTTGTGAAGAAAGTGGTACACCGCCCTCTTGAGACGGCCGCCATGGATCATTTTAGTTTCAATAGCGTCATGGCCTACCTATTGTTTGACAGCTGCGTAAATTTGAAATTTTCATTAAATGTAATGATTCAATTTAATGACAATTTTACATTTGTCAAACAATAGGTAGGCCATGAAGCTATTGAAACTAAAATGAAGTGAAAATTCCTAAAATTACCATTTTTGTTTGGATTTTGCAGCTGTTTTTTTGGTTAAAGGTATAAAAATAGCCTACGACCTATTCTCAGACCTACCAAATATACACAAAAAATTTCATGCAAATTGGTCAACCCGTTTCGGAGGAGTACGGTAACAAACACTGTGACACGAGATTTTTATAGATACTAGCTGGGACCCGGTGCGCCTACGCTGCACCCATAAGTCAATAGTAAACAATAAAAACCATCCACTGACTTAATATTTTTCGAGATATGAATTTTACACAGATGAAATGCCTCAAAGAACATGGGTCTTGCGTCGGCCGCCATGAATCGGTATATTGAGTCTACTACATTGCTTATTGTATTCTACTTATCATACCCTTCAATTTGATACCCATGTTGAGGGGGTTGTGAAGAAAGTGGTAATCCGGCCTCTTTAGACGGCCGCCATGGATCTAAAAATATATTTTGTATACTACATTGCTTATTGTATTCTACTTATCATACCCTTTCATTTGATACCCATGTTGAGGTGGTTGTGAAGAAAGTGGTAATTCGGCCTCTTGAGGCAGCCGCCATGGATCTAAAGATATATTTTGTATACTACATTGCTTATTGTATTCTACTTATCATACCCTTTCATTCGATACCCATGTCGAGGTGGTTGTGAAGAAAGTGGTACCCCGCCCTCTTGAGACGGCCGCCATGGATCTAAAGATATATTTTGTATACTACTTTGCTTATTGTATTGTACTTAACATACCCTTTCATTTGATACCCATGTTGAGGTGGTTGTGAAGAAAATGGTAATCCGGCCTCTTGAGACGGCCGCCATGGATCTAAAGATATATTTTGTATACTACATTGCTTATTGTATTCTACTTATCATACCCTTTCATTTGATACCCATGTCGAGGTGGTTGTGAAGAAAGTGGTACCCCGCCCTCTTGAGACGGCCGCCATGGATCTATAGATATATTTTGTATACTACATTGCTTATTGTATTCTACTTAACATACCCTTTCATTTGATACCCATGTTGAGGTGGTTGTGAAGAAAGTGGTAATCCGGCCTCTTGAGACGGCCGCCATGGATTTAAAGATATATTTTGTAAACTACATTGCTTATTGTATTCTACTTATCATACCCTTTCATTTGATACCCATGTCGAGGTGGTTGTGAAGAAAGTGGTACCCCGCCCTCTTGAGACGGCCGCCATGGATCTAAAGATATATTTTGTATACTACATTGCTTATTATATTCTACTTAACATACACTTTCATTTGATACCCATGTTGAGGTGGTTGTGAAGAAAGTGGTAATCCGGCCTCTTGAGACGGCCGCCATGGATCTAAAGATATATTTTGTATACTACATTGCTTATTGTATTCTACTTATCGTACCCTTTCATTTGATACCCATGTCGAGGTGGTTGTGAAGAAAGTGGTACCCCGCCCTCTTGAAACGGCCGCCATGGATCTAAAGATATATTTTGTATACTACATTGCTTATTATATTCTACTTAACATACCCTTTCATTTGATACCCATGTTGAGGTGGTTGTGAAGAAAGTGGTAATCCGGCCTCTTGAGACGGCCGCCATGGATCTAAAGATATATTTTGTATACAACATTGCTTATTGTATTCTACTTATCATACCCCTTCATTTGATACCCATGTCGAGGTGGGTGTGAAGAAAGTGGTACCCTGCCCTCTTGAGACAGCCGCCATGGATCTAAAGATATATTTTGTATACTACATTGCTTATTGTATTCTACTTATCATACCCTTTCATTTGATACCCATGTCGAGGTGGTTGTGAAGAAAGTGGTACCCCGCCCTCTTGAGACGGCCGCCATGGATCTAAAGATATATTTTGTATACTACATTGCTTATTGTATTCTCCTTAATATACCCTTTCATTTGATACCCATGTTGAGGTGGTTGTGAAGAAAGTGGTACCCCGCCCTCTTGAGACGGCCGCCATGGATCTAAAGATATATTTTGTATACTACATTGCTTATTGTATTCTACTTATCATACCCTTTCATTTGATACCCATGTCGAGGTGGTTGGGAAGAAAGTGGTACACCGCCCTCTTGAGACGGCCGCCATGGATCATTTTAGTTTCAATAGCGTCATGGCCTACCTATTGTTTGACAGCTGCGTAAATTTGAAATTTTCATTAAATGTAATGATTCAATTTAATGACAATTTTACATTTGTCAAACAATAGGTAGGCCATGAAGCTATTGAAACTAAAATGAATGAAAATTCCTAAAATTACCATTTTTGTTTGGATTTTGCAGCTGTTTTTTTGGTTAAAGGTATAAAAAATAGCCTACGACCTATTCTCAGACCTACCAAATATACACCAAAAATTTCATGCAAATTGGTCAACCCGTTTCGGAGGAGTACGGTAACAAACACTGTGACACGAGATTTTTATAGATATAGATAGATTGAAATATTGTTGGATCAGGCTGTAACCTTGCTGGTTATCTGTACTAACACGAGTGCGATCGCTCCAGGTCGCCTTTAAAACTATGGGGTGAAAAAATTCTCAATTTGTAATGCGTGTAGGGGTTTCACATGTGTTTCCTTTATTTCAATTCCACATTTCCCTATGATTTACATTGCGCGAACTGCTTGAGAATGAACAACTAATACCATGACGATTGCTCCAAGTCGCCTTTAAAAATGCACTATCAAAAAATGTGACTTTTTATTGTACACATTTTATGGTTGGGGCGTAACTTATGTGATGTTGTTTCGTACTCTTTCTTTTTTATGGGAATTTTCATAAGGGAATTAATTAGAAAAAAGGCACTGTAGCTATTCTTTTTCAACTAATAGGAGATTTTTGTTGATGTGGTTATAAGGAATTGTACATGGGTTAGTAAATCAAGAGTGTCACATCTTATTGAAAATAGATAATCTTTGGGTGTAAGGCTCTCATTTACATAAACTGTGGTATCTGCAGAGGAACCACCCAGCTCACAAAGCTTGAATCTTTGCTTCCGATTTACCTTTAAAGCCTGCAAAAACGCCTTCGCTACACGCTGCCCCGAGAATTTCACAATTATGGGCCCACTCCTTTTGCGCATGCCAGATCGCAGCCGAAAAGCATCAGTGTAGGGCGAGAGTTGATGCTTGACCATTGACGCCAGTTCAGCGACGATCCTCTGTGGTGAATCATCGTGTTTAACAGGGATACCCCGAATGATCACGTCACTCAGTCTTTGGACCCGCCGCATATCATCCAGATATCGTGAGTTATCAGCTAGCTGGGAGCTGATTATATGTCTTTGAAGGTCTTTTGAATCATCCGTTGTTTTGGACTTCTGTTCTAGGTCAGAGACCCTTGTCTGCAGAGTCATGATGGTGTTGTTGATCTTTGTCAGCTGATTTTTATTTTCTTCTGCAATGGACTTTAACCCTTGTTATTGTTATTGTTTATTTGCAAAAATATGTACAAAGATACAGATCTTATTTCAGTACATTCATTAAAAAAACGATACATAAAAGTACGGTGACACAATTTAAGAAAAAAAAAATTAATTAAAAATTCAAAACTAACAAACAAATTAGAAAAAAAAAAAATATAAAATATATATATATATATATATATATATATATATAAAAAAAGAAAGTAGCTATTAAAGATAATTAATTAGAAAATTAGCTAAAACAAATTAAAATATAACAGTAAATGCAGAGAAAAAGAAAAAAAAAGTTATATATTCATGCTTAAATTCGTCCTAGTAATTAAATCGAAAAGCCGCCTCTTGAAAACGTTCATTGAATCGACACGTTGTAAACCCACTGGGAGGGAGTTCCATAACAGAGCTGCGGAGACAAAGAAAGAACGCTGCCCAACTAGTGTGCGGAAACGCGGAATAATCAAATTGTTGTTTCTGAGTGATTGTGACGACTGAACAAACTGATTAAGGTACGCGGGTTTGCGTCGGTGCAATATATCATGAAGTAGGCGCAAAAGCCTAAACTCACGATAATCCCTAAAGGAGCAGCCCAACACGGTGTTTGAATAAGGCGAAATGTGGTCGAACCGGCGTAAGTTATAAATAAAGCGTACACAATCGTTAAAGGCTACTTCGAGAGAGGGAGGGGAAAATGGAGAGGCCCGGCATCAAAAGAGGTAAGAGCAAGGCTTTCACCAAATACAAGCGGATAGCCCTTTTAAGCAAACCGCAGTGGTATCTAAGTTTTGAAAGGAGCCCGTATGTTTTGCCAACAATTAAATTAACGTGGTCGCAGCAGGTCATACTACTATTTAGGACCACTCCAAGATTCCTCACTTTAAAAACGCAAGCTAGAGGAACCCCATTTAAGGAAATTACTGGGAGGTCGGATTGAAAAATTGGAGAGTGAGTGAAAAAAATGTGACTTCGATGGATTTAGCTGCAGTAAGTTCAGTGTTGACCAGGTTGAGATATTATGCAAGTCTGCCGCAATCAGCTCCACACAATTATGGATTTGATCTTTTGGCGCAGAGAAATAAAGCTGCACATCATCTGCATACATATGAACCTTAGAATGCTTTATTACTAGAGGAAGATCGTTAATAAAAACGCTAAACAAAAGTGGCCCAAGAATAGAATCTTGAGGAACTCCCGAGGTAAGTAACGAACTGGTGGAACTAGAGTCTCCGAGTTTAACTTTTTGCGAGCGGTTCTTTAAAAAGCTATGCAAAAGCTTAAGAGCAGTTGAAGAAAAAGAGACTTGAGTGGAGAGTTTTTGCAAGAGCAAAGAGTGATTGACGCTATCAAAGGCTTTAGAGAAATCAAGTAGCAACAGACAACAAATGTGACGATCATCAAGAGAATTGCGAATATCATTTGTGACTTTGAGAAGTGCTGTTTCACAGCTGTGATGCTTGCGGAAACCAGATTGCCATTCACTTATAAATTGAAGCTGTTCACAAAATTCAAGGATTTGAGCCGCTATCAGTTTTTCAAAAACCTTTGCTAGAAAGGGAAGAATACTAATGGGCCGAAAATCCGCTGGAAGAGCAGGAGAGGGGCACTTAGGTATGGGCGTAATTAATGCATGCTTCCACAAAGTGGGAAACTTCGAAGTAGTGAAGCACTCGTTGAATATGTGGGTTAAAATAGGCAGCAAGCAAGGTAGTAACATTTTTAGAAATCCTGGTGAATTATCGCTACCAGTGGCTGTAGATTTGACAGAATTTAAAGCAGAGATAACTACAAGAGAATCAACGCAACGAAAACAAAAGCCATCTGATGAAGGTGTATAAGAGGTAGTAGCCTCCACTATCGCTTGGTTGGATATAAAGTAATGGTTGAGGTTTTCAGGACTGAGGTTGTGAGCAACGGCATCATTATTAGAGTGGACACCCAGATTGCGTAGATTTTTCCAAACAGTTTTTAAGGATAGGGATGGATCAAGCTTTCTAGCATAATAATTACGCTTGGCTTCTTTAATTTTTGTAACAATTAAATTCCGAAGACGTTTAAAAGATCTCTTTGCTGAAGCAGTTTTTACTCTTAAGGACCAACGATAGACAAACTCTCTTTCAATAATAAGCGATTTAATCTCAGTAGTAAACCAAGGTTTAGACTTAGCTGATAAATATTTTCTTCTCAGAGGCACAAACTCATCGTAGAGATCAAGGAATATTCTACTAAACTCTGTTATTTTGTCGTCAACCTCTGCCAATCCGAAGATGTTGTACCAGAGTAGTCAAAAACATCGTTGGAGAAGACGTTCCTGGTCAATATTAGAGTAATCACGATAAATAACTGTTTTCACCGATGGAGGGTCAACATTGAAGCTATGGCACACGAAGATGATATCATGATCCAGGTAACTAGGTGCAGAGATTTGGTTATGGAAAAGAATAGAGCTGGTATTGTTTGTAAGGAACACATCAAGCAAAGAGGGTATCCTACAATTAAAATAAGAAGGCAGCACATTAATCGCTTCTAGACCAAGAGTACGCATGGTGTACCGGAATGAGCTTTGTACGGTATATTCTTTCAATAAATTAACGTTAAAGTCACCTCCAACCAGTATGTTTTTATACAGACTGGATAGGTGCTCGAGACTTTCGATAAGCTCTTTAGCATTAGCAGGGCTAAACAGACCCGGAGGAGAGTATACACACAAGATGCAGATTATCAGTAGTATTAGAAATATCGACACACAGAAACTCGATTCCCGGTTGCTTGGAAAATCCAACAATTTTAGCCACTAAGTTTTCACGCAAATAAATTGCCACTCCAACGCGCCCTTGTCGATCATTTCGGAATAATTTGTAACCGTCAATGGATACGATAGAGGGGGGACTATAGGGGTTAAGCCAACTTTCAGATATTAAAATAGCATGCAGTCCAGAATTTATAAATATTTCATTCAACTCTCCAATTTTCGGTCGAATACTTCGCGAGTTTAAAAGACAGGCATTGAAACCTGAATATTTCGAGCTAATAATCTTAACTAGCGTTCTCACCATGTCTTCGAAACTAAAATTTGATGGCATTTAAAATCACTAACAACACGAAACAACGAACATTGACAAGAAACGAAGGTCGGCAACAGCAAACGATGGATGAAAATTTAACCGTGTAAAAGCATGAATACATAACGAACAGTGTAACTAGAAAATTGACTGCAATAAAAATAAAAATTAAAAATAAAAATAAAAATTAAAATTAAATCGATATTAAAAAATTTAAAGCCAAAAAAATTAAAAATAAATAGAGAGGGAATAGAAAATAGAAACGAAAACAAGAACAAAACGAAAAACAAGACACGAAAACGTCAGACGCTAGCACTGCGCTGCTCCTATCGATGGACATTGTAGTTGCTTCGTATCACGCACAATAACAAAACTATCGTCTTTCTTCCGTCTGATCCTAACAAGGCCATCCCTGGTCGAAACAGAATATAACAACCCAAGCCTGCGAAGTTTTAAAGCCTCCCGCAGCAGATAATTATTAGCAGGCGAAAGGCTTTTGTTTACGAAGACTGGAGAGTCTGCCGTGAAGCCATCCAGCTCACACAGTGGGAATTTTAATTTTTCCTTTACCTTTAATGCGAGCAAGAACGCCTTTGCTTCGCGCTGTCCAGAAAATTGTGCAATTATTGGTCCATTCTGTTTGCCCGAACGTGATCGGAGCCGAAAGGCGTCAACATAGATGGAGAGGTGGTGATTCACCATAGATGCGATGTTGGTGATGATTTTCATTGGAGACTCATCAGGTTTCATGGGGATACCCCGAATGATGACGTCGCTTAGTCTTTGTACACGCTGTAGGTCGTTGAGATGAAGTGCATTATTAGCAAGTTGCTAGTTGATAATTTGCAGATGATCCGAGTGATCTGTTGGCACTTGATGTTCCAGCACAGTTACTCTAGCATGCAGAGACTCGATGCTGTTGTTGATGACCTCCAGCTGATTACTGTTTTCTAACGAAATGGACTTTAGCCCATCCGTTAAGCGAAGCTCGATAGCATCAAGGCGATCATTTAAATTTTTTATTGAGTCACAAAATTCCTGAATTCTTGAATCAGTTTTATTGATGGAGGTGAAGATATCATGAATTTTTTCAAAGATTCGTGATTCGAGAGAAGCAAGAAGCTCATCAACACCTTCACCCATAGCCTTTTCAGGACACGTCCGCGCAAAGGCTCTGGTGATGACGGGAGAAGGATTATGTGACGGTGTGGATTTTTTCAACACTTTTGCGGACGAATTTTTCGATTTATCGGACATTGTTGTGGATAAAAACAGCAACAAAGTATTATTTACGTAAACTGCAGATTAGATGGACGGTTTAGTGCTTTCAAATTAGGTTTAAATTGGTGGAAATTGTGTAATAAAAACGGTTTTAACACGGAGCACAAAAAGAACGTCTTACTCACGCAGTGACATACTGATAGGCGAACCGTTAGGCGAACTTCGATCGAGTCGAGAAGATCGCTGAAAGTTTTGATGGAACTGCAGAATTCATTAATTTGTGCCTCTGCACTGCGGAAAGTCGCAGAAAGCTCATCGATTCTTTTCGAAAAGCGCGATTCCAAGTCCACAAGTACTTCTTCAACGGATTTTTCTCCCTGACAACTTTCCGAAGTCGCTCGTACAGAACGCCTAGTCATTACAAGCGACGGGTTACATAAGGGTGTTTGTTTCCTTGATTGCACTTTCCCGGTCACGTTTTGGTTTTATCGCCCATTTTAATATTATTTATGTTAAAAATAATTAATAATTAACCGGAGAAACACTGTGCGAGAATATCGAAAGTTTTAAATAGTGAATAAACCTGTGGTGTAATAAAAAGTCGGTTTTTTGCACGGAGCACGAGAATTCGCGTCTTATTCGCTCATAATATGAACAAAACTGAACATGATGATTTATATAATTTATTTTTTAGGTTGATAAAATCATGGGCAATTGGGAATGTGCTGACGATAGTGAAATCAAAATATTTCAGATAATGTCGAAAATTGCAAAAGATAAGCCTTTTCGAACCCAAAATTTTGTTGAACGGGTTATAAACAATTACACCCGTTTAGAATTTTAGCAAAATTTTCGAGTGCAAATAGAAACTTACGAATTTCTTCTCGGGGAAGTTTCGAAGTTATATCGTCAACAATTTCCCACTTTAAGCGGAATACCTATTAATAAACAGAAACAGCTATTGGCTGTTATATAGATTTAAGGAAACAAGGAGAGCTACAGATCCATTAGTGACCGATTCGGCATGGCCAAATCAAGTTTAATTTGGTGCTTTTTTAGGATTATAAAAATCTTAATCATGTTGGCTCCATCCGTCATTAAGTGGCCCGACGTAAGAGAATCAGAAAGAATTAAATTAGCATTCTTTCATAAAACAAAAATGCAAAGGGTTATTGGCGCAATAGAAGGAACTTATTGCCCAATAAGTGTACCAGTAGCTGACAGTCATGTGCGTACACAAACAGGAAAAAATTTACATCTATTACATTACAAGCAATTTTCAACGATAAAATGATGTTCACCGTTTTTTTTTGTGGGATATCCCAGACCTGTTCATGATGCACGGATTTTCCGTAATTCACCGATATTTGAGCGGGCTAATAGATCAATGGAGACATTTTTTCCTGAAAATATAAAATTTTTAGGAGATAAGGCATATCCTATTTTAAAATGGTGCCTACGCCTTACAAAGATTTCGGGACAATGACGTCCAAACAAAAGCTTTTTAATTATACCCATTGTTCCACACGGCAAATAATATGTAGAGAGATGCTGTGCTTTATTTTTCGGATGCTTTCGACGCTTTCAACACTTGGAAATGAAAAACATAAAAGATATGCCTGGCACCATTCTGGCCACATGCGTTCTTCATAATATTTGTTTAAAGTTTCCAGAAGAAATTCAAATTACTGAGCAATACGTACAGACTGGTGGTGATGACGTTCAGAGGAATACAACTGAATACTTGCGTTCCAATATAGTGATTTCTCCTGAAGGCAAGCGTGAAAGAGAGAAAATGGCCCATGAACTATGGAATCAACGTGCATCCCAACTGTAATTAATTGAACCTGAACAAATATTATAAATCGAATGGCTTTTATTCAAAGTTTTCAATTAACGAAACACAAACTTCAACTATCAGAAAAAATAACAAAAAATAATTCATTTTTCTAAAGAAAAAAAAAAACTTAAAACAAATTATAAAAAAGTAATACATTCCTGCTATAATTTTTCCAAAATTTTCAGCATAAGGCTCTGGTGAATTTTATTTCCTTCTTTCACCGTCTCTGTCAAATCTTTCAACCTTTCGTTTTGCTCCGCTAAGAGCTTTATTTTATCATCTTCTTGATTTTGTTTGCTCTGCGCATTCTCCTTGAAAACGGGCGCTAATAATTTTGGCCCCGTTTCTCTTCGTCTTTTGTCCGTGAACGTTGTCGGCGACCTGCTAACACTTTCGTCTCTTTCTAAGACGTTTTCTTCATCAATTAGAGTACTAATATTTGGTTCTAAGGAGGACGCTAGCGCTACTGGAGTTACATCAGCATCGCTAGCAAATATTTCGTCCAGCTCATCGTAAAATTTAAATTTTTGAAGTGAAACGCCAATTTTGTTGTTATGATCCCGCTTGTCGCTCTAAAGACAATGGAGGAGCACTCCCATGGAAGCATGGAGTGCTCCCTTTCCGCTCCCTCTCCTTATATTTTTGACATTAGATGTCCGCCCAGGCTAGCACTCCTGCAACGATGTAGTTGGAGACAAAAAGGAGCATGATAGAGCTTTTTTTAAATATCTACAGTAGAGGTCAACATTAAAGTACCATAAGAAAAATTTAATATTTAAATCTAAATAGCTTGGCGGCCTATTCAATCTACGACTATTTATAAATATTGAGAGAAAGGTACTTTCTTTTGCTTTTAAAAACGATTCACAAATTGGTTTTTATTTTATTAATTTTCACAATCATCACACATCACAATCACAATTTTCACTCTCTAATCAAAACTTGTGTATTTCAGTCAAACACAATTTATGATCTGATGAAATTTTCCTTAATTTCACGCTTTCAGTCATCGCATCAATACAGTTTTAAGTTTTGAGCTTGACCTATTCAATTTCTTAAATATCTCCAATAATGCTCCCTTGGGAGTCCATTGCGAGCCATCCAACTTCCCTTCCTTGGGAGTACACCCAATTTTTCCCGCTGGGTCTTTTGTGGCAATATACTGGCGTTTCAACTGTTGGAATTTGAATTTGCACACGTTTGCATTTTTATTAAGGCCGCTTGTTTTCAAATCCTCAGATATTCGCTGCCACACTACGTCCTTGCGTAAGATATTGCTGGTCATTTGATCCTTGTATGAACTATACGCATTAATTAGCAGTCTGACTTGTTGGTCAGACCATTTATTCTCTAAAATAACGCTTTTATTTAAAAATCTTAATTTTATATTTTATAGAATTACTTTCCTTATTGCTAGTTACACTTTCATTCGTAACGTCTACGGTAATGGGAGCTCCCTGAAAAATTTAATTATAGAAAAATTTTAAATCTTAAAATTTTTAATTTTATGTTTTATTGTATTACCTTCATTATTTTTTATTTGGAAATGCACTTTTATTCCCAACGTTGACCGTTACCGGAACCTCTGCGGGCATAACTGAAAAAATTTATTATTATTGAAGTATTTTAATTTGTAGAAATAAGCCCTACCTTCATTATCTTCATTTCGATATTATATAGGCAAATGGACAATACAGTTCATCAAATACTTTAGTTTAGTAACTAGAAGATATCTTATGTAACTGTGAATTTTTAGTCGAATAAATTAATTGAATTGTACACAAGTTTGCTATAAAAAATTATTTGACAACTTCAACGAGACACGCCTCGCTCTCGTCTCGCTTCATCGCTCTATTTTAAATGGGCCTTATGTGTTCCTTTGTTTCAGTATAAAAAAATTAATGCGTAAAATGGTGGTAAAATCGTGCAAGTGCTGTTGGAATGGACAGTTCCCGACTTGCTGTGTTTAGGCACTCTACGGCTCAGTCGACGCTGCCATTCGTTCAAAATGAGTTATCCTGATTATTATGATGCATACCTGAAAAGACATATATACAAAACGAAGAAATGCTAGCAAAGCAGAAGTTCCCGAAAAAGGAAGACTTGGTTCTGCACATTCAGCATGAAATCGAACAGCTCCTCAGAGAAGCGGTGGAGAGAAAGGCCCTGAGTACTCTGGCATTTCTTAATAAGTTAGGCTAAACACCTTGTGGTGACTGCGTACAAACTTAATTACTAAGTTTTACGCAATTCACACAACAACTTCCGGCACGATCAATAATGATCAATCGGAACACTTCATCGATCACCGAACTCAAAGTTCAGTGATCTTGCCGTTTTTTGTTCCGTCCCTATCATGTCTACCCATCTAGCCAATTTCCGGCATCTCCGCTAGACACTCTAGTACGAAGGTTCCTCTACGTAAGTTCATAGGGCATTCATACACGAGGGATCATAAGGCTTGCGGAGATGAAATAAGTGGAGAGTTTCGTGCTTCCGTGGAGACTTTTAGGCTCCTAGTTTTGACCTGCGAACACGGGAAGCACGTAACTCACACAAATAAGAAATTATTAAGTTGCCATGGGGTTAATAATAATAAACTTTCAAACTGTCAACAGTTAAAAGTGAGCGAGTGAGTTTTTTTTAATAAATTATGTGCTAAAAGCGAAAAAATCCTATCTATCTATCCTAGCGAATATTCTGAGGTGATTTTATTAAAATAAATGGCATCCGGGTGCAGTAGCCCTTCAGGGAGTCTCTAGGTAAACAAATCTTTTCTATTATTATTACTAAATGTTATGAAATTCTGTTAAATTTCAGTTACCGATAACAGCTGGTCAAAAGAAGCATCACTGCTTTTGATCAGCTCTTACAGAAATCACCCGTGCCTTTACAGTTTGGAACATCCTCATTTTATTAAAAAGATAAAAAAGAGGATGCATATCGCCAAGTTGTGGAGGTGGTGAAATCTGTAAGGCCCGGCGTGACAATTGTTGTTGCAAAAAAGAATTGATTGCAATTGAGAAAGGAAATCTCTAGAGCTGCTAGCAGTAGCACCAGTGGAGCAGGGACGGATGACATTTACAAGCCCAAATTGTGGTGCTACAGGGAAATGGATTTCCTTATAAATAGGAGCGATAAAACCAGAGGCATTACAAATATCCAAAGGCGGCATCTGGTAATCTTTTTAATATTTCATAAATATTGGTGTTTCGACAGCGTTTTGCTGGTCGTGAAATTTCCAGATTCAATGAGATTTCCCACAAATAAAGTTGACAACAAAATAAAATTCCCAAAAATATAAATTATCGAGCAGTTAAAAAATGTATAGGTTCAGTATGGAATCGAACTTAGTTCACTCAATCAGCAGCGTGTCACGTCTCCTGTTTGCCAGCCGGCTTCATGCACAAATGTGATTTGGAATGCGATTTAAATCAGTCCTTGTCGTTTGTCTTCTTAATTAATTGGTTATCCAGGAACGTTCACACTTTCTTACACATCAAAACAAACAACGGAAAGGGCAAAACTACAAATTCCTCATTATAAATTTTTATATTGCCTCTAACTTTGGTTTTAGGATTTAGTAGTTACAACAAACATTTTGAAGATATTCTTAACTATAATATGTTTGTAGTATGAACACTTTGTTAATTTACGAGTAAATCGCACTCACCAGGGATGCTGTAGTTTGATGGAACGCCAAGGGAAAAGTGATCTCCACTGCCTCTACTTTTCACTTGGTCACCTCGGTTCCTTTTCATTCTCGGATGTATCAACCGTTTTCTTTCTGGAAAAATAGCTGCTGATTACGATTCATAAATCCGAAGCAATCTCGGCTCCTTGCGGGGGTGGAGCATATTACCTTTTTTTAGTAAAGATTTTTACCAATTTGTGGATCAAGTCTCAGTGTGGTGAGTTTTCTCAAGGGTTTTTATTTTAAGGTGTTGTCATTCTGTCGAGTGACATTTGCGTAGTTGTGGTGACCAACGTGAAAGTGGATATTGTGTTTATTTTGGATATTACGTGTAAACTTAGCTATCCGTGGTAAGTGCGTTTATTACAAATATATTTAGATTATGCTAATAGTATATACAATTTGTTCAAAAATAACAATATTTAATCTTTTATATCACAGCTTCTTTGTAGATATTCTTCCGAACGAAGATTGTTGACCTGTATTGGACGTGTGGAGTCGTTGACCTCCGGTATTGTTTTTCTTGAGTTTATGCTGGATTATCGTTTATGTTTCATCTGTCTTTTTAGGTTCTCAGTTCCTCGAACATACTCCCCCCCTTGACAACGCTGAAAGTGGTTGTCAACATACGCCTTCATGATTATGTTCGTCTTTTGCGTGGCCTGAAATTAGCAGCAGAGGGAATAACCAAGAAAGGTTTATAGCGCCCTATCACGCTTTGGGATTGTGAGGCTGAGGTTCATCAGGAAATGCAAATATTAGGTAGGTGACATGATGTTATTATTTCTTTTTTGATTTATTATTGATTCAAGAAAGAGTTTTATATATTTTTGGTAATTCAAGTACATTACTATTCCACTTTTATTTTATGTTTTATTTTGTATAGTTCTTTATTAATTCACTTTGTTTGTATAGGTTTTTATAATTTCAAATTCACTTATATAGTTTTGTAATTTCAAATTCTCTTATATTTTTATGATTTTCAAATTAGTTTATATATGTATATGATTTTAAATTCGTTTGTATATTTTTATGATTTCAAATTTATTTATATATTTATGATGTCAAATTTAACCGGGGCAGGAATGTTATCTTTTAGATACATTACTGGATGGTTTATTGTTCTTTTCTGTGGCGCTGGGAATCGCGCGGTGGAACACGTTACACGCTGGACCTAACAGGTAATTTTGTTTCTTTAGCTTTTTACTCATGCTTCCCCTTTTGTTTTAGTTAATTTATGATTGCCATGTTCTGACGGCGTATTCCATCTTGTGATGCTGTCGCAAAATATGAATTGAGAATCCATTCACGGGAACTTCATTATTGGTAGTTGGTGTTTGCTAATATCCTCTTGATCTCCCCGTCTTTCAACCTTCGAACCTTGACGAGAAGTCGCCTTGGAGATGTTTTGCCTACCATCATGCTTGTCCTGTGACTCCGTTTTTTAGTTCGTCCTGAACTTAACTGCACGGCTATATTGCTTAACGCTGTTATAGCACACCGTCTCTTATTACGCACCTGCATTGACAGGATTCAGTTCCTTCAATGATTGGTATAATACTTCGAGTTCGGTTGCTCTCGACTTCCTCTTCACCGTTGATTTTGGGATCTGTAGGTTTGTCGGATTTGGTGTTACATTGGTTGGCCGCTCATGATCATCCTGGTTAATTATACGCCGAACTTCTCGCATGGTGGTTTCGTCTAAGTCTCTGGCCATGACTTGCAGGATGGCTCTCTCCACAGACCGCGTGCATAGGATGAACTCCACAGAAGCTAAAAGGTCTTCCTTGGAATATACCATTTTATTCTTATGATGTCTCTTCTATAAAGTAAATCCAAGTGTTATTTATAGTTTTAAATTTTGAATGACTTGCTTTCTTAATATTAATACACAATAACACCTTTCAACCATGCATCCGTCTCTAGTTCACTATGTTTATTCAATGTTTAATCTTTCACAACTCATTCTAAATTTAGTTTAACTCGTGTATGATTTGACTTTCAAAATGGTGGTTAGATTTCAGCTGATGCAATAGATTTCAGCTTACGCTTCTCGATTTCAACTGATGCGGTAGATTTCAGCTTACGCTGTTAGATTTCAACTGACACTAGTGATGAGCAAAAGTGGTCTTGTTCTTGCAGTCTTGTCTTGTTCTTGCACATTTTGCAAGAACAAGAACAAGACTTAGTTATGCTTGCAAGAACAAGAACAAGACTAACTGTGCAAGAACAAAACCCAGAGCAAGATTTCTTGCAAGATTCTTGCAAAAATTCCACCTAAATTCATTCTAATAAAAACAAAAAACATAAAATTGATTATTATGCTCAAGTAATTATTATGTATATGTGTATATATTTAGTATGATAATTGTAAAAGCATTTGTACATAAGTACATAATGACTTTGCATTTCAACGAGATTCAGAATCAAAATTTTTGCATTTCGAAGCAAAATTTTCCGAAAAGATTTAGGTAGATGTTCCACACTGCCTACTCTTTTTTTATCCAATTGGGTGGTCTGTTACTTTAATTCAATTTCTGGTGTTTAGGAAACTAGTCCGTTAATTTTAAAAAACCGACTTCAGGAAAAAACCAATCCCGTGATACACAAAAAAGGAAGAAATAATTGTTGGTAATTCTTAACAGCATTAATCGAATCAGAATGGATTTAGAAAGAAGAATCTATAGTATTCAGTAGTTCAAGTAGTTTATTAGAAAAAAAAAAATGCTCTAAAAAAATTCTTTTTTGAGTAACCTCTTTTGCTTTTTGGATGGCAAGGAAACTCGGACTTTTCTCAATGTATGTAATATTTTCAAGGCCTCCACATTGGTTACATCGCATCGCAAGAACGACAGGAGCGTGGGCCAGTTTTTGTATTGCTGCAAAGGGATTTAATAATTTTTTGTGACCTTACACGACATTTCTTCTTTAATGAATCATACTTGAAAAACCTAATTTTTTATAATAAGTAATGGGTATAATACTGGTTTACTTTTGCTTCAAAATATTTCCGTTGTATTTGTTGCTTACACACTTGACAGAAAAATGTCTACGCCTAACTTGTTCCCATATGAATTTTATGTAATTTTTCAGGGGCGCAAACATAATAACGTCACCAAGAGCAGTCGTGAAACTGATTTGTTTAATAAAAAAGCCATGTGGAATTCTCACCTCAAAGGTAGTAAATTTTCGGTGTATACAAACTTTTGACCCTGACTGACTGACGCTAAAATTATAATAGTTTTAAAATCAATTTTTTGCATTTTGTTGTTTGGATATAATTTTTTTTATTAAAGTCTAGGTTTTTCTCAATAACCATTTTATAAAATCAACATACAATACCTACAACATGCGAGAAAATACCTTGGCCTTGCAGTTTTGTCTTCCCTTGTCTTGGTCTTGCACATTTAGTAAGAACAAGAACAAGCCTTAGGTATATTTGTAAGAACAAGAACAAGAACAAGACTTAGGTATGTTTGCAAGAACAAGAACGAGAACAAGACTTAGACAAGACAGACTGAACAAGAACAAGACAAGAACAAGACTAGATTAGTCTTGTCTTGTTCTTGCGTTTGCTCATCACTAACTGACACGATAGATTTCAGCTTGCGCTGTTAGATTTCAGTTGATGCGGTAGATTTCAGCTACTTCCCGAAAGTTTGGAAAAGGGCCAAATTAATACCGATTCCTAAAAACAAGGGGAATAATAGCTCCCCAGGAGACTTTCGTCCCATCTCATCCCTCTCCAACCTTGGGAAGTTGCTTGAACGAGTAATGGCGATTGAATTAGATGCACATACAGTTAACAGGAATATTATACCTAATGAGCAATTCGGATTTAAACCCGAACATTCAACCGAGCACGCACTACTGGTAATCCATAATGAACTTATTAAGGGGCTTAAGAGAAAGGAACCTACAATCTTATTCTCGTTGGATATGCAAAGAGCTTTTGACTCTGTATGGACTCGAGGTTTGCTAGTTAAACTCTCAAGATTACAATACCCACCTCATATTATTAGATTAATTGACAGCTTCCTTGAAGATAGAACCCTGCAAGTACAAGTTGATAATAAATTATCAAGATCGATAAGTGTACGGTCGAGGGTCCCCCAAGGTTCGATAATGGGGCCTCAACTTTTTAACATTTTTTTGAATGATTTTCCTCACCATCTTCCCAACTATAATTCTAAGTCATATCTTTATGCGGATGATACGGTTGTGTTAGCCACGGATCGGGATCCGCACGTTGGTGTGATTGGATTGATTAAACATCTCTCCTTAATCAATAAATACGGTCTTCCTTGGAATATACCATTTTATTCTTATGATGTCTCTTCTATAAAGTAAATCCAAGTGTTATTTATAGTTTTAAATTTTGAATGACTTGCTTTCTTAATATTAATACACAATAACACCTTTCAACCATGCATCCGTCTCTAGTTCACTATGTTTATTCAATGTTTAATCTTTCACAACTCATTCTAAATTTAGTTTAACTCGTGTATGATTTGACTTTCAAAATGGTGGTTAGATTTCAGCTGATGCAATAGATTTCAGCTTACGCTTCTCGATTTCAACTGATGCGGTAGATTTCAGCTTACGCTGTTAGATTTCAACTGACACTAGTGATGAGCAAAAGTGGTCTTGTTCTTGCAGTCTTGTCTTGTTCTTGCACATTTTGCAAGAACAAGAACAAG
The DNA here is from genome assembly GCA_949987705.1 of Thereva unica. Taxonomy (NCBI): domain Eukaryota; kingdom Metazoa; phylum Arthropoda; class Insecta; order Diptera; family Therevidae; genus Thereva; species Thereva unica. The sequence continues at coordinate 88,572,227 of OX465281.1, forward strand.
ACTTAGTTATGCTTGCAAGAACAAGAACAAGACTAACTGTGCAAGAACAAAACCCAGAGCAAGATTTCTTGCAAGATTCTTGCAAAAATTCCACCTAAATTCATTCTAATAAAAACAAAAAACATAAAATTGATTATTATGCTCAAGTAATTATTATGTATATGTGTATATATTTAGTATGATAATTGTAAAAGCATTTGTACATAAGTACATAATGACTTTGCATTTCAACGAGATTCAGAATCAAAATTTTTGCATTTCGAAGCAAAATTTTCCGAAAAGATTTAGGTAGATGTTCCACACTGCCTACTCTTTTTTTATCCAATTGGGTGGTCTGTTACTTTAATTCAATTTCTGGTGTTTAGGAAACTAGTCCGTTAATTTTAAAAAACCGACTTCAGGAAAAAACCAATCCCGTGATACACAAAAAAGGAAGAAATAATTGTTGGTAATTCTTAACAGCATTAATCGAATCAGAATGGATTTAGAAAGAAGAATCTATAGTATTCAGTAGTTCAAGTAGTTTATTAGAAAAAAAAAATGCTCTAAAAAAATTCTTTTTTGAGTAACCTCTTTTGCTTTTTGGATGGCAAGGAAACTCGGACTTTTCTCAATGTATGTAATATTTTCAAGGCCTCCACATTGGTTACATCGCATCGCAAGAACGACAGGAGCGTGGGCCAGTTTTTGTATTGCTGCAAAGGGATTTAATAATTTTTTGTGACCTTACACGACATTTCTTCTTTAATGAATCATACTTGAAAAACCTAATTTTTTATAATAAGTAATGGGTATAATACTGGTTTACTTTTGCTTCAAAATATTTCCGTTGTATTTGTTGCTTACACACTTGACAGAAAAATGTCTACGCCTAACTTGTTCCCATATGAATTTTATGTAATTTTTCAGGGGCGCAAACATAATAACGTCACCAAGAGCAGTCGTGAAACTGATTTGTTTAATAAAAAAGCCATGTGGAATTCTCACCTCAAAGGTAGTAAATTTTCGGTGTATACAAACTTTTGACCCTGACTGACTGACGCTAAAATTATAATAGTTTTAAAATCAATTTTTTGCATTTTGTTGTTTGGATATAATTTTTTTTATTAAAGTCTAGGTTTTTCTCAATAACCATTTTATAAAATCAACATACAATACCTACAACATGCGAGAAAATACCTTGGCCTTGCAGTTTTGTCTTCCCTTGTCTTGGTCTTGCACATTTAGTAAGAACAAGAACAAGCCTTAGGTATATTTGTAAGAACAAGAACAAGACTTAGGTATGTTTGCAAGAACAAGAACGAGAACAAGACTTAGACAAGACAGACTGAACAAGAACAAGACAAGAACAAGACTAGATTAGTCTTGTCTTGTTCTTGCGTTTGCTCATCACTAACTGACACGATAGATTTCAGCTTGCGCTGTTAGATTTCAGTTGATGCGGTAGATTTCAGCTACTTCCCGAAAGTTTGGAAAAGGGCCAAATTAATACCGATTCCTAAAAACAAGGGGAATAATAGCTCCCCAGGAGACTTTCGTCCCATCTCATCCCTCTCCAACCTTGGGAAGTTGCTTGAACGAGTAATGGCGATTGAATTAGATGCACATACAGTTAACAGGAATATTATACCTAATGAGCAATTCGGATTTAAACCCGAACATTCAACCGAGCACGCACTACTGGTAATCCATAATGAACTTATTAAGGGGCTTAAGAGAAAGGAACCTACAATCTTATTCTCGTTGGATATGCAAAGAGCTTTTGACTCTGTATGGACTCGAGGTTTGCTAGTTAAACTCTCAAGATTACAATACCCACCTCATATTATTAGATTAATTGACAGCTTCCTTGAAGATAGAACCCTGCAAGTACAAGTTGATAATAAATTATCAAGATCGATAAGTGTACGGTCGAGGGTCCCCCAAGGTTCGATAATGGGGCCTCAACTTTTTAACATTTTTTTGAATGATTTTCCTCACCATCTTCCCAACTATAATTCTAAGTCATATCTTTATGCGGATGATACGGTTGTGTTAGCCACGGATCGGGATCCGCACGTTGGTGTGATTGGATTGATTAAACATCTCTCCTTAATCAATAAATACTATGCCACTTGGGGGCTTACTATTAATAGTGATAAATCCAGACTTATAGTTTTTAGAAACGCTAGCTATAATTCGGTTTAACAACGTTGAATTTAGACCATCCAATGAAATTAAATATCTAGGTATTCATTTTAACCCGCTCTTTAAATTTAATAGTCATGTAGCTAAAACATTAGCCAAAGTAAGGAAACTTACTGGAATGCTATACCCATTGCTTAACTTTAGGAGTTTGCTTAGTAAGGAGTCTAAATTGCTGCTATATAAGCAGCTAATTAGACCCATAATAGCATACGGATTCCCTTGCTGGTTTTCGACGTCTACCACCTGGGCAAATAAAATTGAAGCTACTGAAAGAAGGATTGTTAGATTATGCTGTTCCAAAAGATATAAATCTCGGGACAGGTACTATTCTAATAAAGAAATTTATGAGGATTCTAAATTAATTCCTATGATGACATACTTACATCAACTCTGGTGTAAAAGGGCCGCTGGGGTAGCGTCACATGTTAACGAAATCGTAAGGAATACCGTCACCGAAAATTCTGACGAGAATGATCAAAATTATTATAGTTCGCCCTTCTTCATAACAAGACTAGAGGATGCTGGTGAACGCAATGGGATTTTTCAATTTTATGATGGAAGAGACTCGTGTCACCATCGGGGATGATTATAGGCTATAACCTTAGTAAATATGTAAATATATTTTTAGTTAAAGTAAGAAAGGTGAAAATGAATGTAGGATGGCTATCACTACAATTTAAAAATTGTGGCTGTATAGTCTTCATTGCTGAATTTATTCCCCTTATACTTAAAATAAAAGTTTAGTAGTTGATAATACATAAGATTATTATACAGGCAATTAAGTTAAGTAATTAAAGTACAAATTAATTCTTTAACTAAATATTAGGAAGTTAAAAATTGTTTAACAAATCAGTGCCTTTTAAACCATAGAGACTGAATCGAAGTAAGAATAAGTTTATTCATAATTTTAATTTTAATATTTAAGAATTTTTTTCTTTCTATTATGTTTGGATCTTTGTATATTTTCCCATATGGAATTACTTAAAAATTGTGAATTATTTAAATGGGGAAGACTATTGAATTACTCAAAAATTAAATGAATTATAAATTGAATGAATTATAAAACAAAAAGGTAAAAATATAATAATGATGATAATAAATAAATAATTATAGAGCTAGATTGTTCGGTTCTTCTCTAGTTGTAGGAATAAGTAAGTAATGGAGATTCCCCCAAGATAATTAATATGTAAATTGTAAGTGAGCTGGCAGTGCTGGGTTTTGCTCTCTACATGCTTGCACAAGCAGTCGTGAGTGTAAAAACGTATCACTCTCTGCCCACACAATAAACTTAACAGCAACCAATGTGTGAGGTTGGCTGTGTGCGTAAGCTGTACACTCCACGTTGGTGAAGCTGTCTAACTGTAGATAAAATTTCGATGAAAATATTCAGCCCAGCCTATTGAACTGGGACTGCTGTAACTAATACTGTTAAGACTTTGTCATACATATAAAATAACATACACTTTTATAAGGAAAGCATATATACTCAATAATTTTTGACAGTTAGCCTAAGGCTTAGTTTAGTATAAAAATTAATGTCCAACTATGTATTAAAACTTATGTAAAAAAACGGAATAATAAACGAAGTTGAAGTATCCCGGATCCGGTAAGCCGTAGTTCCGATAGCGCAGCAATTGATATTTTGCATTTCAACAATTCCATTGCTATGATTTCCTTTTGACCAACGTGATGTCCTGTTCGTACATTCCACGCAGCGAATTTTAATTCCCTTTTCGGTGTGACTAATTTGGGTGTTCGGCCAGTAACCCACTTCTCACCAGCATCCCTGGCTCCCAGTGCTGGCGCATCGGCTGCCCCGGATGCAGTAGCATTATTTCGGCCAGTAACCCACTTCTCACCAGCATCCCTGGTCCCCAGTGCTGGCGCATCGGCTGCCCCGGATGCAGTAGCATTATTTCGTGAATGGTTAGTTCGTGTATCCATGCGGTTTCTTGCCTAGTTTTTACGATCAACTTGGCAGGTCGACAACCCTCCTCATTTCACACCCTGGACTTGGGACCAGACGAAGGCGGAGTGTAAACCTGTAGATGCTTGTTGCCGCCATTCCCCTTCATATATCATGTAATTCTTGTCTTCCCAATCTGCGAAATTTGACGATATATTATTGGAGTTCCCTCCAATCCACTTTATTAAACTTTTAACTGAATTATTCTTCCCGATTCCGAAAATTCTTTTTTTGGTTTTAACCTTTATTTTATACCCAAAACTACAGCTTTTACACTATGGAATCCTTAGTTTCTATTATTCCTTATTTATTTGACAATATGTAATACAGATTAACAATCACTATCTTTATTTATAAACAGTTTTTTATATACATATATTTTAAATGAGCATCTATTTTCGCTTGTATATATGTACATAAAATGTTTAACGTCAAAGTCTTTTTTATTATGACAACCAATTAATTTATTTGTTGTTTTCAATTTTTTTTAATATTACTTGATACAAGTTGGCTCTGCTTTTGTGCAAAGTCTTTTGCAGTCAAGTAACCTTTTGAGCCCCAAAAATTGCGCAGTGCTACTCCACCTTGGTACAATAATGAGCTGAAGCATTTAAGGAATCAGAAAAATAGACTGGAAGACCTATTTAAAAAGGAAGGATTCTCCGAGTCTTATTACATTTACTGATTGCTATAACAGATTTCGTTTACTCTCTTCTGCTCTGCATGGCGAATATCTCAGCAGCATGAGGGACCAGGTTTTTACTGATCCTAGAAACTTCTTCAAATTTGTCAACTCCAAGAAAAAAGCTGATAACTACCCAAAAACTATGCAGCACACTAACTGGTCAAGTAGTGAGTCTTCCTCGATTTGCAACATGTTTGCTTCATTCTTTCATCAATCTTTCACCCCTTCTAATTTTCAGCCTAATGACAATAATTTTCGTCACATAACTCTACACCGAGAGGCTACTAGTTTGTCTCTCTCAATCTCCATTGACGATATCATGAAACATATTGATGAACTCCCATACGATTTCACTTCCGGCCCTGACGGTATCCCTCCTGCTCTCCTTAAATCCTGTGTGGAGGTTCTCCAGTCTCCACTTAAAACCCTTTTTAAAAAATCCTTAGATAAAGGGTATTTCCCTACTCTTTGGAAGAATTCGTTCATAATTCCTATTCACAAAAGTGGTAGCAAGAACGAAATATCGAACTACAGACCAGTTGCCAAGCTGTCATACCGAAGCTTTTTGAATCAATCATTTATTCTGCAATCGTGCCCATTTCTACAAACCAACACGGTTTTCTTCCAGCTCGTTACACTACCACCAATCTCCTTGAATTCACTTCCCATGCTGTTTAAGGCTTCGTTTCCGGTTGCCAAACTGATTGTGTTTACACTGATTTCAGTAAGGCATTTGACAAGCTTTCCCACTCCATTATACTTTTTAAACTAAAGAAGTTAGGTTTCCCTGAAGCCCTTCTATTATGGTTCCAGTCCTACTTAGCTGACAGGACCTACCAAGTCCTTTTCCGTGAATCCAAATCCGCGACCATTGAGGTGTCATCCGGTGTCCCTCAAGGCAGTCATCTTGGCCCTACCCTCTTTATTCTTTCTATTGATGATATTGTTACCTTGCTAAGACACTGCAGAATCCTGATTTATGCTGATGACTTCAAATTGTACCGTCACGTAAAGAGTATGGAGGACTGCAAACTTTTGCAAGTCGACCACGACACCTTTTACTCTTGGTGTGCTAACAACAACCTGGCTTTTAATGTTAGAAAATTCGAAGTCATGACTTTTTGTAGGCGACGTGATCCTATAATTTATAACTACTCATTTTCTAGTGACGGTGTCCCCCGTGTTAATTTTGTCAAAGATCTCGGGATTAGATTTGACACCAAGCTAGACTTTTCTACTCATATCAACTATATTTCTTCCAAGAGCAGCTTAGTCTTGGGTTTTATAAAAAGGTGGTCTAAAGAATTTAACAGCACCCTGATCACTAAACACCTCTACATTTCCCTGGTCAGACCTTTACTTGAATATGCGTCCCAGGTTTGGTCTCCTCACTATTCTTCGCATGTTGTAAAAATTGAGTCGGTTCAACGTAGGTTCGTTCGATTCGCATTGAATCACCTTCCTTGGGAAGACCCTTTAATTCTTCCACCATATGAATACCGACTTAAGTTACTCAACTTAAACACTCTCCACAAGCGTCGTGAGGTGGCCGATATTGTTTTCGTCCACCAGCTTCTTAATGGAAGTGTCGACTCAGGTTTTCTAAGGCGCCGTGCGTCGTTTAGAGAGAGCCGATACAATCTGAGAGGACCACCGCTCTTACACATCAACTCCTCTAACACCAATTATGGCCGATTTGAGCCTGTTATGACTGTTTATGTGTTTTGCATGCAATTTTTATTTGTACTTAATCTTTTATGTTTGCATGTCTCAGCTGAGCAGCCACGGCAGTGGTAAATATTTCTCAGCCCTGCTGGGAAGTGCGCCTTCTGCGTTAGAAGGGAAACTCTATATGTATATGTAGGTATATATATATATATATATATATATATATATATATATATATATATATATATATATATATATATATACCGGGTGTTTTTTTTAAAACTTGACACGCAATTCTTGAACAAAGGAGGGGTGACAGAGGGAAACCTGTTATACAAAAGATGTCTGATATGGAGGGGGACATCGATTGGGTATAGTGCGCACCCCCTCTCTTCCACCCTCTGACCCGGGGGGGGGGTAACTTTTTTTTTAAATGGCAACCCCTATTTTGTATGCAAGATTCAGATTCCTGGGATGAAAATAAACATCTTTTATCGCAAGCATTTTTTTCTATCATTTGTTTTTACTCCGGAAACTTTGATTGAAATCGTCATTAAGGGGAGCTTTCGGTGGATTTTTTTCAAAAAATCCAATTTTTTTTGCTACTTTGAACATCTAAGAATACAGCAAACTCTTGAAACTATTTTTGCTGTATTCTTAGATGTTCAAAGTAACAAAAAAAAAATGGATTTTTTGAAAAAAAATCCACCGAAAGCTCCCCTTAATGACGATTTCAATCAAAGTTTCCGGAGTAAAAACAAATGATAGAAAAAAATGCTTGAGATAAAAGATGTTTATTTTCATCCCAGGAATCTGAATCTTGCATAAAAAATAGGGGTTGCCATTTAAAAAAAAAAGTAACCCCCCTCCCCCCCCGGGTCAGGGGGTGGAAGAGAGGGGGTGCGCACTATACCCAATCGATGTCCCCCTTCATATCAGACATCTTTTGTATAACAGGTGTCCCTCTGTCACCCCTCCTTTGTTCAAGAATTGCGTATCAAGTTTTAAAAAAAAACACCCGGTATATATATATATATATATATATATATATATATATATATATATATACTATATATATATATACTATATATATATATATATATATATATATATATATATACAGTATTGTGCAAAACTATAGCACCGCATTGCATGGATTTCAAATAATAGGTCAGACATCCGAAACTATTAAAGTTACAATCTCGAAACTTTGCCACTTTATTACTTTAATTGTCAGCTTTATTTTATATAAAAATTAAAAAAACATTTATTTACTGATTTAGTAAAAACAACAATAATATTACGCTTAGTTTCTGCATATGGGTCCCATGTCAGAGCAAAACATATCTCCCAACTTCAAAGAAGTCGGGACGAATCAAATAGATATTATCGTCCTTAACTAGCTTCCCCCCGAAATTCTAACCATCTCCCAGCCCGTTATTCAAAACTAACATCTTCTGATAACTTAAGACTCTTCTATCATAGCGCAGTGGGATGAGAGGCAAACTGAAGGATCTTTTTATCGACTCCAAATCCTGTGTCTTCAATGTACTAGTGTTAACCGAGACTTGGTTGAATGACTCCTTCCTTAACGAGGAGATCTTGCATGGCAGCTGGTCCATTTATAGATGCGATAGAGATTATATATCTACCGGTCTCTCAAGAGGTGGTGGTGTCCTCATAGCTGTTAGAGACTCCTTAAATAGTGAACTGATCGCGACTACATCGTCTCAAACCTTTGAACATATTTTAGTACGAGTAAAGTTCGGAAAGAAATACATTGTCATCGGTTCTTTTTACTTACCTCCAAACTCCGACGAATCTATATATGATAATGTGATTCATATAATAGATGAAATATCCAACGATAACAAAGATATATTAATCATAGGTGATTTCAATCGGCCTACTATATCTTTTATTCGTGACGGGGAAGACAGTTATTTACTTCCGATTAATGTATCAAACCCCGTCGATATAAAGTTTATCGACAATCTTTACAGCAACGAGCTGCAACAGGTAATTAGCCAACCAAATTCAAATGGGAAATGGTTGGATTTAATCTTCACTAACCTCTATGAGGATTTGAACGTGCCTCCCGCTTCTGAAGAGGAGAATCTATTTAATAACACTACACATCATTCCGCGTGGGTCGTCGAGCTCAGTTCTACAATAACTGATTATCTCGCCTCCTATAACAACTAGGTAGTCTTCGATTTTAAGAATGCTGATAATGGTAGTATTAGCACTGAATTATCCCTTATTAACTGGGAGGATCTACTTGATGGTGATGATATTGACGAGCTAGTTACTAGATTCTACGATGTTATCTTCAACACCATTGGCAGATTCGTACCCAAAATAAAAAAAAGGGATAAATTGACGGAGCCATGGCTTGACAAAAACACTCGGTCCCTTCGTAATAGGAGAAATAAATTGTACCGCGTAGTGAAAAATAACAACAATGTTAGTGCTGAGCAGAAATCTGAATACGCCAGGTTAGCTTCAGAATTTAATCATAGGTCACGGGAGGCCTATACTACCTATGCAAAGACTGTCGGTGAAAATATCATACATAATCCTAAAAAATTCTTTGATTTCGTTAATCTAAAGCGAAAAACATCAGGCTACCCGACAACAATGACAAACGGTATCACACACTCCTCTCTCCCCCAAGAAATTTCAAACATGTTCGCGGACAGGTTCAGTAAAATCTTCTGCCCCATTTCTTCGACTGCATACACTGTCCCAAGAGAGCATTCCCAAACTGCGGTTCTTATAGACAATATATCTCTATCGCCCGAAGATATAATGACAGGTCTTATAGATCTGGAGGTCAATAAAGGTCACGGTCCGGACTGTCTACCTGCAAGTTTTTTGCAGAACCACGCCCAACTCATTCTACTCCCTCTTCAACTCATTTTTAGCAAGTCCCTTTCTGCCGGTAAGTTTCCTTCGGTATGGAAGAAATCCTTCCTCACACCAATCTTTAAGTCAGGTGATAAACATGCGGTGGACAACTATAGGGGCATTGCTATCCTAGCTGTTATCCCTAAACTATTTGAAAAACTTATCTATGACAAGATTGCCCCTCTAATTGTTCCGAACCTAAACGATCAGCAACATGGTTTCAGAAAAGGTCGTTCCACCACATCCAATCTTATGATAATGATATCCGAACTACTGTGCGGTATGGAACAAGGCCACCAGTTTGACGCTATCTACACTGACTTCAGCAAGGCATTTGATCGAGTAGACCACAACATACTATTTATGAAATTATTAAGATTTGGGATATCCGGCCCCCTTCTGGATTGGATTACATCCTATCTTAACGGGAGAACTCAGGTGGTAATGCGCAAATGCGCCATTCTTTTAATTAACTTTTTCATTAAAATTGAAATTTCACGCTTTCTTTAAAATATTTTTTATTTTTTACTTTTCAGTACATTTTTTAGTTAATGAAAAGAATTTTTTTTAAAATTTTTTTTAACCAATTATTTTATTTTATCTGTAACTGTAGAATTAACTAATTATATGTATATGCCAGTGTTTGTCTATAAGTACAATATTATTTTCTGTTGTATTTAGTTTAAGTATGCCTTGTTTGGCAAATAAATAAATAAATAAGTTCACTTTGGGCTGTGCAAAACTATAGCAACGTAACAGAAATTTTAAAATTTTGTGTACATCCCTTTTGATTTTATGACTTGGACGCACCTCTTTGGCATTGATTTTATTATTTTATCAATTGTATCTAAAGAGATAGAATTCCATTCACTTTTTACGGCCTCTATTAGTAGCTGTTTATTTACAAAGTTTTTGCCCTTTAAATTTTGTTTTATGGTGCCCCAAAAGGTTTTCAATGGGGTTGAGATCTGGTGATTGCGCCGGCCAATCCATGAGTTGAATGTTTTTGGCTTGAAACCATTCTTTAACCGCCTTTGAGGTGTGTTTCGGATCGTTGTCCTGTTGAAACACCCAACAATGGGGCATATGCTCCTCAGCATATGGTAGCATTATCGACTCTAGTATATCTCTATTCTATACTTAAAGCGATCCATAATTCCTTTGATTTCATGAAGAGGACCAACGCCATCACCAGAAAAACAACCCCAAAACATCACATTACCCCGCCGTGTCTAACTGTGAGGCGGCAATAACGAGGTTCAACTCTCTTTCCCTTTGCTCATCTGAGGTGGTTGATTTCATCCAAGCAGACCAGATTGAATTTGGACTCATCACTAAATAAAATGGCTCTCCATTGACTAATAGCCAAGTTTTGATGATTTAATGCCATTAGCAACCTAAACAACATAAATATGATGACATTAAATCAATTAAAAATTTTCTTTTGGCAGCATTGGCTTTCGAGCAGGTCGATAACATCTTAAATTATTCTCGATCGCTCTTCTACGTATGGTGCTTGTATCAACGTTTAGATTTAATTGTTCCTTAATGTCACTCGATGAGATAAAAGGATCCTTTTTAATAACTGAAGCAATCCTTTTGTCTTCACGTACTGAAGTTATCGCGGTCGACCTCCTGAATGAACAGTTGTCAAATTTTCGCGGTCAAATTTTTTCACCCAACGACTTAATAACCGTACTTCTTAGATACCGCATACTGAGAATTTCCGTTTTTTATCTCTGTTACTAGTTTTAATTTAAATTCAACACCGTATTTATTGCGCCCCATTTTTGTTGATGAAATGCAGATCAAATAACTTTTATGAACAGTATAAGTGGAATGACAATTACCAATGCTTTCAAAAAAGGAAATATTTGGCAGCATTCGCACTGGCAACGGTCAAGAATACAGTTGTAGTTACAGTGCATGTTTAAAATTACCCGCCACTTAAGAGGTTGTTATAGTCCACGTCATAAAATCAAAAGGGATGTACACAAAATATTAAAATTTCTGTAAAGTTGCTATAGTTTTGCACAGCCCTAAGTGAACTAAGCGTAATATTATTGTTGCTTTTACTAAATCAGTAAATAAATGTTTTTTTAATTTTTATATAAAATAAAGCTGATAATTAAAGTAATAAAGTGGCAAGTTTCGAGACTGTAACTTTAACAGTTTCGGATGTCTGACCTATTATTTGAAATCCATGCAATGCGGTGCTATAGTTTTGCACAACACTATATATACATACACACACACACACACACACACACACACACACACACACACACTCACTCACACACACACACACACACACACACACACACACACACACACACACACACACACACACACACACATATATATATATATATATATATATATATAGATTTTCATGCTTAGCTGAAAAGTGCGCCTTCTGTGCTAGAAGGGTTAACTCTTGATTAATATGTAATAGGTGAGTAGTGGGACGATGTCCCTACAATATAACCTGAATTTTTATCATTTAATTTTATAAAATTATGTAGAGCAATTGTCGCTAGCACAATTTTTTCGGCGTTCTCTGGTAGAAAATTTAACGGTGCTCTTAGTATTCTCTACCTCGCTAGCAAAATGCCGAAGCAGTTCTCAATAATACGACGCGCTCTGCTAAGCCTGTAGTTAAAAATCGCTTTATCATGCGATAAATTCCTTCCTGGATTCGGACGCATTAAACTTTTCTTTAAGGGGAAGGCAGCGTCTCCAACGAAGTAGTAAGGAAAACTTTATCACTGTTTGGCAACGGTTTTACCCCTGGAAGTGGAAGTTTACCTGAAAGCAAGTCCCTGCCAAAAGAACTTTCTTTAAAAATACCTAAGAGACATTTTGTTAGATATGAACTTACAACATACAAACAAACATAATTCTACCTGATCATCTCTTTGACTTCCACACGATCCAAGACTAACATCCGTGAATGTGTAATCTGCATCACAAACCGCTAGTAGAACGATGCTATGTGTCTTCTTATAATTAAAGTATTGCGAACCGGAAATTGGTGGAGCGACTAGTTCTGTGTGCTTTCCATCAATAGCACCAACACAATGCCCCATATTCCACCTATCTTCAAATCTCTTTGATATAACTTTATAATCTGTTATATTTGGCCGTGATACATATGTAGATTTCGCATAACACTTTCCAAATTACTTCACAAGTATTCAAGTCAAGTATTATCTTCCTAACAGTGGACCGTCCCATTTTAAAGCTCCACGCGAGGAACTTGAAACTAACACCTTGGGACAAGAAACTACGAAAAATATTACCGATTAAAATTATTTATTTATATATAAATAGTGTTATTGCACTTACGAAAGAGCTAGCACTAATCTACGTTCGAAATCTATTGGGAAATTTACATATATTCGCGGGTATAACCCACCACCTTCTACGTTTTTTATTCTTTAATCGTTGATATAATTGGTAAATTATATTTAATTGTAATAACAAATCATACATTTTCATTATTTCTTGCATTTTTTCCACTTTTTATATAAAACATACTCTGCTAATTAAGGTCGATTCGCACTATACGGAACGTCAACGTCACGTCACGGTACGGCAACGGCACATGAATTTTGCTTTCGATTCGCACTTAAACATCACGTCAACGTTACGTCAATTTTGTCGTTCAGTCTCACTCCTCAGCAGCAGCTACAAATCCTTCACAATCCTGTGAAACAAAAACTAGAACCTATAGCGGAAGGCCTTATAGGAAAATATCACGCTGGTTTTAGGACAAACAGGTCAACATCGGTCCAATTGCTGACCTTAAAGCAAATTCTGGAGAAAACCTGGGAAAAGGAATGTAGATATTCACCAGATGTTTGTCGATTTTCAACATGAATATGACCCAATTAACTGAGAGAGACTATACGAGATCTTATAGGAATTACGAGTCCCCACAAAGCTGGTACTACTGATCAAATGCGCAACGTGTTATAACAGAAAAATTTGAAGTACAACAAGGACTTAGACAAGGAGATGGGTTGGGCTCAATGCTCATAACCTCGCACTAGAATGGGTGAAAAGGAAAACGTTGGTACAATTTCTTAGTTATGCAGATCTGACCATCGTGGAAACGTCCTTTTTGGCAGCAAAAGAAGCTCATGTCGAATTAAAAGAGGCGGCAAAGGACATAGGTCTGAAGATAAATGAAGAAAAACGAATGTGATGCAACAATCCAGAGCAGGAAGATTTAGAATGTGAAAAAATATAACCACCGACGAACATAACCTAGAAATACTCGATAAAACAGTCTACCTTGGGTCTACAATCACAAAAAGAAACGAAGGAAACGAAGAAATAACCAGACGAAAGGCTAATAGAGCCTTTTGTACCCAAAAACAAATACTGCACTCAAGATTTATACAAATGACCCAGAACGTAGAGCAAAGAGTCAACAGGTTTGAGAAAAAAGTTCTCAGCCCAAACAGAGAGGATGGAATATGGCGAAGAAGATACAACCACGAGTTGTATGAAATTTTTGACAACCCACAACTCTCAACTTTAATAAAAATGAACAGACTGAGACTAGCTGGCCACGTAATCAGGATGGAAGATAATGGTATCCCAAAATGGCTTATGGTATCAGAAATTTGGATAGACGAAAGATTGATAGACTCTGTGACGGCTGTCACATCAATGCTCAACATCCGGAACAGAAACCGTCAAACTTGAACAAATGCTTTAAAGGAGGCCAAGGCTAGATTCTAGAAGGAGGCCAAGGCTAGGTTGTAGCGCCATAAGATGGATGGAAGGACCGCATTAGTTTTAGATGAGGAAGAAAACAATTTGTGACAAATCATACAGCTCCTTATATCGTCGAACCTTTTCAACTAAATTTTCATCTTCCATGATAAATTAGTTCAATGCTCCGTTGCTGCGTTCACATTAAACAGAATAGATCAGTCACGTCAAGGCACGTCACGTCAAAATATAGTTTGAAACTAATCTTGACGTGCCGTTACGTTGACGGTCCGTGACTGCCTATACCTATATGTGAACGTGCAGTGCAAAACTCATTAAATAATATTTTGACGTGCCGTTGCCGTTCCGTGACGTTGACGTTCCGTATAGTGTGAATCGACCTTTAGAGGAACTTTATTTGTCAAATAATGCAACGCTAAGCTGTTATGTGACTAGGTTTCGAAAAGTCATGCTACGCAACGCAACGCTGCTATGTAACTGGGCCTTAAGGCTTCCAAGGGTCCTTCGGCTGATGCTGGGACGAGTGCTCAGAGTGTTAAAAACGTGGAATGCGCAGGTCAGGCTGGGGCTACTGACCAGCAGCCAATGGAACAAGATCTTGACAACGACCCTCAATGACCCTCAAAATGTTCTTCGCTCCACAGGTGCTCCGATACGGAAAACTCTGCCTCTTGTGATCAACTAGGATGAAGTCAAGTCGATCTTTACGCGTTTCGCTGCGCATCCCACTCCGACAGAAGACATTATGAAGGAAAACATTGCTAAACTACGCGAAAACGGATTTGCGGATGCGGATTTTTGGAAGGATAAATAAAGTATGTAAATAAAACACTTTTGCATAGTACTTTATTTCTAAAAATGTGACAAATTCACCACTCTATCGACATGGGTATCAATTGAAAGGGTATTATAAGTAGAATACCATATGTTGAACAGAGGACCTGAAAGATGACAAAGGTAAAAACAACGATCAAAAATAAAATTAAAAAGGGGAACAAGTACCTGAGGCCAACAACTCCATGGAGACATCATAGGGCATCGACATCCAGGTGGAAAACATCAATGAAAATGCTAGAACGAATAAATTAAGAAATTTTTTTTATTTATTGTACAAATAATTTAGATATACTTATATTGAT
The DNA here is from genome assembly GCA_949987705.1 of Thereva unica. Classification (NCBI taxonomy): domain Eukaryota; kingdom Metazoa; phylum Arthropoda; class Insecta; order Diptera; family Therevidae; genus Thereva; species Thereva unica. The sequence goes on from OX465281.1 coordinate 88,587,528, forward strand.
CGTACTTACCAAGGAATTACAAATCATAAACATTGTCCACTGCACCACCGTGTTTATTATCAATATCGAACTGTCACTGGGCAGAATGCCAATACACTAAACTAAAATAAAAAAAAGCTCGAGGAGACTCAACCCGAGTGGAGTCTTGGATTCATAAGATCCACAAATGGTAAAAATCTTGATTAAAGAAAAGGTACCATGCACCTCCCCCGCCCGGGGAAAGCCGACTTCACCTCGGATTTATCAATGTTAATCTGTTTTCAACAGCTATTTTTCCAGAAGGAAAACGGTTAGCATAGCCGAAAAAGAAAGAAACCGGGGTGATGAAGTAGATGGTAGAAGCAGTGGAGATCACCGACCAACCGGCGACCAACCAGTTACAACATTCCTTGGTAAGGCGATCCATTATTATTAACTTCCCAGTATAGGAAGTTATTGTAATCGGTCCGAAAATCGAAATCGAAAATTTCAACGTATTTTCATCTTTCAAGGTCCCAGGAGCATTTTAAGCAAAAAATTGGGAGGAAGTATGTGTGTGTGTGTGTGTATGTGCGTACGGATGTGGTCATTTTTTCCTGCACGATATCGCGCGAACCAAAACTGATATCGAGTTCGTTGAGGTGTCGTTCGAAGCGTATAAACCGAAATATGATCTGAAAAGATTTTCATGAAATTCGGTCCAGCCGTTTTTTTGTTTAAGCGACGTAAGTGATTTTTGTACCTGCATGATATCGCCCGAACCACGAAAGATATTGACTTACTTGAGGTGCCGTTCGAAGCGTATTAGCGACAATATAATCTGAAAAGATTTTTATAATATTCGGTCCAGCGGTTTTTTGGTTTAAATGACTTAAGTGATTTTTGTACCTGCACGATATCGCGCGAACTATAAAAGATATCGACTTAGTTGAGGTGTCGTTCGAAGCGTATTAACCGAAATATGATCTGAAAAGATTTTCATAAAATTCGGTCCAGCCGTTTTTTTGTTTAAGCGGCGTAAGTGATTTTTGTTCCTGCACGATATCGCCCGAACCACGAAAGATATTGACTTACTTGAGGTGCCGTTCGAAGCGTATTAGTGACAATATAATCTGAAAAGATTTTTATAATATTCGGTCCAGCGGTTTTTTGGTTTAAATGACTTAAGTGATTTTTGTACCTGCACGATACCGCGCGAACTAAAAACTATATCGACTTCATTGAGGTGCCGAAAAACATTAATACATCAATTTTATATACATTTTCGTCATCCTAATCTTGTAAGTGCGCACATTTAGTTTGACATTTTAGCGAAAATATTGATAAACAATTGTGACAAATTCTCAGTATTATAGATATATTCTATATTGCCTATTGTTCATTTATTATTAAAATATCCAATCATATATTCAACATCCATCATACTGGGAAGTTGATCGTGTGGACCGAAAGGGTCGAACCCACATCCCAACTAGTTTTAGAATTAAATTTAAACTTTATAATCAAATAAAATATCCATAAACTAAAAGATTTCTAATATTGTGAATGAAGAACGAAAGAAAGCAATAAATCTAAGTGTAAGACTGAATAATTAAATGTTATAACGACAAAATCGTATTTTTTCTTATACTCATTGTCCATCCCGGTGTATGAAGTGGAGTGATTGGCGGTGTAATAACCGGAAAGTTAATTAAGGAGCTTTGAACGATTCGAATTGGTTCAAATCGAGACTTAAGCAATGTCTCTCCATGAAACGAAGTGGCAAAGAGTAAAGGTGGATTTACATATCTGACATTTTTCCGTCGCGCCGCGTAACAGCTGATTATTTCTGTCGCAGATTTTCAATACCCTTTTTACATTTCCGACGATTTCTGTCGCAGGCAAAAGCACTTTTGACATTTCACATCTGACATACAATTATTTGCTTGAAAATATAAATACAAAATTTAAAATAAATAGGCTGAAAAGGTGAGAAGTGAACAAAATGAAAGTAACTAAAAAATATAAATTAAAAAGATTAACAAATCTAAAAATTTATTATTGTGGGCATATTTTAAAAAAATAAGTGCCAATAAGAGAAGATGTTGGGTGAACAATCTCCTTAAAAAAAGAAATCGGCAAGAACATTATAACAATTTAGTTAGAGAAATGCGACTTTTCGAGACACAAAAATTTTATAATTATCATCGAATGAGTATGGACTTGTTCGATGAACTGATAGAAAAAATTAAACCTAGCATAGAAAAGCAGCATCTTGCTAGAGAACCAATTTGTAACGGTACGAGATTATCTTTAACATTACGGTAATCATATAAGAACATGTAAAAATGAAGTTATTAAATGCCTTATTTACAGATACCTTGCTAGCGGTAATTCCATGATATCTTTAAGCTATGAATACCGGATATCAGAGGCTTCTACTTCAAATATTATTAGAGAGACATGCGAGGCGTTGTGGAAGTGCTTATTACCCATAGCCTTGCCTAAATTAACAGAGTCCAAATGGAATCAAGTGGAGATAGGTTACAGAAAACTCTGGAATTTTCCTAATTGTATTGGAGCACTTGATGGAAAGCACTGCGTTGTTCAGGTAAAATACCTTCCATTCAAATATTATTTTTTACCTAATCTTCCAATTGTAGGCATTTGCGAATAGTGGAAGTCTGTGCTACAATTATAAGTCATCTCATAGCATAGTCCTCATGGCTCTATGTGATGCTGAATACAATTTTTTAGTAGTGGACATTGGTGGCAGCGGAAAACGTTCAGATGGTGGTATTTTCAATACAACCAGCTTTGGAAAGGCCCTGAAAGAGGGTGATATAGTATTAAATATTCCTGAAGACAAATGTTTATCGGGGACCGATGTAAGTGGTTGTAGCCGATGAAGCTTTCACACTATTAAAACATTTATTGCGGCCATTCCCTGTACGAAATAGGGATTCTGGACTACCAAAGGAAGAAAAGATATTTAATTATCGTTTATCTCGCTCACGCAGAGTTACAGAAAACACTTTTGGAATCCTTTCAGCACGCTGGCGAATATACCGGCGGCATATACTTGCCAAAAGATCAACTGTTGTTAGTATAATTAAAGCCACGGTGTGCTTGCAAACTGGCTAAAATTAAGAAATCCGACATACTGCCCATCAACATATGTGGACCGCGATGATCACAATGGAGATATCATTCAAGGACAATGGCGGAAAGAGCTTGGTGTAGAAGGAGCACTACAAAATATAAGAAGAGTTGGAGCTAACAATTCTGCACAGGACCCTATAAATATTAGAAACAAATTTAAGTTGTATTTTTCTGAAATTAACAAAATGCCATGGCAGGAAAATATGTTTCATTAAATAAAAAGTCTTATAAGAAAATAAAATTATTCTTATAAATTTCTTTATAAAGGTTCTATAGAAAATTAAATATAATTAACAATTCATGTTAATTATAGAACTTCATTTTTACTAAAACAAATTCATTGAACGAAAACACTAAACATTAGACAAGTATTATATAGTTGACATCTTCTTCTTCTTAAATGGCGCTACAGTCCTTGTAGGACTCGGGCCTCTTGAAGTTTCCTCTTCCAGTCTTCTCTACGTCTTGCTAGCTCTCTCCAGTTTGATATACGAAGTTTTCGTATATCTTCTAGCACGTCATCCATCCACCTATTCCTTGGTCGTCCTACTCTCCTATAGTTGACATATTTCAGTCTTATTAAAATTTTTTAATGCTCCTTTCGTGGTTGTATCTGATGAACCTTTTCCCTGGTCGGAACAGCGAGTCTGGATTCAATTAACGCTTATCTCGTGCTCATAGAGTAGTACAGGGTGTTAGGGTTCAAAATGTTCATACTTCAGGGGTGGATAAGTTTTGGGTAGACGAACAAAAAATCGTATGGGGGAGGATAATCGCAGCGGTGTAGCCGCTAGGGCGTTTTGAAATTTTTTAATAGAGGTTTTTATATCACCCTCTATTTTTGTAACCCTGCGAGATATTTTCATGAGTAAGGTGGTAATCTACGCAGAATACTCCCAGCTATCTAAAACTGTAAAAGTCAAGGTTCGAACCCACCAACTTCCAGAGTTATGAGTCTTCAAAATCAAAGTTTTTTTTTTTTTTTCACTAAAATTTCAAGTTCAACCCTTTTTTTCTCCAAAAAATACGTAGTTAATCAATATTTTTTTTACAAAATTGGAAAGCTTGGAAAACTTCCTATGAACAAGGTTTGATCAACTTTTATGCTACGGCCTTCATTTTGAAGTTATAAGCAATTTTATTGTTAAAATTGCCTTTTTTTCTTCATTTTTTTAGTACGTTTCCACCTTAGCTTTGTCGAAAAGGTCCGAATGAGCACCAATTCCCGCAAATTTTAACAACAAAATTGCTTATAACTTCAAAAGTAAAGGCCGTAGCATAAAAGTTGCTCCGACCTTATTCATAGGAAATTGTCCAAACTTTACAATTTTGTAAAAAAAAATATTGATTAACTACGTATTTTTTGGAGAAAAAGGTGGTTTTAGTTGAAAATTTTGACTTTGGCGACTCATAACTCTAAAAGTTGGTAAGATAGGACCATCGTTTTTACAGTCTTAAATATGTGGAGGAATTCTCCGTGCACTAGTACTATAATCATGAAAATGGGTTATACGGTTACAGAAATACAGAGGGATATGTAAACCTCTCCCAAAAAAACTTCAAAACGCCCTAGCGGCTAAACCGTTACGATCCCCCCACCCCTACGATTTTTTGTTCGTCTATGCAAGACCTATCTACAGCCAAGCGGTTGGACACTTTAGCTGGGACACCCTGTATAATAGTTTTGGCTGGAGGATATATCGAGGCCAAATTATTGCCAAAAGAACTGTCATTGGGATAGTTAAAGCCAGAGTGTGCTCCTTTTGCGACTCATGCGTGCACACGTAATTATTCAAGTGCACACAGCTTATGGGCTTGAGTAATAAGGGCAAGAAAACCTCAATTCCACACAGGACCCAATTAATAAAACAAACAATTTTTCTCAAATAAACTGCCATGGTAAGAAAATATGTTAATTTCTAAAAAAAATAAAAAAAATAAAATAAATGGTAATTACCACATAACTTATCGTACATAAAAGAAAAAGGAAATTCTATTAAAAAATATTTATTTTTCATATATTTTAACTCTTTCAGTAGTAGTAGTTTCAGTAAGTAACAATAAATAAAGCAATTCATTCAAAAACATTCTTAAAACTACATAAATAAATAACTCCAAATTTGTATACAAAAATAACAAAATAAACTAATTCATATTCAGTCTTGTTTCAATTCAAATTACTTAACTTTTATATTTAGCATTAGCCAGTATAATCGCAAACTCCATTTTTACTCTGCGTTGCTCCGCTGGCTCCATATTTTTAAAATCCTCCGCAAGAGAAAGGCAGTAACGCTCTATAGGCCCGTATATTTCAACTGGGGTATTTATTGCGGAGATTATTTTCTCCACATCTGAAGAAATCGCTTCTCTATTGCGGCGGCTCTGTGGCACTGCTTGGGCATTCCCAAAGTCTAGTAATAACAAGTCTTTCATCTTCATACAAAATTTTCACCCGGTTGGTTGTGTGCGTGCATATATGAACATCACTGCTGAGCAAAACTCAACGCATACTTCGTAAACTCGGCGAGACAAAGCCAGATTCTCTCTGTTCGATCAAGTATGCAGAACAGAAAAGGAAAGAAAATTGAATCAGCTGTTTGCTGTCATAAATCGAATTTTTGACTCTGGGTGTTGTTCGTTAAATTATGACCATATGAATAGGAGAACAAATTACTGCAATTATTAGGAAACGCGAAGAATAAATTAAATAGTTGGTTTAAACGAAATAATTTAAAGATGTTAAAGAAAAATACTTTGATTAAATAATAAATATTAATATAGAAGTATAAAAATGATAAGGATTCATTAGTTATTATTCTAGCCAATATTCAATGATTAATAGATGGTGTATTTATGAATGAATTAGTGTATTTTTCATTACATCGGTAATGACATTTTTAGTAATAGTGCAGAAAGGATAATTATATATGGATAATAAGACTTTAGGGGTATTCATGATCTGTGTTATTTGTGTTATTTGTGTTATTCATGTTAAACAAATGTCATTTACTATGAGTTTTATTTTCGATTTAGTATAAATAACACGAATAACACAAATAACACAGATCATGAATACCCCTTTTATTTGAAAGTTAACATTAAAGTTTCATATTGAGATAATTGCTGTAAATATAACAGCTAAACCGTGAACAAGAAACTTTTTAAAATAATCTTCTGTAGAGGCTAAATTATTACTCTCGTTTATTAGGAATTCCATGAAATAAAAGAACTTTAATTTTTTTGAAAACGTTATAATTCATATAGTGATCGCATTTTTGTACAACACGTGCAGTTTTTATTTTCATGATCTTTCTTAAGGAAACGATCCTAGCGATGTGATATAATTAAAAATTGTGGGTTTATACCGTAAAAATTAAAAATTTCAACGCGTACAAACAATTTTTTTTGGTTTTTCACGATGGCATGAAATAGGTTGGGTATATTTCTTGAAGTTCTTCCCTCTTTGCTTTGTCTAAATAAAAATTTAGGTTAGTGAAAGTAACTGAACAAAATAAGGTAATATAATACATATACTGACCTTAAGCTGAGTGCCAACAAATTTTCTATTCTAATAGCTGGAAAGGAATATTTGGAGGAGGGACATTCAGAAAGCCATCAAAAATATATTGACCCCTTGCACTCTATTGACGCCGTTGCGACAACAATCATAGTCATAGATTAAGCTCACTATTAACTAAAAATTAAATGCCACCTAACACTGGTACAATAAAAAAGAATAGGAAAAATGAAAGAAACGTAATAATTAATAATTTCTAGGGAGAAAACTGTGGCATATAAAAGAAGGACTACAAAGCTATTTGCTTAAAAAGATAAAAAAAATTGTAACTCGTAACGTATTGAATAAAGCGTACCATCCAAAATACCAAACGCGGTTTTTGCCTATACGAATTCCGTTCGTGGTACATTGCTTCATGTGAGGTACCATACAATTAAAAAATTTAAAATATGAAATTTGAAGCAAATAAATAAAGAAAATACAAACAAATTAATTTATGAACCTTATTAATCTTAATTTTTCAAAGAAAATATTTACTTTACGAAAATTGTCACTGCAAAGGTGTGATAGATTTGCTGGCCAATCGTATAAAAAAATACTTAGAGTGCAAAGGATTAAAAATTTACAGAAAGAGCCGATATTTAAAATATTTAAATCTGTACTAGTAATTAACGATGCCGAACCGTAGTCTCTTTCTTCCGATCATCTGGAACTCTGAGCCTTCTATATATAATACCAAATGAACTTTTCCTTATTAAATGACGCGCAACAAAATGGGCTTGGCGCTAGAAATAGTTTATCGAAGAGTAGCGAATCAAAATTCATTTGGTGCATAATTTGATAAACTGTGGAATCAAGACAGTCATCTAATCGCCTCACATACTCGAAGAAATTCTTCGTTGGAATGGTCAGTTGGCAATTTTCAAACCGCTTGAATTCAAGGAGAGGATATTCGTACGAATCGATATTTCCTGAGTCGTCCGAATGACTACAATTATGAAATTGTTTATTTTTTTTATAAAAAAAACCGGCACAATACGCGGAACTATTCTCTTCTACAAATTTAACGTCTTTGTAGTCAACAGAGAATTTATGGGTGGCATATGAAAGGCAATTTTGTGTTCTTGAACTAATGCATTGCGGTAATTGAAACGGCTGATGTGACTCAGGATTCACAAACGCGGGCTCAGCATAATGTGTATCCCTCTCATAAACACAATTTCCTGTCTTTGCAAGATCAAGATATTTCCTACCCCACAATTTTTTAAACGATTGAATAAACTGCCAGGGTGTGGGATGACGGTTATTTCCGCCCTGCTGGCGAATTGCCCCAAAGAAATTTTCTAAAGAATCTTGGTTTATACGCCGGGTAAGTATAAATTCAAAATTCTTGGTCTTTAAATGGGTCCACAATCGTTTTAAACTTCTTATATTTGTTTTCCACCCAGAAATACATTTAATACGATTGCTCCAATCATGACCGTTCGAATCAACAAATTTTACGGTATCGAAAAAATCTACCATTTCATCTAAAACGCGTAGTTGGTCAACTGTTCTTGAAAAAGGCTTCCTCGTGGGCTTATCGTACAAATTTGAAGAATTAAAAAGATCGAAAAGTGTGTCCATTTTTGAAACAAATTCTGCGGTATCAAGGAATTCAGGACTTTTTACATTACCTGCTACAAGAGAATACAAGCCGGATGCAACGGAATGACTGAAAAGTTGTGTAGCAGCTTTAACACACATTTTTTTATATTTACGCGGGGTAATATGAATTTCGGTAAGGCGTGGCGCGGCTCTATAACTGAAATCAAGCTTGGAATCAATTTCATAAAATTCCCGAATGTGTGAAAATTTAGCGCATTTATTGTTGTGATAGCGATAGCATACATTGTAACGTGTAAAATTATTTCGAGGGGATTTTGCTAAGTGAAGCGTATCAAAAAAATATACCATTTCATGGTTATCCACGGTAAACCATGTTCGCGTCTCCGTTAAATTGAACCCGTACTTAAAAAGATTTACAAGGTTTTGCTCCTGGTCGCTAACGACAGCTACAGGAGTATATCCTATTAATAATAAACCCCGAACCGCTTTCAAAATTATTTTTTTTAGCCTGTACAGGTGAACAGGAATTTTTAACGAAAACGTAGTCGAGAGGAATTTTCCAAATTTTCACCTAAACCGCGCACCTGTATTACAAACGCGTTATGAGCTAGCTCAGTTTCTCCGTTATCTTCAAGTCCGACGATGTTATTACGCGCCCGGTCATACTGCAAATGTGTTTTCAAGCTAATTTCATCGATACAAATTACGCAATATTTTGAAAATTCATCGAGCGATAGAAATTTGTACTCCATTGCTTTTAAATAAAAATCCATACTACCTGGGCCAGAAGCCCAAGATTCTGTCATTTTATTTAAAGTATTTAAGCAAGGAAGACTTAAAACATGGGCGTTCAAATATCTATACGTGCTCGGTGATAAGAAATGAATCATGAGCGCGAATGACTTAAATTTGTCACTATAACGAACACCTTTGCTTTTACGTTTTTTATTAAGGGCCGCCCCTTCTACTACAGTTGCCAAATTTTCCGGTAGAAGATCGTAAGTTCGTTTAATATAAAATGCGACCGTCGATTGACTACGAATCTTCTTTTGTAATTCAGCACGCGAATTCTCATTCTCTAATGATTTTAAATGAAGTTCCTCTTTCAATTTTTTAACACGCGCTCGCAAAACAATATTTTCTTCAAATTCGCGATTGAGCCGTTGCTCTAATTCTTCAATACGTAAGTAAAAATAATTTGAAAGGGATGAATTAGAGCCCGAAGCTGCCTTTTCAGGAATAGTTGATTCAAAAAACCCGGATGAATTATTAAGGGATGAATCATGAGATTCCAAAGACTCTCTTTCTGGCTCTAATACACTTTCTGAATTTCCCCCTTCTCGTAAATTGAGAAAAAAAAAACATTTTTCCTACATTGAACCAAAAAAAACGTAGAGTGGACGCAAAGGAATTAAAGGTAAATAAAAAGGGGAAAATAACCAACAAAATAATGGAAAGTACAAAAGTTAAATAACATAAAATAAAAGTTAAATATAATATAAACATACCGGATTTGGTGCCATTCCTGCACGTACCCGCTTTCCTGAAGGATACAACCTGTCTTCGGAAGAATGTCTTTCGCAGACATGAGCCCTTATCGCTGGATAGCTCGTAGTAATGCCCATATTTTTGAGCCATATGCTTCGTCTGCAATATGGAGAAAACAATTATGCAAATCTGCACTAAAAGCCTAACATCTAATATATTTATCTAAATCTAACACTGCTTCGAATTGCTGGTAATTATATTATTATATATTATTTGATATGTGGATCCGAGATTGTGGAGATAAAAGTGATTTAAATGCTTTTGACCACTTTTTGGACCAGAGCTATGATTAGAAGACATTCATTTTAAGACCCCAATTGTGAAGAAAAACCTTAAGAAAGGAACTATTCCAAGTCAAAAGGGAGAAGAAAAGGCTAATAAAAGATACTAAAGGCAAATTCTGCTGAATAAAAAGGAAATATGAAATGAATACTGATTTTACTTAAAGACTGATTACTAAATTTTCTGTCGCTACCTTCTAACTTCACCTGATCTCTCTTGGTTTCTAAAAGGGAAACACTCAAATGAAAGTAGTTATGCGATATTTATCAGAAAAACAATGTTGCTTCCCATATTCTGTATTTGTTTCCTGAAAAATTTGCCTTTGTTCTCTTTTAATTTTTTCTACCGGTAATGTCAGCATGAGAAACTGGCCAATTTTGTCTAGGAATAGCTCCTTTCTTAAGGTTTCTCGTCACGAAAAATGTCTTGAATGTCATGAATGTCTTCTAATATATAGCCCTGCTCTAAAAAGTGGTCAAAGCGTATTTTTTCGGTTTCAACATTTAAATCACTCACATCCACATATCACATAAATTTGCACCCTTCGGAAATGTAAAATATTTCATCTTCACCACACAATATTGTTTGTTTTTATAGTTCTCACAATTTACAACCATACATTTAACCATTTTTTTCTTATCTTAATACTTCCTTCATTTAGTAATTAAAACTTTTCACCTTAATAAAATTCGCAAAATTCATTCTTCAATTTGTTTATATCCGAACGATTTCATATAAAATTGACATTTCGGGAATAAAATACCGTGGCGGGCCTATTCTTTCTATAAAATTTTATGAAAAATTTGAAAGAAATTAGAAATTTAAAAAAAAAGAGATGTTTTGACTGTCATTTTCATAAAATACCTAAAATTTAACAGGTATTTTATTAAAATGACAGACACAAAATCGTTTTTTCAACATTTTCCCATCTCATTTAATTTTTCACAACATAAAAGAATAAAATTTCACCCACAGAATAGGCCGCAATATCTTTATTTTCATAATAACAAACATATATTAAAAACAGGTACATACCTATAGTCACTGGGAACTAGAAACAAGTGCTTCGGGTTAGCACACCTAAAAACACAATGATCGGCCATAATTCTGAAATTATATCATAAATTTATCTTTAATTTTAATTATAAATTAATTAATCATAATAAAAGTACTTACGGGAATTTTTAAATTATTAATAACTTTATTTGCAACTTTACTGTATACATACACTGAAATCCACGTGCACTTATTTGGATAAAATCCACATGAACTGAGCTGACTTTTTCTTTCTAGGAAGTTTATCTAACGGTTTTTTTTACCCGCCAAATTGGATATTTTTCAAAGTTCAGGCTAACATGGCTAACATATCGAACATTCCCATAAAAAAAATCAAAACAAACGAGCAAATATGCACCAACACATCAACATTATCCCTATAAACTCATAAAATTTTCTGTTGGGTGGTTGTATGCTAGCGCTTATAAAAATATTGCATTCTCTCTCTGATAGCCTGACATCGTCATTTGAAGAACTTATGCAAATAGCTGTTCGTCTTTCACTCATTAACCATATGAAGATGAAAGACTTGTTAATTTCTACACTTTGGGCATTCCTTGGTGCATTCACAGATTGTCCGCAGGAACTTTTCTCGTCTTCCGCGGTAGGAGTCTCATATATTGGAGATTCCAATTCTGCCGTGCAATCGAAAACAAACGACAAATCAGAGGCATCGTCATTTTGAACAGGTTGAAAGTTGAAACTACTAGCAAGGAGACTGAAATGTTACAAAAAAAAAAAAACATGAATGCACTACTTAGTAGGAGTTTTAATTGTTATTAAACAATTAAATGAATTCACAATTAATTTTAATTTTAGCTGCTATCGTCAATTATAAATGGTGAAAGAAATTCCATAATTTTTAATATAGGGTGGGCTTCTTTTTTTACTCCTGCGCTCTATAAACTTACTTGGAATTCCTGTCGCATTTGCGACTTCACCCCATTGTTGCTTTCGAAGAGCATTATTTTTGTAGTGTTTATGCCTAATGTTGTACAAGACCGGGCATTTCTCAATTTCATTTCAAAGTTTTTCGTCGTTCATTTTCAAATTTAATAGTAACAACTAAATTAAAAAAATCTTACCAACCAAACATAAATCAACAATTTACCAAACACAAACACTCAGCTGTTTCTATCACTCTGTCACAGAAAAAGTTGAAGTTCGCTCAGCTCTCCGCCGTGGTGGAAAGATGTCGCAGAGGTTATTTCTGATTGGTCGAAATTTTTAAAAATACCGGCGCGACGGAAAAATGTCAGATATGTAAATCCACCTTAAAAGTAGCAGACTGCTACCCAGGTGAACCGAGTTCGATCCCCGACCGACGCACGCATGGTTTCAAATTGATTTATTTTAGGATTTTTTCGAATTTATTGATGAATTTATTCATGTTTATGGGAAATTATTTTTTGCATATAAAAAATTTAATACCAGCAAAACGCTGTCGAAACACCATAAGCGATATAGTATATGGTTAGGATCCAGGGCGGTCATCTCAAGAAGACGGATTACCATTTTCTTCACAATCCCCTCGACATGGGTATCAAATGAAATGGAATGATAAGTAGAATACAATAAGCAATATAGTATACTCAATAAATGGTTAGATCCACCGCGGCCATCTCAAGAGGACGCATTACCATTTACTTTACCACCCCCTACACATGGGTATCAAATGAAAGGGAATGATAAGTAGAATGCAATAAGCTATGTCGTAAAATCCATATCGGCGGTCTCAAGAGGGCGGATTACCTCTTCTTCACCATCCCCTCAACATGGGTATCGCTTGAATGGGTATCATAAGTAGAATACCATAAGCGATATAGTATACTCAATATATGGTTAGATCCATGGCGGTCATCTCAAGAGGGCGGATTACCATTTTCTTTACAACCCCCTCGACATGGGTATCAAATGAAATGGAATGATAAGTAGAATACAATAAGCAATATAGTATACTCAATAAATAGTTATATCCATCGCGGCCATCTCAAGAGGACGCATTACCATTTTCTTCACCACCCCTAGACATGGGTATCAAATGAAAGGGTATGATAAGTAGAATACAATAAGCTATGTCGTAAAATCCATATCGGCGGTCTCAAAAGGGCGGATTACCACTTCTTCACCAAGTCCTCAACATGGGTATCAATTGAAAGGGTATCATAAGTAGAATACCATAAGCGATATAGTATACTCAATATATGGTTAGATCCATGGCGGTCATCTCAAGAAAGCGAATTACCATTTTCTTCACAGCCCCTTCGACATGGGTATCAAATGAAATGGAATGATAAGTAGAATACAATAAGCAATAAAGTATACTCAATCAGTGGCGTAGCGTGGGGGGTGCCGAGGGGGCCATTGCCCCGGGCGGCGCACATACGTCAATATTCTACATTTACGCGGCCAAAATTATTTGTTTACGTATATCACGTCTACATGATATTAAATATCTCATAAGACTATTTGTTTTTATTTAGTTAAATTATTTTGTAAATTAAGGTAAAAAATCATAAATTAAGGTAAAAAAAACATAAATTAAGGTAAAAAATGTATTCAATTAAAATAAATACACAAAAAATAAAAAAAAATGGTTATTTTTTCATATAAAATCTTAATGGTATAAAAGGTCCCCCGTTTTGTCATCCGCACTCTTCCGCAACTGGTTTTTGTATTTTCTTTTAGTCAAAGGATTGTAGTTTCAAATAAAAAAAGAATGATGATCGTATCTCATCGAGAAATACAACAAATTGACCTTTGAAGTTCAAAATTACTTCAAAATTTGTCTTAAAACAACCCATGTGTTTGAAACCCCCAAATTATTCGAATTGAGCATTTTGGGTAAGTAAATAATAATAAAAATAAAGATCCATACCTGTGTTATTGGAATCCATCACTTTCACTTCAAAAACTGACACAGAAAAAAAAATATTAATGTTGTCACTTTTGTTGTGTTTGTAACTTTAAGCAGCAAAAACGAGCGCACGGGTTGACGGTCAAGTACCGACTACCTGAATGCGGTCGGGGTGTATCGTAGGTAGGTGTTGGGGGTCAGTTAGGATTCTTGGAACTGTCTTCTAGCTCTGCATGTGCTATTTTATGTGTTTACCGTAAGTTTTTAAAATTCAATTTTGGCCGCGTAAATGTGGAATATTGACGTATGTGCGGCGTAGATGTTAGGGGCGGCGGCCAAACTGGACAGAGCTAGAGAGCTAACATCAGGCCCTAACCATTGCCACATCCAGCACGATGTCCTGGCTGATGGTGTCTATAGGCCAAACCTAAATGGGAAGCGAAGTGAAGTGATGTGAAGCTAGGTACCATTCCATATAAATGTATGAGAGCAAGGACGGCGTGAAAATGGTGCACTTGCACCGGGCGCAATTTCAGAAATTAAGATTTAAAAAAAATTGAAATAGTGATCCCATTGTCATATATTACACGAAATGCACCTTCTGTGGGTTTTACCATTGCCTTCTGCAAGGTGTGGCCAATGCAATTTAATTTAGTTCGCCTGATTTTGTCGTCTTTCCTTTCTTGGCTGGCACGGTGCCATAGGTCATGATTTGTAATTCAAATAAGTCGTACTATTATAGATCACTACTTCGGCGAGAAACACCTGGATCGCCTCTGTTCTGAAGTTTTTGAAAGCGGCTTCTACGTCCAGTAAGGCTGTTAAGTGGACTGCTTTGTTGTGCAAGACTCTACCGTAGAAACCAATATATGCAGTGCAGTGACCACCTATTATCCTTCGAAATATACAGGATTGAAGAACGACATAGAGACCTTCGTTATGGAGATTCCAGTTTGTAGCATTATTAGTGCTGGAAATAGTTAAGGAAGTGCAGCTTACAATGAAAATCATCGGAGAGCATTAATCCTAATTAATTAGCGGGAGAGTTTTGTGAACTTAAAGCGTAAGTAAACTCAGCACAAAAGCAAGATTGCGAAGCAAATTGGACAAAAGCAGGGGCGCGCTTTCATAGGTGCAACTGGTATATTTGCACTGGGCGCAATTGGAAAGGGGCAATTTCAAAAAAAGTGAAAGAAAAATTCCGTGCCTTCATTTTCAATGAGTGTTTGTGTCTTCTTTCATTTTCCTTTACTGCCATCAAAAAATGATAAAGTTGATGCATCAAAATTATCCAACCAAACTCTCCTATTTGACGGGTTATCAATAAAGCGTACGCCTGTGATGGAAGACAAGAATAACTCATGCATGGACCTTCTTTTTGTATCCATATTTGTGTAAATGGTTTAAAACACTTGTGTGGGTAATACCTAGCAAATATATATTCCTTATGATTGGAGTCCGTGACATAAAAGAGGGAAAATGAGCGCGCATATGAAACACGATAGGTGTCCATTGGCAGCTGACAGCGGATTGCCAAATTGGGTAAGTTCGTTCGTTCGTTCGTTTTTATACAAACAGAGTGACGTTGCTCTCTTGTATGAGACACTCAATGCGCATGAAAACAGCGATTTTAAGATTCCCTTCTTTTATGACGCGGGCTGTAAATGCTGAAGTTTGAGAAGGGCTCCAACAGCTGCCGCATTTGTTGTAAAAATCTCCTGTAATAGTATTGGGCTACGATGATGGGAAGTGAAACCTCCAGATATTGGGACAGGGAAGAGTTTAAGCTTAAGCTTGTGCGTCTACGAGCCTTTCTATCTAAAGACAGACTGGAATAAATTACAGAGAGAAATTACTGATTCCAGCTCTCTGGGTTTGTTATAGTTTATAATTTAGGCCAACCTTGAAGCACGGATATAGCCTGCGCCAAAACAATTGGAAATCTCAAAATCGATTTTTTGATGCGCAGTGAAAGTCTCAAAATCCTCACCACGAAAGTAGATTCGAAAAGAAAAGTGCATCTCGTCATTCCGATCGTTTAAAACCCCAAATCACCCGCTCATTTATATTTTCAATCACAATTCAATCCGTCTCACTACGCGGCACTTGTCCGTCCGGGTCAGGTGCTATGGTGGAGTGTTGTCCCCGGTAAACGAGTTTCAAAGGGGAAATTAAAATGCATGTGCGCTTGGATTTTTTTCCATACGCGGAATGTTAATGTATGTGGAGTTGTCATTTCCTCGCCTGCGGGTAAAATTCCCATTTATTTTGGCGCGCACTATACCGAACATTCATTAGTTACATATGATTCATTGCGTTTACATGATGCCTTGAATTCTTGGATATAAAATTACTTGAAATTCAAGTTGGGTTTTCGATTCATTGATTAAAAGTATCAATTCGAAATTAGGGGGCAGCAAATTTATGGTTCGCCCCGGGTGGCAGAAATTGTTATGAGCGAGCATCCACCTATACACCCACAAGCGTCCACTCGCTCATCACCCAGTTATCCGATAAGGCCTCCACGGCCACGTGCATAACATCATCCGCCAAATGGTAATAATTTATAAACCAAAGGCAAAATTCTCGAAGGGCACATGTGGAATATATCCACATGAACATGACAAACGACCATGAATTCGGAGGAAACTGTCCAACTAGAACATGAGCCGACGTTTCCTCCAAAAACTCCAAATGCCCACAAGTGGCCAATTGAAAGGAAATTGTCTATCGAATTCGATACGACTTTTCCTTTCTTTACCTAAAAATTCTAAAAGCAACTTGTGCATCATATTGCACTCATAAATTCCTCAACGGGAGAACCCAAGCCCCTATACATAACATGATAAGGGGAATACATCCAAGAAATGCATGAAAATGCATTGCGGAAAAATAAATAAGAATTGACCAATGATAATGCTGAAAATGCATCGTGGTTGGGGTACGCCCCTAACAAATTTTTTGGTGGAAAAAGTCGAAAATAAAAGGCGACTTTTTCCATAAAAGAGGATAGTTGATTTTTAAACTGATTACTGACAAGACCACAAAAGAAAGATTAGGTTGGAGCGGTCGGCGGGAGTTTATTTTAACTAGTCCAGTTTATCTTTAACTAGTTCAGTTTTGTTTTAACAAGTTAAGTTTTATTCTAACGTTGTACTACAATTAGTGAGTTGATCAAAAAAAGATAAAGTGTTTTAACTTATACGCGTGTTTTACTTGAACACAACAAAACCAAAGTGTGTAAACTTTTACACGCATTTTATTAATAAAAGGGGCAGGTGAACTTCTCCATACTGGAAAGTACCCCCTAGTCCTTTGTTGTGACACAAAAGGGAGTCCACAACATAAAATTTGGTGGCAGCGGTGGGATTGAAAAATTCAGTATCCGCTACCGATAGTGAAAGAGGTTGTCCTGAAAGAATAGGCACCTCCAACTTTAACACAGCAAGCACCAAAATTCAACTATTAGCCCCTCCAGAGGCCAGGAGCCGGAGTTAGGGTGGTGCCAACAGAAGCCATTAACAAAACCATTAAACCAGCGAGGGATCCTCAGCATTCAAAAAACCAGCGAGGGATCTATAATATCATCAACAACATCATCGTGGGATCAATCAACGAGAAACTAAGAAATCAATCAACGAGGGACTAAGGAACATGGAAACACCCAACACACTAAATGAGTGCCAGGAGGAACTACGCAAACTGGAGCAACCCATCGGAGATTTCGACGACACCGTGGACTACACGTATTACATGGCACTAAAAATCAAGATTGCCATGTTATCCAAGTAGGTTGAATTTTTTTTTAAACGAAACAAATTTTTTTTTTTTTTGAAAAGAAAATTAGATATACATGTATAAATTTGAATATAAGAATATAAGATGTTTTATGTGTAGTATGAAAAAAAAACATCAACTTTAATTTAAAAATTTCTGGCCCGAAAAAGTGCATAAATTATTTTTTTTTCTCTTTCATATGTGTATATGTACATGTGTGCGTCGATAAATATTCTTTTTTTTATAAATGATATAGTTCTATATTCTATATTTTTGGGTTGTTATTGGGGTGAAGCACTCAAGCGAGTAGTAAAGGAGAGAAGATAAATTCCGTTTTATCTCTCAAAATATTTTTTTTATATATAGTTCCTCGTACGAATCGTTTTTTTTTCTTGTCCCGTCAAAATTACCGCGTTCGAATTCCCCAAGAGCTAAGTGTGAGCGGGGGTGGACAAAAACACACCCTCAACGTTAAGTAAAGCTCGGGACCCGGTCCGTTTACGTAAAAGTCGAAGTCTTAATTGTTTTCTTTTTCTCTTTTCCTTTTTTTTCTTCCCCTCTCTTTGACTGAAATTTCAGACATTTCACATAATCGATAAATAAAAAAAGGTTCAAAATCAGCCAAAATACTTTTTTTTTTTTTTTATGTGGTAAAGTCAAGCTTAGGAATTACCCTTTGTACTACTAGTTTGTCATGTCGTTCGAGTCATGGCCAGTCTATAGTAGTAAGCTTGCTTTGAAGGATAGAGGAGAAGGGATAGGTTAGGGGTCTGGGGGGTGCGTGAGTAGATGTCTATGAACCTTGCGTTTGAACTCTGAGATGTTATATGAGCTCGGAAACACCGACTGCGGAAGAGAATTCCACAACCGAGTTGTTCTATTTATAAACGAACTACTAAAATGTAATGTGCGCGAAGGGGAGGGCTGAAGGGTGAAGGGGTGAGCCGAGTTGGCTAGTCTTGTGTTGCGGGAAAAAAATTGCCGTGTAGGCAGGAGGTTTCTAATTTCGGTGGAACACTCACTATGGTAATAGCGGTAAAATTTGCTAAGAGCTGCAACATTCCTACGGTGGCTTAAAGAGTCGATGGAGGAGCAAAGGGTGCTATCGCCAATGAGTTTGATGGCGCGATTTTGCACCTTGTCGAGCCAAGCCAAGGTGGTTTTTGGGGCTCCCGCCCAAATATACGAGTTGTATTCAAGGCGGGGCCGAATGTAGGACTTGTAAATTGTAGCCAGAGCAGATGACTGGAGGAGGAACTTGCATCTCTTGAGGAATCCCAGGCATTGGAAAGCTTGTTTGGCGATTTGGAATATGTGATTGTTCCATCGCAGATCTGATGATAAGGTTACGCCTAGGATGTTAAGAGATGGGTCAGCCATTACATTCTTTTTGTCCACTGAGATAGAGGAACGGGTGGTGCAGGTTTTTGTAGAGATAAGACAGTACTTTGTTTTGGATGCGTTGAATTCGACACGATTCTTGCGGCCCCAAGCAAGAATGAGTTCAATGTCCTCGTTAATAGAATTGGACATGAGTTCACGGTCGACGGGACAAGGTCTGGCACGCGCTTGTCTTGTATTATCTAAGGTGTGGGAGTAACGCAGAGTACCGTCATCGGCGAAACTGTGAAGTGGGTTGGAGGGGATTGAGAGCAGGTCATTAATAAATATGAGAAAGAGGGTAGGTGAGAGAATAGAGCCTTGGGGGACTTACCAGAAACAAAAGGCGGAAAGCGGTAGACGCTGCTAGAGGAATCATGGCTCCAATCGAGGAAGAACCGGACTTCCGCATTTCCATCGGGGATGCAAAGAAAATGATTCCTGCGTTCAGTGGTGACAAAAGTGACCTGAACCGATTTATAGCTTCTTGCGATGGACTTTTTGCTACAGTCAGAAACGCGAGAGATAAAGAACTATTCTTTAACGTGTTGAAGACCAGGATATCAGGACCAGCATATGACATCATCGACTACTGTGGCGCCGACAATTGGGACGACCTGAAAGCGGGACTGTTAAAACGATTTAAAGTTTCGCGAGATGCCGCCCGAGAGGATTTAAAGAGGACCCGGCAAAGGTCACATGAATCTGTCAACGAATACGCTCTGAGAGTAACCCGCACGCTAGGAGAACTCAACAAAGCAACTAGGGCTGATATAACTAATGCCGCGGCGAGAATAGTCTTCCTGCAAGAAAACGAGAAGGACGCCATCCGGGCATTCGAATCTGGACTGAAAAATGAAAAACTACAAATTCTTGCACAGGCCTGGAATGGTACGGAACTAGCAGCTCTCATCGATTATATAGTGGAACGGGCGAGACCAACTGAGGAGAAGGAGAGATACCAAAAGGAAAATGGCGGAAATAACTCAAGGAATGTACCTGTATGTGAGGTTTGCCATAAAAAAGGACATCGAAAAGAAACTTGTTATAGGAACAAGATGATCCCCACATTCAACCAACCGACAATTAAAAGAGAGGTTAGGAGATTGTATTGCTCCTACTGCAACAGAGCCAACCATCATGTGAGTGAATGCAGAACCAGACGATACGACGAAGGCAGAAGGATTCAGAATGCGCGGCCGGAACAACAAGTCAGATTTAACGACTCTGGATGGAGGAATGGTCCTACAAGAACTCATCAACATGGACCACAAATGAGAGACATCCCTAGAGAAAATGTGAGGCCAGTAAGACTAATTACCCAGGAAATGGATTCGGAAAACGAGTCACCGCGGGAAGGAAGCACTGGCCACCTGTCCCGCCATCAGGAAATCGAGGCCGATATCCATCCCCACGATCATTAATTCGCGAGCGTTTGATAAGGATTCCAGTACACATAAACAAGCGCAGAGTAACAGTTACATTGCCCTTCTCTCTATCAAAGAACGGTAAGACAACATTTCTCATAGATACGGGTTCTGAAATAAGTCTGCATAAGAGTATGTCGACTGCCGATGAAAGCTTAGTGGACAGTAGTGAAAGGTGTTTAATCACCGGCCTATGGGGAGACTACGTCCCTTCAGGGGGTTTTTCATACGGGACTCTGGACATGCAAGATGCTTATAGCAGAATACAAATCAGCCACCCATTTCACTTAGTGAGAGATGATAGTACCTTACAACAAGATGGAATATTGGGCCATGACTTCATGTATAAGTATGACTGTAACGTAAATTACCGCGAAAACGTATTGGAATTCTGGATAGACGAAGATTGGATTAATGATTATGGAACGGAGATGGACTATAGAGAAGAATTGGACCTGAGGAACGGAAAACCTGGAAACAAAGATGACGAAGTACTGAAACCTAACACTAGTAACAATTATGGAGGCAAACCTAATACTGACGAAGGAAGCGAATATAGCAGAAAAAATTATATGAATAATAAGATGAAATTAAATAAAGAAGAAGCAGATAATATTAGCCAAAAAGGACTAAAGAATAATGGAAATAATAAAGGTTGCACCAAGGAAGAAGGAGGCCAGGTAAGAAATCAGGATTTTCGCAGAGAACAACTCAGGAACCAAAAACCAAGAACTACAAAAGAGGAAATGAAGAACGCCAGTTCATTAAACGAATTAAAAAGAAGAGGTAACACCGTTATAGGTAATGAAGAAATTACTCTAATCGAGAGCGAAGATATAAATCAAACGACAGGAGAAGACGCTAGGATTCATGATAAACAAGACAACCAAGATCAAGAAGGGAAAGTGCGACTTCCAGGACGATCGGAAACAGTAATAGGAGTAAGGGTTAATTTGAACAAAATAAGTGTATGCAACAAGAAGGAGATCAAACCAGGAGTTTTTATAGGTGAGTGCTTAGTAAGCCCCAAGGATAATATTGCCAACGTGTTGGTATTAAACATTAATGAAGCCGACGAAGAGATCCAAATGGAAGAAATTGAACCCGTGTGGGAAGACGGTGAACTTTACGACATAATTCAAACAAACTATGACCAAGATCCAATCAGAGACAGGTTAAGAAAAGTAGAGGAACTAATTAAATTAGATCACTGCAATACAGAAGAACGAAGTGCCATTACCGACATTTGCAGGAGATACAACGAGCTATTTTACATCGAAGGAGACTACTTGACAGCCACAAACGCGATCACACACACCATCCCGACTATGGTAGACAAACCACCCATCTACGTGAAGCCGTACCGATTACCGGAATCCCAGAGAAAGGAAATAAATAAACAAATTGGTAAGATGCTAGAGGACGAAATCATTAGTCCCAGCAGTAGTCCGTGGAATTCACCGCTATTGTTGGCGCCCAAAAAGCCAGATGCGGAAGGAAATAAAAAATGGAGAGTGGTAGTGGACTTTCGACGATTAAACGAAATCACTGTGGGTGATGCCTATCCTCTCCCAAATATCACTGACATCTTGGACCAATTAGGGAAGTCCAAATACTTCACTACACTGGATTTGGCTAACGGGTTTCACCAGATCCCTATGGACGAGGCTGATAAGGAGAAAACGGCCTTTAGCACACTATTTGGGCATTATCACTATAATAGAATGCCTTTCGGGTTAAAACGAGCACCAGCAACCTTCCAAAGGTTAATGAATACTGTCTTAGCTGGTCTACAAGGGATACGTT
This sequence comes from Thereva unica, assembly GCA_949987705.1. Lineage (NCBI taxonomy): Eukaryota > Metazoa > Arthropoda > Insecta > Diptera > Therevidae > Thereva > Thereva unica. The sequence continues at coordinate 88,609,906 of OX465281.1, forward strand.
GTTTTGTATATATGGATGACATAGTCGTCTACGGGTATAATTTGCGCGATCATAACTCCAAACTGATCGAAGTGTTCGAGCGATTAAAGGAAAATACATTGAAATTACAGCCCGAGAAATGCCACTTTCTAAGGAAAGAGCTTACCTATCTAGGGCATGTAGTAAGTGCAGACGGGGTACACCCGGATCCTTCTAAAATCCAAGTACTGAAAACTTATCCGCGACCAAAGAAACCGAAGGATATTAAATCTTTTCTAGGATTTGTAGGGTATTACCGGAGGTTTATACCAAATTTCGCGAAGATTGCCAAACCCCTAACACAACTGTTGAAGAAGGATGTCGTTTACAAGTGGGACGAATTTTGCGACGAGGCCTTCAGGAAACTTAAGCAGAAATTGGTCTCGGCTCCAATTCTGGCATACCCGGAGTTCGATAAGGAATTCTTAGTTACGACGGACGCTAGCGACGTAGCTTTGGGAGCCGTCCTTTCACAGGGCGAGATTGGGAAAGATAGGCCGATATGTTACGCAAGCAGGACGCTTAATCCGGCTGAGACGAGATATTCTACGATCGAGAAGGAACTTCTCGCAATAGTATACGCCGTGGAACAATTTAGACCCTACGTGTATGGTAGGACTTTCATGATAGTGACCGACCATAAACCATTAGTATGGCTAATGAATTTAAAAGACACCACAAGCAGATTAGTCAGGTGGAGGATTCGACTTGAAGAATTTGACTACAAGATAAAATATAAACCGGGGAAATTGAATAGTAACGCCGACGCACTTAGTAGAATAGTACCAGAAAGTGAAGTCCAACCGGTCTCCAAGACAAATCCTGGAGATAGAGACTATGATGTGAAAGATAGTAATATTGAAGTTACGGACGAATTAGACGACTACGGAAATAAGACGTTAAGTAGAGATAAGGAAAACATCCCAAGAACATTAAGCAAGAAGAATATAAATGTCCTAACCAGAAGCCAAGCGAAACGAAAGGAAAATGAACAAGAAGGATATAATATCCAGTTAGCAAGCGAGGAAAATCCGATTCAACAAGCAGAAAACAATAATACCATTAGGGAAACAAATCTAAACCTTCTTCACGAGAAGAAAATAAAGGACAAAATTTTTATATTACCGATGGCTGAAGACGAAACCGAAAGATTTATCCGAAAGTTAACCACACTACCTGAGGAAATGGACCAAGGTGCCTTTCACGAATTGAACGTAGACAAATGTCATTGCACTATAGTCAAATTACCAATACCGTGTAGAACAGCGCGAGACAAGGACACTGTTATCCAGGCATTAGAAAAAATTAAGGAAGATTGCCTCAACAGGAAAATAGAGGGGGTGAATCTCAGTATACCGCCCCTAAATCAAATTGCTATAAGTGAATTCAAGGAGCTATGTCAACTGACATTCGAGGAAACTAACATGGAAGTAGTTTTGTATTTAGGAAAAATAAGGAGTCTAACAAACCCTGAGGAAATTCAAGAAGTCTTGCACGATTACCATCGTACACCGACAGGAGGTCACCAAGGTATCGCAAGAACCTTAAGTGGAATTCGCAGATCATACATATGGGACAACATGGTGAAGGACGTAACCGATTATATAAAGAATTGTCAATCATGCCAAATTAATAAACTATCTAAAGTACCCAGGATACCTATGAAAATAACAACAACTAGTTCTAAACCCTTCGAAAAAATATACTTGGATATAGTCGGTCCCTTACCAACCAGTTACAACAACAACAAATACCTTCTCACTTTTCAGGATGATTTGACGAAATACTCTACAGCAATCCCTCTGGAAAACGCTGAAGCCGTTACAGTGGCAAGAGCTTTCATGGAAAACATCATTTGTTCACATGGAATACCTCAATCGCTGCTCACTGATCAGGGCTCGAATTTTCTAAGCTCAATGTTTAAGGAAGTGACTAAATTGCTACAGATAAAGCAACTGCAGACTACACCATATCATCCGCAGACGAATGGAACCTTGGAGCGAAGCCATAGGACACTAGCGGAATACCTGCGTCACTACGTCAATAGAGACCCATTGACCTGGGACACATGGACTCCATATGCCATGTTCGTTTACAACACTACACCTCATTCAAGTACTAATTATACGCCGCACGAACTGTTGTACGGGTATCCAGCAGAAATTCCTTCTAGTCTAAAATCATCACCTACGGTAAACTACAACTACGATAATTACGCGAACGAGTTGAAAGCACTTCTACAATACGGGTACAAAATCGCTAAAGAATTAATAATTCAAAGAAAAGAGAAATCAAAGCGGTATTACGATAAAAATACGAAAACTAAAACTTTTAACTTGGGTGACAAGGTACTACTCAGACATCATGCAAGGAAGAACAAACTCTCACCCCTCTGGGAAGGCCCATACGAAATAGTCAACCTAGATTCTACAGAAAATAGCACTATTAAGATAGGGAATAAAACTAAGACAATACATAATAACAATTTAAAATTATTCGCTGAAATGAATGATTACTAATGCACAAACACTTTCGTAGGATATTCTTCCTAATGACGTTGGCATGGCTTCTACCAACTGCATGTGGCGGTAAAGCAGCTAATGTTAGGTACTAACTTCGTAACCAACCCGGGAATATATTTTGAAGAAATCGGAAAAGTAGGCCTCTACAGCAATGAATGGCAAGTTGTCATTTATTATGATTTATCTAATTTTAAGTATGAAATACAGCAACTAAAGGAATGCGAGGAACGTATGAAAAATATCTGTCAAACTCTTATAGAATACAAAGAAACACAAAGTTTTTGCCACTCTATCACCCAACATTTCTCGAACGTAATGACCGAAATAACTGACAAAGCCGGATTGTTGTATACCAAACCGACACGATACAGACGAGGACTCTTCAACGCTGTAGGGTCTTTGAGTAAAACTCTTTTCGGTACTATGGACGACGACGACGCACAGAAATACGACGAGATGATTGAGAATATAAAAGATAATCAGCACCACACCCTTGAGCTTATAAAAAACCAAACGCTAATAGTAGAAACGACGGTCAACATTTTCAATAAAACCCGTTACGCTATAGAAACACAATTCGACCTCATAGACAGCAAATTAGAAAAAATAGATCGCGCCGTAAATTCCATGCACTCAGAACTAATTCGCGCAAATGTAACATTGGAACTAGAATCGCTGATCTCCCTAACCGCACTCATATCTACTCGATGTGAAGCAACCCTAAATATTCTCTTAGATTTGGTAACCGATGTTCGTCATGGTAAACCACACCCATCTATAATTACGCCCAAGCAGATTAACGATCTGCTAACCGACATTCAAAAGCACATACCCAATACTATAACCTTGCCAATAAACAGATATAAAAACAGTGTACTTCAGATCTACAAACTGAGTCACATTAGTACTGCAATAATAAAAGATAAAATAATTTTTGGATTAAAAATTCCATTACCATTTAGGGAGAGTTACCAGCTCTATAAGGTGGTATCGCTACCAACCTTATTACATGACAACTATGTCTTTATTCAGCCTACACTAGAGTATCTAGTAGTGGATTTAAACAGGGAGCACTATTACACATTAAACAAGTTAGATCTAAATAACTGTTTCACTGAAAACCTTGAGTACTACTTGTGTAGAGTGATACACCCAATTTTTAACGTACATTCTGAGAATAACCTATGCGAGATGGACCTCTTAAAACATGATAGGGTAATCCCGAAATCATGTCATATCAAGTCTATCCCTCGTACAAGTTTTTGGATTCAGTTGGCTCAACCTAACAAATGGTTGTTTGTTATGGACAAAGATGCCACTGTGGACATAATATGTGACGATAAGATTTTTCCGTACCCCTTAAGTGGCGCGGGCATAATCGAAATAAATTCAGGGTGTTATCTAAGAAGCAAGGAGCTAATCATTCAAGCTCATAACGTCCGCACTTCCAGCTTAAACAGCTACTACCTACCTACCATCAATCTAACGCAGAGTGTAAAAACTAACAAATGGCTGAATGAAGTTAAACCGTCAGATAAGATCGCCAAAACCTATATTGTAAAATATAATAGCGATAATGATTTACGCGAACTGAGTACAGCGATCGGAATTCAAAAAAAACAAGAAGCTATGGGTCTACACAGTGTGAACGCACATGATATTCACCACTATTCTATGAACTACGGGCTATTAGCACTGCTGATAATCATATTCATTATATTCGCACAAAGGAAATGGCGGTGTATAGGAAAAAAGAACGACAGTAATAAGGACTTAGAACTGCAAGACAGGTCACTAGAAAGCTCTTCACAAAGCTACACTCTCGGGGCTCACAAAAATACACAACCATAAAAAAAAAAAATATAATCCCTTTTAATTTCATATTTTTTATTATCACCTATTCATTGATTCCTCATTTTTACCACACACACACATGCATGTATACGCATACGAAAATATGAAAAATTTTATCAAATTTTTTTTAAGAAATAACGGGTTGAAAAAAAAAAGAAAGGAAGAAAACAAATTACTCGCACTTACTTGAAAGCCAAAAGAAAAATTGTCAATTAAAAATAAATGTAATAAACTAATCGAATATAAGTGAATTTTCTTTCGAAACTTAGAAATGCATAAATATAAATAATAAGAAGATTTTTTTTTTTCGTAAATAAATAAGCCTATATTAACGTAAATAAATAAACATATATCATATTAGGTAAAATTAAATAAAAAGATAAACAATAAGAAATAATATATATAAGAAATAAAGATAATTAATAACTAATAATAATTACAGTAGCTAAGATCTCTTTTTCCTAACAAACCAAAAATCAAATATGTATATAAATAAATAAGTACACTAAGGTAGTAGACAAACGATAAGCTTCTATATCCAAACGCACTAAGGTAATCATTACATATATAAATTGTTCGTTAAATATGTGTAGTTATAGATACCATATCAAAATCTTATTATGATTAGGAAAATAATAATAATAATAAACAAATTTTTTAGTTATAGAATATATAACAAGAGATCAGTAAACCAAAGACCGTTCCACCCTTCGTCCAGCATATAAATTTTTTTTTAATATAAATTTCCTCAGCTATGCTATAGAAAACATTAGCAACCAATATATTTATAAAGCACCACGAACATTAATTATAACCGAAAGTTTACGATCTATTTTCAAAAGATAGTAAACTTTCTTTTCTAAGGGGATAGGTGTTATGAGCGAGCATCCACCTATACACCCACAAGCGTCCACTCGCTCATCACCCAGTTATCCGATAAGGCCTCCACGGCCACGTGCATAACATCATCCGCCAAATGGTAATCCTTACTAATATTATAAATGCGAAAGTAACTCTGTCTGTCTGTCTGTCTGTCTGTCTGTTACGCTTTCACGCCTAAGCCGCTGGACCGATTTTGATGAAATTTGCAACAGACATAGTTTAGACCTTGGAGACGGACATAGGCTACTTTTTTTTGAAGAAAAAAGGGTTGAAGGGGGTGAAATGGGGTTCAATAAGTTGTAAGGGGATTTTTTTTCTTTACTTTTTTTCTATTGTATAAAAAGTAACTAATTGACAGACAACGCACAAGCTAAACCGCTAGAGCTAAAGGGCTGAAATTTTGACAGTGCATCCGTAGCGATTTTTCGAAATTCATCCCCTAAGGGGGCGAAATAGGGTCAACTCAAAACCGCTGGAGCTATAAGGCTGAAATTTTGACAGTGCATCCCTATAATGACGTGGACATCCACTAAGAAGCGATTTTACGAAATTCATCCCCTAAAGGGGTGAAATGGGGTTTACCCAAAACGCTGGAGCTATAGGGCTGAAATTTTGACAGTGCATCCCTATAATGATGTGGACATCCACTAAGAAGCGATTTTTCGAAATTCATTCCCTTAGGGGGTGAAATGGGGTTTACCCAAAACGCTGGAGCTATAGGGCTGAAATTTTGACAGTGCATCCCTTTAATGACGTGGACATCCACTAAAATACGATTTTTCGAAATTCATACCCTAAGGGGGTGAAATGGGGTTTTTCCAAACCGCTAAAGCTATAGGGCTGAAATTTTGACAGTGCATCCCTATAATGGCGTGGACATCCTTACTAATATTATAAATGCGAAAATAACTCTGTCTGTCTGTCTGTCTGTCTGTCTGTTACGCTTTCACGCCTAAGCCGCTGGACCGATTTTGATGAAATTTGCAACAGACATAGTTTAGACCTTGGAGACGGACCTAGGCTACTTTTTTTTGGAGAAAAAAGGGTTGAAGGGGGTGAAATGGGGTTCAATAAGTTGTAAGGGGATTTTTTTTCTTTACTTTTTTTCTATTGTATAAAAAGTAACTGATTGACAGACAACGCACAAGCTAAACCCCTAGAGCTAAAGGGCTGAAATTTTGACAGTGCATCCGTAGCGATTTTTCGAAATTCATCCCCTTAGGGGGCAAAATAGGGTCAACTAAAAACCGCTGGAGCTATAAGGCTGAAATTTTGACAGTGCATCCTTATAATGACATGGACATCCACTAAGAAGCGATTTTACGAAATTCATCCCCTAAAGGGGTGAAATGGGGTTTACCCAAAACGCTGGAGCTATAGGGCTGAAATTTTGACAGTGCATCCCTATAGTGATGTGGACATCCACTAAAAAGCGATTTTTCGAAATTCATCCCCTAAGGGAGTGAAGTGGGGTTTACCCAAACCGCTGGAGCTATAGGGCTGAAATTTTGACAGTGCATCCCTTTAATGACGTGAAAATCCACTATTAAAGCGATTTTTCGAAATTCTTCCCCTAAGGGGGGGAATTTGGTTTACCCAAACCGCTAGAGCTATAGGGCTGAAATTTTGACAGTGCATCCCTATAATGATGTGGACATCCACTAAAAAGTGATTTTTCGAAATTCATCCCCTAAAGGGGTGAAATGGGGTTTACCCAAAACGCTGGAGCTATAGGGCTGAAATTTTGACAGTGCATCCCTATAATGATGTGGACATCCACTAAGAAGCGATTTTTCGAAATTCATTCCCTTAGGGGGTTAAATGGGGTTTACCCAAACCGGTGGAGCTATAGGCCTGAAATTTTGACAGTGCATCCCTTTAATGACGTGGACATCCACTAAAATACGATTTTCGAAATTCATACCCTAAGGGGGTGAAATGGGGTTTCCCCAAACCGCTAAAGCTATAGGGCTGAAATTTTGACAGTGCATCCCTATAATGGCGTGGACACCCACTATAAAGCGATTTTGTGAAATTCATCCCCTAAGGGGGGAAATTTGGTTTACCCAAACCGCTAAAGCTATAGGGCTAAAATTTTGACAGTGCATCCCTATAATGGCGTGGACATCCACTATAAAGCGATTTTGTGAAATTCATCCCCTAAGGGGGTGAAATGGGGTTACCCCAAACCGCTGGAGCTATAGGGCTGAAATTTTGACAGTGCATCCCTTTAATGACGTGGACATCCACTAAATGTAAGAAGCGATTTTTCGAAATTCATCCCCTAAGTGGGTCAAGTGGGGTCAACCCAAAACCGCTTTAACTATAGGGCTGAAATTTTGACAGTGCATCCCTATAATGATGTGGACATCCACTAAGAAGGGATTTTTCGAAATTCATCGCCTAAGGGTGTGAAATGGGGTTTACCCAAACCGCTGAAGCTATAGGGCTGAAATTTTGACAGTGCATCCCTTTAATGACGTGAACATCCACTAAAATACGATTTTTCGAAATTCATCCCCTAAGGGGGTGAATTGGGGTTTTTCCAAACCCTAAAGCTATAGGGCTGAAATTTTGACAGTGCATCCCTATAATGGCGTGGAAATCCACTATTAAAGCGGTTTGATTCGAAATTCTTCCCCTAAGGGATGGAAATGGGATTTACCTAAAGCGCTGGAGCTATAGGGCTGAAATTTTGACAGTGCATCCCTATAATGATGTGGACATCCACTAAGAAGCGATTTTTCGAAATTCATCCCCTTAGGGGGTGAAATGGGGTTTACCCAAACCGCTGGAGCTATAGGGCTGAAATTTTGACAGCGCATCCCTTTAATGACGTGGACATCCACTAAAATACGATTTTTCGAAATTCATACCCTAAGGGGGTGAAATGGGGTTTTTCCAAACCGCTAAAGCTATAGGGCTGAAATTTTGACAGTGCATCCCTATAATGGCGTGGACATCCACTATAAAGCGATTTTGCGAAATTCATCCCCTAAGGGGGTGAAATGGGGTTACCCCAAATAGTCCATTCAAAACGCGCGTTATGGTGTTCCAAAATAACACCGTTAAGAAAATCGAACCCTAAACGTTTTTGGGGTCGCTGATCACGAAAATCGAGGTCCCGCGGCCCCAAATTTAGGGCGTCACCCCTAAAAATGCAAAAAACACCCCTTTTTAGGGGGTTTTCGCGATTATTTCAATAATAATGAATACTAATGCGATGAAATGCACTTTTTTTAATATTTATTTGCGAAGGGGGTTGATTTATACTAAATTTAGGCGAGCTTAATGGTAAGGGGTACCCCTAAAGGGTTGAAAGTACCCCTAAATTGGCGAAAAATGGCAAAAATTGTAAAAAAAAATTGTTTTCAAGTTTTTGCTTCAAATTAGATTGTAGGCGTACTGTCAGGCAAAAATAAATTATTTTCAAACCTTAGGGGGTTAAAACTACCCCTACAATATAGTTAATTGAAAACTAGGGGGGGTGTTCCAAAATAACACCGTTAAGAAAATCGAACCCTAAAGGTTTTTGGGGTCGCTGATCACGAAAATCGAGGTCCGGCGGTCCTAAAATTAGGGCGTCACCCCTAAAAATGCAAAACCCCCCTTTTTAGGGGGTTTTCGCGATTATTTCGGTAATAATGAAAACTAATGCACTTTTTTAAATATTTATTTGCGAAGGGGGTTGATTTATACTAAATTTAGGTGAGCTTAATGGTAAGGGGTACCCCTAAATTGTTGAAAGTACCCCTAAATTGGGGAAAAATAGCAAAAATTGTAAACAAATTTTTTTAAGTTTTTGCTTCAAATTCGATTGTGGGCGTACTGCGGGGTGGGTGAGGGACGTCAGCAAGCGTGTGGCGCAAGAGGCGCGGGCGGGACAGAGTGGACAGCGGGTGGCAGAAGGAAAGAGGGTTAAAAAATTTCCAAATGTTTTAATAATATTTCATCAAATATAAAATTTTAATGCAAAACAATAAATTTCAATTTGTTCCAATTGCAATATTAATGTGGGGGTAGTTTTACCCCCTTAAGAGTTCAAAACATTAATTTTTTTGCTGATAATACCTTTTGAACCAAATTTCAAACAAAAAGCAAAAAAAAAATTTCAATTTTTTTTATATAAAGTTGTTTTTATTATAGTAAGTTCGCCATAATTTAGTATAAATCAACCCCCTTCGCAAATAAATATTTAAAAAAGTGCATTAAATTTCATTATTACCGAAATAATTGCGAAAAACCCCTAAAAAGGGGGTTTTTGCATTTTTAGGGGTGACGCCCTAATTTTAGGACCGCGGGACCTCGATTTTCGTTATCAGCGACCCCAAAAACCTTTAGGGTTCGATTTTCTTAACGGTGTTATTTTGGAACACCCCCCCCCCCTAGTTTTCAATTAACTATATAGTAGGGGTAGTTTTAACCCCTTAAGGGTTGAAAATAATTTATTTTTGGCTGACAGTACGCCTACAATCGAATTTGAAGCAAAAACTTGTAAAAAATTTTTTTTACAATTTTTGCCACTTTTCGCCAATTTAGGGGTACTTTCAACCCTTTAGGGGTACCCCTTACCATTAAGCTCGCCTAAATTTAGTATAAATCAACCCCCTTCGCAAATAAATATTAAAAAAAGTGCATTTCATCGCATTAGTTTTCATTATTATTGAAATAATCGCGAAAACCCCCTAAAAAGGGGTGTTTTTTGCATTTTTAGGGGTGACGCCCTAAATTTGGGGCCGCGGGACCTCGATTTTCGTGATCAGCGACCCCAAAAACGTTTAGGGTTCGATTTTCTTAACGGTGTTATTTTGGAACACCCCCCCCCGCGTTTTGAATGGACTAAAACCGCTGGAGCTATAGGGCTGAAATTTTGAAAGTGCATCCCTTTAATGACGTGGACATCCACTAAAAAGCGATTTTTCGGAATTCATCTCCTAATGGGTTGAAATAGGGTTTATTCAAACCGCTAAATTTATAATGCTGAAATTTTGACAGTGCATCCTTACAATGGCATGGACATCCACTATAAAGCGATTTTGCGAAATTCATCCCCTAAGGGGGTGAAATGGGGTTACCCCAAACCCCTGGAGCTATAGGGCTGAAATTTTGACAGTGCATTCCTATAATGACGTGGACATCCAATTTTGTTTACCATATTATATTAAAAAAATGCACTATAATAAATCCTTTTTAGGGATAATAACAGCTGACTTTTTTGTTTGTTTTTTTTTTGAAGACATTGCACATAATAAACAGTTTTTATTTAAAGGCGTTGCAAGGCACGCGGGTTTTATGCTAGTAATTTATAAACCAAAGGCAAAATTCTCGAAGGGCACATGTGGAATATATCCACATGAACATGACAAACGACCATGAATTCGGAGGAAACTGTCCAACTAGAACATGAGCCGACGTTTCCTCCAAAAACTCCAAATGCCCACAAGTGGCCAATTGAAAGGAAATCGAATTCGATACGACTTTTCCTTTCTTTACCTAAAAATTCTAAAAGCAACTTGTGCATCATATTGCACTCATAAATTCCTCAACGGAATGAACCGCACTCAAGGCGAGGAAATTCGATGCGTCCAAGCGACACAAACAACCGACCTTCACGGCACGAGACTCGCCATATGGCCAACATTAATTGCATAATACAATTATGCTTTACTAAGCAAATTAGGTTGAGAATTTTCGGACTCTCTCGTTAAAGTCCGGCGGGTGAGAGATTTTTTCCCCTCTGCGGGAAATACATAGGAACCGATCGACTGCAAGCACCCCAGCGATCGTGACACCGTGCTTGGGAGAACCCAAGCCCCTATACATAACATGATAAGGGGAATACATCCAAGAAATGCATGAAAATGCATTGCGGAAAAATAAATAAGAACTGACCAATGATAATGCTGAAAATGCATCGTGGTTGGGGTACGCCCCTAACAAATTTTTTGGTGGAAAAAGTCGAAAATAAAAGGCGACTTTTTCCATAAAAGAGGATAGTTGATTTTTAAACTGATTACTGACAAGACCACAAAAGAAAGATTAGGTTGGAGCGGTCGGCGGGAGTTTATTTTAACTAGTCCAGTTTATCTTTAACTAGTTCAGTTTTGTTTTAACAAGTTAAGTTTTATTCTAACGTTGTACTACAATTAGTGAGTTGATCAAAAAAAGATAAAGTGTTTTAACTTATACGCGTGTTTTACTTGAACACAACAAAACCAAAGTGTGTAAACTTTTACACGCATTTTATTAATAAAAGGGGCAGGTGAACTTCTCCATACTGGAAAGTACCCCCTAGTCCTTTGTTGTGACACAAAAGGGAGTCCACAACAAAATCCACGCTACGCCACTGTACTCAATAAAGAGTTAGATCCACCGCGGCCATCTCAAGAGGATGCATTACCATTTTCTTCACCACCCCCACGAAAAGGTATCAAATGAAAGGGTATGATAAGTATAATACAATAAACTATGTCGTAAAATCCATGGCGGCCGTCTCAAGAGGGCAGATTACCATTCCTTCACCACGGTACAGCGTATTTCTGACACTTTACAGGTTTCAAAAAACTTAAGACGCTTTCCCTCTATTACCAAAACGTGAGGGGAATCAGATCCAAAACCCAAGATGTGTTTCTGTCGACTTCGGCCAGCGATTTCGATATTATCGCTTTTACAGAAACATGGCTATACAGTGGGATTTTTAATGCCGAACTTTTCGACTCTTCTTTCCAAGTTTTTCGGAGGGATAGATATATTGACTCGGAGGCTCGTGGAGGTGGTGTACTACTTGCATGTAGTAACCTTCTCAACTGTTGCTAATAACGCTTCCTGATTTTTCCAACACTTTAGACATTGAGGTCCTCGCTCTCAAAGTCTCCCTTGCTCATAACAACTTATTTTTAATCTGCTGTTACATCCCACCAGATATGTTCAGCACTCTTGACGATAGAGGTCAAAATCTCTATGATATTCTAATCACTTGCATAAATCATATCCAAGATATGATGGATTCCAAAGATGAACTCCTACTTGTAGGTGATTTTAACTTACCCAATGTTAAATGGGTATCTTGCGATGATGACGATAACTACCTTCCTGGAAACAACCTTAACTCTAGGGAATCCAACTTTCTGAATTCCTTATTTTCCTGCGGCTTGTGCCAAATGAGCGGTGTGAATAATATTTTAGGAAGGCGGTTAGACCTTGTATTCTTTTCCGACTCAGACAACATGATTGTTGAGCCTAGCTCAATTGTCTTGTCACCTGTCGATAATTATCACCCTCCTCTCCTACTGAGCTATTGTTCTGTCTTTAACAATAAGCCAATCCCAGAGGAGACAACCTTTACCTTTAACTTTAAAAAAGCCAACCTTGAGGAACTCTCATCCAAGCCCACTTCGGTCGATTTCAATTGGTTGCTCCCACCTAATGAGTTGGATGTCGATGTAGCCAGATTTTACTCCATCCTGTATGAAACTTTCGCATCCTGTGTACCTATCGAGCCGTTAAAATCGCCCAGATCATCCGCACCGTGGTACAACAACGAGTTGAGACGTACCAAAAACCTGAAGAATAAACTCTGGAAAACCTACCTGAAGAAGAAAGACACTGCGAGTTTCGATGCATTTCTCAATTGCTATGACCAATTTCATGCTCTCTCCGAAACCCTCTATAAAGAGTACCTCAGAAACATGGAAGGTAAAGTGTATGGTGATCCCAGAGCATTCTTTCAATTTATCAACACAAAGAAAAAAGTTGATAATTACCCTTACACCATGCAATAAGAGAACTCCCTTAGTTCTAATCCAGCCGAAATTTGTGAAAATTTTGCATCGTTCTTCCTCAAATCTTTCTCGTCCTCTGTATTCCAACCAGATGAAGATAATTTTCGACGAATTTGGGGCAGGTAGGTTGCCCATCAGTTGGGTTTGTGTGACGGCTCTTTGTCTATAACAAGTTAAGCATTTATGAATTACCTGGCGGATCATATTTCTTGCATTTAGTACCCAGTATTGTTGAAAAAGGACTTATGTCATCAATTGCGCGCCTGCATGCATTGTATCTCGATGTACCTTGTTAAGGATGAGCTCTGTAAGATGGCATTTATCAGGTAAAAGTATCGGGTATTTTTGGTGGGGTGACAAGTCGGCATGTTGTAATTTGCCTCCAACGCGGAGAATGCCCTTGTCATCGATAAATGGAGTTACCTTCAATAATCAACTTTGGCGTGGTAACGTTTTTCTTTGGCTGATTGCCTTGATTTCACAGCCTTTGTTGATTTTGTCTTATCCAATACATTAAGGCGTCATTTAATTCATCATTTTTTAAATACGCATTTCTCCTCTGCGACTGTGGCGGTGTTTCCGAATCACTCCATGCATGACTCGTGTGCGGTGTTTCTAATTTTAGTGATGTTGTCACATATCGCATTAGTTTTGCAAGTAATGCTGCTGCGCATAATTCCAGACGGGGCAGACTTATTGTCTTCAGGGGTGCAACCTTTGTTTTGGCAGCGATCAAAGTCGAATGTCGTTTTCCTTCTTCATTAACAACACAAAGGTATACGGCGGCAGCATACGCCTTCATGGAAGCGTCTGAAAACCCATGTAATTCTGTTTTAATATTTGTTTTTATGCAGTGTGTCCACCTGTTAATCTTGATGTTATCAATGTCTAATAAACCTTCCCGTCTGGACGTTTCGGAAAGAATTGTGCGTTTCGTCCAGTTCGTTGGATCCTTATTAACTCTACGTGTAGGATAAGGTATCGTTTGATGGGTGCCAGATAATGCCTAAGGCTCGTGTGCTATCATCGTGGGACATGTCGCAAGTAAGGTTTGTACCACGATATTCCATAGGTAATGCTTCTAGTATTTCTTTGTAGTTCGATCGATGACCATTTTCGGAGCGAAAATCCACCTGCTTTCATCATCCTTAATAATTGATGCTGCGCTGCTAATGCTTCTTCAACAGAATCGGATCCAGACAACAGATCATCGACATAGAAGTCGGCCGCGGCGACTTCGGATGCCTTTGGGTATTTTGTTTTCTCGTCCATTGCTAGCTGTTGTATTACTCTTGTTGCTAAGCAGGGTGCGCTCTTGGTCCCAAATGTCACTGTCCTTAAGCGGTAATCCTCGATTGGCTGCTGAGGGGAGGTCCTCCAAACAATCCGCTGGTATTCCGCATCACCTGGTCTGACTTGAACTTGCCGATACATTTTCTCCAGGTCTGCATTAAAGGCAACTCGATGTTTCCGCCAACGGATTCATAACGCGGTTAATTCATCCTGTATCACGGCTCCCTTGAGCATCATATCATTGAGAGATGTACCACTCTCGGTTGACCTTGATTCATCGAACACAACTCTTAATTTGTTGTAGTACTTGTTTCCTTGAAAACTCCATGGTGTGGCAGGTAACTGCAAGTGTAGGCGGTTGTTCCATTCAGCAATTGACGATGTTCTTCTTCGGTTGATGTTACCTTCTCCATGTATCCCAACGTTAGATATATCCATTAATATATTCCCTTTCTCTCCCATGCTCTCGGTTTTTATGTTGTTACTAGAGCTTTTGGTTTTTGTCCTCGAAAATTTCGGTGATGGTACTGCAGTTCCTCCAGCTTCGTTTGTATTCCCCTCACCATTTGTTGCCTTGGCTCTGTTGTTTTGCATAGTATTATATTATGACAGTTGTCATATGGTCAGTGTCTTTTTGTGGTTTATTTGTGGGTGCTTATAAGGGCGCAGGTAAGTTTTTCTTAAGTTGTAGTTCCTTACTTCCTTTCGTTGTAGATCATCTCGGAACAATGATCATGCCGTCTTAGCCTATAGACGAAGCAAAGACAATCGTTAAATGCAACTTCCATTTTTCTGATACACACTGAATCAAGTTTCAGGAAAATTAGACTACCATACCTCAGGTAAGGCATGATTAGAGCAATCACAAGCATTTTACGCATATCAGGTGTGAGAAGGCTAGAGCTTACCCATAATTGCCGTAAGAATCCATAGACTTTTTGAAGAACTCTGCTCGTATGACTACAACAACTAAATTTAGAATTAAACATAACACCTAGGTTTCTGACTGAGTCAACATAAGGCAAAATGACATCATTTATTATAATTGGTGCGAGTGTGCTTAATACAAAGGGAGTCTTACTAACCACCAGACATGAAGATTTCCTAGGATTTAGGGGCAGTTTATTATTAACAATCCAATTGTGCCGGGGTCACTTTAATATAAATAGTTTTGTCCAGTTTAAAACATCAAACTTTCTATGAGTACAAGTTTATTTTATATGAAACTATTTCAATTATAAAATTCACTATATATCAATTGTCAAATTGCTCAATAACACACTTATAAGGTTTAGTTCAGGTAAAATAATAATAATTCAAGTTCATTTGTAATTCACTTAATTAAATCATTTCATTACTGCACTTAAAGTTAATATTAATATTCACGCTTGGTTAAATTTCTTTATTGTGGTTGAATTGGTTAGTCTGGACTATCAGCAATATTGCCGTTGCTGGATCTACTGTTGAAGGTTCGTTTAGCTGCCGGTACTGGATGCTGCTGGAGCTTCTGTTGGTGGTTCGTTTAGTTGCCGATACTGGATGCTGCTGGAGCTACTGTTGGCGGTTCGTTTAGTTGCCGGTACTAGATGCTGCCGCTTATTACGCCAATATCGGTAGGGCTGAAATTCAATGATAGTTTTTAAATGTACGAAATTTGTGTTAGATGCTGTCTCGATACGACCAGCGAAGGGGGGTTGAAGTCTCGATACGACGCTCAACTTAGATTTGGGAATTTGGGTTGATTCGTCTCGACACAACTAGCTTTCGGGTGGTGAAGTTTCATTACATCATTCAACATGGGTTGATTGGGTGAGATCGCTTGCTTGGTTCCTTCAGACTCGGTTCGTCATGAAAGATCAAAGTGATCTGAGATTTTCGATCGACTGGCTGCGCTATTTATTTCGTTCCTGACAATGGCAATTTTTTGGAAGGCAATGTGGGGGGCCATTGGAACTGGAATCGGCTTCATTTACTGTGTGTGTGCCCCTTTTTGTTATGTATATCAGCAGTCTTATTCTAATACATAGCAGCTGATTTATGTATCCTGCTTTGACATTTGTCATAACATGGATGAGGTAAGTTTTTATTTTATTTGATTAATTATTTTAATATTTATAATTCCCATTTTTTTGTTTATGTTTTTCACTGGAGCCAAACTTCGAAATTTTCAAGGTAAGTATAAGTATATATTTACCATACGTTGTTTATAATATTAATATTTCTATTTTCAGGGTTTAATTTACTGAACATCATCCCGGGCCTTGAAGCGTTAGCTTCAACATCTCCAATGTTTTGTTTTTTTTTTGTGATATAGTTTTGTTAGAAGGGTGTTGTTTTTTGTTAGTAATAAAAAAGTTCTTGATTGTATAGACATATGTTTTATTTATTCAAATTCCCCTTTTCTTCCATATTACCCAATGGTTTCACCTTGTTTTGGAGCTTGTAGTGTGATGCGGCATCGTGGGTCTTCAAGGAAGGTGAATCTTTATGTTCCCTCCTTACTTTTGTGCCAATAAAATCGCTTGGCTGATTGAATTTTATTCCACGGTAGAGGTAGGTTTTTAATTTTTCGCCATAACGCTGGTTCTACGATGACGTTGGGTGGAGGTTGACGTGCCCTGTACTCATCCAGCGATATCCGCCGTTTTTTAGGTGATTTGTTATTTGGTGCTTGAGCAGCGCTGTGGTTGATGATGGTATTTTACGCGGCTGAGTACGCTTACGAATTTCCGGGCCACAAGGTATAGCCTCGAAGGTCTTTTAAGACGTGGTGGTTGTGGCTATGTTGGCCTGGTTAATTTTGTTTTAAACGATGTTGACTCCGGTTTTGGTGGTGTGGACAATTGTGGTAGATCGTCGATCCACAAGTAATCCATGATTTTAAAAGAAAAAAAAAACACTTTGACTTTCAGTACGGTTGGTATACTAATGATGGAGGTGGTCTTGCAGAAAATTTAACTGGTTTTCTTAGACGTTATTGTTGTAGTATTTCGGAATTTTGTTCGACATGGTTTTGATCCTTTCTATGTGATATGGAATCTGAAGCTTGGGTTTCATTAGCATGGTTGCCGATGTCGTCAATAGGAAGTAGGGCAACCTTTGCGATGGGTCTTCGAATTATGGAGTTCGTCACTGTAATATTTACTACCCAAATTAGGTCGTCGGTGCCTGGATAAACCTTAGTGGAGGTAGGCGATCTTCTTTAACTAATACTAAGTCTCCTATTTTCAAGTTAGGTTGTGGCAGAAGCCATTTAGGACGTTGTTGAAGTCGAGCGACATATTCGTTGGACCATCTCTGCCAGAAATGGTGTGTAAGTTGCTGACAAAGTTGCCATCGATTCAAATAATTGGGTTTACTGTCTAATAGGTCCTGTTGTGGTGGAGCTAAAAGGGCATCGCCGATAAGAAAATGGCCTAGAGTTAAAGCACTCAGATCCGTTGAATCTTCGGTCAGTGGGCATAACGGCCGTGAATTTAAGCATGCCTCAATTTGACTTAGCGTTGTGGCCATTTCTTTGAATGTTAATGTGGCGTTTCCGAGGATTCTTCTGGGGTGATACTTTGTCGATTTAACCCCTGCCTCCCATAGGCCACCGAAATGGGGTGCTTGTTGTGGGTTAAAGTGCCAATCGATGCCTTCATGGGATACGTGGTCAGCGATTTGATTTTGTTGTTTGTGAACTTCTTTGAGGAATGAGTTTGCGCCAATGAAGTTGGTGCCGCAGTCGCTGTAGATGTGTTGGCATTTTCCTCTCCTTGAGATAAAGCGATAAAGAGCTGCTAGAAAGGCTTGTGTGGTGAGCTCGCTAACGAGTTCGAGATGTATAGATTTTACTGATAAGCAGATAAATACCGCAATGTCTCCTTTGGTTGCAGGAGCTCTTCTTCTCTTATTGGTTTTGATGCTAATTGGTCCACAAAAGTCCACACCCGTATGCGTAAAGGGCCTTGACATCGTGACCCTTTGTGCTGGCAGACTTCCCATTAGTTGGTTGTTGACTTGTGCTTTCAATCGACAACATGTCACACATTTGAGTAATAACCGGCGAACAGTGTTGCGCCCGTCTAGTATCCAGTATTTTTTTCGTAATAGTGATAAGGTTAGTTCAGTTCCGCCGTGCATTCATGAATGGTGATACTGAACAATTAGGAGAAAGCTTAAGTGACATGAATTGTTTAAAATTATGGGATGACGTTCGTTATGACTTATGGGGGCGCTTTGTAGACGTCCGCCGACTCTTAGAATTTTGTCGTTCTCTGTATATGGGTTTAAATTTTTGAGTGTGCTTTTGAGTGTGCTTTTTGGATGTACAGTCTTGTGTAATTTCAGATACCTAACGGAAATCATTTGGAAAATGTAGTTGTTGATGAAACTTCACCAAAAGGTGCGTGGCCCGCTCTAATTCTTGTGTTGATGCCTTTGTCGGGGGCGTTTGATAATGCGGAGACCATATGCCGTGACGCGAATTAATTTTAAAAATGAGGAGAACCCTTTTAATAGCTCTAACTGTTTAGCCCCAGCTCATTAAATAGGGCTAAACACAGTAAATTTAAAATTTTTAAACTAGTTGGGATGTGGGTTTGACCCCTTCGGTCCACACGATTAACTTCCCAGTATGATGAACGAAGATGGAATAAACTGACTTCTTACAAAATAGTTATACGTTTAGCACTAGTGGAAAATTGGCTAGTATCAGAACTGATGACAAAGCGATCCCAAGAGAAGCTAGTTCAAATAACTATCATACTAGTAAATCCACAAGATTTTTCTAGAGAATTTGTTTTTCCTGAACATTAGCAAACAAACATTTCCTCTGTCATTCGCTCGCTGCACTAAAGCATGTGTTCAAATTCGTATTGAGCGTGCTAAAGCGACATTGACAAACTGAGAAGCGAATGACTTCATTTGGAAATTCCAAAGCTTTCCGGAGATATTAGCAAAACTGTAACTGTTAAGTACTTGTCAGACTTGACCAAAAGGAACCAATTTTGCCGTAACTACTGGAAATCCAGGGATGAACAGCAATTTTCTGAATTTGTATCACGCGTAGAAAACAATTCCCCGTCAAAAACTGCCAATCCAAGGTTTGAAAAATTCGCGCTATTTGTAAAGGGTAACGAAATTGTTCCACGATTTTGAAAGGTTGTCAGATTTAGACAAGTGATGTTTTGTTCGAAGGCTATCGCTGTGCAGAACCCAAAAAGATCACTTCGTTAGAACGGGTCTCTTTTCATCGAGTTTATGAGATATTAGCAAAACTTGTCAATTTAAGGTCTTTCTGACATTTAGCCGAAGTTTTTCTATTTAAACAAAAAAGGCCCAACCGAATATCATGAAATTTTTTTCGGAGCATTTCTTCGTTAATATTCTTTTTTCGGCACCTCAATGAAGTCGATATAGTTTTTAGTTTCATGGTATTCTTTCTGTTGAATAACACTTCAGATTGGATGACAATATATTAAGTGGAGATTGATCCGCACTCACTTGCAACCCGCCGGATCTGGGAATCGAGGCCAATAATTCGAATGTGTCAAATTGAAAAAAAAAAAAAAAAAAAAAGAGAACATCACACATGTAAACACTATAGAAAACGAATCTAAACATTTTTCTTTGGATTGGAGGAAAATCTAATGTGAAGCACTTTGCACAACAGAATTAGGTGTATTATTTTACTTAAACATACATGTCTTATTGTTAAAAATTCGGCTTACCGCCAGGGCCGGACTATCGCCTACGCCAACAACGCCATGGCGTAGGGCGGCACATTACTAGGGGAGGCAATAATGTGAAAAAACATTTTTTTTTTAATTTTTTGGAATGAAATTTTTTTTTTATTTAATTTTTTTTAATACATACTATTCTACGGTTTTTAAATTAGTACTTTTCGAGCTTTTTTCTGAGCAAAATCGTCAATTAACAATTCGACATCTAGAGATCGATCGATAGTTTCCAAAAACGCGAGCCAAGCGGCAACTTGCGATTGGCGTGGGGGCGGCACTAGGTCTAGTCCGGCCCTGCTTACCGCACCCTAGTTTGGCCATGGAGATTCATAAGTATCACACTGACCAACGCTATATATAATTAACCTTGAAAAGTTTTTGTTAAAGGCTTATGTAGGTTATAAGTTGTGAGACTGCGTAATCTAAAACTTAAGAAAGTATTTAACAAACACTACAATATAATCATCATAGCTTAAAAAAAAGGAAATCAAATGTAAACAATAAAATTCTTTGATTCTTCACCCACGTAATGGTATATTTCTTTATTCAATACTAGCTGGAACCTCGTGCGCCTCGCTGCAGCCATAAGCCAATCGTATGGCGTGCGCCAAAACAATCAGGAATTTAAAAATCGCTTTTTCCATGGGCAATCCTACCACGAAAGTACATTCGTAAAGAAAAATGTTACTCCGTTAAACGAAATCACCCGCCCATATCACAATTCAACGGTCTTACTGCCACACTTGTCAACCTGACATTTTTGATTCCGAAAAATAAAATAATAAAATATTCTGCTATGGATTGGAATTTCGCAATTTCCAACGTCCAAAAATTGTTTTGAAAATGTTCGGACATACACGTTGATATCCCCTCAAAGGATGATAAGTTAATCTTGGTAAAGCAAGACCCATGTACCCCGAGAGTAAGATAACAAACCGGTTAACCAAGTATTAAGTATTGACTCGTGTATGCCAGCCAAATAAGAGTTACATGTAAGCGCACTCCAACGTTATTACTGTTACGTTTCGTTTAATGCATTTTTAATTTGACACCACCATCGCTGCTGCAATCCTTTTTTAGAACGATTTAACACTTTTTTATTTCATTTAATAAAATAAACCGATTTCACATACAAACCATATCAATTTAATGAGAAGAAAAAAATTTCCAATAGGGATATCGATAATTCTTCTTCAAGCGCCATTACTAAAATACCAACAGACATAATCATGAAAACTATATACATAAACTTTGCTATTGAGGTCTTCTGACACAAACAACACTCAATCAGTCATTTCATACAGCCAATTTTTCAAACATCGATTACATACAAAACAATGATTCATTTTTATATATGCAGATAAACAATAGTTTTTGAGCAGCAAATAAAAACTATACGCCATAATTTCGTTATCATCGGTTTTTGTTCTGGAAGCAAATTTAGAGACGTATTCATGTCAAAAACATGTTTCATATGAAACAAAATCCCCGAAGGAAATTAAAAAAAATTATTATGACAAAAAAAGCACCGCGAGCCGAAGGATCGAACTCGCAGCCCCACAGACGAGGGACTTTCCCTAGCCCTTTATAGTCCATGGAAATGGTACTTTAACATTGCAAAAATGCAGGACAAGGTTTTATTTTTGGGATGTGTAGGGGGGTCAGGGTGAGCTTAAGTTTGAGTTTTCGGGATTCTAACCCCCCCCCATTTGGCCGCCATCTTGGAAAACGTGTGCAAATGGTTTTTCCACTACATCTCCGAAACGGCACATCTTACCGGAAATTTGCAAGGACACTTTTTGTTTAGAATTAAATAATCTACAATTTATTACTAGTGGTAAAATGAATAATTAAGAAGTTATAAGCCTTAGAACACAAAAATTAGTCACAATATTTTCTTTAAAGGCCCTTTTTTGTTGTTTAAATATACTTCTGGTTGAAATTTCCAGACCATTTTCTCAGTTTTTGGTCTTTTGACCAAGAGCTACATTTTGAGATATTTCCCAAGTCTGTAGCTGCAGTACTTTCAGAGATGAAAGTAGGCTTCAGACGGACAGACGGACAGAGCCTCTGTATAAGCTTTTTTTTTTTTGAAAAAGCTAAAAACGGCTCGACCGAATTTTATAAAAATCTTTTCAGATTATATTGTCGCTAATACGCTTCGAACGGCACCTCAAGTAAGTCAATATTCTTCGTGGTTCGGGCGATATCGTGCAGGTACAAAAATCACTTACGCCGCTTAAACAAAAAAACGGCTGGACCGAATTTTATGAAAATCTTTTCAGATCATATTTTGGTTAATACTCTTCGAACGGCACGTCAACTAAGTCGATATCATTTATAGTTCGCGCGATATCGTGCAGGTACAAAAATCACTTAAGTCATTTGAACCAAAAAACCGCTGGACCGAATACTATAAAAATCTTTTCAGATTATATTGTCGCTAATACGCTTCGAACGGCACCTCAAGTAAGTCAATATCTTTCGTGGTTCGGGCGATATCATGCAGGTACAAAAATCACTTACGTCGCTTAAACAAAAAAACCCCTGGACCGAATTTCATGAAAATCTTTTCAGATCATATTTCGCTTAATACGCTTCGAACGACACCTCAACGAAGTCGATATCAGTTTTGGTTCGCGGGATATCGTGCAGGAAAAATGACCACATCCGTACGCACATACACACACACATACTTCCTCCCAATTTTTTGCTTAAAATGCTCCTGGGACCTTGAAAGATGAAGATAAGTTGAAATTTTCGATTTCGATTTTCGGACCGATTACAATAACTTCCTATACTGGGAAGTTAACAACAAGTATTTTTATGCAAAAACTACAAAACCGAGGAAATAGGTTATGTATATAAAACAAACCCAATTTCCGTCGATTTTTACACAATTCACTAGTTAAAACATTGAAAACCACTGCACAGACACTAGTTACACAAAAAACACTTAAAACTTACCTGATACAAGTGGATTATTCAGATAAAACACATGTAAAAACAACCGCGGCGCGCGCACCGAATCTTGACGGCGGATTAAAACGTCAAACTTTATGTTGCCGCATAAAACAACTTCGCCGTATGATGTTATTTTGTATGGCGAATTCATTAGAACTGCCATAAAAAACGATGAATATGTATGAAAAAAGATATTGTAAAAAAATATATTTTTACATAAGGCCAATAAGAGTAAAAGAGAAGCCAATTATGTAAAAATAGAGCGAGATACAAAATAATTATGTAAAAAAGGATGGCGGAGGTTGGTTAAATATGAATTATATGCATTTTCGAAATTAATCAAAATTAGAAAAAGAAAAATATAAAATTGCATATAATATGAAAAATTCTGAAAATAATTTTAGAAACTTAATGAAAATAATTATTTCAACGAATATTCTTGGTATAAGGATATACGAAAATTTGTGTACTTTGGTAATGCAGTTCGCCTAAGTACCACTTTCTAGGATATATAAAGGTACCAACAAGGCCTAAGCCTCTTTCGTTGATTGAGTCTCAGTGCAAAACAATTTATATGCCATTGGTGAAAAAATTGTATATGCTGAAAGCGATTCAAAGTGTTAAAGTGTGTTAAAAGCAATTACAAATAAAACTTTAAAAAAGGTTCAAACATTGTGAGTATTCTCAGACATGCCAGAACAACTGGTGTAATTTTGAGAAAAATATGCATGTTTGTTAGAAGGTGCCGGTAACTGGTAAAAAATAAAAAATAAATTTATTAACACTAATAATATATTCCGCATGGTACTACACAAAAAGTTGTGAAAGTTCTTCCACATATGCCATATTGGTGAAAGTAGAAGCAACATATGCAATTGTTTGTGATACCAAATTAAAAACCCACCATACTAATCCAATATTGTTTAATTTTACGCAAAAAATAATTAATGAATAAATTGCGATTTTTTTACAACAAGCTGTTCTCATTTCAAAATCAACCTAGGATATTAATTGTCACGATTTAATTTTATTATTGCATAACCAGTCAAGGTGAGCTGCATTCACTGGGCACAACTGGTAGGTTTATTTGTCGACACACAGTTTACCTTTTTTATCACTACGCATCAGTGGTAAAAGTAAACAGCCGGCAACTAAACACTAACAGAAATGGATTTTCAGCATGCATTGTATGTAAACTGTGAAAGTGTTTTCTGGTTTCTAGTTTCGTTTCCTCGAAACTCGGTGAATGAGGCCAATGGTTGGGATCTTGAACTAGCCAATGAGGTCCACACCACCACTGTGTTTTAGTGATCAGCTCACTTGGTAGAACTCCTCTGGAAGCGAGGTCAGCTGGGTTGTCTTTCGATGAGACATGATGCCATGGTGCATTCCCTATTGATGTGAACAATTCACTGGTGCGGTTTGCCACGAAAGTTGTCCATTTTCTTGGTTGCCCTTTCAGCCATGAGAGGACAATTGAGTTGTCTGTGCACATGTGTGTTTCGATATTGCCAAGTTGTAGGATATGGAGAGTATGCCGTACTAATTTTGCGGCTAACACTGCACCACAAAGTTCCAATCCGGATCCGGGGCGTTGTTGTAATCCTGTGACCAAAAACTCCAATAACCTTGAAACTCAGCTACTCAAAATTCTATTTGTAATAAGATACATTATCCCCAAATACTGCAAATCCATCTATCAGAAATGGCTTGATCGGTAATTTCATAAATTGGCTCTTACAGTAAATAGACATAACATCAGAAATCCATCTTCGTGAAACATCATAACTTTAAAATTTAACAACCCCATACACCGTTAACCGTAAATAAGTTATTTCATATCCCAATGATTGTGAGGAGCATATGCCTGTAATTCTGAAAATGTGATTTGGATGGGCAAATTGATAGAATCTAAGTCCTGGTATCATCTCTCTCCATGTTCTTCACTATAGTCGCCGAGTTTATCTGGGAAGTAATCGAGATGTGAATCAAGAAAATGTAGTTTTATACTCATGTTGCAACCAAGAGTGCCGAAATTGTTTACCATATCACTAACTATCTTTTTATAGTCTGGACTTTTATGATTTCCAAGAAAATGTTTGGAGACTTGTTTAAAACTGTTCCATGCAGCTTTTTCAACAGTTGTCATGTTCGAGGTGTAATTAGTATTGTTCAGCATCATTAATTAATTTTAGTTTTTTTTTTTGTATTTTAGTTTTTTTGAATTTGAATTGATTGTAACCATTTTGATTGTAATTCAGTGCACTGAACTATGTACCTTTTCTTTGGACCTCTACACAGTCAGATTCGGCAATAAGCTTCCGTTTTTGCGGGCTCTCTCGATAAAAAGCTATAGACCCGAACGGACGTGATCTTCTTGTTTTTATGTGATCTCGTTTTGATAACATTCATTTTTCTCGTGAAACCTCTCGGTCGAATCTGGCTGTGCAAAGGTGATCTTAATTATTGAAATCAATCAAATATTGTTACTGGATTACTTTTTTTGTACCAATTTGCTAGTTGGACTTTTGAACAAGTTTTATACTGTTAATAGTGAATAATATAAAGAAAAATATTAAAGGGAATTTATAAATCAAGTGAGTGTTGTTATTCTGGTCTGTTTTTCTATTTTTCGACCAAGTTCTAAATGTGAAAAAGCTCACATTATTCAAGTATCGTTGAACAGCGATCTTATCTGTGGGCCATCAAAAATTCCTGCTTCCGGTTTTTTTTCTTTTAAGCAATAAAAGGATTAAAAATTGAAGGGATTATTTGGTGTTTGCACTAAAATTTGTAGGTTATGTAAAACCTTAAAGTAATAGGGGTTGATAAACCTGGATTTCAGATTCAGCGACCTCGAAAATATATAGTCAGTATGGTCAGACGCTAGATTAAATTTTTTCGATTTTTTTGTGGATTACTATTCTCCTTTTTAAGCTAAAATTTTGAAGTTATGAAAAATCCTGACGTGATGGAGTTAAATAGACCTCGGATTCGGATTCAGTGACCTCAAAACCATATAGTAGGTATGGTCAGACGTCAGATCAAATTTTTCCGACTTTTTTTGTGGATTGCATCAGGATTTTTGCAGTAATTATCACAGGTGAAATCCAGCCTAATGGATCATAGAGTTTGGCTATCTCTGAGAGAAGCTCTCGTTTGCTCAGCCTACGTTGTTCTTGAGTTATCATTATTCTGTAGCTAAATGTGTCGGAGGAAGGATACCACATAACTCCTAAAGACTTAATGCCTTGATCTGGTTTGATGTCAATAAGATCAGACACTGCTCTATCTTCTTCCGGGATGGTGGCTAGGTGGCTAGGATGGAATTGGCATACAAACACTTTTTGAGCTTGAATCCGTCGCGAAGGAGTAGTTTATCTAAGTCTTTGTAGATTGTTATTGCTTCATCGATCGAATCTATACCCGTAAGTAGATCATCAACATAGAAATCGTTAAGTATTACTTCGGAAGCACGTGGATAGGAGCTACGTTCGTCGGTGGCTAGCTGCTGAATTGTACGTAGTGCTAGATATGGAGCGCAAGTAACTCCAAACGTTACCGTGGTTAGACAATATTCTTGTAAAGGATTCAAAGGGGGTTCTCGCCATATGATTCTTTGTTATGTCACATCGTCTGGATGTACCAATACTTGGCGGTACATTTTAACAATGTCTGATACCAGCACGAATTTGAATTTCCTCCAACGAGTAAGAACTGCTATGAGTTCATTCTGCAATGTAGGTCCGGTTAGCAACACATCGTTGAGACAGTGCCCAGAACTAGTTTGTCTCGACGCATCGAACACAATTCGTAGCCTTGTAGAAGTGCTCTCTTTGTAAACTGCATGGTGCGGTAAGTAGAAACTTTTGTAAGAAACGTTATCACCTTGCTATTCTTTGGTCTCGTCTTCTGAGCTTGTTGCTGGAATCATGTGTTTTAATTGAATGTATTCATTGATACACTTGGCGTACTCGTCTGTTAAATCTGGGTTTGATAAAAAGCGTCTTTCGAGGTTCAAGAAACTTCCAATGGCGGCTGCCCGCGACCGTCCTAGTGATTGTTGGTGTTGTTCGCTAACGAAAGGTAACCGCACACAATATCTGCCATCCGTGAGACTTCCAGTCGATGGGTACAAAGGGTCTTGATGGTAAGAAGGACGTTAAAGTCTTTAAGACAAGGGCTTGTAGATTCAACAGATACCGTCCGGGCTGAATAACCAGGGCCGTTTCCACCACTGACCGGGAAATTCCAGCGTCGGATTGTTGTACACCCAATATGTTCACAAGGACTGGCTTCGTTTGTAGTGAAAGTGATTGGGCGGCATATTCTGTCAGAAAGGATGTTTGCGAGTCTGGATCTATGAGTGCTCGAAAAGTTTTACGTACTTTCCGGGCTCCTTCTAAGGTTACGATTGTGTAGAGTGTAGAGAATTAAGCGTGGCTGTGGTTTGCACAGACCGTGGCGGAGGGGTTTCGTTCTCTGATTTCGTTGCGGTATTTCGCTTCAGACTTCTATCGGCGTTATGCAATAGAATATGATGACGTTTGTTGCAATGTCGACATGTAAACTTGCTCGGACAGTTTGCTCCCATATGTCCTCGTCCCATACAATTGATGCACAAACTATTTTTGCGTGTTATGTGATTTCTTTCTGCTAGTGTTGAATTCATAAATTTAGAACAATTTCTCAGCGGGTGATCTTCTCCACATATTTCGCAAGCGTGATGATGTCCTGTGACGAATGACTGATTCCTTGGTGGTGTTGAGAGATTTCGTTGGGTTTTACTTGATGATGGCCCCTTTTTCCCTATGGCTTCCAGTGTTCGAAAGCGTGCCTCCAAGAATTCGCGTAGCATCGTCCATGATGGTACTTCAGCACTTTTACTATTTCCTTGTTCCCATAGCTGGAGCGTTTCGGTCGGTAGCTTTTGTCCAATTATGTAGACTATCATCGCGTCCCACTGGTCCACTGCTACTCCGAGATTGTTTAGCGCTTGTAGACATTCCGTCGATACGTCCATCAAACTCCTGATTCCTTGTGCCGAATCAGAAGATACAGAAGATTGATTAAGTAGGAGTTTCAGTTGTGCGTTGACTAGCACTCTCTTGTTGTTATATCTCTCTTTTATGAGATCCCAAGCTGGAGTGTAGTTATCATTAGTTACTTGTACCTATCGCAAGAGACCTTCTGGTTCTCCACTTAGATGTAACTTCAAGTATTGAAGTTTCTGTGCGTCAGACAGGTTATGGTTCTCATGAATCAAGCTTGTATAAAGATCATGAAAAGTTGTCCATTTTCGATAATCTCCAGAGAATTTTTCCAATGAGATTCGTTGAAGCTTGATTAGATGTTCCTTACTCGACATGGCTATCTCCCTTTCCTGTACACTGGGAGACTGACTGCTTGCTGCCATTGGCGGATACTCGGTATCATACCGAGATTCTATTGCTGCGTAGTGTGTGTAGAAGAATGACTCCATTGATTCATATAGTTCTTCCTGGAAATATTTGTGGTTTAATATCTCCGAATCGACAGGTTCGTCGATTTTTGCCACGAGAATCTGGGTATGTGCTCGCTTTATTTCGCTGAATTGCTCTTGAAAATCCTGTAATCGTTTTTTGTAATATGGTTCCGTTCGCCTTGCGGAGCCATCCTTTTTGTTATTCTTGATGAAATTTTCCAAGAATCCTTTCGTGCTATTTGCAATTTGATTTCAGCCTCCATCTTTTAATTCGATGTCACTGGTTAAATTTCTAAGTACACTGTGGCTACTGAATATTTTTATACACTTATCCGGCTCGAAGGACCAAAATGTGCCGGAGTCTTTAATATAAATAGATTTGTCCAGTTTAAAACACCAAACTTCCTATGAGTACAAGTTTATTTTATCTATATGAAACTATTTCAATTATAAAATTCATTATATATCAATTGTCAAATTGCTCAATAACACACTTATAAGATTTAGTTCAGGTAAAATAATAATAATTCAAGTTCATTTGTAATTCACTTAATTAAATCATTTCATTACTGCACTTAAAGTTAATTTTAATATTCACGCTTGGTTAAATTTCTTTATTGTGGTTGAATTGGTTAGTCTTGGCTTTCAGCAATATTGCCGTTGCTGGATCTACTGTTAAAGGTTCGTTTAGCTGCTGACACAGGATGTTGCTGGAACTACTGTTGGAGGTTCGTTTAGCTGCCGGTACTGGATGCTGCTGGAGCTTCTGTTGGCGGTTCGTTTAGTTGCCGATACTAGATGCTGCTGGAGCTACTGTTGGCGGTTCGTTTAGTTGCCGGTACTAGATGCTGCCGCTAATTACGCCAATATCGGTAGGGCTGAAATTCAATGTTAGTTTTTAAATATACGAAATTTGTGTTAGATGCTGTCTCGATACGACCAGCGAAGGGGGGTTGAAGTCTCGATACGACGTTCAACTTAGATTTGGGAATTTGGGTTGATTCGCCTTGATTAGGAAAGTTGTCTCGACACAACTAGCTTTCGGGTATTGAAGTTTCATTACATCATTCAACATGGGTTGATTGGGTGAGATCGCTTGCTTGGTCCTTCAGACTCGGTTCGTCATGAAAGATCAAAGTGATCTGAGATTTTCGATCGACTGGCTGCGCTATTTATTTCGTTCCTGACAATGGCAATTTTTTGGAAGGCAATTGGAATTGGAATCGGCTTCATTTACTGTGTGTGTGCCCCTTCTTGTTATGTTATCAGCTGTCTTATTCTGATACATAGCAGCTGATTTATGTATCTTGTTTTGACATTTGTCATAACATGGATGAGGTAAGTTTTTATTTTATTTGATTAATTTATTTTAATATTTATAATTCCCTTTTTTGACGTGACAACGTCTAATAAAACGATGAATGCCGGCTGCATGCACGAAAAATGATGACTCATTGTCCCGTTATGTCCCGTTATCCCGTAATAATTTTAAAAATTTGATCGTAGTAATCTTAAAAATTTGATTAAAATTGTCAATATTAAATTAAATTTGTCAAATTGTCAACAATAAGCAAAGCAAGCCAAACACTCTGTCTCCTAACTGGGTGCCGGTGTATAAGAAAATAGTGAACACTGACGAAAACTGTGAAATGCAAACGAAAACAGTTTCCTTGCGTTCCTGCTTGTGCTATCACCATTCACAAGTCGCAAGGAGGGACGTTTACTGTTATTGTTTATAAATACTCCTCGCAGCAACCACAACAGTTGGTGTACGTGGCGCTGAGTCGAGTAACGAATATAGACGGCTTGCACATCATCACGGAAAAAGATGCGCCATTTATCTTCAAACACGGACGGGATGGGAACGACTCACAGACTATACGCGAGATGTCCGTAACGAACACATTCGTCTCCGTGGACACTTCGAAAGCAGTGAAATTTTGTGATGACGGTAACAACGCTGGGCAAACTGTAGTGACAAACCTTAATGTTCAGAGTTTGTCTGCGCACTTCGCTGATATTGAAACGGATCCCGTGATACCAAGATCGGATTATTTGGTATTGACTGAAACGTGGATGCGTGACAATTTTGATCCAGTTCCAATCAATAATTATGAATGTATAACCAGGCAGAATATTCGATCGGATTCTGATACAAACACAGCTGGTGGAGTGGCAATCTATCGAAAATTAACATCAACATCCGCGGCCAAAGTTCTCCACGTTGAATTGTCGGACACAACTCGTCTCATCAGAAACACAGGCGAGGTCTGCTTGGCTGAAATTACATGCTTCACTGCTGATACAACGTTTAAAATTGTACTTGGCGCAGTGTATATTCATCCTGGAGCAAGTGTCTCAAACATTAGTGTATTGCTGCACCAAGCACTCTTTCCGTACGTGCATAACAGGCAGTATGTGCATCCGATCATGCAAGTTGATACCAATGTACCAATTCTTCTTTGTGGCGACTTCAACACAAACGTGAAAAATGATGATACATTCCTCAAATTCATGAAGGATATGTACAATCTCGAATGCACATCTAATGTCACTAAGTCAACAACGCTGAGACGAACAACCCTCGATTTGACTCTTTCAAGGCACATTACACTTGAAACACTCCCATTCATTTCATACCTTTCCTATCATCGACCTATCCTTAACAGAATAACAAAGATTGCAAGAAGTTAAATATCAGACATGTATAAAAGCTGTAAATGAATTTGTTACTACACATTGTTACTTGTAAATAATCTGTTCATTAAAGTAATAAACATATTTGAATTCATTAGTGCAAATAAAAGCTAATTTATCAATCAAAATGAATATTTCATTTCACTCCTTTTTGTATCCATACAAAATAATGATAATTTAATATAAATGATTCAATTTTATTCATAAAAGTATGCAATCATTTCATCAATGTTTTCTCTTGACGTTGTCACGTTAAACTATCGTCCGTAAACCCTCTTTACAGACAACAAAAAAATTTTTTTTCTTAATGTGAGTCTCAAGAAAGGCCCTTTAACTGTTGACAAGCTACTTTCTTCGTATACTATAGAGTGCAATGTCGAACAGTAACTCTAGTCGGGGAGGAAGAAATTGCTACAACCTACCCGCAATATTTTCAGTCCACCTGCTCCCAACCATTACTATCGCGACTTTGACATCAGGGCATCGAGAAACAACTCGCTGGAGTGTTATGCCTCCTGAAACGAGTGGAATCTCATCAACCAACCGATGACATGCGCTTTGGTGGAGCGGGGAAGGACTAAGGAAGGCTATGACAGAAAGAATCAGGTATGTAAGGAGGGAAGAATTAAGAAAGAAAGTTATGTAGGTGGGATAGTGTAAAAGGCGAAGGACCGTGGGGCTGGCCGGGATTCGAACCCGGGGCCTCTGGAATGGTAGCCAGACGCCTAACTCCCTAGGCTCCCGAGTACCCCAAGCTTATGTTATAGCCAGGAATAGTTACAAGCTTAGAGTTAATACTGTCATTGAGCCAGGTTTCACAGACAACAATGACATGGACACAAGTATTGCAAAATAAGTCATGCAACATATCACTCTTGCTTCTAAGGCTTCTTGCATTTATACAGACAACATTGAGACCATCTGCACGCGAAGAAAATATCTTAAAGATCGTTCTTATCTTGTCCAGTGGGGAGACACTAGCCATCATCATAGACGAAGAGCAAGCATCCACACCGAACGACCAGCAAGCTCAACAGATAAATAAAATAGAGAAAAAATAGCCTGAAGAATTTAAGCGAAAGAAAAGAAGTGAGAAGAAAAGAAAGAGCAAGAAAATAAGTAATGATAAACTTAATCATTATACTAAATATTAAATAATAATAAAAATATAAAATATGAAAACAAAAATATTTAAAAATAAGTATATGGAATAAAAAACAAAAATATTTAAAAATAAAAATAAGAAATAATCAAAAATCTTTAAAAATATTTAAAACATGCATTAATGAACGAAACTACTAACGAAACTATTTAAAATAAGAACAAGAAATAAAAACGAAAATATTTAAAAATAAGAAATAAACAAAAATATTAAAAAAATTTAAAACATGCATTAACTTGAGGCTCCAACAAAATAAACGGCAGATCCAGGTTGCACGAAGAAGGCTAAGGCGTTGTGGAAAACCCAACTGCTTCATTTAAGTCAAAGGCAGAGGTGAACATCCGCGGCTGCTGATTTTTCTGAAGTTGGACATAAACAAGTCCCCGTCTAGTCAAGACCGATGTCACGAGATTCCCTCGTAGAAGTCTACGCGCTGTCTGGAAGATGTCGCTATTCTTCGACGTCAAGCTCTCGTTAATTCTAACCACTCCTTCAGACGCGAAACCTGTAGAATTAGACGCAATTCTCAAAATAGCCCTTCGGTCCCTCTCAGAGATGGCCCTTGGATGGCCTTTTGACCTTTTGGTGCCATGGCTTTTGGGATTCCGTAGGAAATTTCTTATGACGTGTTCACTGCGACCAATTTTCCGTTCAATTTCTCTATTGCTGCGACCTTCTTCATGCCACGCACTAATCTTTCCCTTTTCCTCATCACTGAGCCACTTTTTTCTACCCATCTTTATACACTTCCTTTAAATTTATACAGAATTACCAAAAACTAACAAAAAACAGTTAAGCTCGGTGTTCTCACGAAGGAAAAATTAATTATGCGTAATTCAACAATGCTTCAATTCAACTGCGCCTATCTAGCCCATTCAAAACGCGGGGGGGGGGGTGTTCCAAAATAACACCGTTAAGAAAATCGAACCCTAAAGGTTTTTGGGGTCGCTGATCACGAAAATCGAGGTCCCGCGGTCCTAAAATTAGGGCGTCACCCCTAAAAATGCATAAAACCCCCCTTTTTAGGGGGTTTACGCGATTATTTCAGTAATAATGAAAACTAATGCGATGAAATGCAATGCAATTTTTTAATATTTATTTGCGAAGGTGGTTGATTTATACTAAATAAGGCGAACTTAATGGTAAGGGGTACCCCTAAATTGGCGAAAGATGGCAAAAATTGTAAAAAATTTTTTTTTTCAAGTTTATGCTTCAAATTCGATTGTGGGCGTACTGTCAGGCAAAAATAAATTATTTTCAACCTTAAGGGGTTAAAACTATCCCTACAATATAGGTCATTGAAAACTATGGGGGGGGGGGTGTTCCAAAATAACACCGTTAAGAAAATCGCACCCTAAAGGTTTTTGGGGTCGCTGATCACGAAAATCGAAAATTAGGGCGTCACCCCTAAAAATGCAAAAAAAAACCTTTTTAGGGGGTTTTCGCGATTATTTCAGTAATAATGAAAACTAGTGCGATGAAATGCACTTTTTTTAATATTTATTTGCGAAGGTGGTTGATTTATACTAAATAAGGCGAACTTAATGGTAAGGGGTACCCCTAAAGGGTTGAAACTACCCCTAAATTGGCGAAAAATGGCAAAAATTGTAAAAAAAATTTCAAGTTTATGCTTCAAATTCCATTGTGAGCGTACTGTCCGGCAAAAATAAATTATTTTCAACCCTTAAGGGGTTAAAACTACCCCACTATAATAAAAACAACTTTATATAAAAAAATTGCCAAAAACATTTTTTTTGCTTTTTGTTTGAAATTTGGTTCAAAAGGTATTATCGGCAAAAAAATTAATTTTTTCAACTCTTAAGGGGGTACAACTACCCCCACATTAAAATTGTAATTGAAACAAATTAAAATTTATTGTTTTACATTTAAATTTTATTTTCCATTTGTAATCATTACAACATTTGGAACATTTCACTATAAACCCCTTTGTACAGAGATTAAACCCCCCCTAAAGAGAAAAAAAAAAAATAAAAAAATATATTGAGAAATATTTCATTTCGTGGAATCTTTAAATAAACTCTGCATTTTTGTAAAAACGGCAATCACACAATAATTGCGAAATATGTACCCTAATTTATTTGAGGTACCTACTTCTGAATAATTGAATAATGGGGTGGTCCGTTGTTTTACAATGACATTTAGGCAAGTAAAAACGGAGGCAAAGTAATAAAATTAAGATATTGCACCCGAATTTGTTTTTTAGTAAATTTTAATTGCAGTTACTTGGAAGTTGAAGTAATAAACTAATTTAGTGAGGAATGTAATGTGATGTTCGATTATACAAAAAGGATTTTTTTAAAAAATGAAGTCAGAAACGAATTTGAAGCATAAACTAAAAAAAAATTCTTTTACAATTTTTGCCATTTTTCGCCAATTTAGGGAAACTTTCAACCCTTTAGGACCACCCCTTATCGTAAAGTTCGCCTTAATTTAGTACAAATCAACCACCCTCGCAAATAAATATTAAAAAAAGTGCATTTCATGGCATTAGTTTTCATTATTACTGAAATAATCGCGAAAACCCCCTAAAAAGGGGTGTTTTTTGCATTTTTAGGGGCGAAGCCCTAATTTTAGGACCGCGGGACCTCGATTTTCGTGATCAGCGACCCCAAAAACGTTTAGGGTTCGATTTTCTTAACGGTGTTATTTTGGAACACCATAACGCGCGTTTTGAATGGTCTATATCATAGTATCGCAGCAAAGTGTTGTTTTTGATGCTCCTTACAATATTGAGAGCGATGACGATTTATCGAGCGACGAAGAAGTGGAATTTAACGGAAATAATGCAATAGTTGAAGAAAAGTCTGCTTCTGGAAGTCCTTGGAGAAAACCATGTCCGGAAAAATGGAAAAGAAATATAAATAAGGACATGAAGTCGAAATGTTTGCCGTACAGAGATTATAAAGGAAATTTAAGAGGACCGAAAAAGCCAAAAATTATTGCAAATCATAAATGTAAATTTGATTGTTCCAGTGTTAATGAAGAAATTCGATTAAAATTATGCAAGAATTTTTGGGAATTGCGTTATACAGAACAGAAGAACTTTATTCTGACTACTGTTGAAAGTCGAAGTCCTAAAAGCCGAAGACCAAGAAATATAGACGCGACACCGCGTAAATTTTCAAAAAAAAAAAACTTTTTCTTTAAAGATTTAGAAGAGATATGAGTATGTCAGGCGTTCTTTTTAAGCACATTGAATATTTCTAATGGTATGGTAATTAATGCTTTTTTGGGGAAAGATACGGCTGGAGAACATTATTCGTTTATTGATAAAAGAGGCACGAACCACACAGGAACACGAACCAAAAAATATAACTTAGAGGCGAATATTTTGTAATGATTACAATTTATCGTTTTTTATACCAAAAAAAGACCAGTGTTTGCTATGTAATAAATACAAAATTGCTACTCCTGATGGTAAAGCAGCAATTCAAACTGATTATGATAACCATTTGAAAAGAAAATTAGAGGCTTTTAATGAAAACATGGCTGACAAGGAAAGAGCTAGTTTGAATTCAAACTTTAAATCAGTTTCAATGGACATGCAGAGCGTACTTCAAATACCATCAACGGATGTTTCTTTAACTTACTATAAGAGGAAACTAGTTCTTCACAACTTCACAATTTATGAAGCAGCTTTGCCCAATAATGCTTTCTGCTATGCTTGGACAGAGGTAAATGGTAAAGGTGGGAGCAGTGAAGTAGGGTCCGCAATTTTGAAATATATTCAGCAATTACCTGCAAATGTTGAAGAGCTTTCTTTATTTTCCGACACATGCGCGGGCCAAAATAGAAATATCAACATTGTAGCATTTTTTTTTTTTTTAATGTAGTACAGGTAACAATTTAAGTATAGTTGAACAAAAATTTATGGAAAGTGGTCACTCTTATATGGAAGTAGATTCCATGCACTGCGCAATTGAAAAACAAAAAAAAATTCTTTCCAATTTATTGCGTTAATGATTGGATAAATTTATTTAAATGCGCAAGAGTTAGAGTAAAAAACAAATCGCCATATCAAGCTATTGAATTCAAATAAATTGATTTTTATGACTTAAAACATCTAGCAAAAAAACTGATTAAAAATAAGTCAATTGATTCTGATGGTATGAAGGTAAATTGGCTAAAAGTTAAATGCTTTCGCTAGGAAAAAGCTAAACCTTTCATACTCCAATATAAGTATAACTTTGAAGATAGCTTCAAGTTTATCAACGTCTTGCACCAACGAAGAGGAAGGTACCCAACTAATAGCTTCACCAAGATCAATGATATTCCTAAATTATACCATGAACCCCTCAAAATTAGCTCGCAAAAAAAACGTAATTTAATGGAATTGTGTCAAAAAGGGGTTGTTCCCGAAATTTTTCATGGATGGTTTTCATCTTTGCCTTCAAACAACAATATACAAGACCGCTTGCCAGAACCAGATGCTGGAGAAGAAAGCAGTGAGAATGAAGAATAAACAATTATTTAAGTTTTAAAATTTTTAACTATTGAAGTTTTTTAATTTAAACTAATAAATGAATTTTTATTTTAGTTCAGTTAAAAAAATGTTTTTTTTTTTATTCATTTATTTTATGCAAGTTTCGGATTTACCTTGTCCATAATGACACAAAACTACAAAATCATTTCTGCCAAAACTCATTAAGTCGTTGCGTTTTTTTTTATTTTAATCTAAAAATCCAGTTTTAGAATTAAATAATTATTTCAACTCTTTTGTAAACTAAACTAAGAAATCTAAAAAACAATGTATACTGAGCCGATTACTATTATATAACATTACAAAATTTTCAGAGACACAAACATCTTAAATATCGATTTACTAAAAACTATGGTTTTTGACTTAGTGATTTCTGCCTTTAAACCTAGATTCACGGCGATCATCTCAAGAGGGCGGATTACGGTATCAAATAAAAGGGTATGATAAGTAAAAGACAATAAACAATATAGTATATCTTCAATATATCGTTACTAGTTATTCGGTAAATTTTTACTCGCACTGTTGATGCCAGATGGCATTCGATGATTATCAAAAAGTGTTCATATAAAAATGGTTAGTCGTTCGTACACTCAAAAGATTCGTAAATCGGAAATAATTTTGGTAGCACCAGGGAGCCTACTATGTATTCGGATCAGAAAGTAAAATGATCTGGGGGCCTACTATGTATTCGGATCAGAAAGTAAAATGATCTGAATTCGGAAATTTCGTACTATGTATTCTGTTTTTCCAAACCCACCTCATCCGAAAGTACAATGACATTTATATTCGGAATTAAATTTGCTGGGGGCCTACTATGCATTGGGATTTACTTAGAAAAAATGCGAAAACTGTCGGAATGCAATTTGCTATCGGAAACAAAGAATGAAAAACTTTTGAGCATCAAGGAAGTACTTTCTTTATTTAAATTAAAAGTTAAACATGTTAAATAATACGAATTTCAATAATATTGTTTAATATTATAATTTTAGCTTTAAAAAAATAAATAAAAGTGAGTAACGTGGAACTGGTAGATTAATTCTGCTACCTCGGCAGTACTATTACCGAAAATGGTAGTGCAGAAGAAGATGTCAGTTCCAGAATAAATAAAGCACGAGGCGCATATGAATGCCTGTTGCGTATATGGAGATCAACGGAGATCTCAACTAACGCCAAAGCGGCTGTTCAACTCCAACGTTAAGGCAGTTCTTTTGTACGGTTGCGAAAAATGGAAAGTCACCCAACTCATCGCGGCGCCTAAAAGTCTTCATCAACAGATGCCTGTGTCGAATCCTAAAAATCCGCTGGCAAGATAGAATTTCAAACGAAGAACTATGGCGCCGTGCCGGCCAAGAAAGGATAGACGGTCAAATCAGGCGAAGGAAATGGAATTGGCTTGGCCACACCTTGCGACACGAAAACGAAAATCTAGCCAAACGGCCCTTGACTGGAATCCGCAAGGATCCCGTCGAGTCGGAAGACCTAGAACAATGTGGAGGAGAACCCTACTAGCAGACAGCAGAGGAGAACCCTACTAGCAGATCTTCGATAACATTTTTATAACATTGTATAAAATTGGATCTACTTTTTTATGGAAAGGGCCCCTGGGAAACTTTTTTTTCTAGAACGCTCTTATTAGTATTTAATAGAAAATGTTTTCGAGAACCCTTTTTTTTTAATGAACGCTGCTTTGTTGATTTCACGAAAATTTGATGATTTCGCCGCCATGAAATCGAGAAAAAAGTCATTTTAAAGAAATAAGTAAACGCAAGAGACTGAGGTATCTACCTAATACAGAATATAGTGTAATAGTATGTGCACACATATGAGAAATAAAGAAATTGTTTACACCAAAGTATAACGCTGTTTTCAATTTCTCACGACCTTTGAACCCTTTTTTTAATGGACTTCTAAAAGGCTTCGAAATCACTTTTTTTTTAGAAATTCATTTTCAAGGGCCCCTTACGAAATCTTGCACAAGGGCCCCCGAGACCCTCGCTACGGCGCTGCTAGCAGAGCTGCAACAACTGGGAGATCCTGGTCGAAGCAGAGAGCTGTCGCGTAAAACAGAGTCCGCTGGAGGGCAACTATCTCCGCCCTATGTCCCATGAGGGATTAAAGGAGAGTAAAGAAGATAACTAGAGTAAAATAAAACCTGCTCACAGTTTTGTCGAAATTTTTAATAAAATTAACGAGCTCCGACTACTATTTCTTCGTAATAGATTACAATTTCCGTTAAAACTTACTACGTTCGTATACGATCTAGGTCATTCTTGTGTATCTAACTTTTTTAAGTAATTCTTTGATGCATTAATGATGCATTTTTCTAAGACATATGCTGAAAACAAAGAGTTTTGGGTGATTCAGATGCATAATAACTATTTTAAACGCTTACATAACTTCCAAACGAAGCCAGTTTCTCTTCTTTATGCCGAATTGAAGAATACACAATTACCCAAAAAACCCTGAATATGTTGCTCTACGATAATCGGTATAGGAGTTATTAAAGTTTAAGTAAATTAAAAACTTTTCAAAGGGTACACTCTCTATCTCCGTGGACAATTTTTTTCTCCAAATATATTAAAGGCCAATACTTCATACTTCAAAAATTTGAATATCTAGATATGACAACCAAATTCAGATTTCAAAGTCGAATATCAATGGTAACACTTTGTTCAGATCCGAAAATTTTACATGGTACTATCGGTATTTCTATACCGCAATGATACACGTTTTTTTGTTACTATTATACTTTGGGTTTTTATTTATATTATAATTGTTTATTATACGCTTAAATTAATTTATCACTACGTATATTACAATTCTTGATATTTATGTTTATATATAGGTATATATATTTATCGTTTTATATTGTTTATTTATTTTCTGTTATTGCGGAACGCGTTGTCGCTTTTGAAGAGCCTTTCGGACAGACTGAATCGTAGATGCCGGAAATTGGATCTACGATAAACAAGATGGGGGAAAACGGCAAGATCACTGAACTTTGAGTTCGGTGATCGATGGAGTGTTCCGACTGATCGTTTTGATCGTGCCGGAAGTTGTTGTGTGACATTGCGTAAAGTTTGGTAATTAAACTTTACGCGGTCACTACATACTCCCCCCCCCCCAGCGTAGCGTTAACGGAATGTTACCGCTTTAGACGGCTTAGCTTCGTTGTCGCGGTCGCAACCGAAGGCTGGCTTTAGCCTGTCAATGGATATTGACTTGGTTGTGCCGTTCAA
This sequence comes from Thereva unica, assembly GCA_949987705.1. NCBI lineage: Eukaryota > Metazoa > Arthropoda > Insecta > Diptera > Therevidae > Thereva > Thereva unica. The sequence continues at coordinate 88,650,006 of OX465281.1, forward strand.
TTTGACAACGAAGTGTTTTCGTAATCGTTTGATTACTTCATATGGGCTCTCATATGGAAGTTCGAAAGGTTTTCGGACTCTGTCGACTCGTATGAAGACGTAGTCGGCGTTCTCCAGGGCTTCTGGCACGTAGACATCCTTTTGGACGGGCTGCCGAGGATGTATTGCCTTAATGTTCTGCATGTGAGAACGAAGGCGAGAGAGGAATTCTGATTCTTCAATTGGATTCTCATCCGTTGGGATAGAAATCGAATTGGGAAGTCTCAGATTCTGACCGTATACGAGCTCGGCTGGTGAGCATTGTAAGTCGGTCTTAATTGCCGTGCGTATGCCTAACATGACAAAGGGCAAGTCTTCACTCCAATGAGTAGTGTTGTCCCTTGCCATTAAGGCTGCTTTTAGTTGCCTGTGGAACCGTTCAACCATCCCGTTTGCTTGCGGGTGGTAGGCAGTAGTCCGAATTCGATGAGTGCCGAGTAATTTGGCAACTTCATTGAACAGTTTCGATTCGAACTGCGTACCTTGATCGGTTGTGATCTCAAGAGGTACGCCGAATCGTGGGACAAATTCAGTGACGAATTTTCTTGCCACTGTTGAAGCTGAGATATCCCGAATTGGGTATGCTTCGGGCCATCGCGTGAATCTATCGACTATCGTTAAGATATAAGAGTATCCACGAGATGGGGGTAGGGGTCCCACTATATCCATATGGATATGGTCAAATCTATTATTTGGAAGTTTGAAAGCCTCCAATGGAGATTTGGTATGCCGTGAAACTTTGGACTTTTGGCAACCTAGGCATGATCGAGACCACTCATTGCAGTCTTTATTGATCGATGGCCAGAAGTATTTCTCGGTAACGGCTCGTCTTGTAGCACGAATACCAGGATGAGAGAGACTATGTTCGGAGTTGAACGCTAGTCTACGTAAGGAAGTGGGTATATAAGGCCTTGGAATGCCTGTACTAGTTTCACACCACACTTGATGGGCGGTAAACTTTATTGGCGTGAGAACTAGTTTTACCCGTGAGCCGTTGCTGGGGTGCTCTTGTAGAGACTTCAACTCTGTGTCACCTTGTTGAGCCTGAGCCAGTGTAGGCAGGTCGAAGGTTACCGAGTCGACGTTGTCGGTTGCTAGTGAGCGCGACAAGTAGTCGGCGACAACGTTTTGTTTTCCTGACACATGTCTGATGTCTGTGGTAAACTGAGATATTAGACCCAAATGTCTGGTCTGTCTAGGGGATCGTTCGGTCTTTGTGTGAAGGGCGCGAACCAATGGTTTGTGATCAGTATAGACCACGAAATTGCGTCCTTCAACGAAATAACGGAAGTGTTTGATCGCTGCATAGATTGCGAGGAGTTCGCGATCGAATGCAGAGTACTTCCGTTCTGTTGATGACAGCTTTTTGGAATAAAAAGCTAGAGGTTGCCACCGATAACCGTTGAATTGTTCCAAAACGCCTCCGATTGCGTAATCAGAGGCGTCAGTCGTAAGACTGTATTTTGCATCCTCGATTGGATGGTTCAGCAGAGTTGCTTCAGCCATCGAGGTTTTCACCTTGAGGAATGCCGCCTGACATTCTGCTGGCCAGTCAAAAACTTTATTGGCACGTGAGCGGTTGAGAAGGTTTCTCAAATGCTCGTTTATAGGCACCAACTGTTCAGCCAATTTTGGGATAAATCGGTGATAGAAATTCACCATTCCCAAAAACTTCTGGATCGATTTGACAGAAGTTGGAGGTGCGAGATCAACGATAGCCTGAACCCGATCGGGGAATGGAAGTATTCCATCCTTTGTGATGCGGTGGCTTAGAAACTTAATCTCTGTTGCACCAAAAACGCAACAATCATGTGAGTCCCGTTTAGGGACCAGATGAAGCGGAGATGCTGCGGGGGACGACGAAGTCGACAAATCCCCAATTGGACCATATGGTCGAATTCTAATTTTGCCACCTTCAGTTTCTCCGGATGGAGTCGCCGAGCGGTGACAAATGGTAATTGCCCTTTAGTTACAATGTGGTGTTGCACATTGTGTTTAACCGGAAGGTTAAAATTGGGCGGTTTTGTTAACGAAGCGTACTTCGTTAATGGCTCTTTGTATATGCCAATAACTCGGCATGGAAATGTTTCGGGGTTGTAGTCGACGGTAGCGCACACGTTAATGCGAAACTTCGTGCGCTTGTCGACTAAATGCCGATATTCAAAATCGACGGACAATTTGAACTTCGTTAGGAAGTCCGCCCCGATAATGGCTTTAGTGGTGTCGGCTATAATAAAGTTGTAAACATATCGTCGGCGCAAGCCGAGTTCAAGTTCAAGCAACTTTGTGCCGAAAGTACGGATCAGTGATCCGTTGGCCGCGTACAGAAGGACGTTCGGGCTACCGTTATGGGACGGGAACGCCTTGGCGGGAACAATTGAAACGTCCAAGCCCGAATCAATCAGAAAGTCCATCCGATTGTTGGTGTCACGGACGAATAAACGATATGAGCGGCCGGTTATATGCTCGCTCGAATCGATCCCCAACTTTAGTTTTTTTAGGGTTGGTGGTGGCCTTTTTCTTCGCCGGTTTGGCTTGACCACCACCGAAACTGCAGGGGGCCTTGCAGGTGCGTGCTTCACTACCATAACGGTAGTGGAAATAGCACAGGCTACCCCGCAGTTTGTTTGCCCCTGTTGGCCGATTAGCCGAGGGCTGTCGCGGGCCACTCTGCCGTTTGGCAAGTGTTCGGCTACGCCGGCTTATTAGCTGCTCCATCCGAGCCGTTAATTTGTTGATGTCGCGTTGTAGCGACACCAACGTTGGCTCTGTGCTAGTCGGAGTTGCGCGGACCGCGGACGTGTATGAGGTACCTCCTTGTGGAAGCACCTCCCACACTTTGTCCGCCGTAGCAGCCAGTCCGGCTAGTGTTTGGTCGGCAGAGGTGGCCAATGAGACTTGGATAACCTGTGGAAGCCTCCGCTCCCACAGGTTCCGGATTAGGTCATCATTGACCGCCGCCGATCCGCCAGCTAATGCCTTTAGAGCCTCGAGGAACTCGGAAGGTTTATACCTATATATATATGTATATATATATGTATGTATATGTATATGTATGTGCTATGTAACGTAAAATTTTAGGCAAATACTATATGTTTAAATTGTGTATATAATAATAATTATAATTATATGATTAAAAATGTTCATGCAATATATCTATCAATATATATAATTGTATGTAAATGTATAATCAAACTTTCATGCAAATATTATGTTTCAATTGTATAATATATTATAAAGATCAATCAAAATCATCAATAATAGTCAAAATTTTCATGCAAATATGTATATGAAATATAATAAATTGTATGCAATATATTTAAATAAATGTATATAAAAGTATAATGATGTATAAAAATATCTTAAATAAATCGTAGCTGTTGTTCTTTTTCCTATGTATGCAGTTTCCAGCTTTCTATAATGTAGATTTTTAGCCGTGGTGGATGTGTCAATTCATTACTTTCAGCTGTTTTAAACTTGACCTTTAATATTTAGCCAATCATAAATAACGGTGAAACTGAATATTTTGTGTATATTTTTTTTTTTCAACTTTAAGAATTTTTTTTTTTAAATCATCGAATTTTGTGTTTTTTTTTTTTTCTTCAATTATGTATGGGAACGAAGAATATCTCACTCACGTATTCGAATTTTATAAAATTCCGAACTGTAATTCGTTAATGAGGGAACTTTCTATTCAATTAGTTACTTGAAATTTTTTACTTCCCCGTTATTCCTGCGTTGTTCTTATTGGAGTCACTTCAACCATGCACTTTTAGAAAAAAAAATTATTGATTTTATTTGCTCTGCGTGGTTTTTTTAATAAAACAAACTTTATCAGGAGAAAACAAATTTTTAGGGAGAAAAAAAACTTTCGTTCACTACAATTTTTTGTCGCGTGCTGCGATGTCGGAGGTCACCAATATCGGTATTTCTATACCGCAATGATACACGTTTTTTTGTTACTATTATACTTTGGGTTTTTATTTATATTATAATTGTTTATTATACGCTTAAATTAATTTATCACTATGTATATTACAATTCTTGATATTTATGTTTATATATAGGTATATATATTTATCGTTTTATATTGTTTATTTATTTTCTGTTATTGCGGAACGCGTTGTCGCTTTTGAAGAGCCTTTCGGACAGACTGTGTCGCAGATGCCGGAAATTGGATCTACGATAAACAAGATGGGGGAAAACGGCAAGATCACTGAACTTTGAGTTCGGTGATCGATGGAGTGTTCCGACTGATCGTTTTGATCGTGCCGGAAGTTGTTGTGTGACATTGCGTAAAGTTTGGTAATTAAACTTTACGCGGTCACTACAATTAACTTTCCAATCGGAAGTGAGTTTCGGAAAAATAAAACTTTCTGATCCGAATACATAGTAGGACCTCAGGGGGCCTACTATGTATTCGAATCAGAAAGTAAAATGATCTGAATTCGGAAATTTCGTACTATGTATTCTGTTTTTCCAAACGCACCTCATCCGAAAGTACAATGACATTTATATTCGGAATTAAATTTGCTGGGGGCCTACTATGCATTGGGATTTACTCAGAAAAAATCTGAAAACTGTTGCTTCAGTCGTCGGAATGCAATTTGCTATCGGAAACAAAGAATAAAAAACTTTTGAGCATCAAGGAAGTACTTTCTCTATTTAAATTAAAAGTAAAGCATGTTAAATAATACGAAATTCAATAATATTGTTTAATAATATAATTATAGCTTTAAAAAGATAAATAAAAATGAGTGAGCCCTAAGCAAGAACGATTTGAAACTGCTGGAATATTAATTTTACAATCAGAAAATAGACTCCTTATGTTTCAATTTGCTGTTTGGTGAAGAATGTTAATCTTGTTTAGTCCTAATTATATGGATGTGTGCACCATCAATGGCTTTCTTTTCTAGCTCTGTCCTTTCCATAATGTTATCTATTTTGAACACAAGGATTCTTCGATTGCCCTTCCTATTTCGTCTAGTACAGCCGACACTATTTGATAAGACAAGCCGATGCAGAAATCTTCGCCAAAAATTAGCTGCCCAAAAAATCTCAGAGTTGCTCCAATTAATATTTGGAGAAATGGCTGTTGATCGATGTGGTACAGACAATTTTCCTTGATTTCATCCAGCACAAACAGAAGCTTCTCTCGAAAGTCTGAATAAACTAATGAAACTTGAAGGATATAAATAATATTCGTATTTCATAACTAAAGTTGAATAACCGTGGAACTAGTAGATTAATTCTGCTACCTCGGTAGTACTATTACCAAAAATGGAAGAAGAATATGCCAGTTCCAGAATAAGTAAAGCACGAGGCGCATATGCATGCCTGTTCTACAAATGGAAGTCAACGGAGATCTCAACTAACCCCAAATTGCGGCTGTTCAATTCCAACGTTAAAGCAGTTCTTTTGTGCGGTTGCGAAACATGGAAAGTCTCCCAATTCATCAAAGGGCGCCTACAAATCTTCATCAACAGATGCCTGCTTTGAATCCTAAAAATCCGCTGGCAAGATAGAATTTCAAACGAAGAACTATGGCGCCGTGCCGGCCAAGAAAGGATAGACGGTCAAATCAGGCGAAGGAAATGGAATTGACTTGGCCACACCTTGCGACACGAAAACGAAAGCTTAAACAGGCCCTTGACTGGAATCTGCGTAAAGAAGATAACTAAAGTAAAATAAAGCCTGCTCACTAAAGTAAAATATACCCTATAATCAGCCCTTAATGGGTTAGAATTTAAGTCTAAAGCACCCTGTATATAATTTAAATTAATTAAAACAAACTTTTAATTATAAAAAGGCCAATACTTCATACTTCAAAAATTCGAATTTATAGATATGACAACCAAATTCAGATTTCAAATCCGAATATCAATGGTAACACTTTGTTCAGATCCGAAAATTTTACATGGTACCAATTAACTTTCCAATCGGAAGTGAGTTTCGGAAAAATAAAACTTTCTGATCCCAATACATAGTAGGCCCCCTGTTCTCATCATACAACTAAAGTTTATTAAAATTGAGGAATACGATATCAAAGCTGTCACTTCTGCAAAAGTGCATATAGGAGGTTCAAATTACGAAGTGATTAGTGTTATATTCCATACAGAAACAAAGTCATTACATCAGCATGTTGAGAGAAAAATCGAGCTGGTTATGGATCAATGATTCCATAGTGCAGGAAAAATCTTGGCCGAGAAACGCGAAAGGATGTTTATTTTTTATGTTTTTATTTTTATTTTTTATGTATGTTTATTTTTTATAAAGGCAATAATATTAACTTGAATTCCTGCATTTTGTTATTATGTACCTACTTATAAAATAAGTAAAAAAATGTAATGAACAATTAAATACATAACATTTCTTTATACAAAAGATTATTTATTTTTTATTTCAGAATGTATTAAAACAAAAAAGAGTGATATCCCACCAAAAAAACATTAAAAATGTTAATTAGAAGTTCGTGGACGCGAAATTATTTATTGGGACAGTTTAAAACATACTTATAACAAAAAAAGTGATATGGAGTAGTCAATATGAATCGTTACTAGAATGAAATAATTAAGCACGTGCATTTACGAATGAATTCAAAGAATATGAGTGAACACGGATAGCAGTGACAGCCGAGCTTTTTTTTAAATTCTTAAAAATGGTCGGAAAAATGAAGTGGACAAAAATAACTACTGAGGTGTTAATTAATATGTTGGGTGAACGGTTTTTCTTTATGACGTTAAGCATAAAGACTATTTTAATAGAGTGAAGCGCGAAGATGCTTTGCGTGAAATGTGTTATATATTAAAAAATTATGATACTCAAAAAGAAAATTAAAGGGCTAAGAACCCAATTCAGTAGGGAGAAGGCTCTTCTTGAAACATCAAAAAAAAAGCGGCTGCGGCGTTGAAGATGTTTACGAGCCCTAGTTATGGCGCTTCGCCCAGTTAAAATTCTTGGACTCAGCACTTAACGGTAGAGCCAGCGTAAGCAATTTTGAGGTAATGGAAATCTAGATTTTTTGAAACAAAGTAAATATCGTCACATCTTACTGTTTTCTAGATGCCGTCGACTAGCCACGGCATAGAAATTTCAGAAGAAGTTACTGAAGATCACTTCTTAGAAGAAAAGGAAAACGTTCCAGAAAATGATCAACCAAAAGCGGTATGAAATTAGTTAACGTGTTAAAAAGTGGTAATATACACAATTTTTCAATGCTTTCAGACTAAGAAGAGATGTAAAACCACAACACTGGATAGATATCAACCGGAGGCAATGGAGGCACTGAAATTAGTGAAGGAAATTGCTGAAAAAAGGAAGCATCGGCAATTAGAAAAGAAGGGGGGTGCTTTAACAGCTTTCCTGGAAGAAGAATTATCTAAAATTGTTGACCAGGACATTTATGAGGATACGAAATATGAACTCATAAATGTCGTCCGGCGGCAGCGACAGCAAATATTATTCCCTCATCGACATTACATTCGTCTCCCACCTCTGACCATCATAAGAAGCCAAGGACATGCTCAGACTCTTCAACGATAACTGACATGTTCAATTCGTCAGTTGATTGTGCGTATTTTAAGCCTAGCACATCCCAAGTATCAAAGCCTTCAAAGGGCAAAGTAAATATTATAAGTGCAATATAAATCGAACGGCCAGCAGTTTCTCAGGATATCCTTAGCAAATCGATGGAAGGCCTGTTTGACGGTGATGATTTTTCGCGGTTCACGTAAATCAGATTTATATTATGTTAAAATTGGAAATCAATGCTTTTAATGTTATGAAGTGCCGAAGTATGCTTATTTTCAAAAGGACTGTTTTGTAAATGAATTTATTTATTTTTATTAGGATTAAGTAGGAACTTTAAGAACTGTTAAATTTGAATTTTTTTATTTATTTTAATTAGAAAAAATATTTATTTTACTTCATAAGAACTGTTAAATTTGATTTTTTTTTTCATTATTTTAATTAGAAAACATATTTAGGTATTTTACTTCATAAGAACTGTTAAATTTGAATTTTTTTTATTTATTTTAATTAGAAAAAATATTTATTTTACTTCATAATCCTTTTTTATTAAAATAAAACAAAACAGTATATATTATATTAAATTCTATCATTTTGCCAAGAAACCGAACCTTCGTTTGCAAAATAATTCCCAACTTCAGAAGAATGTTGGTGTATATTTTCTTCTTCAGTAAAATTGTGGTCATATTTAACGCTTTCCTCGTTATATTCGGCAGAATGTGCTAACAAGAAGTTATGTAGAACGCAGCAGGCTTGCACTATTTCTTGAACTGTTTCCACAGGCAAATTCATAGGTTTCTGTAGTACTTGGAATCGGTTTGCTAAAATTCCAAAAGCGTGTTCTACGGTATGCCTTGCTGTACTTAATCGCGTGTTAAAAATCTTTTTATTTATTTCAGCACTTTTGTATGGATATGGTTTCATTAAATGCTTTTTTAGGGGAAAAGCATCATCTCCAACAATTACAAATGGCAATTTCCTGTTTTCTCCAATTATTTTATCTGGCGGGAAATAAACATCGGCTCTGTCTATCACATGCATTAAATTTGATCTCCGTAGCACACCGCCATCGCTTATTCGTCCATTGCAACCAATATCGCAATAAATGATCCTGCAGTCGGCATCAACCAAAAGGAGCAGCACTATACTATCAAAACCTTTATAATTCCTATAATATGCCCCGTCCTTTTTATGGGGTCTAGAAGCGATGTGTCTGCCATCCAAAGCACCTAAACATAAAGGAAACTGCCACCGAATTGCAAACCTATTTGCGATCTTGCGCCATTCTTGTTGGCTTTTAGGAAACTAAAATAAAAAAACCGAAATTATTTAACTAATATTCAAGTAATTTTCTATAGGCATTTAAACTAACCTGCAAGTATTCACCTTTCAATTTTTGGTAAATTGCCCTGCATATAATTGGGACGATTTTACTCAAAAAGTCATCAGAAAGTTTCGTTTGATATTCCAAACTTTTAAAACTTTCGCCTGTAGCCAAAAATCTTAAAGTGGCTGCCACTTTTTCTCGCACCGGTATACACTTCTTCATCCCGTAATCGAGATTGATATTTTTTTAATTTATTTCAAACTGGAAGTGGAATGACGCACCATGTATCTTGTTTCGAAAGAAAACTCTCAATCCTTCTGATTAAAATTTCGAAAGTGTCTTCATTCATGCGTAAAAAGTTCTTGTATGATTTTGTATCCTTTAATCTTAGCTCGTGTTGCAAGAAGTGGAAAGAACTTCGATTTGCTTTAGTTTTTCTCCACTCCTTTATCCATTCTCGTTTTTTCTTGACAGCTTCTTTATTTTGAAAAATAACGGCGCAGCTCGCAGCGGCGACAGCCATCAGAACTTCCTCTTCCGACTCGGATGAGCTCATTTTTTAGCTAAACTAAAAGTTGAAAGAAAATGTGTAGACACGAGCGACAGAATTGAACGTCAAAACGTGGAATGCAAAGTTGAATCTGTAGAACCGGTCTTGTACTGTTGCAAATGTTCGTCTCATAGTACAGTCAATCTATCGTGAAAAAAGGCTGTTATTAATCTATCATAAATCGTTAGGATGCCATGAAAAAAGCTTAAGTCCAGATCTGGGACCTCCCACTGTTCGTTTTTGGAAAACCCACAAAGTCTTTTGATGCGTTTTTCTCAGAATCAGTGCACTTTACAGAAAAAGTTAAAAAAAAAAATATAGAGGACATTGCCGTCTACAATAAATTATTGTCTTTGAGTCCATTTCGTACGACTTGTAATGCAAAAAGTAGAGGGCGCTAAAGTATCAAAACAAGTGTTTTTTCGCTTTTCACCCAAACAAAATCACCGATCAACTTCAAATTTTACATTTACGTTTAGTTCGTGTGACAATGCAATCTTTTTTTGTAAAAAAAATCGTTTCCTGTAAAGTCGGTATACGGGCAAAGATTTTAAGTGATAAGGTCTTTTTTGTATTATGTTTTTTGGAAGGATTAAATGAAGATTACACTTTAAAATTCATAAATCACTGACATATTTCGTTTTATTTAGTTTTTCAGTTTTTTTTTTACATTTTTGTTTACAAACTTTTTGTGGAAAACGACAAGTTCACTTATTAGTCTATTCACATACATTTCTATTCATACATAGGTACCTGCGTGCATACACACATTCAATACAATACAAAACATACATACATAAATTTACAATACCCAATTACAACAATTTACAATTTAGTGGTTTCGTTACAACTTTGAAAGGTAGGTTGCTTCTAAATACTGGCTGGAGCAATAAAAGCTTTAAATTCAAAATTATTTTTTACGTTTTAGTTCATTTTAAAACAACAGCCCATTTTTTTAGTCTTTTTAAATTACATATATTTTTTTATAGGTAACTTTAAACTTTTTTATGTACCTACCCAAAACCGTATTTTGCAGATTTGCATTTTTTCTATTATACCCTTTTCTTATCCCGGTCTATACACCCATATTTTTTTTTTATTAAAAGGCGTTGCAACTCACTCGGTTTTTACTAGTTCATCTAATAAAATTTTCGTTTATCTAATAAAAGCTTGTTTAAAAAAATATATATTGTTTGTTTTTTTCTGTTAGAAATGAAGTCTTCCAATGAATTTCCGTTAAGAAAATCTTCGTGAATCATTTCGACAAGGCTAAAAGGGTATTTCTTTTATTATTTTGACTTATCTGAAACCAGTCGCTAGGTGTATAATGCTGCTTTTGCATGAGCTTCTATTACTGCCAAATCACTGGCATTGGGAAAATAACTGTGCCCACTTAATAAAAATTTAAGATTAATTATCTTTTATGTCTTCATGCTGAATCAATTTTAGCAAACTCAATACGGTTTTTACATTTCGATTCTGCCCTGGGCGCAAATTGTAATCATTACATTATAATCTTTAGAAAATCTTTGGAATACAATTTAATCCCTGTAGTAAACAGTTAAAAGATTTATTTATTAAATTTTTTTGAAGGAATTATTCTCCTATTTCTATTTTCATATTGTTTTCCTTATATTCTCTTTAATTTTCCTGTATTTCGAGATATTTTTTTTTATGTGTTAAAGTCAAGCTTAGGAATTACCCTTTGTACTACTAGTTTATCATGAATCTCGAGTCATGGTCAGTCTCTAGTAGTAAGCTTGATTTGAAGGATAGATGAGAAAGGATAGGTTAGGGTCAGGAGGGTGCGTTAGTAGATGTAGATGAACCTTGCGTTTGAACTCTGAGATGTTATATGAGTTCGGAAACACCGACTGTGGAAGACTGTTCCACAATCGAGTTGTTCTATTTATAAACGAACTACTAAAACTTAATGTGCGCGAAGAAGAGGGCTGTAGCGTGTGGGAGTTAGCCGAATTGGCTAGTCTTGTGTTGCGGAGTTGCCGTGTAGGCAGGAGGTTTCTAATTTCAGTGGAACAGTCGTTATGGTACGGAGGCTTAAAGGGTCGATGGAGGAGCAAAGGGTGCTATCACCAATGAGTTTGATGGCGCGATTTTGCACCTTATCCAGCCAAGCCAAGGTGTTTTTAGGAGCGCCCGCCCAGATATACGAGTAGTATTCAAGGTGGGGTCAAATGTAGGACTTGTAGATTGTGGCTAGAGCAGCTGGCTGAAGGAGGAACTTGCATATCTTGAGGAATCCCAGGCATTGGAAGATTGTTTGGCGATTTGGAATATGTGATTATTCCATCGTAAATCTAAAGATAAGGCTACACCTAGGATGTTAAGAGATGGGTCAGCCAATACATTCTTTTTGCCCACTGAGATAGAGGGACGGGAAATAAATTATGGAATCTGTAGAGTAATAAAAAATAATAAAACACCGACTTTCGTTTAATACAAAAATCACTTTATTGACGTCCGATTTCTACGAGACAGAATTTATTACTAATTACCTTTCGATTCTTACATTTTCTTGTTACTTCCAAATCGACAAAAGCTGATCTTGCATTTTCTGCCATACTTCTTTCAAAGTTCAAAGTGAGAGTTAATTGAACTTTGAATGACTTCGATTTTGTTAATTTAGCATTTAGCAGGAAATGCATTTACTGATTTATTATGACTTAAGTGCAAATTGGGGCTGTGGTGAAATATGTTGAGAAATATTTAAAGCAAATTTGATTTATCATTAAAATTTGTAAACCGGATATATAACACCCCCCTCCTCAAGTTTGATGTTATCCTGGACATCTCTTTTTGTACTCTTTTCTAACCTGAAAACAGCTTTGTTTGCATATATTGTTATGCTAATTATTGTCATCAACAAAATTATTATTCCTACTGACATATTTATGAATTTATTTTGTCCTGATACATACTTGACTTCTTTGATTTCTTTAATGTTTTCTATTGTGTTTAGATTTAATTCGTTTAGCGTTACTTTTTGACTAACATTTATTATGTCCAGGTAATTTGGAAGAATAATATGTTGTAGATAGCTTATTTGTGAATTCCTAAACTTTGTTTCTCCTATTTCTATGCTACAGTTATTATATGTTTTAATGTAATTGTTATCTAACTTATATTCCATATTGTCACAGGTATTTCTCAATTTAAGCTCTTTAATGTTTTTGACATATATGATATTTGACCCTAGTTCATCTATTTCTAATTTCGTATTCTTTATTTTTTGGCAATTCTGAAAAATTTTCTTTAACAGATTTTGAGTACATTCATTTGCTGGTTTTAAACTTTTAACATAATATTCCTTATTGTCTACATAACTAACATTCCTAAAAATTAATATGTCCCTTTCGTCAATAACAATTTCTTCAATTTTTTTATTTGGGACAGAAATTAATCTACATTTTCTTCTTAATTCCTTTTCGAATCTAGGGATGGCTATCACGAATATAATTTCTTTGTCTGCTTGAAGTAAAGAGCTTTTAATTTCTTTCATTTTAAATATGCCTACGTTATAAATATTTATTTCTTCCGGGGTAAGAAATGATCGGCCCATTATATTATATTTTGCGAATATAATGTTATTTTGCATTTTATCGATCTCGTCGTTAATTATGTTTAGGTTTGTTATCGTTTGAAGGAAATGCAATTGTTTTATAGTATCTTGATTAGCTTTAATGGAATTTCTTATAAACTTATCCGTTAATTCTTCGCTCTTGTTAATTCTTTCCCTAAGTATTTCTAAGTTTATCTGTAAGTCATTATTAATCCTAACCTGTTTATTAATACCGTCTTTAGAATTATGATTATTGATTTCTATTGCTCTCAAATGATCCTCTATTTCTTTTTTATCCTCGTTGTCCATTGTACCAAAAGCCCATTTTAGGACAGTTCCACCTAAGTCTATTAATCCTCTCTTTTGTCTGTTGGGTAGAATGGTGTCGATGTTGTGCCTTGTTTTTTCAGTCAACCTCCGGAGCTGTCTTATAGTGGTTTCGTCTTCTTGTTGTTTGAATGTGCGATTTATACTGGTTTCAATGTTGTTTAATGTTCGCTTAATATCGGCTGTGTTTATAATGTGTAATATCTTGTCGTATCCTTCAATTATCTGTACAGTGTCTGTTTGTATCCATGATAATCCTGCTTGAGTGTCAAGTCTGTTAACGTTGATTGTTGCTTCCGTGAATCCTGTTGTTAGTGTCAGTATTAGAAGAACAACCTGCAAAATATTTACATATATTTTCGTTTTATTCGAGATGGATGGACATTGCGGTTTCTTTCGTCCGTTAGTTTGTTATTGAGAAATTTTGTTTTGATTTTAATGTATACCTATGTAGGTTCCGCTTTGTGTCTTTCTACCTTTGGATTCTGGACAAGTATTTAGTGGTCTTTTTCTAAGCTAATATTTTGTCTAACTATATTTAGTATTTTAATAATTGCTACTTTTTTATCATGAATCCTATTCCTAATTTTTTCTATATCTGTCACCTTATTAAGTAAGAAATCTATGGGTTTTGTTTGGGTTGTGGAGTGAATAGTATTATTGTATTTCTCCACTGCTTTCAGAACCTTTTCTTCAGGGGTTAATTTGATTTTTTCAGCTTGAAATATCCTTAAATGCTCATTCAGGGTTCCATGAGCTCTTTCTATATCAGAATTCCCGGTGTGGGACCGAGGAGATGTAAAATGAATTTCGATATCTTCTTTTCGCCCAAACTCTCGTATGTACATTGAGATTATCAAATTCGTTGTCTAATACTAACTTTTTTGGCTTTCCGAGCAGCGAAAATCTAAATTTTAATTTCTCTACTATCGTAATACTGTTTCTGTCATTAAGTTTTACTGCCATAAAGTGTTTGGTAAATTTATCTAGAGTCATGAAAAATACTTCTCTGTGGCAATAGTCAGAGTCAAAAGTGAGTTTACACCCGAAATTTTGTTCTTTCGTATCAGATTTCCAGGAATTCGGTGGACATAGAAAAACAAAAAATAACTATTAAACATGAATTGACGTAACATTAGCAAAAAAAATAACTTTAAAAATTTTAAATAACACACAATCCTTACTAATATTATAAATGCGAAAGTAACTCTGTCTGTCTGTCTGTCTGTCTGTCTGTCTGTCTGTCTGTCTGTCTGTCTGTCTGTCTGTTACGCTTTCACGCCTAAACCACTAAACCGATTTTGATGAAATTTGCTACAGACATAGTTTAGACCTTGGAGACGGACATAGGCTACTTTTTATTGCGAAAAAAAGGGTTTAAGGGAGTGAAATGGGGTTCAATAATTTGTAAGGGGATTTTTTATCTTTACTTTTTTTTCTCTATTGTATAAAAAGTAACTGACTGACAGACAACGCACAACCTAAACCGCTGGAGCTAAAGGGCTGAAATTTTGACAGTGCATCCCTATAATGGCGTGGACATCCACTAAAAAGCGATTTTTCGAAATTCATCCCCTAAGGGGGTGAAATGGGGTTTATCCAAACCGCTGGAGCTATAGGACTGAAATTTGGACAGTGCATCCCTATAATGGGGTGGACATCCGCTAAGAAGCGATTTTTCGAAATTCATCCCCAAAGGAGGTGAATTGGGTTTACCCAAACCGCTGGAGCTATAGGGCTGAAATTTTGACAGTGCTTCCCTATAATGGCGTGGACATCCACTATAAAGCGGTTTTTCGAAATTCATCCCTTAAGGGGGTGAAATGGGGTTTATTGTAACCGCTGGAGCTATAGGGTTGAAATTTTAACAGTGGATCCCTATAATGACGTGGACATCCACTAAAGAGCGATTTTTCGAAATTCATCCCCTAAGGGTGTGAAATGGGGTTTTTACAAACCGCTGGAGCTAAAGGGCTGAAATTTTGACAGTGCATCCCTATAATGGCGTGGACATCCACTAAAAAGCGATTTTTCGAAATTCATCCCCTAAGGGGGTGAAATGGGGTTTATCCAAACCGCTGGAGCTATAGGGCTGAAATTTGGACAGTGCATCCCTATAATGGAGTGGACATCCACTATAAAGCGATTTTTCGAAATTCATCCCCTAAGGGGGTGAAATGGGGTTTATCCAAACCGTTGGAGCTATAGGGCTGAAATTTTGGCAGTGCATCCCTATAATGGCGTGGACATCCACTAAAAAGCGATTTTTCGAAATTCATCCCCTAAGGGGGTGAAATGGGGTTTATCCAAACCGCTGGAGCTATAGGGCTGAAATTTGGACAGTGCATCCCTATAATGGAGTGGACATCCACTATAAAGCGATTTTTCGAAATTCATCCCCTAAGGGGGTGAAATGGGGTTTATCCAAACCGTTGGAGCTATAGGGCTGAAATTTTGGCAGTGCATCCCTATAATGGCGTGGACATCCGCTAAGAAGCGATTTTTCGAAATTCATCCCCTGAGGGGGTGAATTTATTTATTTATTATTCGCCAAACAAGGCACACTTAAACTAGGTATACATATATGTACTTAGATTAAACATATGTATCTTTTATAATATAATATAATATTACTATAACTACCGATAGCTACTAAAAACCTACTATTGTCAGAAGGGGTTATGTTAGTAGGGATTTGAGTATTTTGTTATAGGATGCCTTGTTGAGGGAAGGGGAGAAAGAGGAGCTATGGCTATTAAAAACTATACAGCATCTGTTGACGGGCTCGTTCCTTGCGTAATCGGTGCGGTGTGGATATTCCCTAAGTAGTTTAGTGTGTCGTGTGTGTCGAACTGCATCATTGAATTTGATTCTGTCCGACAGAAACTGCACTTTAAGCTTTCCACTAAGGACGTCAAAGGCAACGCAAGATATGAGCAGTTTCCTCCTGCTAGACAACGGCATGACATCAAGCACTTTGAGCCTGTCCAAATAGTGCGGCAGGGTTTGGTAGTCATGGGGGTTGTGTAGATGTCTCAGGGCAAAAAGAAGAAATCTCTTTTGAATGGATTGGATCCTCCTACTGCTCACTTGGAATATAGGATCCCAGATAGGACACGCATATTCCAGGATAGGGCGGACCAAAGAACAGAAGAGTGTTTTTGTGACCCATACATTACCAAATTCTTTGGCTCTCCTCTTAATGAAACCAAGAAGTTTGTTGGCTCTGGCAGTTATATTATCGTAGTGCAGGTTGAAATTGAGTTTTTTGTCTAGGACGACGCCTAGATCTACGATATGATCAACCTGATTCAACATTATGCCATTGAGATAATAGTTATGGGTCTGTGTGTTTTTTAAGCGGGAGAAGGTAATTGCATGACATTTGCTGGTGTTAAGTTGCAGTTTGTTCATGGTGCACCAGTCGTGTAGGGCATTGAGCTTTGTCTGCAAGAAGGTAGCATCAGTTTGGGTCTTAATGACACTATAAATTTTGAGATCATCCGCGTAAAAGAGATGTGGAATATTTGCTAATTTATCGGAAAGATCGGAGATGAAAATATTGAAGAGAAGGGGACCGAGATGACTGCCCTGAGGAACGCCAGAGGTTACTTCGATTTCATTAGATAGAAATCCTTGGAATCTGATAACTTGTGTTCTTCCATTCAGATATGATTTTAACCATTCCAGGGCAGAACCTGATATACCAAACTTTAATAGTTTTGCGATTAGGATGGCGTGGTCCACTCGATCGAAGGCCTTGCTGAAATCAGTGTACACAGCATCCAATTGATGGCCGCTCTCCATACCGCATAGCAATTCGGAAATAAGGACCATAAGGTTAGAAGTTGTTGAACGTCCTTTCCGAAACCCATGTTGTTGTTCGTTTAGGTATGGATCGATGAGAGGCACAATCCTGTCATGAACAAGTTTTTCAAAAAGCTTAGGAATTGATGATAAAATGGCAATGCCCCTATAGTTGTCTACCGAGTGCTTGTCACCGGATTTATAGATTGGCGTTAGGTAGGATTTCTTCCACAGCTTGGGAAACTTACCTAACGATAAAGATTTGTTAAAGATGAGATAAAGAGGAAACGCGATATGTTGCGAGCAGCGCTGCAGGAAAATAGGAGGGAGATTGTCGGGACCATTACCTTTTTTGATATCAAGATTGTTCAGACCCGCTATGATCTCATCAACAGAAAGGGATATACCATTTAAAAGGGAAGTGTGAGTGTGCGAGTCAGTTACATCGTGTGCTGCGCTGGACAAGGGGCTATAAATTTCAGCAAACCTATCAGCAAACATGCTACAAATTACTTGGGGGCACGAGGTGTGGGCTTTACCATCTGTCATTGTTGTTGGGTAGCCTGAAGTCTTCCGTTTAATGTTAACGTAATCAAAGAATTTTTTAGGATCACTTATGATACTATCACCAACAGAATTAATATATGCAGAGTAGGCCTCGCGAGACCTAACAGCAAATTCTGAGGCTAGTCTAATGTACTCGGAATTCAATCTCTCGTTTACATATGTGTTATTTTTGATCATGTTGTATAATTTATTTCTTTGATTACGTAGGAATCTAGTATCTCTATCCAGCCATGGCTCCGACACTCTATCCCGTTTTTTAATTTTGGGTACATATTTGTCGATGATGTTGAAAATGATAGAATAGAAGCATGAAACTATCACGTCAAGATCATTGCTTGTTAGCCTATGCTCCCAGTCGACTAGGGATAATTCGAAACCAATACTGTCCAGGTCCGCGTTCTTAAAATCGTAAACAAGTGCATTGTTATGTGATGTACGATGCTTGGGGATTGATGAATTAAATTCGAGGATCCACGCGGAGTGGTGGATGGAGTTCGAGAATAGGTTTTCCTCATTGGAAACGAGTAGAGTATTCACTTCCTCGTGCGAATTGGTGAAGATCAGGTCTAGCCATTTACCACAAGAATTTGGTTGCCCGATAATTTGGTGAAGATCATTGCCGTAAAGAGTGTCGATAAATTTTATATCGACGGCATTAGTTGCATTAATAGGAAGTAATTTATTATCTTCCTCGTCGGGGATAAAAGAAATATTTGGTCGATTGAAATCACCGAGGATAAATATGACATCATTACCGCAGAGTGTATCGTTAACTTCCTCCACTATATGCAATAGATCGTCATAGTTGGATTCGTCGGTATTGGGGGGGATATAGAACGAACCGATGAATATATTCTTCAGGTCAGATTTGATTCTTATGAAGACGTGTTCAAAGGATTTTGAACAATTGGTTGTGATTAATTCACTATTTAAAAAGTCTTTTACAGCTATAAGGACTCCACCCCCTCTGGTGAGACCAGTGGAACTGTAGTCTCTATCGCACCTGTGGATAGTCCAGCTGCTGTCCAAGATCTCTTCATTTAGGAATGTACTATTCAACCATGTTTCGGTCAGTACAAGTACATTATAGCGACATGATTTAGAGTCAATGTAGAGGTTATTAAGTTTGGTTCTCATACCACTACAATTGTGGTAAAAGATTCTTACAACCTCGGGTGGGCTAGGTTTGGGAAGAAGAGATTGGGTGGGATAGGCAGTTGGGGTAGTAACTAGTTAAGGGCGGTAATATCTGTTCATCTCATCACGGCTTTTTTGCAGCTGGGACACATGTATTGATCTTACATGAGCGGCATAAGCGGAGAGATCCTTGGTAACTTGATGAGGATTGATTTGATAATGCTCAAGGTACCTAGTGTACAATTCGAGCAGGGCACTATGATCCGTAGGAAGACCTTCTTGTTGGAGCGAGACAATGAGGCTGGTCCTGGTTTTACCATATATACAGGTAGAGTCAGGTTTGTTATGCATGTACGCTAGAAACAGCCTTACATTGTCAAAGACATTCCTTTCTCTTAACCGTGATAACAAATATCGACTATCGGATGAGTCGGCTGAAATCAAGGTATTTTTTACAACCGGGGGTTGTAACGGGTTTAAGAAAGGAGGTTTCAAGGGGATGTTGTTGGCGCGGCTTACAGAAGAATCAACTGATTTCTGTGTGTCATTAGGAACCTCATTAATGTCAGCATAGGAACGACCTCCGACAATGATGTGGCTTCGAGAAAAGTTAGAGTAGGGATTTTGAATTTTAGTTGTTGTTGTTGCGTTAAGTGTTAGCGGGATAGGTCTGTCCAGGCTCGGAACTGAGTTAGACGCAGTTGGAATGGTGTTAGTATTCGTTCTATTGTAATTGGTTATATTTCGAATTGGGTTAATAGTAGAGTGGGATGGGTTTAACGTGTTAGTGGGAGGGGTGGGTTTCTGATAAAAGTTACTTGGATTATTTACTATTTTAGGGCTAGAACTATTTATTCTACTACTTAACCTATGGCTGTGATGTCTCATGGCAGGATTATTCCGCCTGGACGCGCCTATTGTTGCTACTCCTTCACGTCTACTGGCGATAGATGCTTGTTCTTTCCAACGGCTGATCGATAAATTCTTCCACTTGAAGACGTCAGATTCGCAGTTTAGAAGTAGCCACTCATATTTGGTCGGCATGAGCAGCTTGAAGTTAACGGCTTTCCTGTTTTTACTATGGGAAACAATCTCACATTTTGTAATGGGGATTGAGAAGTTCTTGGCGAAGAACTTGTAAACCCAAGGTACATCTGCTTCTGGCGGGGCGCCTTTGACGAAGTAGGCTGTTACTCCATTAGACACCGAAGTACTAAGTTTTTTTAACGTACTTCGAGATTGCTTTACCACTTTCTTTTTGTTCGTTGATTTCGCCTTGTTTGCATTTAATTTTTTCAGGCGATTGTCCCATTCTTCTTGTGACCAGTTGGTCCCGAATTTAAATATATATTGAGGAGGCAAGTACATCGGTGGTAAGGTGTGAGATGAGCTTGAAGGCGATGAAACTGTTTGGGAGTACAGATTACACGACGTTAAGTTAGGAGCACCAATGGTAAAATTATCACCACAGTTGTTATCCGCCAATATATTTGTGCTGAGGTGGGTCGAGCCATTACCCATTATATCACCTCTGAGTTTTGGGTTTACCCAAACCGCTGGAGCTAAAGGGCTGAATTTTTGACAGTGCATCCCTATAATGGCGTGGACATCCACTATAAAGCGACTTTTCGAAATTCATCCCTTAAGGGGGTGAAATGGGGTTTATTGTAACCGCTGGAGCTATAGGGTTGAAATTTTAACAGTGGATCCCTATAATGACGTGGACCTCCACTAAGAAGCGATTTTTCGAAATTCATCCCCTAAGGGTGTGAAATGGGGTTTTTACAAACCGCTAAAGCTATAGGGCTGATATTTTGACAGTGCATCCCTATAATGGCGTGGACATCCACTATGAAGCCATTTTTCGAAATTCATCCCTTAAGGGGGGACTAGGGTTTATAGGATTTTTTTTCATTTTTTTTTTAAATGAACGCATAATATTTCAAGAATGTTGTGTCAAAATTTCAAGACGATTGGAGCAAAATTTACGAAGTTATGACTATTTTTATACCTGTCAATTTCAAGATTAGAACTAGAATTTATTTGTGTTCAAAACTTTAAAGCGTTTTTCCCACAACTCACGTTTTCAAAGTCGGTGCCCCTCATAACATCAAAAGTACTGCACCGTTCGTTTTGAAATTTTGAACACTATTTCTATACATAATTGACGAGGTAACGCCGGAGAGTTTTTTTCAAATTTGTTAATATTTTTCATTTTATAATAACAAATTAACCGATTTTTCTTCGCAAAAAATACATTTTGTACTTCAAAGTGTTCCCAAAAATTGAAAAATTGAAATTTCGAGAAACCGCCCACGGCGTTACCTGCGCAAAGCGATTATCTAACGATATCTATTTGATTTTTTCATGTGAGATGATCCAGCACCGAGTTATGAGGGGCACCGCAATTCAACTTTTTTCCGAGACGCTCCACAAAAACTGCTGCCATTGCCCTATTTTTCAATATTTCTCCATAAAAATTTTACAGAATATTCTTCGAATATCATACTAGAATGTACCATTGTCGTTAATAAATAAATGTTAATTGCTTCATACAAAAAAAAATCACAAAAAAGTGCCTTTTTTACACGAATTAACCATAGTCCTCCCTTAGGGGGGGAAATGGGGTTTATTCAAACCGCTGGAGCTATAGGGTTGAAATTTTAAATGTGGATATCTATAATGACGTGGACATCCACTAAAGAGCGATTTTTCGAAATTCATCCCCTAAGGGTGTGAAATGGGGTTTTTACAAACCGCTAAAGCTATAGGGCTGAAATTTTGACAGTGCATTCCTATAATGACGTTTACATCCAGTAATCCACTAAAGAGCGATTTTTCAAAATTCATCCCCCTAAGGGTGTCAAATAGGGTTTTTACAAACCGCTAAAGCTATAGGGCTGAAATTTGGACAGTGCATCCCTATAATGGAGTGGACATCCACTATAAAGCGATTTTTCGAAATTCATCCCTTAAGCGGGTGAAATAGGGTTTATCCAAACCGCTGGAGCTATAGGGTTGAAATTTTAACAGTGCATCCCTATAATGACGTGGACATCCACTAAAGAGCGATTCTTCAAAATTCATCCCCTAAGGGTGTGAAAAAGGGTTTTTACAAACCGCTAAAGCTATAGGGCTGAAATTTTGACAGTGCATCCCTATAATGACGTGGATATCCACTATAAAGCGATTTTTCGAAATTCATCCCCTAAGGGGGTGAAATGGGGTTTATCCAAACCGCTGGAGCTATAGGGCTGAAATTTGGACAGTGCATCCCTATAATGGAGTGGACATCCACTATAAAGCGATTTTTCGAAATTCATCCCCTAAGGGGGTGAAATGGGGTTTATCCAAACCGTTGGAGCTATAGGGCTGAAATTTTGGCAGTGCATCCCTATAATGGCGTGGACATCCACTAAAAAGCGATTTTTCGAAATTCATCCCCTAAGGGGGTGAAATGGGGTTTATCCAAACCGCTGGAGCTATAGGGCTGAAATTTGGACAGTGCATCCCTATAATGGAGTGGACATCCACTATAAAGCGATTTTTCGAAATTCATCCCCTAAGGGGGTGAAATGGGGTTTATCCAAACCGTTGGAGCTATAGGGCTGAAATTTTGGCAGTGCATCCCTATAATGGCGTGGACATCCGCTAAGAAGCGATTTTTCGAAATTCATCCCCTGAGGGGGTGAATTGGGTTTACCCAAACCGCTGGAGCTAAAGGGCTGAAATTTTGACAGTGCATCCCTATAATGGCGTGGACATCCACTATAAAGCGACTTTTCGAAATTCATCCCTTAAGGGGGTGAAATGGGGTTTATTGTAACCGCTGGAGCTATAGGGTTGAAATTTTAACAGTGGATCCCTATAATGACGTGGACATCCACTAAAGAGCGATTTTTCGAAATTCATCCCCTAAGGGTGTGAAATGGGGTTTTTACAAACCGCTAAAGCTATAGGGCTGATATTTTGACAGTGCATCCCTATAATGGCGTGGACATCCACTATGAAGCCATTTTCGAAATTCATCCCTTAAGGGGGGACTAGGGTTTATAGGATTTTTTTTCATTTTTTTTTAAATGAATGCATAATATTTCAAGAATGTTGTGTCAAAATTTCAAGACGATTGGAGCAAAATTTACGAAGTTATGACTATTTTTATACCTGTCAATTTCAAGATTAGAACTAGAATTTATTTGTGTTCAAAACTTTAAAGCGTTTTTCCCACAACTCACGTTTTCAAAGTCGGTGCCCCTCATAACATCAAAAGTACTGCACCGTTCGTTTTGAAATTTTGAACACTATTTCTATACATAATTGACGAGGTAACGCCGGAGAGTTTTTTTTCAAATTTGTTAATATTTTTCATTTTATAATAACAAATTAACCGATTTTTCTTCGCAAAAAATACATTTTGTACTTCAAAGTGTTCCCAAAAATTGAAAAATTGAAATTTCGAGAAACCGCCCACGGCGTTACCTGCGCAAAGCGATTATCTAACGATATCTATTTGATTTTTTCATGTGAGATGATCCAGCACCGAGTTATGAGGGGCACCGCAATTCAACTTTTTTCCGAGACGCTCCACAAAAACTGCTGCCATTGCCCTATTTTTCAATATTTATCCATAAAAATTTTACAGAATATTCTTCGAATATCATACTAGAATGTACCATTGTCGTTAATAAATAAATGTTAATTGCTTCATACAAAAAAAATCACAAAAAAGTGCCTTTTTTTACACGAATTAACCATAGTCCCCCCTTAGGGGGGGAAATGGGGTTTATTCAAACCGCTGGAGCTATAGGGTTGAAATTTTAAATGTGGATATCTATAATGACGTGGACATCCACTAGAGAGCGATTTTTCGAAATTCATCCCCTAAGCGTGTGAAATGGGGTTTTTACAAACCGCTAAAGCTATAGGGCTGAACTTTTGACAGTGCATCCCTATAATGGCGTGGACATCCACTAAGAAGCGATTTTTCGAAATTCATCCCCTAAGGGGGTGAAATGGGGTTTACCCACACCGCTTGAGCTATAGGGCTGAAATTTTGACAGTGCATCCCTATAACGGCGTGAACATCCACTAAGAAGCGATTTTTCAAAATTCATCCCTTAAGGGTGTGAAATGGGGTTTTTACAAACCGCTAAAGCTATAGGGCTGAAATTTGGACAGTGCATCCCTATAATGATGTTTACATCCACTAAAGAGCGATTTTTCGAAATTCATCCCCTAAGGGTGTGAAATAGGGTTTTTACAAACCGCTAAAGCTATAGGGCTGAAGTTTGGACAGTGCATCCCTATAATGGAGTGGACATCCACTATAAAGCGATTATTCGAAATTCATCCCTTAAGCGGGTGAAATAGGGTTTATCCAAACCGCTGGAGCTATAGGGTTGAAATTTTAACAGTGCATCCGTATAATGACGTGGACATCCACTAAAGAGCGATTTTTCGAAATTCATCCCCTAAGGGTGTGAAATGGGGTTTTTACAAACCGCTAAAGCTATAAGGCTGAAATTTTGACAGTGCTTCCCTATAACGGCGTGGACATCCACTAAGAAGCGATTTTTCGAAATTCATCCCCTAAGGGGGTGAAATGGGGTTTACCCACACCGCTTGAGCTATAGGGCTGAAATTTGGACAGTGCATCCCTATAATGGCGTGAACATCCACTAAGAAGCGATTTTTCAAAATTCATCCCCTAAGGGGGTGAAATAAGGTTTATCCAAACCGCTAAAGTTTTAGGGCTGAAATTTTAACAGTGCATCCCTATAATGGAGTGGACATCCACTATAAGGCAATTTTTCGAAATTTATCCCCTAAGAGGGTGAAATGGGGTTTACCCAAACCGCTTGAGCTATAGGGCTGAAATTTTGAACAGTGCATCCCCTTAATGACGTGGACATCCATTAAGAAACGATTTTTCGAAATTCATCCCCTGAGGGGGTTAAGTGGGGTTAAGCCAAACCGCTGGAGCTAAAAGGCTGAAATTTTGACAGTGCATATTTATAATGAAGTGGACATTTACTAAGAAGCGATTTTTCGAAATTCGTCCCCTAAAGGGGTGAAATGGGGTTACCAAACTACTGGAGCTACAGGGTTGAAATTTGGACAGTGCATCCCTATAATGACGTGGACATCCACTAAGAGGCGATTACTCGAAATGCACCCCCAAAGGGGATAAAATTGGGTTAACCCAAACCTCCGAAGCTGAAGGGCTGAAATTTTGACAGTGCATCCCTATAATCACGTAGAAATGAATGACTCGAAATTCACTTTATTTAATATTCATTTGTGATTGCTTCATAATTTCCACGTAAATAGGCGAACAAACTTAACGAACGTTCGTCAAACCCTAAAATGTCACTTTTCTTGATGACATATACATGCCAATCTCTGCTTCAAAACTTGCAGATTTGTTGAGCAGAGGTGATATTCCCAGCAATTTGTTTACCATATTTATTAAAAAAATGCACTATAATAAACAATTTTTAGGGATAATAACAGCTGACTTTTTTGTTGGTTTTTTTAAGGAAAACATTGCACATAATAAACAGTTTTTAAAGGCGTTGCAAGGCACGCGGGTTTTATGCTAGTGAGTTCATAAATTATAAAAATAGTCCATTTTTTGCAGTCAAAAATGAGTTTACAGCCGCTAAAAAATATACCCCGAAAATAAGGGTATTTCCTTCTTAGTATTTTGTTTGCGTCCCTTTCGCTTCATTTAGTCTTTGAGCGTTGAAGCGGTGGTACTTGTACTTGATTAACGAAAAATACAGTATTTGAAACAATGACGACGGAAACTGAATTGGATACTAGAAAAATTATATTAAATTTATAGCTGGAACACAAAACTTATCGGGAAATCGGAAAAATTGTGAGAAAAAGTCATATGACCGTCAAAAAAATTATTGAAAAATTTCAAAACACGGAAAGTGTAGAAATTTTACCGCGTTCAGGACGACCAAGGAAGTTGGATGCTGCACAAATTAAGACTACTGCAAAAGAGGCTAAACAAAATCCTCAATCTAGTGTTGTGCGCATTACCGAAGAACTCAATAATATCATAACGGACTCGAAAAAACGAGTGGGTGCATCGACAATACGAAGGGTATTTAATAACAATGGCTTGCACGGTCGAGTTTCGCGTAAAAAGCCCTACATTTCCGATAAAAATAAAAAAAAACGTGTACAATAGCCAAAAAATATAAAAATTATGGGGTTTCTTTTTGTAAAAATGTCTTTACGGACGAGAGCAAATTTAAAATATTTGGCAAAAGAAAGTGCTGAAAAATATGGCGAGCAAAAAACACAGCATTTGCCCAAAAAAATGTTTGCAGCACTGTGAAACATGGTGGAGGATCGGTCATGGTCTGGGGGTGCAAGGCAGCTTCGGGAATAGGAAACCTTGTGTTTATTGAGAACACCATGAACAAGGCAGGTTACCTGGATATATTGCGACAAAATTTAGCACCTAGTGTTGAGAAACTAGGGATACCAAGTGCTTAGGTATTCCAACAAGACAACGATCCCAGCACACATCGCGCTTGGTTACGGAATGGCTTCTCTACAGTATTCCAAAATGGTTACCCATCCTCCCCAGATCACCAGATCTGAGCTCCATTGAGCATTTATGGGATCATTTGGACTAGAAAATTCGGCAGCGATCAATAACGACGAAAGGGGATTTGAAGGAGGCCTTAAAGGGAGAATGGCAAAAAATAACGGGGGATATGACAACTAAGCTGGTCGAATCCATGCCAAGAAGGCTAGATACAGTGATCCAAGCGAAAGGGGCGCAAACAAAATACTAGGAAGGTACCTAATACAGTTATTTTCGTGGTAATTTTCTAGCAGCTGTAAACTCACTTTTGACTGCAAAAAAATGGACTATTTCTATATTTTATGAACTCATTGTGTGTTATTTAAAAATTTTGAAGTATTTTTTTTTGCTAAGGTTACGTCAATTCATGTTTAATAATCTGAGTTATTTTTTGTTTTTCTATGTCCACCGAGTTCCTGGAAATCCGATACGAAAGAACAAAATTTCGGGTGTAAACTCACTTTTGACTCTGACAGTAGATCGCCATGAACTATTTATTGGGATTAGTAGGCGTTTCTGAAATATTAAGGGCGTTTTCAATGATTCAAACTTGCGGCATATTTGCTTTTGCATGTTGTTCAATGAAGCAACTTGCAAAAGCACAGTGTTCAATGATTAAAACTTCAAAGCAAATGATTGCATACTTTGCCAGCTTTTTCAAATACTTGCAGTTGTAATTTTGAAGAAGAAGACACGTTAGTGCTGCCATACATTTTTGTTTTACTCACTTTTTCATTATTAATTTAACCAATAATGATTTCTTTTTCATTTTTCTCTGCACGAAATGGGAGACATTACTCGTATCCGCACTTTCTATTAGAATTTTGTTCTCAACAATTCCAATTAATGTTTTTAAATTTCTTTTATCCATTTTGTTTTCAGTTTCTCGCAATACGTAAGTAGTGGAAGAACTAATTTCACGTATGTCAGCTGACAATTTTGACATATAATGAGTTATGTTCAATGATGCATGTTGTTTGCTTTTGCCTGTTGCTTAAGCTGTCAGTAAACGTCATTTGCTTTCGTGCAAGTCTGCAAAAGCATCCTGCATCATTGAAAACACCCTAAATTTGTATTCTGTCGTATTTTGCTAAATTACATGTTATACAATTATTGCTAAATTTATGAATTAAGCGTTTGAGCTCTGGATAGAAATAATAATTTTTTAATTCCTCGTAGTTCTCATTTATTCCTTTGTGGTTCGTATTCTTATGGGCCTTTTCTATTATGTTTACCATTTCCTCTTCCCTTTTCCACATCTTTAGCCTTTAGAGTGCATTTTACGAATCTGAAACTTTTACTATTGCTAAATAGTTCGATCAAAATTTTCTGTAGCACATTATATTTGACGTCTCCTATGTTGGAATAAATCCCTGTCACACCTTTCTTTATCTCTCTCCTTAATAAATGATTTAGGTAATCTTCTTTGTGCAAATCTTCTTCAGCTATAACTATTTGTTTATATTTTCTATACGGAATAATTATCTCTTTATCCTTCTTCTCGACTAAGTGAATTTGGCTGTAATATTTATTTACAATACCTTCAACTATGGGTATATGATCGTTTTGGTCTTCGACACCACTATGAATTGTGGCTCGATCTCTAGTTTGATAATCTTCCTCTACTTCGTTTATCTGCAGAGTTTCCTCATTAATTCTACTTAAAAAGTCCGCAACTTTATTATCTCTTCCTTTCAGATATTCTATATCAAAATCAAATTCATTTAGCTTAATCCTCCACCTTTGCAGTTTTGCATTCGGCTCTTTTAGAGAATTTAACCATACCAGTGGTTGGTGGTCTGTTCTTATTGTGAATTTCTGACCGAAGAGATATGGTCGGAAATATTTAGTGGCCCAGATTATGGCCAAAAGTTCTTTTTCTATAGTCGAATACTTTGTTTCGTGTTCGTTCAAAGTGCGACTCGCGAAACATATTGGGTGACCCTCTTGAGACAAAACAGCACCAATCGCAAATTGACTGGCATCCGTAGTAAGAGTAAATCTCTTCCTAAAATCTGGATATCTCAACACAGGGTATTCAGTAATTAGCCGTTTAAGCTTCTCAAAGGCTTCAACATACCGTGGATCTTTTTCGTTGATCCGTTTATCTTTATTTAGATAAAATGTCATAGGTTGTGCGACTTTTGCAAAGCCCTTAATAAATTTTCTTTAATAGCCAGTAATATCTAGAAAGCTTTTAATTGCTTTTCTAGTCCTTGGCAACTGCAGATTTCTAATTGCTACTATTTTTTGTTCGTTAGGTTTAATTCCCTCATTGGTTAATATGTGACCTAAGTATTCGGACTCTTTAGCAAAGAATTTGCATTTATCCACCTGGATCTTCAAATTTTACTTCCTCAATCTTTCAAATCCTTACTAATATTATAAATGCGAAAGTAACTCTGTCTGTCTGTCTGTCTGTCTGTCTGTCTGTTACGCTTTCACGCCTAAACCACTAAACCGATTTTGATGAAATTTGCTACAGACATAGTTTAGACCTTGGAGACGGACATAGGCTACTTTTTATTGCGAAAAAAAGGGTTTAAGGGAGTGAAATGGGGTTCAATAAGTTGTAAGGGGATTTTTTATCTTTACTTTTTTTTTCTATTGTATAAAAAGTAACTGACTGACAGACAACGCACAACCTAACCGGCTGGAGCTAAAGGGCTGAAATTTTGACAGTGCATCCCTATAATGGCGTGGACATCCACTAAAAAGCGATTTTTCGAAATTCATCCCCTAAGGGGGTGAAATGGGGTTTATCCAAACCGCTGGAGCTATAGGGCTGAAATTTGGACAGTGCATCCCTATAATGGGGTGGACATCCACTAAAAAGCGATTTTTCGAAATTCATCCCCTAAGGGGGTGAAATGGGGTTTATCCAAACCGCTGGAGCTATAGGGCTGAAATTTGGACAGTGCATCCCTATAATGGGGTGGACATCCACTATAAAGCGATTTTTCGAAATTCATCCCCTAAGGGGGTGAAATGGGGTTTATCCAAACCGTTGGAGCTATAGGGCTGAAATTTTGGCAGTGCATCCCTATAATGGCGTGGACATCCGCTAAGAAGCGATTTTTCGAAATTCATCCCCAAAGGGGGTGAATTGGGTTTACCCAAACCGCTGGAGCTATAGGGCTGAAATTTTGATAGTGCTTCCCTATAATGGCGTGGACATCCACTATAAAGCGGTTTTTCGAAATTCATCCCTTAAGGGGGTGAAATGGGGTTTATTGTAACCGCTGGAGCTATAGGGTTGAAATTTTAACAGTGGATCCCTATAATGACGTGGACATCCACTAAAGAGCGATTTTTCGAAATTCATCCCCTAAGGGTGTGAAATGGGGTTTTTACAAACCGCTGGAGCTAAAGGGCTGAAATTTTGACAGTGCATCCCTATAATGGCGTGGACATCCACTAAAAAGCGATTTTTCGAAATTCATCCCCTAAGGGGGTGAAATGGGGTTTATCCAAACCGCTGGAGCTATAGGGCTGAAATTTGGACAGTGCATCCCTATAATGGAGTGGACATCCACTATAAAGCGATTTTTCGAAATTCATCCCCTAAGGGGGTGAAATGGGGTTTATCCAAACCGTTGGAGCTATAGGGCTGAAATTTTGGCAGTGCATCCCTATAATGGCGTGGACATCCGCTAAGAAGCGATTTTTCGAAATTCATCCCCCAAGGGGGTGAATTGGGTTTACCCAAACCGCTGGAGCTATAGGGCTGAAATTTTGACAGTGCGTCCCTATAATGGCGTGGACATCCACTGTAAAGCGATTTTTCGAAATTCATCCCTTAAGGGGGTGAAATGGGGTTTATTGTAACCGCTGGAGCTATAGGGTTGAAATTTTAACAGTGGATCCCTATAATGACGTGGACATCCACTAAAGAGCGATTTTTCGAAATTCATCCCCTAAGGGTGTGAAATGGGGTTTTTACAAACCGCTGGAGCTAAAGGGCTGAAATTTTGACAGTGCATCCCTATAATGGCGTGGACATCCACTAAAAAGCGATTTTTCGAAATTCATCTCCTAAGGGGGTGAAATGGGGTTTATCCAAACCGCTGGAGCTATAGGGCTGAAATTTGGACAGTGCATACCTATAATGGAGTGGACATCCACTATAAAGCGATTTTTCGAAATTCATCCCCTAAGGGGGTGAAATGGGGTTTATCCAAACCGTTGGAGCTATAGGGCTGAAATTTTGGCAGTGCATCCCTATAATGGCGTGGACATCCGCTAAGAAGCGATTTTTCGAAATTCATCCCCTAAGGGGGTGAATTGGGTTTACCCAAACCGCTGGAGCTAAAGGGCTGAAATTTTGACAGTGCATCCCTATAATGGCGTGGACATCCACTATAAAGCGACTTTTCGAAATTCATCCCTTAAGGGGGTGAAATGGGGTTTATTGTAACCGCTGGAGCTATAGGGTTGAAATTTTAACAGTGGATCCCTATAATGACGTGGACATCCACTAAAGAGCGATTTTTCGAAATTCATCCCCTGAGGGTGTGAAATGGGGTTTTTACAAACCGCTAAAGCTATAGGGCTGATATTTTGACAGTTGTAACGGCCGCCCCAAGAAGCCAGCATTTTAAAAAATAAAAATAAAAAAAAAAAAAAAATAAAAAAAAAATATCATCTTACCCCCATAGGCGAACTTTGGACTCAAATTAGTCAACTAAAAATTTATAAAATGGATGGCAACACGGCCTCCACTTGTTGGCTGATTCCACAAGTCAATGCTTAAACTTTTTTTCTGATCTGGCAACTTCCAGACCCAGGAAATGTAAGAAAACACCATGATACTCAATACAGAGGAATGCCAGTTAACGGGAAAGATTGAAAGCGATAGAAAAATATTGAAAGCGGTAAAAGGATTTTGGTCTCGCTGGGAAGAATTGGAATCGGGAAGTGGGAGTCAGTCGGGAGAATTCGAGTTGGGTGCGCGGATGTTGCTTTTTTAGATGTTGAGAATTGTGGATTATTATTTCTCTTAGCAAAAAAAAATATAGTGAATAGAAAGTATATAGTAAGAAAGGGTGTCTGGAATGGAAATTACGACTAAATCTTTTTTAAATTATCATCTGCTTTTGCTGCGGGGAATTTGAAGTAATCGTGGAGGAGTTGAACCGTGGAATTATGAAAGCTAAGTTTTTTTTATATATATATTTTCTAAAATAGCTATGAGAAAACCCCAAGTTAAATACAATAGTGTGAATATTTAACTTCGGGTTAATCATTAAGATAGTTATCCATTCCTTTTTTTCAAGATAACGCCAATTTTTTTATCAAGTACCGTTAATGTTAAAACCATGCAAACCCACTAACGGGAAACAGGAGAGAGTCTGGAGATTTTGAGTTGGGCGCGCGGAGATTTTCTTTTGGACGTTGAGAGGGTGCATTATTAAGTTTCAAAGTAAATAAAAATATAGTGAATAGCCAGTGAAAAGTTATCTGGATTGGAAATTACGACTAAATTCTGTTTATATGATCATCTGCTTTTGTTCTGGGGGATTTGACGGAATCGTGGAGGAGTTGAACCGTGGAATTATGAAAGCTAAGTTTTTTTTTTATATATATTTTCTAAAATAGCTATGAGAAAACCCCAAGTTAAATACAATAGTGTGAATATTTAACTTCGGGTTAATCATTAAGATAGTTATCCATTCCTTTTTTTCAAGATAACGCCAATTTTTTTATCAAGTACCGTTAATGTTAAAACCATGCAAACCCACTAACGGGAAACAGGAGAGAGTCTGGAGATTTTGAGTTGGGCGCGCGGAGATTTTCTTTTGGACGTTGAGAGGGTGCATTATTAAGTTTCAAAGTAAATAAAAATATAGTGAATAGCCAGTGAAAAGTTTTCTGGATTGGAAATTACGACTAAATTCTGTTTATATGATCATCTGCTTTTGTTCTGGGGGATTTGACGGAATTGTGGAGGAGTTGAACCGTGGAATTATGAAAGCTAAGTTTTTTTTATATATATATTTTCTAAAATAGCTATGAGAAAACCCCAAGTTAAATACAATAGTGTGAATATTTAACTTCGGGTTAATCATTAAGATAGTTATCCATTCCTTTTTTTCAAGATAACGCCAATTTTTTTATCAAGTACCGTTAATGTTAAAACCATGCAAACCCACTAACGGGAAACAGGAGAGAGTCTGGAGATTTTGAGTTGGGCGCGCGGAGATTTTCTTTTGGACGTTGAGAGGGTGCATTATTAAGTTTCAAAGTAAATAAAAATATAGTGAATAGCCAGTGAAAAGTTTTCTGGATTGGAAATTACGACTAAATTCTGTTTATATGATCATCTGCTTTTGTTCTGGGGGATTTGACGGAATTGTGGAGGAGTTGGGCCGTGAATTATGAAAGCTAAGTTTTTTTATATATATTTTCTAAAATAGCTATGAGAAAACCCCAAGTTAAATACAATAGTGTGAATACTTAACTTCGGGTTAATCATTAAGATAGTTATCCATTCCTTTTTCAAGATAACGCCAATTTTTTTATCAAGTACCGTTAATATTAAAATCATGCAAACCCACTAACGGGAAACATTAAAAACCAGAGAAAGTATCGGAACTCAGAGAGAGGATTTTGGTCTCGCTTGGGAGAATCTGGGAGTAGAAGAGAGTCTGGATACTTTGAGTTGGGTGCGCGGATGTTTTCTTTTAGATGTTGAGAGTTGTGCATTATTATTTCTCTTAGTAAAACAAAAATTAGTGACTAAAAACGTGAAAAGTTTTCTGGATTGGATCCAACGGATTTGTACTAGTTATCTTGATGATTCGAGTTTTGAAATTTTCATAATAAAATTTTTTCTGTCATTCACAAAATTAAACATATATATATTTGTCATAGACCTATTCACGTCAATAATGATCGTGAATTGTTTTCTCTCTTTGCGGTTAGCAGAGCCTTACCAGTAATGAATTGGTGCTTATTTCTACTGAATAATAATAAAAGAATTAGGATTTAATGGAGAGGAATTCGTAACTTCGGAAAATCATTCTGCGGATTTGTATGAATTAAATCCGTGGTGCCAGTCGCTACCCCTCCCACTACCTACTTACTACTCACCTCACACACATATTTTGATAGGATTTACATTTTATTTAATGAATGCGCTATAGTTAAAACGTGGTATCGGTAGCAGAAGTACGAATATAATTGAATTTTTAATGATAACACTAAGTACTAAAATATTAGGGAATCTGATGAATTAACGATACATTAGTAGCGACCAATGTAGTGGTACAAACCTGATGTTAGTCTATTGAAAAAATAACGAAGTAAAAGAAGAAATCTATTGAATTAATCATAGATTAATGTCGGCCACCTTACTAACATGATCGTAAATCTAATTTAACAAAAAAAAAAAAAAAAAAACAGACAAGGGGAAATAATATAGGAAATTTAATGAATTAGAAGGCGGATTACCACCGACCATTTATACTAAGGTAAACTTAAATTTAATTTAACGGAAAAAAGAAATAATATATGGAATTTAATGAATTAGAGACGGATTAACATCGACCATTTATGCTAGTATAAACGTAAATTTAATTTAACGGCAAGAAGGGAATTAAGTAAATCGAATTAGAGAATTAACTATATAGCAATAACCACCATATTTAAAAGACTAAACGGGGATTGCGAGAAACTATCTCTACTAGTATGAAGTTGATGTAAGCCCCCCCCGTTGGCCCTCGGGATCATGGGCGACCCAACCTGGGGTAAGTGCGCGTCACCTCCTGGTCTTGTGTAAAGTAACCCCTCGAATGACTAGTGACCAATGACCATTCTTACTCTCCCCCCTTCTTGACCCCCCCTCTCGTTGGTCGCGGACGGCTCACGTAGCCCCATTATCGCCCCTTTTCTTTCGTTAAATTTTCTTTAATGGCACGAGTTTTTAAACAGTCTAACTGTCATCCCTTCTGTATCCCTGCACCACGAACCCCACCCCATCCGGCGAGCTAGCTTGAGCATCGCAAGTCGTGCCGACTTCAGGTGCATGGGATACAAGTATTCTAGGCGATACCCTCCCGGCGGTCGGACCGTCCCTGCCACACCTTCTTCGTTCACCCTTTCTCCATCCCTTGTTTTGTGACGATGACTTCTGGCCTTTAGGGCCCACTCCCTTCTTCGTGCTCCGGCACAAATTTCTTAGACAGTTACAAATGGCGCCCAACGTTGGGCTAAGGAGCTTAATTCACGTTGAGTTCCTTAGTCTAACGGACAGATGGCATGGACAAGTCTGTGTGTCACTCAGTGACATTTTAACTTTCCCTGTCGGCATTTTTTTCTTCTAGTATTTTGTTCTCCATCCCAGGCCATCATTTCTTAATCAGTTCCTTCTTCAAATCAGCCGACCTTTTTGTTATTCGCTTTGTGGCTTAGGCCAGCGAGAGAAGTCTGGAGTGGACTTCCTTCTCCCTTATCTCACCTCTCAGTCCAAGTTCCTCCGGCTTCTGGGCATGGGCGAAGGTGCTTACCGCGGTGCCTTAGCCCTTATCACTTTTTCTCTTTCCTCCTTCCTATCTTTCTTCTTCTTCACCCACTTCAACTTTCATTATCTTTCAGCGGTAGCTTCCCTAAATCGTTGTACTGTTCCTGTCAGTGAGGCTCGGAGTCTGGTTAACAGGCGTACAACGCCTGACTCT
The DNA here is from genome assembly GCA_949987705.1 of Thereva unica. Taxonomy (NCBI): domain Eukaryota; kingdom Metazoa; phylum Arthropoda; class Insecta; order Diptera; family Therevidae; genus Thereva; species Thereva unica. The sequence goes on from OX465281.1 coordinate 88,685,151, forward strand.
GCGCGAGCCTACACTGACAGAGAACACCACTCTCTAATTTCCTTCTCTTCATTTTGTAGCATGGGTGGGTTTATTCTGGAACGTCGGTTCTGTCCCGTCTGGGCTATCAGGCGTCCTATCGCCTGGCCTTGCGACAGAATCGATGTTGCAGAATGCAACCACACCTCCCGTTCCATGAACGCTCTGGCAATCCGCTTTCCTGGGGCTCAGCAGAGTTGCTGACCAGTTGTGGTGGGTTGCCAGAACATTCACCCCCAAATTCATGTGGAGGCTTCTATCTCTCTCTTTCTTCTTGGTCACAGTGGATCCGGTCATGATAAGGGGTTGCCGTATATCGGATGATAGGGACATCGGTGTTGGGGGTGTTGTTAGGCACCAGTCTAACGCCAACCCCAACACTGATCCCGAAGGTGAATACACTTGGTGTTTCTGACGACGTGGATGCCAATCTGCACGGAGTACAGGCAGACTGTCATCGGCGCCGTCAGCCACCGTACCCTTGGAGGGGACATCCTTCCCTGGGGGCCACATCGAAGATTAAATAAAACAAAGTAAATAAAAAATTTTCGTCACTGTATGATCATTCTGCTCTCTCTACTTTATTAAAAATAAATATATGTATATAGATTTTTTCTCTTCTCTTCTAATTTTGGATTTCGGATTTTCGTCATTCGGATTTTCGTCACTGTATGATCATTCTGCTCTCTCTACTTTATTAAAAATAAATATATGTATATAGATTTTTTCTCTTCTCTTCTAATTTTGGATTTCGGATTTTCGTCATTCGGATTTTCGTCACTGTATGATCATTCTGCTCTCTCTACTTTATTAAAAATAAATATATATATATATAGATTTTGTCTCTTCTCTTCTAATTTTGAATTTCGGACTTTCGTCATTCGGATTTTCGTCACTGTACGAGCATTCTGCTCCCTCTATTTTATTATAACTAAATATACATATAGATTTTCTCTTCTAATTTCGATTTTCGGATTTGCGTCATTGAGCCAGGTTTTCCTTCCGAGTTTTATTTCTTTTGGCGATAGCCATTATTACTGGACGGTCACAGAATTTGCTAATAACAGTCGTACCATTTTCTTAAATTTTGGGTTTCCCTAGGTCACTATTTGCTAGTCGGTCTCCCAACCATGTCAAGGAATCGGAATGAAAAGGGGCAATTTGCCCCAGGTAAACAGGTTGAAGGAGACGATGAGAACACTCCATCTGAAGAAGGAGATCTGGAACGGGACGCCGTGCTGACAGCCCTGGCTGAGCAAGTGGCGGCCCTACAACACGAAATGGAGCGGATGAAACAGCGCGGCCCCCAAGAACCACCCCTAAATGAGACTGTGTCTAACTTTCTGCACTTGCCTACGTCGCCTGGAGCGGGGCCCAGTGGCATTCCTCCGCGGTCCAGCAGCGTCGGGGAGCGCCCCCATTACCGCCCTGAATATACCGGCTCTGCAATCAGGCAGAAGTCGCCAGTCTTGAACTGGAACCTCAAGTTCACGGGTCGCCCTGGAGAAACCTCGGCCGAGGAATTTCTCTATCGACTCGACACCCGAGCTCGAGATGAGGACATACCATCACGGGAGCTGGTGCGGAATGTGGCCGCGTTACTGACAGGACCCGCTGAGGACTGGTACTGGACCCAGTTCCGGAGACAACATTTCAGTCCCTTGTGGGCGGATTTCAAGTCTGGTCTAGTAGGTCAGTTTGGAGGACTTGAAACAGACTATGAAATAATCAGTCAGATGCTAGAAACTAAACAATTCAACCAAACCTACGACACTTTCTCGTCAAAGATAATAGCCCTGGCGAACCGCCTATCGCGGCCGATGCCCCCCATCGAGCTGATGCGCATCATTATGACCAATTTAAACGCGACCTTGGGGATCGCCATAATCGGATCTACCTACGCAGACCTACGCCAGCTCCGCGAAGCATGCATTCGTGTAGAGAGATGGCAGAGGGCCAAGAAGGAGGAGAGCCGCCCTTCGCACCGAGTACATGAATTGGACGACTTACACCCACAGCCACCGGCCTTGTCCCATCCCAACTACCTTCGCGACACACCAACACCTGCAGTAGAAGAGATGAGGGCTGACGCTACTCCGCGCCGCCCCGTCACGTGTTGGAACTGCAATCAAGAGGGACACTCGTTCTCGGATTGCCCTTCTCCAAATAGGAAGATTTTCTGCTATAGATGTGGGCGCCCCGAAGTCTACACTACTTCCTGTCCAGTCTGTTCGGGAAACCGGAACCTGGGTGCGAGGCCCCGGGGAGGTTCGCGCCCGACTTAGTCCCTGAAAATTCCCCCCTTATACTGGATTTATCTACCAGCCTGTCTAATATCTCTGACCTATCGACCATGGAATCTCTGCCGGACTTCCCTTCACCGCAGGTCAGAGCCTCCTTTATGTATCGATGGGCCAATTATCATCGAGTCCGTAAGAGAATATTTAATGACGTTACCGAACAACCACCAGTTCACAAAGCCCCGCGTATTAGGTTATGTGCAATGGAAAAGCGGGCACACAGTCAAAAGATCGTCGCCGCCGTATTACATGAGAACGGGGATGATCGACCTTTCGTCAACGTACAAATTCAAGGTACAACCATAACCGGCCTGCTGGACACCGGCGCCAGCATTAGTTGCTTGGGTAGAGGGGCGGAGTTGTTCCTCCAGGAGAACCCAGCCATTAAACTATACCGCTTACGCGCCGATGTCCAGGTAGCTGACGGTACGCCTAAGGACGTAATCGGTTTCATTACTGTCCCAGTATCTTATGGACCGAAAACCATCACTATGACCATATATGTAGTTCCTGGCTTGGCCCAGAACCTTTACCTGGGAGTTGATTTTTGGAGGGCCTTTAGTTTGGCCCCTCATATAATAGGGGAACTCCATCATACCCCACAGCAAGATCCCAATTGCCATAACCTTGAGGAGTCTCAACAGGAGCGACTGAACCGGGCTCGAGCGCGGTTCCCGTCTTTCGACACCTGTGGGCTCGGCAGAACTCACCTGGAACAGCATGTGATCGACACTGGCGAGGCGGTGCCTATTAAGCAGAGGCACTATCCGGTCTCTCCCGCCATTCAGGCCCTCATGTATGAGGAGGTCGATCGCATGTTGAGTTTAGGTGTGATCGAAGAGTCCAACAGTCCATGGAACTCGCCCGTGGTCCTGGTCCGCAAACCTGGAAAGGTCCACCTCTGTTTGGACTCCCGCAAAGTTAATGCGGTAACAGTGAAGGATGCCTATCCACTGCCTCATATAGACGGTCTCCTGGGGCGCTTGCAAGACACGAAGTTCATCTCTGCGATTGACCTTAAGGACGCCTTTTGGCAAATTCCCTTAGAGGAAAAGTCGAGGGAAAAGACAGCCTTCACCGTCCCAGGAAGACCGCTGTATCAGTTTACAGTGATGCCGTTCGGGCTTTGTAACGCTCCGCAACGCATGTGTCGCCTCATGGATAAAGCGATACCAGGCTCTCTTAGAGAAAATGTGTTTGTCTACTTAGACGATTTGTTGGTGGTGTCTCCTGACTTTGAGACCCACCTCAAGTTGTTGGAAAAGGTCGCTGACTGCCTTCGTCGCTCCGGGTTGACAGTAAATCTGTCCAAGAGCCGGTTTTGCGTCAGGGAGGTGAAATATTTGGGGTTCATCATTGGCGATGGGTCCCTAAAAACGGACCCCGACAAGGTGGCAGCCATCAGGGACTTCCCAGTTCCAAAGTCAGCCAAGCAGGTGAGACGCTTTTTAGGTATGACCGGATGGTATAGGCGCTTCATAGGCAACTATGCGAGCATCGCCTCACCCATCACGGACTGCCTAAAAGGTGGCAAATTTGCTTGGTCTGACGACGCCCAACAAGCATTCATGGAACTTAAGAAGTTAATGATGTCTGCTCCCTTACTGGTCACCCCAGATTTCACTCGCCCCTTTTACATCCAGTGTGATGCCAGTAAAACGGGGGTAGGAAGTGTCCTTTTCCAAAGACAGGGCGATGAAGAACATCCCATCGCATATTTCTCTAAGAAGCTCAACAGCGCCCAGCGTAATTATTCCATCACGGAACTCGAGTGCTACGCGGCGGTGCTGAGCGTTAAGAAGTTCCGGGCGTATGTGGAAGGGCAGCCATTCACTATAATTACCGACCATGCCAGCTTGAGGTGGCTCATGAGCCAGACAGACCTAAACGGTCGCCTAGCGAGGTGGAGCCTAAAGCTGCAGGGCTTCCAATTTTCAATCGAGCACCGCAAGGGTAGTCAAAACGTGGTGCCGGACGCATTATCACGAGTCGACTGTGTCGATGAAGTGACCTTCTGTCGTGAAGTGGACCTATCGTCCCCCGCCTTCAGATCAGCGGACTACCAACATCTCGCTGAAAGAATCAGTAGGGATGCTGGACAGTTGCCTGATCTTCAGGTTTCGGAGGGATACGTATTCCACCGTTCGGCCCCACGAACTGGCGACCCAGAGACGGACGATCTGATTTGGAAATTGTGGATCCCTGCAGAATTAACTGCTCCCTTAATCGAGTCAGCTCATGAGCCCCCTCAAGCTGCCCATGGCGGTGTTCACAAGACCCTTGCAAGCCTCCGAGAAAAGTATTATTGGCCCGGCATGATCAGCCAAGTCAGGAAGTACATCGCGAGCTGTGAAGTATGTAAAGAAACGAAAGCTCCAAACACACCCCTTCGGCCCCCGATGGGAAAAGCCATGGATGTGTGCCGACCCTTTCAACTCTTATACATCGACTATATGGGCCCATACCCAAGGACGAAGAAAGGCCACACGGCTGTGCTGGTAGTACTAGACGCGTTCTCCAAATTCAGTTTTCTCCACCCCGTAGTAGGCGAAACATCCAAGGCCGCCGTGAATTTCCTTGAACATCAGATCTTCCACACCTTCGGAGTCCCCGAGGTGATATTCTCTGATAATGGAAGTCATTTTACCTCCAAGGAATTCGCGAAGCTGTTGTCCGAGTACGGCATCAAACACCACCTCACCGCTATCTATTCCCCACAAGCCAACGCTTCCGAGCGGGTGAACCGCTCAGTCTTAGCTGCTATCCGTGCGTATTTGAAAGAAGACCACCGGGATTGGGACCTGCACCTATCCGCAATTGAATGTGCCCTACGGAGCGCCCATCACACGTCTATTGGTACCTCCCCATACCAGGCCCTGTTCGGGTGTCCAATGATCCGGCACGGATCCGCTTACCCTATCTTGAAGACTTTAGGTGCCTTGAAAGAGGGAGACATAACCGTAGTTCCGGCCGTAGACCGATGGCAGTCCCGACGTGACCGGATAGAACATCACTTGGCCGCGGCGCACACGAGACATGAGAAACACTACAATCTGCGCTGTAGAGTAGTAGAGTTCTCGCCCGGCCAGGTGGTTTGCCGCCGAACCTTCCCGGTAAGCAATAAGGTTGAACAATTTAGCGCAAAATTAGCCGATAAATTCACGAAAGCTCGCGTGAGGCGAAAGCTGGGGAGTGGGAGATACGACCTGGAAGACATGAAAGGGAAGCCTATCGGTATTTACCACGCCAAAGATCTCAAAGCCTGACGGGCCGTAGCGGAGGTGGACCTAGGGGAAGATTCCGCTCAAGATCACCTGCCTGAGGACGCGGTAGATTTTAGTTTCAAGTTATTTTCTCTCTTCACATTTGGATAAGGCTAACAAATCGAAAATATTTAAATCAAATAGGAAGGACAAAATCTGAAAAAACTTGTGTGAGTTCATATGGGGGATGTGAGTGTACTCGTAGTTATTCCATTTCGCACAAAATACCCATTTTATATAGGAACAAACATATTATTATTAAATTTATTGTTTTCATGTGTAAATATACATTGATAAAATTTTAAGCTTTTGTATAGGCTTAGAGGAAACAAGGAAATGTAAGAAAGATGTTGGAAATATTGTTTGGCTTTTCACACCCATTTTTTTTAAATGAATTAATTAATCACCATCGCGATTGCAACTCGGCTATTTTATTAACTATGTTATTATTTTGTTAAAAAAAAAAAAAAAAAAAAAAAAAAAATTTAAATAAAAACGCATATATTTAACTTTGTTAAGAATACTTAACAACATTGTGGAATCATTGCTTATTACCCTATTGGATTGAACCGACATTTATAATGTTCCCTTATAGATGTTTTCGCTCTATTTTGAGAAATTTTTCTATTATTAATTGTTTATTGCAAATTTCTCACAAAACTAGAAGTAAGTTTAAAAATTTTGCCAGAACACTTTCCGTCTATTAAAAGTTTGTTAATTTTTATCTATTTCTATCTCGTTTTATTCTGTGCTTCTAATATTGTAAGTCAACTCTCCCGGTCCTCCGATTTCATTAGCCGCAAACCCAGAGATTGTTCCCTGCGCGACGTCTCAACCACCCCCTGAAGGTTCCCGTCTCGTGCTCTGTTGGCTGTGCCATACGGACCACATTATTTGACCGACCAAACGTTCAAATATTGTCCGCTGTTACTGTGCTGAAAAAAAAAAAAAAAAAAAACATGTTTCAACTGGTTCTCCCTCGTTCAGCACAGAAATAACTGATAGCTGCCACTTGAAAGTCGCTCTGTACGTATTAGCTTCGACCCAGTCCCCTATCATCCTGACATCCAATGCGCATGAGGTCCACCCTGTAAGACGTTCGCCTATGATTCCAATACTACACATCTAACCCTTTTATGCTCTTGTTGGCACACTAGCCACGTCAGAGAAACAAACAGGGAACGCATGGTGAATGGATGTTCCAGAGACTTTTGACGAGCGCGATTGTCCGAAGGGTACTTGTGATAGGAAGACGGTCGACCTCGCCGAAGCAGACACTATTTAAGATTTAGGCAGCTCCTAAACGTAAAGACCAGGGAAGATCTAAACAGCACCTTGGCAGCACAGCGGGAGTCCGGTGTGCAGAACTGTGATGGTGATCCTAAGCAAAGTGCGGTCAATTTGTATGGATTAATGGGCCCGGCTGGCTCAGTCGGTAGAGCATGGGACTCTTAATCTCGGGGTCGTGGGTCAGCCCCACGCTGCGGATGGAACCTTAACCTCGTAAACCGTCCGTCCGTTTGTTTTTTTTCGCGCTCCCTCTCCCCTGGCGGCGTCTAAGTAGCGCTGTGTAACGGCCGCCCCAAGAAGCCAGCATTTAAAAAAATAAAAAAAAAAAAAAAAAAAAAAAAAAACATCATCTTACCCCCATAGGCGAACTTTGGACTCAAATTAGTCAACCAAAAATTTATAAAATGGATGGCAACACGGCCTCCACTTGTTGGCTGATTCCACAAGTCAATGCATAAACTTTTTTTTCTGATCTGGCAACTTCCAGACCCAGGAAATGTAAGAAAACACCATGATACTCAATACAGAGGAATGCCAGTTAACGGGAAAGATTGAAAGCGATAGAAAAATATTGAAAGCGGTAAAAGGATTTTGGTCTCGCTGGGAAGAATTGGAATCGGGAAGTGGGAGTCAGTCGGGAGAATTCGAGTTGGGTGCGCGGATGTTGCTTTTTTAGATGTTGAGAATTGTGGATTATTATTTCTCTTAGCAAAAAAAAAAAATATAGTGAATAGAAAGTATATAGTAAGAAAGGGTGTCTGGAATGGAAATTACGACTAAATCTTTTTTAAATTATCATCTGCTTTTGCTGCGGGGAATTTGAAGGAATCGTGGAGGAGTTGGACCGTGGAATTATGAAAGCTAAGTTTTTTTATATATATATTTTCTAAAATAGCTATGAGAAAACCCCAAGTTAAATACAATAGTGTGAATATTTAACTTCGGGTTAATCATTAAGATAGTTATCCATTCCTTTTTTCAAGATAACGCCAATTTTTTTTATCAAGTACCGTTAATGTTAAAACCATGCAAACCCACTAACGGGAAACAGGAGAGAGTCTGGAGATTTTGAGTTGGGCGCGCGGAGATTTTCTTTTGGATGTTGAGAGGGTGCATTATTAAGTTTCAAAGTAAATAAAAATATAGAGAATAGCCAGTGAAAAGTTTTCTGGATTGGAAATTACGACTAAATTCTGTTTATATGATCATCTGCTTTTGTTCTGGGGGATTTGACGGAATTGTGGAGGAGTTGGGCCGTGAATTATGAAAGCTAAGTTTTTTTATATATATTTTCTAAAATAGCTATGAGAAAACCCCAAGTTAAATACAATAGTGTGAATATTTAACTTCGGGTTAATCATTAAGATAGTTATCCATTCCTTTTTCAAGATAACGCCAATTTTTTTATCAAGTACCGTTAATGTTAAAACCATGCAAACCCACTAACGGGAAACAGGAGTCAGTCGGGAGAATTCGAGTTGGGTGCGCGGATGTTGCTTTTTTAGATGTTGAGAATTGTGGATTATTATTTCTCTTAGCAAAAAAAAAATATAGTGAATAGAAAGTATATAGTAAGAAAGGGTGTCTGGAATGGAAATTACGACTAAATCTTTTTTAAATTATCATCTGCTTTTGCTGCGGGATATTTGAAGGAATCGTGGAGGAGTTGAACCGTGGAATTATGAAAGCTAAGTTTTTTTATATATATATTTTCTAAAATAGCCATGAGAAAACCCCAAGTTAAATACAATAGTGTGAATATTTAACTTCGGGTTAATCATTAAGATAGTTATCCATTCCTTTTTTCAAGATAACGCCAATTTTTTTATCAAGTACCGTTAATGTTAAAACCATGCAAACCCACTAACGGGAAGTAAAAGAGAGTCTGGAGACTTTGAGTTGGGTGCGCGGATGTTTTCTTTTAGATGTTGAGAGTTGTGCATTATTATTTCTCTTAGTAAAACAAAAATTAGTGACTAAAACGTGAAAAGTTTTCTGGATTGGATCCAACGGATTTGTACTATTCATCTTGATGATTCGAGTTTTGAAATTTTCCTAATAAAATTTTTTTCTGTCATTCATAAAATTAAACATATATATTTGTCATAGACCTGTTCACGTCAATAATGATCGTGAATTGTTTTCTCGCTTTGAGGTTAGCAGAGCCTTACCAGTAATGAATCGGTGCTTATCTCTACAGAATAATAATAAAGGAATTATGATTTTATGAAGGGGAATGGTAACTTCTGAAAGGAATTCAGCGGATTAGTATTAGTTAACTTGATGATTCGAATTTTGAAATTTTCTTAAAAGAATTTTTTTTTGGCATTCATAAAATTGAACATATATATATCTGCCACCGACTGATTCACGTCAATAATAATCGTGAATTGTTTTCTCTCTTTGCGGTTAGCAGAGCCTTACCAGTAATGAATTGGTGCTTATTTCTACCGAATAATAATAAAGGAATTATAATTTTATGAAGGGGAATGGTAACTTCTGAAAGGAATTCAGCGGATTAGTATTAGTTAACTTGATGATTCGAATTTTGAAATTTTCTTACAAGAATTTTTTTTGGCATTCATAAAATTAAACATATATATAACTGCCACCGACTGATGCACGTCAATAATAATCGTGAATTGTTTTCTCTCTTTGCGGTTAGCAGAGCCTTACCAGTAATGAATTGGTGCTTAGTTCTACTGAATAATAATAAAAGAATTAGGATTTAATGGAGAGGAATTCGTAACTTCGGAAAATCATTCTGCGGATTTGTATGAATTAAATCCGTGGTGCCAGTCGCTACCCCTCCCACTACCTACTTACTACTCACCTCACACACATATTTTGATAGGATTTACATTTTATTTAATGAATGCGCTATAGTTAAAACGTGGTATCGGTAGCAGAAGTACGAATATAATTGAATTTTTAATGATAACACTAAGTACTAAAATATTAGGGAATCTGATGAATTAACGATACATTAGTAGCGACCAATGTAGTGGTACAAACCTGATGTTAGTCTATTGAAAAAATAACGAAGTAAAAGAAGAAATCTATTGAATTAATCATAGATTAATGTCGGCCACCTTACTAACATGATCGTAAATCTAATTTAACAAAAAAAAAAAAAAAAAAAAACAGACAAGGGGAAATAATATAGGAAATTTAATGAATTAGAAGGCGGATTACCACCGACCATTTATACTAAGGTAAATTTAAATTTAATTTAACGGAAAAAAGAAATAATATATGGAATTTAATGAGTTAGAGGCGGATTACCACCGACCATTTATACTAAGGTAAATTTAAATTTAATTTAACGGAAAAAAGAAATAATATATGGAATTTAATGAGTTAGAGGCGGATTACCACCGACCATTTAGACTAAGGTAAACTTAAATTTAATTTAACGGAAAAAAGAAATAATATATGGAATTTAATGAATTAGAGACGGATTAACATCGACCATTTATGCTAGTATAAACGTAAATTTAATTTAACGGCAAGAAGGGAATTAAGTAAATCGAATTAGAGAATTAACTATATAGCAATAACCACCATATTTAAAAGACTAAACGGGGATTGCGAGAAACTATCTCTACTAGTATGAGGTTGATGTAAGCCCCCCCCGTTGGCCCTCGGGATCATGGGCGACCCAACCTGGGGTAAGTGCGCGTCACCTCCTGGTCTTGTGTAAGGTAACCTCTCGAATGACTAGTGACCAATGACCATTCTTACTCTCCCCCTTCTTGATCCCCCTCTCGTTGGTCGCGGACGGCTCACGTAGCCCCATTATCGCCCCTTTTCTTTCGTTAAATTTTCTTTAATGGCACGAGTTTTTAAACAGTCTAACTGTCATCCCTTCTGTATCCCTGCACCACGAACCCCACCCCATCCGGCGAGCTAGCTTGAGCATCGCAAGTCGTGCCGACTTCAGGTGCATGGGATACAAGTATTCTAGGCGATACCCTCCCGGCGGTCGGACCGTCCCTGCCACACCTTCTTCGTTCACCCTTTCTCCATCCCTTGTTTTTGTGACGATGACTTCTGGCCTTTAGGGCCCACTCCCTTCTTCGTGCTCCGGCACAAATTTCTTAGACAGTTACAAATGGTCTTAGACAGTTACAAATGGCGCCCAACGCTGGGCTAAGGAGCTTAATTCACGTTGAGTTCCTTAGTCTAACGGACAGATGGCATGGACAAGTCTGTGTGTCACTCAGTGACATTTTAACTTTCCCTGTCGGCATTTTTTTCTTCTAGTATTTTGTTCTCCATCCCAGGCCATCATTTCTTAATCAGTTCCTTCTTCAAATCAGCCGACCTTTTTGTTATTCGCTTTGTGGCTTAGGCCAGCGAGAGAAGTCTGGAGTGGACTTCCTTCTCCCTTATCTCACCTCTCAGTCCAAGTTCCTCCGGCTTCTGGAACTGGGCGAAGGTGCTTACCGCGGTGCCTTAGCCCTTATCACTTTTTCTCTTTCCTCCTTCCTATCTTTCTTCTTCTTCACCCGCTTCAACTTTCATTATCTTTCAGCGGTAGCTTCCCTAAATCTTTGTACTGTTCCTGTCAGTGAGGCTCGGAGTCTGGTTAACAGGCGTACAACGCCTGACTCTGCACGAGCCTACACTGACAGAGAACACCACTCTCTAATTTCCTTCTCTTCATTTTGTAGCATGGGTGGGTTTATTCTGGAACGTCGGTTCTGTCCCGTCTGGGCTATCAGGCGTCCTATCGCCTGGCCTTGCGACAGAATCGATGTTGCAGAATGCAACCACACCTCCCGTTCCATGAACGCTCTGGCAATCCGCTTTCCTGGGGCTCAGCAGAGTTGCTGACCAGTTGTGGTGGGTTGCCAGAACATTCACCCCCAAATTCATGTGGAGGCTTCTATCTCTCTCTTTCTTCTTGGTCACAGTGGATCCGGTCATGATAAGGGGTTGCCGTATATCGGATGATAGGGACATCGGTGTTGGGGGTGTTGTTTGGCACCAGTCTAACGCCAACCCCAACACTGATCCCGAAGGTGAATGCACCTGGTGTTTCTGACGACGTGGATGCCAATCTGCACGGAGTACAGGCAGACTGTCATCGGCGCCGTCAGCCACCGTACCCTTGGAGGGGACATCCTTCCCTGGGGGCCACATCGAAGATTAAATAAAACAAAGTAAATAAAAAATTTTCGTCACTGTATGATCATTCTGCTCTCTCTACTTTATTAAAAATAAATATATATATATATATATAGATTTTTTCTCTTCTCTTCTAATTTTGAATTTCGGATTTTCGTCATTCGGATTTTCGTCACTGTACGAGCATTCTGCTCCCTCTATTTTATTATAACTAAATATACATATAGATTTTCTCTTCTAATTTCGATTTTCGGATTTGCGTCATTGAGCCAGGTTTTCCTTCCGAGTTTTATTTCTTTTGGCGATAGCCATTATTACTGGACGGTCACAGAATTTGCTAATAACAGTCGTACCATCTTCTTAAATTTTGGGTTTCCCTAGGTCACTATTTGCTAGTCGGTCTCCCAACCATGTCAAGGAATCGGAATGAAAAGGGGCAATTTGCCCCAGGTAAACAGGTTGAAGGAGACGATGAGAACACTCCATCTGAAGAATTAGATCTGGAACGGGACGCCGTGCTGACAGCCCTGGCTGAGCAAGTGGCGGCCCTACAACACGAAATGGAGCGGATGAAACAGCGCGGCCCCCAAGAACCACCCCTAAATGAGACTGTGTCTAACTTTCTGCACTTGCCTACGTCGCCTGGAGCGGGGCCCAGTGGCATTCCTCCGCGGTCCAGCAGCGTCGGGGAGCGCCCCCATTACCGCCCTGAATATACCGGCTCTGCAATCAGGCAGAAGTCGCCAGTCTTGAACTGGAACCTCAAGTTCACGGGTCGCCCTGGAGAAACCTCGGCCGAGGAATTTCTCTATCGACTCGACACCCGAGCTCGAGATGAGGACATATCATCACGGGAGCTGGTGCGGAATGTGGCCGCGTTACTGACAGGACCCGCTGAGGACTGGTACTGGACCCAGTTCCGGAGACAACATTTCAGTCCCTTGTGGGCGGATTTCAAGTCTGGTCTAGTAGGTCAGTTTGGAGGACTTGAAACAGACTATGAAATAATCAGTCAGATGCTAGAAACTAAACAATTCAACCAAACCTACGACACTTTCTCGTCAAAGATAATAGCCCTGGCGAACCGCCTATCGCGGCCGATGCCCCCCATCGAGCTGATGCGCATCATTATGACCAATTTAAACGCGACCTTGGGGATCGCCATAATCGGATCTACCTACGCAGACCTACGCCAGCTCCGCGAAGCATGCATTCGTGTAGAGAGATGGCAGAGGGCCAAGAAGGAGGAGAGCCGCCCTTCGCACCGAGTACATGAATTGGACGACTTACACCCACAGCCACCGGCCTTGTCCCATCCCAACTACCTTCGCGACACACCAACACCTGCAGTAGAAGAGATGAGGGCTGACGCTACTCCGCGCCGCCCCGTCACGTGTTGGAACTGCAATCAAGAGGGACACTCGTTCTCGGATTGCCCTTCTCCAAATAGGAAGATTTTCTGCTATAGATGTGGGCGCCCCGAAGTCTACACTACTTCCTGTCCAGTCTGTTCGGGAAACCGGAACCTGGGTGCGAGGCCCCGGGGAGGTTCGCGCCCGACTTAGTCCCTGAAAATTCCCCCCTTATACTGGATTTATCTACCAGCCTGTCTAATATCTCTGACCTATCGACCATGGAATCTCTGCCGGACTTCCCTTCACCGCAGGTCAGAGCCTCCTTTATGTATCGATGGGCCAATTATCATCGAGTCCGTAAGAGAATATTTAATGACGTTACCGAACAACCACCAGTTCACAAAGCCCCGCGTATTAGGTTATGTGCAATGGAAAAGCGGGCACACAGTCAAAAGATCGTCGCCGCCGTATTACATGAGAACGGGGATGATCGACCTTTCGTCAACGTACAAATTCAAGGTACAACCATAACCGGCCTGCTGGACACCGGCGCCAGCATTAGTTGCTTGGGTAGAGGGGCGGAGTTGTTCCTCCAGGAGAACCCAGCCATTAAACTATACCGCTTACGCGCCGATGTCCAGGTAGCTGACGGTACGCCTAAGGACGTAATCGGTTTCATTACTGTCCCAGTATCTTATGGACCGAAAACCATCACTATGACCATATATGTAGTTCCTGGCTTGGCCCAGAACCTTTACCTGGGAGTTGATTTTTGGAGGGCCTTTAGTTTGGCCCCTCATATAATAGGGGAACTCCATCATACCCCACAGCAAGATCCCAATTGCCATAACCTTGAGGAGTCTCAACAGGAGCGACTGAACCGGGCTCGAGCGCGGTTCCCGTCTTTCGACACCTGTGGGCTCGGCAGAACTCACCTGGAACAGCATGTGATCGACACTGGCGAGGCGGTGCCTATTAAGCAGAGGCACTATCCGGTCTCTCCCGCCATTCAGGCCCTCATGTATGAGGAGGTCGATCGCATGTTGAGTTTAGGTGTGATCGAAGAGTCCAACAGTCCATGGAACTCGCCCGTGGTCCTGGTCCGCAAACCTGGAAAGGTCCGCCTCTGTTTGGACTCCCGCAAAGTTAATGCGGTAACAGTGAAGTATGCCTATCCACTGCCTCATATAGACGGTCTCCTGGGGCGCTTGCAAGACACGAAGTTCATCTCTGCGATTGACCTTAAGGACGCCTTTTGGCAAATTCCCTTAGAGGAAAAGTCGAGGGAAAAGACAGCCTTCACCGTCCCAGGAAGACCGCTGTATCAGTTTACAGTGATGCCGTTCGGGCTTTGTAACGCTCCGCAACGCATGTGTCGCCTCATGGATAAAGCGATACCAGGCTCTCTTAGAGAAAATGTGTTTGTCTACTTAGACGATTTGTTGGTGGTGTCTCCTGACTTTGAGACCCACCTCAAGTTGTTGGAAAAGGTCGCTGACTGCCTTCGTCGCTCCGGGTTGACAGTAAATCTGTCCAAGAGCCGGTTTTGCGTCAGGGAGGTGAAATATTTGGGGTTCATCATTGGCGATGGGTCCCTAAAAACGGACCCCGACAAGGTGGCAGCCATCAGGGACTTCCCAGTTCCAAAGTCAGCCAAGCAGGTGAGACGCTTTTTAGGTATGACCGGATGGTATAGGCGCTTCATAGGCAACTATGCGAGCATCGCCTCACCCATCACGGACTGCCTAAAAGGTGGCAAATTTGCTTGGTCTGACGACGCCCAACAAGCATTCATGGAACTTAAGAAGTTAATGATGTCTGCTCCCTTACTGGTCACCCCAGATTTCACTCGCCCCTTTTACATCCAGTGTGATGCCAGTAAAACGGGGGTAGGAAGTGTCCTTTTCCAAAGACAGGGCGATGAAGAACATCCCATCGCATATTTCTCTAAGAAGCTCAACAGCGCCCAGCGTAATTATTCCATCACGGAACTCGAGTGCTACGCGGCGGTGCTGAGCGTTAAGAAGTTCCGGGCGTATGTGGAAGGGCAGCCATTCACTATAATTACCGACCATGCCAGCTTGAGGTGGCTCATGAGCCAGACAGACCTAAACGGTCGCCTAGCGAGGTGGAGCCTAAAGCTGCAGGGCTTCCAATTTTCAATCGAGCACCGCAAGGGTAGTCAAAACGTGGTGCCGGACGCATTATCACGAGTCGACTGTGTCGATGAAGTGACCTTCTGTCGTGAAGTGGACCTATCGTCCCCCGCCTTCAGATCAGCGGACTACCAACATCTCGCTGAAAGAATCAGTAGGGATGCTGGACAGTTGCCTGATCTTCAGGTTTCGGAGGGATACGTATTCCACCGTTCGGCCCCACGAACTGGCGACCCAGAGACGGACGATCTGATTTGGAAATTGTGGATCCCTGCAGAATTAACTGCTCCCTTAATCGAGTCAGCTCATGAGCCCCCTCAAGCTGCCCATGGCGGTGTTCACAAGACCCTTGCAAGCCTCCGAGAAAAGTATTATTGGCCCGGCATGATCAGCCAAGTCAGGAAGTACATCGCGAGCTGTGAAGTATGTAAAGAAACGAAAGCTCCAAACACACCCCTTCGGCCCCCGATGGGAAAAGCCATGGATGTGTGCCGACCCTTTCAACTCTTATACATCGACTATATGGGCCCATACCCAAGGACGAAGAAAGGCCACACGGCTGTGCTGGTAGTACTAGACGCGTTCTCCAAATTCAGTTTTCTCCACCCCGTAGTAGGCGAAACATCCAAGGCCGCCGTGAATTTCCTTGAACATCAGATCTTCCACACCTTCGGAGTCCCCGAGGTGATATTCTCTGATAATGGAAGTCATTTTACCTCCAAGGAATTCGCGAAGCTGTTGTCCGAGTACGGCATCAAACACCACCTCACCGCTATCTATTCCCCACAAGCCAACGCTTCCGAGCGGGTGAACCGCTCAGTCTTAGCTGCTATCCGTGCGTATTTGAAAGAAGACCACCGGGATTGGGACCTGCACCTATCCGCAATTGAATGTGCCCTACGGAGCGCCCATCACACGTCTATTGGTACCTCCCCATACCAGGCCCTGTTCGGGTGTCCAATGATCCGGCACGGATCCGCTTACCCTATCTTGAAGACTTTAGGTGCCTTGAAAGAGGGAGACATAACCGTAGTTCCGGCCGTAGACCGATGGCAGTCCCGACGTGACCGGATAGAACATCACTTGGCCGCGGCGCACACGAGACATGAGAAACACTACAATCTGCGCTGTAGAGTAGTAGAGTTCTCGCCCGGCCAGGTGGTTTACCGCCGAACCTTCCCGGTAAGCAATAAGGTTGAACAATTTAGCGCAAAATTAGCCGATAAATTCACGAAAGCTCGCGTGAGGCGAAAGCTGGGGAGTGGGAGATACGACCTGGAAGACATGAAAGGGAAGCCTATCGGTATTTACCACGCCAAAGATCTCAAAGCCTGACGGGCCGTAGCGGAGGTGGACCTAGGGGAAGATTCCGCTCAAGATCACCTGCCTGAGGACGCGGTAGATTTTAGTTTCAAGTTATTTTCTCTCTTCACATTTGGATAAGGCTAACAAATCGAAAATATTTAAATCAAATAGGAAGGACAAAATCTGAAAAAACTTGTGTGAGTTCATATGGGGGATGTGAGTGTACTCGTAGTTATTCCATTTCGCACAAAATACCCATTTTATATAGGAACAAACATATTATTATTAAATTTATTGTTTTCATGTGTAAATATACATTGATAAAATTTTAAGCTTTTGTATAGGCTTAGAGGAAACAAGGAAATGTAAGAAAGATGTTGGAAATATTGTTTGGCTTTTCACACCCATTTTTTTTAAATGAATTAATTAATCACCATCGCGATTGCAACTCGGCTATTTTATTAACTATGTTATTATTTTGTTAAAAAAAAAAAAAAAAAAAAAAAAATTTAAATAAAAACGCATATATTTAACTTTGTTAAGAATACTTAACAACATTGTGGAATCATTGCTTATTACCCTATTGGATTGAACCGACATTTATAATGTTCCCTTATAGATGTTTTCGCTCTATTTTGAGAAATTTATCTATTATTAATTGTTTATTGCAAATTTCTCACAAAACTAGAAGTAAGTTTAAAAATTTTGCCAGAACACTTTCCGTCTATTAAAAGTTTGTTAATTTTTATCTATTTCTATCTCGTTTTATTCTGTGCTTCTAATATTGTAAGTCAACTCTCCCGGTCCTCCGATTTCATTAGCCGCAAACCCAGAGATTGTTCCCTGCGCGACGTCTCAACCACCCCCTGAAGGTTCCCGTCTCGTGCTCTGTTGGCTGTGCCATACGGACCACATTATTTGACCGACCAAACGTTCAAATATTGTCCGCTGTTACTGTGCTGAAAAAAAAAAAAAAAAAAAAAACATGTTTCAACTGGTTCTCCCTCGTTCAGCACAGAAATAACTGATAGCTGCCACTTGAAAGTCGCTCTGTACATATTAGCTTCGACCCAGTCCCCTATCATCCTGACATCCAATGCTCATGAGGTCCACCCTGTAAGACGTTCGCCTATGATTCCAATACTACACATCTAAACCTTTTATGCTCTTGTTGGCACACTAGCCACGTCAAAGAAACAAACAGGGAACGCATGGTGAATGGATGTTCCAGAGACTTTTGACGAGCGCGATTGTCCGAAGGGTACTTGTGATAGGAAGACGGTCGACCTCGCCGAAGCAGAAACTATTTAAGATTTAGGCAGCTCCTAAACGTAAAGACCAGGGAAGATCTAAACAGCACCTTGGCAGCACAGCGGGAGTCCGATGTGCAGAACTGTGATGGTGATCCTAAGCAAAGTGCGGTCAATTTGTATGGATTAATGGGCCCGGCTAGCTCAGTCGGTAGAGCATGAGACTCTTAATCTCAGGGTCGTGGGTCAGCCCCACGCTGCGGATGGAACCTTAACCTCGTAAACCGTCCGTCCGTTTGTTTTTTTTCGCGCTCCCTCTCCCCTGGCGGCGTCTAAGTAGCGCGCGTTGTAACGGCCGCCCCAAGAAGCCAGCATTTAAAAAAATAAAAAAAAAAAAAAAAAAAAAAAAAAAAAACATCATCTTACCCCCATAGGCGAACTTTGGACTCAAATTAGTCAACCAAAAATTTATAAAATGGATGGCAACACGGCCTCCACTTGTTGGCTGATTCCACAAGTCAATGCATAAACTTTTTTTTCTGATCTGGCAACTTCCAGACCCAGGAAATGTAAGAAAACACCATGATACTCAATACAGAGGAATGCCAGTTAACGGGAAAGATTGAAAGCGATAGAAAAATATTGAAAGCGGTAAAAGGATTTTGGTCTCGCTGGGAAGAATTGGAATCGGGAAGTGGGAGTCAGTCGGGAGAATTCGAGTTGGGTGCGCGGATGTTGCTTTTTTAGATGTTGAGAATTGTGGATTATTATTTCTCTTAGCAAAAAAAAAAAAATATAGTGAATAGAAAGTATATAGTAAGAAAGGGTGTCTGGAATGGAAATTACGACTAAATCTTTTTTAAATTATCATCTGCTTTTGCTGCGGGGAATTTGAAGGAATCGTGGAGGAGTTGGACCGTGGAATTATGAAAGCTAAGTTTTTTTATATATATATTTTCTAAAATAGCTATGAGAAAACCCCAAGTTAAATACAATAGTGTGAATATTTAACTTCGGGTTAATCATTAAGATAGTTATCCATTCCTTTTTTCAAGATAACGCCAATTTTTTTATCAAGTACCGTTAATGTTAAAACCATGCAAACCCACTAACGGGAAACAGGAGAGAGTCTGGAGATTTTGAGTTGGGCGCGCGGAGATTTTCTTTTGGATGTTGAGAGGGTGCATTATTAAGTTTCAAAGTAAATAAAAATATAGAGAATAGCCAGTGAAAAGTTTTCTGGATTGGAAATTACGACTAAATTCTGTTTATATGATCATCTGCTTTTGTTCTGGGGGATTTGACGGAATTGTGGAGGAGTTGGGCCGTGAATTATGAAAGCTAAGTTTTTTTATATATATTTTCTAAAATAGCTATGAGAAAACCCCAAGTTAAATACAATAGTGTGAATATTTAACTTCGGGTTAATCATTAAGATAGTTATCCATTCCTTTTTCAAGATAACGCCAATTTTTTTATCAAGTACCGTTAATGTTAAAACCATGCAAACCCACTAACGGGAAACAGGAGTCAGTCGGGAGAATTCGAGTTGGGTGCGCGGATGTTGCTTTTTTAGATGTTGAGAATTGTGGATTATTATTTCTCTTAGCAAAAAAAAATATAGTGAATAGAAAGTATATAGTAAGAAAGGGTGTCTGGAATGGAAATTACGACTAAATCTTTTTTAAATTATCATCTGCTTTTGCTGCGGGATATTTGAAGGAATCGTGGAGGAGTTGAACCGTGGAATTATGAAAGCTAAGTTTTTTTATATATATATTTTCTAAAATAGCCATGAGAAAACCCCAAGTTAAATACAATAGTGTGAATATTTAACTTCGGGTTAATCATTAAGATAGTTATCCATTCCTTTTTTCAAGATAACGCCAATTTTTTTATCAAGTACCGTTAATGTTAAAACCATGCAAACCCACTAACGGGAAGTAAAAGAGAGTCTGGAGACTTTGAGTTGGGTGCGCGGATGTTTTCTTTTAGATGTTGAGAGTTGTGCATTATTATTTCTCTTAGTAAAACAAAAATTAGTGACTAAAACGTGAAAAGTTTTCTGGATTGGATCCAACGGATTTGTACTATTCATCTTGATGATTCGAGTTTTGAAATTTTCCTAATAAAATTTTTTTCTGTCATTCATAAAATTAAACATATATATTTGTCATAGACCTGTTCACGTCAATAATGATCGTGAATTGTTTTCTCGCTTTGAGGTTAGCAGAGCCTTACCAGTAATGAATCGGTGCTTATCTCTACAGAATAATAATAAAGGAATTATGATTTTATGAAGGGGAATGGTAACTTCTGAAAGGAATTCAGCGGATTAGTATTAGTTAACTTGATGATTCGAATTTTGAAATTTTCTTAAAAGAATTTTTTTTTGGCATTCATATATATCTGCCACCGACTGATTCACGTCAATAATAATCGTGAATTGTTTTCTCTCTTTGCGGTTAGCAGAGCCTTACCAGTAATGAATTGGTGCTTATTTCTACCGAATAATAATAAAGGAATTATAATTTTATGAAGGGGAATGGTAACTTCTGAAAGGAATTCAGCGGATTAGTATTAGTTAACTTGATGATTCGAATTTTGAAATTTTCTTACAAGAATTTTTTTTGGCATTCATAAAATTAAACATATATATAACTGCCACCGACTGATGCACGTCAATAATAATCGTGAATTGTTTTCTCTCTTTGCGGTTAGCAGAGCCTTACCAGTAATGAATTGGTGCTTAGTTCTACTGAATAATAATAAAAGAATTAGGATTTAATGGAGAGGAATTCGTAACTTCGGAAAATCATTCTGCGGATTTGTATGAATTAAATCCGTGGTGCCAGTCGCTACCCCTCCCACTACCTACTTACTACTCACCTCACACACATATTTTGATAGGATTTACATTTTATTTAATGAATGCGCTATAGTTAAAACGTGGTATCGGTAGCAGAAGTACGAATATAATTGAATTTTTAATGATAACACTAAGTACTAAAATATTAGGGAATCTGATGAATTAACGATACATTAGTAGCGACCAATGTAGTGGTACAAACCTGATGTTAGTCTATTGAAAAAATAACGAAGTAAAAGAAGAAATCTATTGAATTAATCATAGATTAATGTCGGCCACCTTACTAACATGATCGTAAATCTAATTTAACAAAAAAAAAAAAAAAAAAACAGACAAGGGGAAATAATATAGGAAATTTAATGAATTAGAAGGCGGATTACCACCGACCATTTATACTAAGGTAAATTTAAATTTAATTTAACGGAAAAAAGAAATAATATATGGAATTTAATGAGTTAGAGGCGGATTACCACCGACCATTTATACTAAGGTAAATTTAAATTTAATTTAACGGAAAAAAGAAATAATATATGGAATTTAATGAGTTAGAGGCGGATTACCACCGACCATTTAGACTAAGGTAAACTTAAATTTGATTTAACGGAAAAAAGAAATAATATATGGAATTTAATGAATTAGAGACGGATTAACATCGACCATTTATGCTAGTATAAACGTAAATTTAATTTAACGGCAAGAAGGGAATTAAGTAAATCGAATTAGAGAATTAACTATATAGCAATAACCACCATATTTAAAAGACTAAACGGGGATTGCGAGAAACTATCTCTACTAGTATGAGGTTGATGTAAGCCCCCCCCGTTGGCCCTCGGGATCATGGGCGACCCAACCTGGGGTAAGTGCGCGTCACCTCCTGGTCTTGTGTAAGGTAACCTCTCGAATGACTAGTGACCAATGACCATTCTTACTCTCCCCCCTTCTTGATCCCCCTCTCGTTGGTCGCGGACGGCTCACGTAGCCCCATTATCGCCCCTTTTCTTTCGTTAAATTTTCTTTAATGGCACGAGTTTTTAAACAGTCTAACTGTCATCCCTTCTGTATCCCTGCACCACGAACCCCACCCCATCCGGCGAGCTAGCTTGAGCATCGCAAGTCGTGCCGACTTCAGGTGCATGGGATACAAGTATTCTAGGCGATACCCTCCCGGCGGTCGGACCGTCCCTGCCACACCTTCTTCGTTCACCCTTTCTCCATCCCTTGTTTTTGTGACGATGACTTCTGGCCTTTAGGGCCCACTCCCTTCTTCGTGCTCCGGCACAAATTTCTTAGACAGTTACAAATGGTCTTAGACAGTTACAAATGGGCTGATATTTTGACAGTGCATCCCTATAATGGCGTGGACATCCACTATGAAGCCATTTTTCGAAATTCATCCCTTAAGGGGGGACTAGGGTTTATAGGATTTTTTTTTTCATTTTTTTTTTTAAATGAATGCATAATATTTCAAGAATGTTGTGTCAAAATTTCAAGACGATTGGAGAAAAATTTACGAAGTTATGACTATTTTTATACCTGTCAATTTCAAGATTAGAACTAGAATTTATTTGTGTTCAAAACTTTAAAGCGTTTTTCCCACAACTCACGTTTTCAAAGTCGGTGCCCCTCATAACATCAAAAGTACTGCACCGTTCGTTTTGAAATTTTGAACACTATTTCTATACATAATTGACGAGGTAACGCCGGAGAGTTTTTTTCAAATTTGTTAATATTTTTCGTTTTATAATAACAAATTAACCGATTTTTCTTCGCAAAAAATACATTTTGTACTTCAAAGTGTTCCCAAAAATTGAAAAATTGAAATTTCGAGAAACCGCCCACGGCGTTACCTGCGCAAAGCGATTATCTAACGATATCTATTTGATTTTTTCATGTGAGATGATCCAGCACCGAGTTATGAGGGGCACCGCAATTCATCTTTTTTCCGAGACGCTCCACAAAAACTGCTGCCATTGCCCTATTTTTCAATATTTCTCCATAAAAATTTTACAGAATATTCTTCGAATATCATACTAGAATGTACCATTGTCGTTAATAAATAAATGTTAATTGCTTCATACAAAAAAAAATCACAAAAAAGTGCCTTTTTTTACACGAATTAACCATAGAACCCCCCTTAGGGGGGATATGGGTTTATTCAAACCGCTGGAGCTATAGGGTTGAAATTTTAAATGTGGATCCCTATAATGACGTGGACATCCACTAAAGAGCGATTTTTCGAAATTCATCCCCTAAGGGTGTGAAATGGGGTTTTTACAAACCGCTAAAGCTATAGGGCTGAAATTTTGACAGTGCATCCCTATAATGACGTTTACATCCAGTAATCCACTAAAGAGCGATTTTTCAAAATTCATCCCCTAAGGGTGTGAAATAGGGTTTTTACAAACCGCTAAAGCTATAGGGCTGAAATTTGGACAGTGCATCCCTATAATGGAGTGGACATCCACTATAAAGCGATTTTTCGAAATTCATCCCTTAAGCGGGTGAAATAGGGTTTATCCAAACCGCCGGAGCTATAGGGTTGAAATTTTAACAGTGCATCCCTATAATGACGTGGACATCCACTAAAGAGCGATTTTTCGAAATTCATCCCCTTAAGGTGTGAAATAGGGTTTTTACAAACCGCTAAAGCTATAGGGCTGAAATTTGAACAGTGCATCCCTATAATGGAGTGGACATCCACTATAAAGCGATTTTTCGAAATTCATCCCTTAAGCGGGTGAAATAGGGTTTATCCAAACCGGTGGAGCTATAGGGTTGAAATTTTAACAGTGCATCCCTATAATGACGTGGACATCCACTAAAGAGCGATTTTTCAAAATTCATCCCCTAAGGGTGTGAAATGGGGTTTTTACAAACCGCTAAAGCTATAGGGCTGAAATTTGGACACTGCATCCCTATAATGACGTTTACATCCACTAAAGAGCGATTTTTCGAAATTCATCCCCTAAGGGTGTGAAATAGGGTTTTTACAAACCGCTAAAGCTATAGGGCTGAAATTTTGACAGTGCATCCCTATAATGACGTGGATATCCACTATAAAGCGATTTTTCGAAATTCATCCCTTAAGCGGGTGAAATAGGGTTTATCCAAACCGCTGGAGCTATAGGGTTGAAATTTTAACAGTGCATCCCTATAATGACGTGGACATCCACTAGAGAGCGATTTTTCGAAATTCATCCCCTAAGCGTGTGAAATGGGGTTTTTACAAACCGCTAAAGCTATAGGGCTGAAATTTTGACAGTGCATCCCTATAATGGCGTGGACATCCACTAAGAAGCGATTTTTCGAAATTCATCCCCTAAGGGGGTTAAATGGGGTTTACCCACACCGCTTGAGCTATAGGGCTGAAATTTTGACAGTGCATCCCTATAACGGCGTGAACATCCACTAAGAAGCGATTTTTCAAAATTCATCCCTTAAGGGTGTGAAATGGGGTTTTTACAAACCGCTAAAGCTATAGGGCTGAAATTTGGACAGTGCATCCCTATAATGACGTTTACATCCACTAAAGAGCGATTTTTCGAAATTCATCCCCTAATACCGGAGACACACTAGCATCCTTAACCCGGATTATGTCGTCAAAATGACGTAGACCCATATAAAAGATATGGAAATAAAATGGAGTCTACGTCATTCTGACGTCATAACCCGGATTAAGTGTGCTAGTGTGTCGAGGGTATAAGGGTGTGAAATGGGGTTTTTACAAACCGCTAAAGCTATAGGGCTGAAATTTTGACAGTGCATCCCTATAACGGCGTGGACATCCACTAAGAAGCGATTTTTCGAAATTCATCCCCTAAGGGGGTGAAATGCGGTTTACCCACACCGCTTGAGCTATAGGGCTGAAATTTGGACAGTGCATCCCTATAATGGCGTGAACATCCACTAAGAAGCGATTTTTCAAAATTCATCCCCTAAGGGGGTGAAATGGGGTTTATCCAAACCGCTAAAGTTTTAGGGCTGAAATTTTAACACTGCATTCCTATAATGGCGTGGACATCCACTATAAGGAGATTTTTAGAAATTTATCCCCTAAGGGGGTGAAATGGGGTTTACCCACACCGCTGGAGCTATGGGGCTGAAATTTTGACAGTGCATCCCTATAATGGCGTGAACATCCACTAAGAAGCGATTCTTCAAAATTCATCCCCTAAGCGGGTGAAATGGGGTTTATCCAAACCGCTAAAGTTATAATGCTGGAATTTTAACAGTGCATCCCTATAATGGAGTGGACATCCACTATAAGGCAATTTTTCGAAATTTATCCCCTAAGAGGGTGAAATGGGGTTTACCCAAACCGCTTGAGCTATAGGGCTAAAATTTTGAACAGTTCATCCCCTTAATGACGTGGACATCCATTAAGAAACGATTTTTCGAAATTCACCCCCTGAGGGGGTTAAGTGGGGTTAAGCCAAACCGCTGGAGCTAAAAGGCTGAAATTTTGACAGTGCATATTTATAATGAAGTGGACATTTACTAAGAAGCGATTTTTCGAAATTCGTCCCCTAAAGGGGTGAAATGGGGTTACCAAACTACTGGAGCTACAGGGTTGAAATTTGGACAGTGCATCCCTATAATGACGTGGACATCCACTAAGAGGCGATTACTCGAAATGCACCCCCAAAGGGGATGAAATTGGGTTAACCCAAACCTCCGAAGCTGAAGGGCTGAAATTTTGACAGTGCATCCCTATAATCACGTAGAAATGAATGACTCGAAATTCACTTTATTTAATATTCATTTGTGATTGCTTCATAATTTCTTACTTCCACGTAAATAGGCGAACAAACTTAACGAACGTTCGTCAAACCCTAAAATGTCTCTTTTCTTGATGACATATACATGCCAATCTCTGCTTCAAAACTTGCAGATTTGTTGAGCAGAGGTGATATTCCCAGCAATTTGTTTACCATATTTATTAAAAAAATGCACTATAATAAACCCTTTTTAGGGATAATAACAGCTGGCTTTTTTGTTGGTTTTTTTAAGGAAAACATTGCACATAATAAACAGTTTTTAAAGGCGTTGCAAGGCACACGGGTTTTATGCTAGTATTTTATATATTGAATCGATATGTTCCTGAACGGAGGTACTAAATATTTGAATATCATCAAGATACACTACGCAAATTTTATTGATAAAATCTCGGAGGACGTAATTCATCATTCGTTGGAACGTTGCCGGGGCGTTTTTGAGCCCAAATGGCATTCGGACATATTCATAATGTCCTTGTGGGGTAGAGAATGCTGTCTTAGCCCTGTCTTTCTCATCGACCAAAATCTGGTGGAAACCTTTGGCGAGATCCAGGGTAGTGAAATATTGTGCCCTACCCAGTTTATCAAAAATGGATTCAATGTTGGGAATCGGAAATTTGTCGTCGATGGTGACCTCGTTCAGTCGCCTAACGACGATCCTCCATTTTTGTTTTCCCGAATTATCCAGTTTCTTTGGCACCACCCAGATTGGGGAGTTGTAGGCGGAGTTACTGGGCTTTACTATCCCTTGTACCAACATTTCTTTAACCTGTTTTTCAACCTCCTTTTCATGTACTTTTGGGAATCTATATATCTTTGAATAAATGGGCTGGCTATGTCTAGTTATTATTTGGTGTTTTATAGCCGTTACGTTTATTAATCTTTGCCCCTCCTTAAAAAAAGTCCTTATTGGTTTTCAAGATCTGGTTTAAGTGTAAAAGCTCCTCAGAATTAAGATGACCAGTCCAGTTTTTAATTGATCGATGAGCTCGAGTTCATTCAACTCTAGAGATTCCAGCTGAAACAGTTCTTCGTGAGGGCAAGCATTTTTAAATTTAATTTTATTTCCCCTAACCTTTATTTCTTCTTTTTCTAAATCAATTTTAACTCCTAATGGTTTTAAAATATTCTGTCCTAGCAAAGCATCAAAATTTTTATTTTGGAAATTCTGTTTCTGTAATTTGTTATTGATTCGTGGGTTATTCTTTGTCTACCAGAAAAGGTAACTAAGTCTATAGGTTTTATTAGTTTAGTATTTTTTATATTAGGGAATATATTTTCATTTAAAATGGAAGTGGCTGCCCCAGTATCGATGAGGCAGTTTTTTTTCTTCCGTAAATAGTGAGCTCTATTATGGGTAATGAGGAATCCGAGGCTCCATATAAAAATTTTCCTGAATCTCTACGTGATCTAATTGCATTGGCTCTGGGATATTATTCTGCCGATAATTTCCCGAGTTCCTAAATCTACCACTATTATTTCTAAAGTCATTATTGAACCCGAAGTTAGTGTTATTCCTAAAGTTATGCCTATCTGTAAAATTACTGTTCCTGAAGTTGTTGTTATTTCTAAAATTGTTGTTGTCTCTAAAGTTATTGTTCCTAACGTTATTTTCTCTAAAGTTACGAAGGTGTGGTCTGTTAAGATGGTGTGATCGATATTTAAATTGATTATAAAAAGGGCTTTTATCTTTATTGTCTGAATCTAGGCCGGTTTGTATTAATTCGTGATATGCCTCCTCTAGCTTTCGAACACCTTTTATTCTAAGATACATATTATCTGATCTTGGAAGCTTATTTAGAATTTTTCTAAAATACTTTGTTCATTATTTCCTGGTTGGAATTCTACAGGTTTAATCGCTATCCAACGTATATTTTAAATTTAATTTATCAAGGATTAAAACTAATTCTTTATAATATTGATTTACGTTTATAAATTTTATAGTATCGGCTTTCTCCTTAAGTTTTAGGCAGGTTTCCTGCACTCCGAAAGATTTGATGAGCTGAGTTTTGACGGCATCCCAAGTGATTGTTTGGGACATCAATCTCCGGATTGCTTTTGCTGCTCCTCCCTGTAGTTTAGTTAGAAAAGGATACTGTCGGTATCCTACCGAGCGACTGCGCCAAATAAATTATGGAATCTGTAGAGTAATAAAAAATAATAAAACACCGACTCTCGTTTAATACAAAAATCACTTTATTAACATCCGATTTCTACGAGACAGCATTTATTACTAATTACCTTTCGATTCTTAAATTTTCTTGTTACTTCCAAATCGACAAAAGCTGATCTTGCATTTCCTGCCATGCTTCTTTCAAAGTTCAAAGTAAGAGTTAATTGAACTTTGAATGACTTCGATTTTGTTAATTTAGCATTTAGCAGGAAATGCATTTACTGATTTCTTATGATTTAAATGCCAATTGGGGCTGTGGTGAAATATGTTGAGAAATATTTAAAGCAAATTTGATTTATCATTAAAATTTGTAAACCGGATATATAACACGGGTGGTGCAGGTTTTTGTAGAGATAAGACAGTACTTTGTTTTAGTTGCGTTGAATTCGACACGATTCTTGAGGCCCCAAGCAAGAATGAGTTCAATATCCCCGTTAATAAAATTGGACATGAGTTCACTTTCTACGGGACAAGATCTGGCACGTGCTTGTTTTATATTGTCGAAGGTGTGGGAGTAACGCAGAGTTCCGTTATCGGCGAAACTATGAAGTGGGTCAGAGGGGATTGAGAGCAGATCATTAAAAAATATAAGAAGAATATAGGTGAGAGAATCGAGCCTTGGGGGACGCCGGCCGAGATGGAATGAGGTTTGGATTCCGCGCCATCCAATACAATCTTGATTGAACGGGTAGAAAGAAAGGTTTCAATTAGAATTACCAGGATTATCAGGATTCTTGTTACATTTCTTACCAAGTACTCGGTTATTTGCATTATTTACTTCATTTGAGTTATCTAATGATGTAGTATCCAAATCATTACATTTAACACCCTTTGAAGCGGGATAAAATAGCATATTACTTTCACTGTTATCTGTTGGCAAGTGTATGTTTTACACCCTTAAAATAAACCTATTTTTATTGTTTAAAAAGGTTAAACCTTTTCCGAATTATTAAAAAAAAAAAAGCTATTAAACATTTCTGAAAACATATTTTAAATTAAAATATCTCGTGACCTAAAAAGTGGACTTACATACAATGGCTTCTGAAAATATTTACAACATATTTAGAAGCTATGAAAAAAATACTGCCAGACACTGAAAAGAAGTAGTAACAAGTAAATCTCTTAATAACAAAGAAGAATATTATTTATTGCAATAAAATTTGCAAATGACAGGAAATATCCAAAATTGACTTGCCGCATTAGCTTCTGAGCGACTCATATCAATACTAGGAATCCGTTAAGCCGTAAAAATGTAACAATTAGGGTCAGAAGAGGGCTTAACAGAAAAGTGAAATAAGTATACTTGAAAAACAATTGTAATTGGTATTTAAATTTTGTGCGTGCAAAATAAGCACAAAATAATAAAATATTTGAAGATGAGGTCGAAGTAGAGGCAACAGACTTGAGATTCAGTCATGAAAAAAAATAATAATTAGCCGCAATGTGAAATTTAGTAATAATCTGCATGAATGTCAATGCAAGTAGATACAAAAGTTTCGAATGACAATACAAAAATTTCCGTTTGACAGTTGTAAAAAAACCGGTGCCCCGGACCACGGCGCTTCGCGCCTGCCGTGGCGATTATCCCGTGACAATTACCATGTTGCTTATTCGTTATGCAATATATAATAAACACAATATACATATAATTTTGCAGTATTTTTATTTTTATTTATTCTCAAATGTAACAATAACAGTGTGATTATTTATTCAGTATTTTTTTTTCCAATATACGGCGGAGCCGGCGTCGCTTACTCACACATGCACATAGGCCACGCCCACCACACAACGTTTCGGGCAAGACCCTCTCAACTACAGGCCTTGTAGATGTATTTTTGGTGGTGGTGGTAATAGGCCCAAAAGTCACGGCACACCAGAGTAACATGCCGCGGAAGCCGTACGCGCAGAATTTTTGTGTTTATTTTTGCAGTAAAAAGTGATAAAATATTGTATTTTAACACTTTTAACTGCACTTGGATTTTTCAGTGAATAGTTTTTTAGTGATTTCATTAAAAAAAATAAAACAAATTTGGTTATTAAGTGTGTTTAAGTGTTCAAATTGTTAAGGCGATCAACTTTTTTTTCACATTCACGGTGTTTTTTCATGTTTATTTACGAAAAAATGTTGAATATTTAATGTTTTGTGTAGTTAAGGAATTAAAAGTGATTTTAAAGTGATTAATACATATATTATGATATTATTATTAAAAATATAGGTGCCGAAAAACACTTCTCTTATTCACTTTTCCATTCGCACTTTTCTGTACTTATATGTTTAGTAATAATTGCAAAATAAATTAATTAATGACTTTAAAATCACTTTTAATTAAATATTCAGCATATTTTCCCTTAATATACACGAAAAAACACCGCGAATGTAAAATAAATTGATAACCTTAACAATTAAGACACCAAAAATACACTAAATCACTATTTTTTATATATTTTTTTATTAAATCACTAAAGAAATAATCACTGATAATCCTTGTATGGTTTAAAGTGATAAATTTCAATTATTTACCACTTTTTACCACAAAACTATAACGAAAACACTCGCGAACGTACTCTGCGCCATTAAATTCTCAGCAACTGTCAAATTTTGGGACCATTCTCAGCAATTGTTGTTGAGAAGGTCTTGTTCCGGGACATTCTCCGTCCGCGCGCTCCGATTTATAAGACGTTGTCACGTCA
Organism: Thereva unica; assembly: GCA_949987705.1. Lineage (NCBI taxonomy): Eukaryota > Metazoa > Arthropoda > Insecta > Diptera > Therevidae > Thereva > Thereva unica. The sequence goes on from OX465281.1 coordinate 88,715,729, forward strand.
AAATCATTGAATCGAGAAATCGATGTTAATCGATTTGTGGAAAAACCAAACTTAGGAGTCACCCTTTGTACTACCGGTACGTACGTCGACAGTTGTGAGTATGAAACGGTTTAACCACTGGAAATAGATACTGAGCAACCCCTACGACTTTCACGAATTTCGAACAAAGGAAAAAACGACTAGGCGAAGAAATGTTGGTTATGAAATAAGAAGTCATAATACCAAGGAGCTACGAAGAAGCTGTTCCATACATACATAGCTGTTACAATGAATGGATCAACAAGGCAATGAGCGATTACATGGGTTCGCTAATGATGAATAATACAAGATATTTGGTAAAGCTGTCGGACGCTTCTGAAGCTTGGCTTCGAAGGTTATTAAACGATATGAATCAAACTATCAATTCACCAGTTAATGTACAGTGAGGGAGAAAAGTTTCCACACAATCACTTAATAATCTCTGTTGTGTGAAAACTTTTGTGTTTGTCTACACAAAAATAATCCATTGCATATATTTTGTTTAGTTCTACGAATATGTTATTAATATAAATATTTCATTTTCACGTTATTAAAATGCGTTAAGTATGAAAAATATTTGTTTTCAAAAATGAAAAAATTTTGTTTTTTGATTTTGTTTAACCACTGTTTTACTTATTAAATGACTTGGTGTGAAAACTTTTGTCCCCCACTGTAAATGAAGATAATCAAAGCTGTAGTTAACGAAGAAAGATTTTTGACCAGGACTTAGCACATCGATATGTGGCTTCATTTTGCGAAAGATATACGTGGACAAAAAATTAGTGAAGCGTATTGTGGGGACATTGAAGAACCCCAACCCAGGCGAAGCATTGGTATATGATTCGAAAGAAATACAGGTGGCAAACATTGTCACAGTGATTAAAATAAGCAGACGAACAAGCTGCGGAACGGAATTTGGCAAAGAGAGTGCTGTTGAATATAAGGCAATTAGGAATAAGAAACTGAAAAAGATGCGCCAGAGCTCGACAATCATGCATGCCAACGGTGAAGGAAGCCAAAGCTAACAATAGGCTGGGGAGGTCTTGATTAACGTGGAGCAATTTAGGATATTTTTTGTACATATTTGCGCAAAACTGTAAAGTTAATGGATTCAAAATTGCAGTAATAAGCCGAAGGAATCGAACAACCGAAGGGCTTAACTACCCGAGTAAAAATAAGAATCCTCCATTCTTAGTATGAAACAGGAAGAGTAAAAATAAAACTCTCCTGTTCTTAGCCTGCAACAGGCGCTAAGAGCATCAAATCACCTGTATCAGCATGTCTAAGTAAACATTTTTTTTCCAAATGTATCTCGCTTTTGGCACGTATCAATAAAAGACGCACGGAATAGTACCACGGGCAATTATTTTATTGACAATAAAGGGTGTCATTAAGCATACTCATTGGACCGTTTCTCGTTCGATCGCGCGGGTCAAGCGCCATTGCACTTGGTTAGTACTTTGTTGTGGGACCGGTTAATGAAACGATACTAGCGTTTTGAGTGGTCGATTACGAATTCATTCATTTGTGAGAGATGCATGACCTGTGGCGCGCACATGTTAGATTGGCTGCCTATAGCGGAAGCGTGCATACCCGCGTTGCAGTCGCGTTTCTTCACTATACGTGCTAATTGCCGGCGCGTGCATGCTTGTAAAAAAAATTCACCAAATAAATTATTTTTACTCGGGTACGCCTCTACCACCCTATTTAGGATATTTCTCATCAGATTTGCTTACAATTTTTGATATTTCTTGTTTATACCAGAATCCAATTCCCACTCGGCTTAGAATAGAAAACTGTTGTACATTGCACCTTGTATAGGTAACAATATTTTGTTAAAAAGCATATTTCTAAATATGTTCAGTGTTTACGTAAATAATGCGTTGTTGTTATCCTAAGACATTGGGCGTCGTTGTTCTTTGTTGATTTCCCTTAAATCAGCATATACCTGTGAAAGCTTTCAACCTATAAAACAGAAAAATAAACTCATAAATAACAGAACTGAATGCCATCCGATGTCATATCTCAAAAGGCAAAGAAGAAATGCCTGAAAGAATGGGATAAAAAGTTGTTCTATTAGCGTCAGTCGTCCAATAAAGTTGTTTACGTCAACAACTAAAAGCGGTGTTTACTTTTATTTTGGATAAATATTGGGTAGGATTAGGTACGGGAGTATGGTAAAAGTTGATGTGCGATATTATTTACGAAAGTCTCCATTTTATGCCTAAGGGCCATTTTCAAAAGTCTCATAAAACAAGGCATAAATTTAAAGCAGCTACCTTCCTGGCAGGATATTATTACAATGGAAATTACAGCAACGATACGGGACGTTTGCTTTTCCAATTGTCATGAGAAAATATTTACGCGCTTGTTATAAGCGAGAATATCCCTAAATCCCAGGCAGGGTGAGACTGTAATATCCTCAAATATTCGTTTCTTTTGGATAAGGGTAAATTGAAGCTTTTTCTTTCAAAATTATTCCAAACGGAGTGGGGACGCCAATAAGTGTATACAAACAAGGCAATACCATTAAATTGGGCGCGCTACTGGAGAAGGGGAGTTGATACGTTCGTTGACTAAGATATCCTTTGGGGGGCTATTAAATGTGAATCAATTATTGTTGAATTAATGTAAGCGGCACATTCGGGAATACTTTTCGTGACACGTAACATCGTTATCAAGGCTTTCTGAAAAAGGTAAATAAGTCCAGACACAATTCAGTCTGTGAACACCTTGAGGTGCCACCGCTTACCCCAAAAGCATGTCATTTTTGACTGTGTGCTACCTTGAGGTTCTCGTAGAAATTTCAGTCACGTTCTTGTAACAATAGAACAAAAAGAAAATCCCCAGCTTTCTTCTTAGGATATAGCATAAACTGAACAGTTGAGACATGCGAACGTGGGGCTTTGAAGAGTGCAAAATGTGGATGTGTTTTTTCTTGCTTTTTTTTGTTATAAAATGTGGGCCTTTTTAAATGACGACAGAATTTCAACAAAATTTTCGTACAGGTTAATCGCAGGTCAATTTTTTCTCATTGGTTATAACTGGAATGTTGCGGGAGTTTATGGCAACAATTTAACTTAATGTTCACTAGAAATGCGAAAAAAATATTTTTTGGTTATAAATCTCGATTTCTTAGCTTGTTCAGTTAATTCAAGAGGGAAAACTGATATTAAATTCTGTTAATAACAATACAAATTGTTTGGTTTTAGTCAGAAATACAAAACCTGTTGAAATTGCTGGAAGTTCTTTTACTACCAAAAAATTACCTCAAAGAAAAATAATATAACTGAGCAAATGACATTTTGGCATAAGAAAATACCTCCGACCGCTCACCGCTTCCAAAGTTGAGCAAAGTAGAAGCGATGAAGTGACAATTCATTACACAAAAATTAAGTTAAAATTGTTCAATTATTCAATTATTGAAATAAAATTATGAGGGCCAGACTAAGAAGTACTACGCTAGTCCAATGCTACACTTCAACTGAAGACGCAGACGACGATATCAAAAAAATGCTATAAGCGACTAAATGAGGTTTTTCGCTCTATTCCAAGGGGAGACATCGTTGTATGAATGGGTGACTTAAATGTACAGATCGGTCGTGACATCACCGGCCTTGCACACAATTGGAAATCAAGGTCTAAGGCAAGTAACTAATAATAATGGTGAGCTTTTCGTAGACTTTTGTGGTTCCCACCAACTCATGGTAGGTGGAACTTATTTTTGCTAGAAGAAGATACACAAAAAGACCTGAGTATCGCCCTATGGAAGAACGAAAAATCAGATAGATCTAAGAAATCAGATAGATAGCAGCCACTGAAAGTGACCACCATTTGGTAGTAGCAACTATGAGCCTTAAGATCGCTGCAATCAGAAATATTCAACGCGATGCCATAAACCGTAGACGGTTTAACGTAGACGTAGGAACATCACTTAGGAGTAGGCTTCGTAGTACACAAATCAATTATAGATAATGTGATAGAGTTCAAGCCAATCAGTGAACGATTATGTTCAATACGACTCCGAACGAAGTTCTTTACCTTCTCAATCATAAACGTACAGGCGGAGACGGAGGAGAAAGCGGACACGACAAAGGACACTTTCTATTATAAGCTTGAGCGCGCATATGATACGGCCCTTTCCAATGACATCAAGATGGTGATAGGAGACCTCAACGCCAAAATTGGAAGAGAGAACTGGCACAGACCGACCATTGGAAAGGAAAGTCTTCACGAAACATCAAACGATAACGGACAACGTGTTATCGATTTCGCAATCAGTAAAAATATGATCGTCAGCTCAACATATTTCCCAAGAAAGGACATTCACAAATACACATGGAAACTTATCAGAGTGATGTTCTGCGAGTAGACGTGTTTTTATTTGACCCTATCATTTTTATTATTACCGCAGTTTTATATTAAATTAATTTTTCATTAAAAACACAACTAAATTACTTTTTGTTGCTACCTAAATAATCTTTCACAGTGCATATTTTCCGTACCTAATAAACATTTAAAAAAAAATAAAATCATTTCCGATTAACACCCAAAATGTCGAAATCGCATCAATCACGGCCCGCCACTAGGAAATTTTCTGAGAATAACATCTCTAATCGCGCTAAGGTCAATATACCCGAGTCAGTCAGCAGGCTCATCGATTGTAGCAGCAGCCAAGCAGCCAGATCAACTTCAATAGCAGCGCGTGATAACAGTCTTGAGCTGTAGGAGAAGCGGCTTTTGGTGAGCTTTAATCGCATGCTGGCAGAGCAACTTGCAGAGCAATCTGCTATTGTCGAGGATCGGCTTCGACTGCTTGAGACCCGGCTGTCTTCTCAAATGACAGGAGGTGCGTAGCTCTCTCACTACTGAATTGGGCAAGTTAAAAGACGAGGTTGAAACCGTCCAGCATAATCTCGTCGTAGTGTCTAATGAGCTTGAGGATCTACGTCGACAAACTAGATTGCATGATGTGGTCGTTCGGGGTATTCCTGTAGGTGATAATGATGATCCCAATCATATCTTAAATTCTATTGCCTCTACCATCGGTCATAAGCCATCACTTTTTGTAAATGTGTTCCGGCCACGATTGCGAAGTCACCTTGAGTCGCCGATGGCAAATGACAGGAAGAGTAGCCCGTTGTTAATTGTAAAATTTCCTTCTGCTAATGAGCAGCTGGAATTTCTGAAGAAAACTCGCCAGCATGGTACTTTAATGCTGAATAAGCTAAACTTGGGCTATTCAACTAATAGCTTGGTTTACGTTAATGAAAGCCTAACGTCGAAAAACAGTGATATACTGCGGACGGCGCGGTACCTCCTTAAGAGGAATCTTGTCTCATCTGTTTTTACTCGTCGTGGCTTAGTTTATGTACAAATAGAAAAAAATAAGCGGGCCCAAATATTTACTTCGGCACTCGACCTGAATGCAGCAGCCAACTCTGCGTCAACTCCTGGATCACAGTGAAGAATTTTTGGAGCAGCTTCTCGCCACTGGGGTCATCATCAACAATCTATGCTTGATAATGATGATAGCTACTAGTATTTTTAAGTATTATTTTTTAATATTAAGGTTTAATAGATTTCCTCCTCACTGTGTTGTTTCGCTCTATCTTCTTTTTTTATTGTTTTCTTCCGCTTTCATTTACATCTCTTCCCCTTCTATTTTCCTCTGCTAGATATTTTCCTTGTGGTTGCTTCTGTATTCTTGGTTGTGCGTTATGATAAAATTTATTTATGAATCGTTCTTCTAATCGGGTGTGCAATGTGGGAATGCTACTCAATATTCTCTGTTCCTCCACTTCAGGACTGAATATATGCACTATGAATGCGAGGAGCTTAAAAAACAAAATGGACGAGCTTAGGTATATGTGCGACCGTACTAAAATACATGTTCTGCTAGTAAGTGAGACTTGGCTGAAACCTGAAGTCCCTTCCTCTTTTGTTTCCCTATCTGGCTTTTCGCTGCATCGCAATGATCGTGTTGGTCGTACTGGGGGTGGGGTTGCCATATATGTATCCTCTATGCTTCTATCTAGAGTTGTTGGTAAATCGAGTGGCTCTCAATTTGAGGTTATTGCTGTTGAGATAAAATCTAAATATGATAAATGTGTTGTCATCAATGTATGTATACTGTCCCCCTAATATATTTAATCCCGATGTTGCTGTTGAGTTCCACAACTTTGTTTCACGCTTCTCTGTTCATTATGAAAATATAATGGTTGCTGGGGACTTTAATGTTAATTTGCTTAGGAACAATTCACGTGCAAACTCGCTTAGATTTTTTCTTGCATCTTTGGACTTACATATTCTTAATCGTCTTCCTACTTTTCTGAGTTGCTGTAATCCTTCCCTACTTGATGTTCTATCTACTACCTCTATTGATTCAGTGTTAAAACACAACCAAATTTCTCCCCTAGCTTCCTCGATCATGATATTCTGTTTCTCTACGTTCGTTTTACCTTTCGCCAGTCTTCCATGCATTCGTCATTTTCTTATCGCGATTATAAGAACATCAATTTCAATCGGCTCTCCAAACTACCCTCTTCTGTGCCTTGGGGCGATATACATATATAACACTACCTGTGTTGACACTAAAGTAGATCTCCTGACCTCTTTTATTCGATCTCTCTATGATCGGTGTGTTCCCTTGGTTACTAGAAGATGCAATCTGGCTTCACCTTGTCCTTGGTTTTCGCGTGAAATCCGCGACTTGATAATGCAGCGCGAGTCCATGTACAGACGTTATTGCAGGACTAAGATCCCTGGTTACCAAAGTGAATACAAAAAGCTCCGTAATCTCATCACTAGTAAGGTTATCTTCGCTAAACGCGAGTATTACTCCCGCAAACTTGATCCTTCTTTAAAATCTAAACAACTGTGGCATAATCTTCGTTTTTTGGGTATTCATGCTTCGGTGCCTATCCCCTTTAATACTGATGTAAATCATCTTAATGCATCTTTCATCCAACGTCCTCCTGATACTATCCCTTCCACCTCTTCTACATAATTGTGTCTCTTTTGATTCTCTTAGTTCTGATGGCTTTAGCTCCCGATGTGTGAAGTTCTTAAAATATTGCTGTCCATCTCCTCTAACAGCGTTGGATTTGATGGAATTTCTCCTCGCTTTATCAAGCTTCTTTCCCCCCTAATTGTGGAAACTATAACACATATTTTTAATTACTGCCTTACAATTTCCCAAGTTCCCTTGCTATGGAAAAAAGGTATAGTAATTCCATTACCTAAAACATCCTCTCCCTCTGACATATCCGATTTTCGCCCTATAAGTATTCTACCTTTCCTAGCCAAAGCTTTGGAGAAAGTCATCTTTATTCAAGTTGTTGGTTATCTTGATTCTAATAATTTCCTCTCTAAATTCCAATCTGGCTTCCGTAAACTTCACAGCTGTGAGACAGCTTCACCTTGTCCTTGGTTTTCGCGTGAAATCCGCGACTTGATAATGCAGCGCGAGTCCATGTACAGACGTTATCGCAGGACTAAGATCCCTGGTTACCTAAGTGAATACAAAAAGCTCCGTAATCTCATCACTAGTAAGGCTATCTTCGCTAAACGCGAGTATTACTCCCGCAAACTTGATCCTTCTTTAAAATCTAAACAACTGTGGCATAATCTTCGTTCTTTGGGTATTCATGCTTCGGTGCCTATCCCCTTTAATACTGATGTAAATCATCTTAATGCATCTTTCATCCAACGTCCTCCTGATACTATCTCTTCCACCTCTTCTAATTGTGTCTCTTTTGATTCTCTTAGTTCTGATGGCTTTAGCTCCCGATGTGTGAAGTTCTTAAAATATTGCTGTCCATCTCCTCTAACAGCGTTGGATTTGATGGAATTTCTCCTCGCTTTATCAAGCTTCTCTCCCCCCTAATTGTGGAAACTATAACACACATTTTTAATTACTGCCTTACAATTTCCCAAGTTCCCTTGCTATGGAAAAAAGCCATAGTAATTCCATTACCTAAAACATCCTCTCCCTCTGACATATCCGATTTTCGCCCTATAAGTATTCTACCTTTCCTAGCCAAAGCTTTGGAGAAAGTCATCTTTATTCAAGTTGTTGGTTATCTTGATTCTAATAATTTCCTCTCTAAATTCCAATCTGGCTTCCGTAAACTTCACAGCTGTGAGACAGCTGTACTAAAGGTAACTACTGATCTGCGTTCTATGCTTTACCGAGGTGTCATTGCAATATTAGTTCTTCTTCATTTTTCTAAGGCGTTTGATTCTGGGGTTCACTCGCTTCTAATTTCCAAGCTTAGCCAGCTCTATAGCTTTTCCTCTTCCGCAACTCGTCTTTTTTCTTCTCTTCTTTCTAATAGACACCAATGTGTGCAGCATAATTCTATTGTATCATCCTTCCTACCTGTACCCTTGGTTGTTCCACAAGGTTCTATCTTTGGCCCTCTCCTTTTTTCGTTGTATGTTAATGATCTCCCTGCTATTATCCATGCATGCTCCTTTTATTTATATGCTGATGATCTACTGTTATATACTTCATGTCCTGTCAATCGGATTGAATCCTGTATTTCTGATCTCAATAATGTCTTATGCCTGATAATTGAATGGAGCTCTTCCAATTTCCTTAAACTTAATCCTCATAAATCCGAATTACGTTGACCCGTTGTTGACTGTGTTAATAGTCTTGGTATTGCCATTAATTCTAAACTATCCTGCTACAACCATATCTCACTCACGCTTTCCAAAATCTATGGCACATTACGGAGACTTAGGCTTTATGGTAGTCTTTTATCATCGTCTATTCGGCTCAAGCTTGTTAAAGCTCTTATTGTTCCACACTTCCTCTATGGCTCCCTTGTATATATATCCCTTGATGCATCTTGTCGTCAACGTCTATCAGTCGCATTTAATGATTGTTTAAGGTTCATTTTTCACTTGCGCAGATCAGATCATGTGTCTGGTGTACGAATCTTCCTACTTAGCTGCGACCTCTCCTGTTTTGTTGATGTCGCTGCATTGGTCCTAGTGCATAAAGTTCTCCACACGAAATGTCCCTCTTACCTCTCAGAATTCCTCCTTCCTCTGCAATCCATGCGTTCGATTAAATTTCGTATTCCTGTACATTATTCCCTAATGGGTAGCCGTTCCTTCTTTGTGCATTCGATTAGACTTTGGAACAACCTTCCTAGCAATATTCAAAGAATTGGCACCGCTAAGAATTTCAGAAAGCAAGCATCTCTCTTTCTCTCTCCCTCTACTTCTCTTTAGTATTTTCTGTCTTTTTCTATCTCCTGCTATTTTCCTATCTTGGTCCTTACTCCTGCATTTTTCCTTCTTTCTCGTCCCGTCCCTCTCATAGTTTATTAAGGTTAGGTTAGTCTTATAGTTAGTTATAGTTAGTCCTATATTATGTAGTTATATATTTTTTTCTTTCTTTTTTATATGTACTCTAAAAGATGTAAATCTTGTGTACTCTCCTGTTAATATAATAATAAATAAATGAATAAATAAATCCCCCAGCGAAAGATACTTCAATCAAATAGACCATATTCTAATAGACAGAAGGGCAGCTTCCAGCATCCTGCAAGTAAGAATCTGTAGGGGTGCAAATTGTGAATCGGGCCACTTTCTAGTTAAAGCTAGATTCAGATGTCGGCTGTCTACTCAATAAAGAAGAAACAGCAAACAAAAGAAATTCGACGTCGATCGCCTCCAAGAACAGCCCGTGTTGGAGAGATATCAGGAAACTCTAGCAGAAAGGATAGGTATAAATAATGAAGACACAGTCGAGGGAAAATGGATGAGATTGAAGACGGTACTGACAGATGTCACGAAGGAAACTGTAGGGTATAAACGCACAGCCAGAGCCTGTGACTGGTACGACGAGGAATGCAAAGCAGCTATAGAGGCCAGAAATAAAAATAGGAGAATATCCACATAGAGAGACCGACGAGGAGTAAGAAATTGAAATACGAGGAAACAAGAAGAACCGCAAAAAACATCTGCAGGAAGAAGAAAAGGCAATTCCTCAACAATCACATCCTGAGAGCAGAGGAAAACTTTGCCCAAAACAAAACATGGGAAGCATACAGGGAAGTAAACTTATTTAAGAAAGGCTTCAAACCCTCCTCCGGTATGAAGAATAAAAGAAGGCACTATAGTTACAGGCAGCGAAGATGTAAAGAAAAGATGGAAAAGCTGCTGAACGCAAACGAGAGCATTAGACATGTACCAGAACCCCGTCTACAACATAACGATGACACCAGAGAAACAAATGCACCCACTCTGGAAGAAGTACAAAGTGCCATACGATCATTAAAAAACAATAAATCTCCAGGAATTGATAACATCCCAGCAGAGTTGATCAAACAAGGAGGCGAATCGCTCTCAGCAGCTCGAATTACTATGCTGCATATGGTGGAATGAAAAAATTCCTGAAGAATGGGAGCAAAGCATTATCTGCCCAATACACACGAAAGGGGACAGATTCAACTGTGAAAACTATAAAGGCATATCTCTTTTAAGCACAGTATATAAAATAATGACCAATATAATTAAGACCAGAATGGAACCTTACGCAGAAGCTGCAATAAGTGAATACCAAGCTGGATTCAGAAGAAATAGGTCAACAATGGATCAACTTTTTACAATAAGGCAAACCCTCCGAAAATGCTGGGAATACAACACTGACGTGTATCAACTTTTCTTCGACTTTAAACACGTATACAAATGTATGCAACAATGCTGGACCTAAACATCCCCCTGAAGATAATAAAATTAACAAAAATGACAATGGCAAATACAAGATGTGCAGTCAGAATACAAGGAGAATTGACGGAATCCTTCCTAGTCAAGCAAGGCTTAAAGCAGTGCGATGGGCTGGCCCCATGCTATTTAATCTCTAGCTAGAAGGAGTAATTCGCAAGGTTAACATTGATACGATCGCAACCCTGCTTAACAAATCCAAACAGTTGGCAGGATATGCCGGAGCAAAACATATAGGGCTGCAAATAAACGCAGAGAAGAGTAAGATTCTAATTCAGTCAAGGGTGGAAAGAAGAAGAAGAAACCACAATACCACCTGGGGGGAATATAACTTTGAACGGGTAAACCAATTTTACTACCTGGGGTCCACAGTCAGCGAAGACAACGATGAAACGATAGACGTACAAAGAAGAATAAACGCCGCGAACAGAACATACTTCTCACTACTGCCTGTAATGAAATCCAGATACATCCACAGAAAAACTAAAATAAAAATCTACAAAACCATCATACGTACATTAGCTACATTTGGATGTGAAGCATGGAGTGGTTAACACAAGAAACTGGAGACACGCTGCGGAGCAGAGAGACGTCTGGAGGAAGAAACTGATGGAGGCTAAGGGTCGAATTGGGCTGTAGAGCCATATAAGAAGAAGGTTTAACGTAGACCTTCTGCGGCAAAGCATTAAAATGCCTGAATTTGCTGGGAACCTGCAGCAAATATTAAACCAGAAAACCTGAATAGCTGTGGAGTACAACAAAGGACGCTATATTGGCGGCAGCGGAAACGAGCATCGGTTATGTCCAGAGAAACATGCAACACTGGATCTCGGACACAACCTGGCGAGAAACAGAACGCAGGAGGGCCCTAAAAAATAACGTGAACTCTTCAAGCGACCCGGAAAGACGTCACCAACTTGAATAGGAACATTCCCAATTACACCGTGATAAAAGGCAGCAGATAAACGATTTCGCAGAAAAAGCGGAAAACTATGCAGCGACGAGGAGCAGCTCCAAAGTTAAGGAGATTGCTTCTTTGCCGCCCTGAATGGCACAGGAACCTCAGGAAAATACCAACAATGCGCACCCAATAAGACGGAAATAGTAACCCTCAACCCCTGCGCAAGATAGAAATATAACCGCAATTCATGCAATGGCGAATGGTACAGCAGCTGGAAAAGATGGCATCCCGACAAAATTATTTAAAGCCGATACAAGCATCCTAGCAGAAGCGCAGAGCACCTGTACGATTCCAGAGAATTGTATGGGAGGTATCATAGTCAAAATACCCAAAAAGGGGGACCTAGCACAAAATGTGACAACTGAAGGAGCATCTGTAGATAGTATGGGCAAAATCTCGTCCTATATATTACTATCTAAGATAATAGAGGCAGTAGATCGAACGCTTAGAAGGCAGCAGGCATTCAGGAGGGGCCGCCCATACAACAGGAGCTTTATATGGCAGGCACTACGGCAACGGAGATTGCAAGGGAAAATAAAAGAATTAACTTAAAAATTCCAAATGCAGAGTTCTCGAAATCAGCATTGAATTTAATTATACCAGCTAGCATTGTCTTTAGTCCTTTGCCTCCTACATATGTTTATAACAACAACCTGTGTTTAAATAGCCAAAAGTTAGTGGCTACGGCTGCTAAATTAAATGCCCTTCGTACTCAAATTGGTTTGTAATGTATAATTCTTATTAATCAGTAGTACTGCAAATGTTTATTAGATCAAAAGTTGATCTCTATTTTCACAGAATGATACTAAGCAAGCACAAAGATAAATATAACTTCATTTCACACTCTGTAAACATTTATAAAGAAGACTTTCCCCCAATCTATTTATGTACAAAGAGATAAATCCTTGTTTTCCCTAGAAGCAAATTAATTTTGCATTAAAACTCCTCCATGAAATGCGATGGAATATCGTTTTTTAATTTTGAATTATTTTATTCTTTTGCACAGCAGGAAACATACAAGAACATAATATAAAATTCCATAACGCTTCCTATTTCTTTGAAAAAAACATTTTAAATTGCACTTTTCCCGTAAAAATCCCAATTTTCCATGAGAGATTTAAATGAATAATCCTAGAAGAGCAAGGATACAATTCGTGAAGCTTCCATTCTAGATGTTCCGGACTACGAAAATGTGTGTTAGTGTGACACAGATTTGCGTGGTTTCACCGTTAGAGTGTCGTTCTTAAACATGAAGGGAAAATGTTAACATATCGGGGAATTATAGCACAATTCTCGACATAAACCCGGAGACTTGAAATTGTCCTCCTATCGGGTATGAATTTCATGGTATAACTATGGAGATGAATTCCAACGGAAAAGAGACACAATGTTGTGGAGCAAAACTTTTCATGTTATCTCGTCTGCAGATCTCCATTGCATATTTTGCATGCTAAGACGAACCTGAATAAATTTAAACCGAATCGAACGAACTACAAACTGAAATTGAGTTTTGCGTTGTCAGTTGAAGTAATCTCCGCTGGGTACTGAAACCATAAACAATGTCTTCCAGACCAGTCAGCGTCAAAGTACGTGTTAAGCACACCTCTACTGGAACACCGCATCACCTTAGAAAGCCGCAATAAATCCGTCTGCTGCCGTAGGCAGAATGAAGAGTATCGATTTTTGTATCTTCGAAAAAACCAAAAAAATCAACAACAAAATCTTTACATCAAGCCTTCAGGATCCCTTTCAATGCACACGACTGCACGACTGACAATATGGAAAATTTTTCACTCGCACGTAGGGACGAAAAAGGATTCAAACTCAGCTTGCATTTTCAGGGTCTACCTTTCAGTGGGTTTTTGCTTTATGTGAGGAGATAACAGAAGTTTTTCATGCAGCCAAATGGAGGATTATTGAAGGTTAAAGCATTTCAGGAACATAGTTGGAAAATATGCACGTCCTTTGGATGGCTTCAGCCGTTCTGAAATGAAATGGCATTTTAATGGGAAATTTTGGCACAATGTGTTTATACCCATACTCAAATACAGGTACTATGGTGAGTATGTTGTGATATTGCATTCAGCTTGTTGATAGAATTCAATTTTATACATGCTTGCCACTACAAGTTTCGCATTTCTCGCGGAAAAGTGCCATTCATTGTAATTTATTTTTTGGTGTCGGTTGGAAAACTGTTTAAAATAAAACACATTTATCGAAAATGGAAATCAACTCTTAACAATGTTGTGATCTAAAAAATGTTTGACTATTACGTTTATTATAATTGCTTCGAGCGATATAGAACTAAATATATGTTTAATCAAGATTTTAAGTTTATTTTAATAACCTTGAACTTTATACAAAAACAAATATTTATTAAATTTAACAGTTTTGTTATATAATATCATAATATTTACCTAGACGCTTTTATGTCCCTTCATAAAAATTTTTTCTTGAAATTTTATGAAAACTTGCATTTTAATGTCCCAAACACACTGTAGTTTTTTTGCACCAAAATATTTACTTTTACGTTTTATTTTGAATTTAAACCTAAAAAGAGAGCTCATTTTTCAGCCGAAAATGCCCATGTTCTAAAAATTTGGTGGATTTTCTTTTTTTTTCTAATGTCTAATTTCAGATGAAAAATATAAAAATAACTAACATTTTTCAATTCAGAAGACATTGCGACATTCTTTGGACGCACGTAGGATGTGCGACAACTGATATAAAATCCAAGCACTTCTTTTTAAATGCATTAAAAATTAGAATGACCTAGAAAAGCCAAAAATAAGAGCGTTCGCTTAATCTAAATTAGATTGTACAAGATTTTTGGTAGTAAAATTTAATAAATAAAGGTTAGAGTTTGCACGGTTCGGTTAACCGGAAACCGAAACCGCGGTTTTCAAACTCAAAAACCGAAACCGTTAACCGCCGTCGCAAAACCGGGGTTTGCGGTTTTCAAAAAAAAAATATTTTATTAAAATTCATAATTCTATCTTCAATATTTTAATTGCTGCCCGCCTATATTTATGCAAATTTAAGCATTGTAATGGTTTTATTTATTTTTCATTCCTCCGTTCCGTTCCGTTTCTGTATTAATTCTAACATCTGTTTTATGTCATTTCATTTGGCATTTGAATTTCAGATAATTAAACTGAATTTCAGATAATTAAATTGAAATTATTGATTGTATTATTGATTTGGTTTGGTATTAAACTGAAAGTTGTATTGGTTTATCTAATTAACAATATTAAATAGTTATTTTTTCCACTATATAAATGTAACAATATTAAATATGTAAGATTGTTTTCCACTAATTTTTTAACAAATATTAATAAGTTTTTTTAAGCATTTTTTCCAAAATAAAAAATGTACCCAAATAATGTCGTCGGCAGTAATATGGGAATATTTTACAAGAATTTTAGCTGCTAACAGTGCTAACAATAAAGCTAAATGCAGAAAATGCGGAAAAGAAGTGAACAATTGTAAGGGTTCTAAGTCTGCAATGATCAATCACATGCGAAATATCCATAAGATATCTTGTAAAAGATCGCACAATGATCACACAACAAACGTAGCTTCAACATCTGAAAATGGAAACAAACTACAACAAAAAACATCGATAGTTGATTTTATAAAAAAAGCAACTCTTGGAGAAATTGTTGTTGAGTTGGCCACAAAAGACGGCTTTTCAATTAGAGCCATTACACGGTCGAATTTCATTCGACATGCAATTTCTGCAAAGGGCTATAAATTACCTCAAAGTGAAAATGGCACAATGGCACTTATTCACGCCGAATATGAAAAAAAGAAAAAACTGTATGTAAGTTTTTTTGATGAAGCCAAAAAAAAGGGTGAGAAATTTAGTATTACTTTGGACGAATGGGTAAGTTCTCGACAACGCCGTTATATCAACATAAATGTACATGATAAAATGGGTAAAGTATTGAATCTAGGATTGGTAAGAGTTATTGGATCATGCAACTCGGCAAAGATCCACCTGATTGTGGCTGACCATCTTAAAATTTTTCACCTGTCCTTTGAAAGAGACATTGTAGCTACCACCAACGACGGGGCTAGCGTTATGGTTAAATACGGTAAAGAATGTCCGGCAGAAGTCCAATTATGTCTAAATCATGTTCTTCACCTAGCTGTTTCTAATACATTTTATTTCAAAAAACCAAAAAATAACAGTCAAAATTTGGACAGTGAAGCTGAAGAAGACACTGACGACAGCGATAATAATGAAGATGATGAATTTGATAAAGATGATGAAGGTTGTTCTTTGTTTGATGATGATGATGCCGAATCTGAAGTTTCCGAAGTAATCAACCTAGCCGAGATATTAAATAAAGTTCGTGCTATTGTGAAATTTTTCAAACGTTCAACAGTTCGTAACGACATTTTGCAACACAAAATTTGTAATGAACTTGGTCATGAACTACAACTAAAACTTGATGTGAAACATAGGTGGAATTCAATTCATCCTATGTTAGAAACGTTTTTAAGATGTAGAAAACCCATCGAAGAGTCATTAACAGAATTAAATGCTTGTAATTTAATTCAAGGAATCTTGGTTCTTGCGTTGGGTAGGAAGTATGCGAATTTAATAACTGCCAAAGGTGCAATTAATTTTTTATTGAAAAAGCTAGATGATATTCAAATTACAAATTTTTCCAAAATTTATGAACTTAAAGATAATATTATATCAAAGCAAGGTTGTGTTCACGTGAGAATACTGAGTTAAACTCTTTGTTATCCTGCCTTCTTCAACAAAAAATACCAACAAAAGCAATTTTAAATTTTGGTTCAAGTATTTTAAATAGATTATACCCTAATATATCGAGATCAACAGATGAAATTAATGCAGAAAGCTTAGATGAAGATGAAGATTATTTGAATATTGATAGCGATGCAGAAGCACAAGGAATCTTCTCTGCAAGATGAGATCAATGTTGCAATAAATAATGCTGGCAAAGAGGGAGTACAAAAACAATTTAGTTCCCTAAGAAATGAATTTGACATTTACAAGAAAACGGGCAAGAGAACTGTAAATCTTAATCAATTATATGATGCAATTTTAACGATACACCCAACGTCCACCGAAGCTGAAAGAGTATTTTCACTTTCAGCAAATTTCAGCCGGAAATTAAGATCTCGCCTTAGCGATTACTCATTGAATTCTTTAATATTTTTAAAATATTTTAGCATAAATAATTCGTAAACGTATGAATTTGTTACTTTTATTTTATATTCTCGTTGAATTTTGTAAAGTTTTTTTTTTGTTTGTTTATACTTTGATTTTTTTATTCTTTTTGAATTTTTTACGTTTTTGTTATGTTTAATTTTAATATTCAAAATATTATATTAATTTATGTGTATAACTGTCTTATTATTTAATTTTTCATATATATTAGTATTACAAAAACTGAAATACTTGTCTTTTAATTAGTATAAATAAATCAATGTATATATTTGATCAAATTACGCAATAAAAATTTAAAATCTGAAAACCGAAAACCGAACCGGAACCGCCGGTTTTGAAAAATTGCAAACCGCTAACCGCGGTTTGCAAAAACACGGTTTGTTTGCAAACTCTAATAAAGATGAGAAACTCATTCGCTTACATTTTAGATCCGGATTTACTTAACGAGCTCCTTCAAAACCTAGATGGAGCCAAAACTGCCGAGGCAAGCGTGGTGGCGGAGCCCCGTATAATAGCCGAGGTAGTTGATGATTACTACTCCTCCATAATGGAAGAAAATTACTGAGGTTATTATTATTAATTAATTAATTGCTGTCCTTTGTGTGCCTTGTTAGGTTTTTTTTGTATATTTCCGTGCAGCTTACGAGATCTTAGGTGATCCAAAATACACATATGTGTTAAATATATTTGGACATGCGCCATGTGTGATATGTGACTGTTTTGGGTGAGGATTTTCGAAGAGGGAACGAAAACCACAACAAAATCATCACCAAGAGTAAAGTATTTTGAACATTTTTGGCTGTGTCCTGAGCCAAATTGCTGAAGTGCAATATTTCCTAATATACCATCCGCATACCAATGACTGTCTTTATTGTTTTATGCAAATTGGAAGAAAAAAACTTTTTTTTTATTTGAAACGTGAAATTTTTGAACGTGTTTTTCTCGAAACATACATATGTATATGTGGCACTTATGCACTTCCCGCTGTGGACTGTAGTGCACCTCTTTCTACATATTGTTATACTACTATATTTTATACTTTTACATACTATATTATACTTCTACATACTATATATTATACTTCTACATACTGTATATTACACTTCTACATATTTTTATACTACTTTCTACATATTGCCTACCGAACGACACCCAAGCCGTATGGATAGATACATCAGTCAAGCTCCTGCTTTCATTAGTAGAGGAGATGAAGCCAAAAGTTGGTAAATCCCGTAGTCTTAAGACAAAAAATGAAGTGGACTGCAATTTCTAATAAGTTGTGTGAGGCGGGATACCATTTCACTTCTGCTCAAGCAGACAATAAGTTTAGAGGTTTGGAAAGAACCTAAAAGAAACCCCAGCTCCACAATAACAAGACAAGGAGGGGTCGAAAAACTTGTCCTTATGAAAGATAGGAAAACTATTTTATAGTTGCAATATTTGTTTCTAATTTCACTTTTTACCCCACAGTGAACTTAAAAATATATTTAAGGAGAAGGACTCTGTCTTCCCCAGTTCCCCTAGGGTCCGGATGACCAAACAACAAAAGAGGACCTCTTCGATGGAAAGCCCGGTGGGGATAACAGGGAAGGAAGACCGGATCCTAGACATACTTGACACAAATGCCGCAGCCAGGGTCAAATATAATGACCGTATAGCGAGGCATATGGATCAAACAGAGGCAAATCAAAGAGAGTTGATCTATATATTTATTCCATTTTTATAATTCTGTTCTTCGAATTACATTTTTTGCTTTTTGAAATAATTTATTTTTATATTTGTTACTTCCTGAAATAATTTATTAACTTCCCAGTATAGGAAGTAATTGTAATCCCACCAAAAAAACATTAAAAATGTGAATTAGAAGTTCGTGGGCGCGGAAATTATTTATTGGGACAGTTTAAAACACACTTATAACAAAAAGAAGTGAAATGGATTAGTGAAGATGAATCGTTAATAGCATGAAATAATTAAACACGTGCATTTACGAACGAATTCAAAGGAATTATACAACTGCCAATTTTTATTTAAAACTCAATAAAGTATTATCAACCGCAAAAAAGTTGGCGGGCGCGTTCGTTGTATACCTAGCATGAATCTTTGCTGAATTCAGTGTGGCTCAGTCTATAGTATTTCTAATAAAATTTGTTACATTTCGAAGGACAGCTAAGATTCATGCTCTAAAATTGTTGTAAAATTCCTTTGAATTCGTTCGTAAATGCACGTGTTTAATTATTTCATGCTATTAACGATTCATCTTCACTAATCCATTTCGATTCTTTTTGTTATAAGTGTGTTTTAAACTGTCCCAATAAATAATTTCCGCGCCCACGAACTTCTAATTCACATTTTTAATGTTTTTTTGGTGGGATATCACTCTTTTTTGTTTTAATACATTCTAAAATAAAAAATAAATAATCTTCTGTATAAAGAAATATTATGAATTTAATTGTTAATTCTAATTTTTTATTTATTTTATAAGTAGGTAATAACAAAATAACAAAATGCAGAAATTCAAATTAATATTATTGCCTTTGTAAAAAAAAAAATAATAAGCTCCTTTCGAGTTTCTCGGCCAAGATTTTTTCCGTACTATGGAATCATTGATCCATAACCAGCTCGATTTTTGTTCCAACATGCTGATCTAATGACCTTGTTCGAGTGTTCCTTTGAATTCGATCGTAAATGCACGTGTTTAATTATTACATGCTAGTGTGTTCTAGATATGATACCCTTTCATTTGATGCCCATGTCGATGGGCTATGTAAAGAAAATGGTTATCCGTCCTCTTGAGATGACCGCCGTGGATCTAACGGTATATTGAGTATACTATATCGCTTACTATGTTCTACTTATCATTCCCTTTCATTTGATACCCATGTCGAGGGGGTTGTGCAGAAAATGTTAATCCGCCCTCTTGAGATGACCGCCATGGATCTAACCAGATATTGAGTATATTATATCGCTTATGGTACTCTACTTATGATACCCTTTAAATTGATACCTATGTCGAGGTGGTGGTGAAGAAATGGTAGACCGCCCTCTTGAGACGGCTGCCATGGATATAAAGACATAGCTAATTGTATTCTACTTATCATACCCTTTCATTTGATATCCATGTCGAGGGGGTTGTGAAGAAAATGGCAATGCGTCCTCTTGAGGTGGCCTCGGTGGATCTAACTATATTTATTGAGTATACTATATGGCTTATTGTATTCTACTTATCATACCGTTTTATTTGATACCCATGTCGAGGGGATGTGAAGAAAATGGTAATCCGCCCTCTTGAGATGACTGCCATGGATCTAACCAGATATTGAGTATATTATATCGCTTATGATATTCTACTTATGATTCCCTTTCAATTGATACCTATGTCGAGGTGGTGGTGAAGAAATGGTAGTCCGCCCTCTTGAGACGGCCGCCATGGATATAAAGATATAGCTTATTGTATTCTACTTATCACACCCTTTCATTTAATTCCCATGTTGACTGGGTTGTGAAGAAAATGGTAATGTGTCCTTTTGAGGTGGCCTCGGTGGATCTAACTATTTATTGAGTATACTATAGTGCTTATTGTATTCTACTTATCATTCCGTTTCATTTGATACCCATGTCGAGGGGTTGTGAAGAAAATGGTAATCAGCCCTCTTGAGATGACAGCCATGGATCTAACCAGATATTGAGTATATTATATCGCATATGGTATTCCACTTATTATACCCTTTCAATTGATACCTATGTCGAGGTGGTGGTGAAGAAATGGTAGTCCGCCCTGTTGAGACGGCCGCCATGGATATAAAGACATAGCTTATTGTATTCTACTTATCATACCCTTTCATTTGATACCTATGTCGAGGCGGTTGTGAAAAAAATGTTAATCCGCCCTCATGAGATGACCGCCATGGATCTAACCAGATATTGAGTATATTATATCGCTTATGGTATTCTACTTATGATACCCTTTCAATGGATACCTATGTCGAGGTGTTGGTGAAGAAATGGTAGTCCGCCCTCTTGAGACGGCCGCCATGGACATAAAGACATAGCTTATTGTATTCTACTTATCATACCCTTTTATTTGATACCCATGTCGCAGGGGTTGCGAAGAAAATGGTAATACGTCCTCTTGAGATGACGGCCGTGGATCTAACCAGATATTGAGTATATTATATTGCTTATTGTCTTCTACTTAAGATACCCTTTCAATTGATACCTTTGTCGAGGTGGTGGTGAAGAAATGGTAGTCCGCCCTCTTGAGACGGCCGCCATGGATATAAAGATATAGCTTATTGTATTCTAATTATCATACCCTTTCATTTGATACCCATGTCGAGGCGGTTGTGAAGAAAATGTTAATACGTCCTCTTGAGGTGGCCTCGGTGGATCTAACTATTTATTGAGTATACTATATTGCTTATTGTATTCTACTTATCATTCCGTTTCATTTGATACCCATGTCGAGGGGTTGTGAAGAAATTGGTAATCCGCCCTCTTGAGATGACAGCCATGGATCTAACCAAATATTGAGTATATTATATCGCTTATGGTATTCTACTTATCATACCCTTTCATTTGATACCCATGTCGAGGTGGTGGTGAAGAAATGGTAGTCCGCCCTCTTGAGACGGCCGCCATGGATATAAAGATATAGCTTATTGTATTCTACTTATCATTCCGTTTCATTTGATACCCATGTCGAGGGGTTGTGAAGAAAATGGTAATCCGTCCTCTTGAGATGACCGCCGTGGATCTAACGTTATATTGAGTATACTATATCGCTTATTATGTTCTACTTATCATTCCCTTTCATTTGATACCCATGTCGAGGGGGTTGTGCAGAAAATGGTAATCCGCCCTCTTGAGATGACCGCCATGGATCTAACCAGATATTGAGTATATTATATCGCTTATGGTACTCTACTTATGATACCCTTTCAATTGATACCTATGTCGAGGTGGTGGTGAAGAAATGGTAGACCGCCCTCTTGAGACGGCCGCCATGGATATAAAGATATAGCTTATTGTATTCTACTTATCATACCCTTTCATTTAATTCCCATGTCGACTGGGTTGTGAAGAAAATGGTAATGTGTCCTTTTGAGTAGTGATGAACAAACGCAAGAACAAGACAAGACTAATCTAGTCTTGTTCTTGTTCAGTCTGTCTTGTTCTTGTTCTTGCAAGCATAGCTAAGTCTTGTTCTTGTTCTTGTTCTTGCAAACATACCTAAGTCTTGTTCTTGTTCTTGCAAATATACCTAAGGCTTGTTCTTGTTCTTACTAAATGTGCAAGACCAAGACAAGGCAAGACAAAACTGCAAGGCCAAGGTTTTTTCTCGCATGTAGTACGACGTCGGTACGAGTATGACGTCATTTTAAACCATATTTAATCAGAATAGGACAGCGAGAAGCAATGTAATATAAATAGAATAAATGGTTAAAGACACAATTAATAGCACACCTGCTATGCATACCAGTATAGCGAGTCCCTACCGCTATATCGTTTCCAAACCTGTATTTATACTCGAGAAGCTTGCTAGTACACTATACGTACTATTTTGAAGAAAAGTTTCACTATTTTATTGCTTTTGTTGATTCTTGCTTTTCTGGTAAACTTTGCTTCCATTCTTCCAAGACTGCAAGAACAAGACCACTTTTGCTCATCACTACTTTTGAGGTGGCCTCGGTGGATCTAACTATTTACTGAGTATACTATATTGCTTATTGTATTCTGCTTATCATACCCTTTCATTTGTTACCCATGTCGAGAGGGTTGTGAAGATAATGGTAATCCGTCCTCTTGAGATGTCAGCCATGGATCTAACTAGATATTGAGTACATTATATCGCTTATGGTATTCTACTTATGATACCCTTTCAATTGATACCCATGTCGAGGTGGTGGTGAAGAAATGGTAGTCCGCCCTCTTGAGACGGCCGCCATGGATATAAAGACAGAGTTTATTGTATTCTACTTATCATACCCTTTCATTTGATACCCATGTCGAGGGGTTGTGAAGAAAATGGTAATCCGCCCTCTTGAGATGACAGCCATGGATCTAACCAGATATTGAGTATATTATATTGCTTATGGTACTCTACTTATGATACCCTTTCAATTGATACCTATGTCGAGGTGGTGGTTTAGAAATGGTAGTCCGCCCTCTTGAGACGGCCGCCATGGATATAAAGACAGAGCTTATTGTATTCTACTTATCATACCCTTTCATTTGATACCCATTTCGAAGGGTTGTGAAGAAAATGGTAATCCGTCCTCTTGAGACGTGTACCATGCGTACACTTTTTGTTAATCATCGAAATGATAGGGAATGCTATTTGCTGGATTTGACTAACTTGTAAGGAATATGTCATATTTTTAGAAATAAATTACGATTACGAATTCGCCATTCGGTATTTCAAAATTTTACTGTACATTTGTACTGTGAACTACATGTTTTTTATAGTACCTAACGCAATCTGATACCATAGTTGCGACTAACCACTTTAAATGAATACATTTTGTTAATCATCTAATGCCATCTGGCATCAACAGTTCGAGTAAACACTTTTCGACTAACTAGTAGCTCCATCTCATTTATTGAGCAATTGAAATAACTTAGAGCGCCATCTGACAGAATAATTTTGAGTACCCACTTTTTTAGACTGAAGAAGAAGAAAAAAGTTCGATTCGAAATGTAAATAATTATTAGATAAAAAAAAACTTTTTAATATAACACGTTTTTATAGCGAACTAAAAAGTATAAAATAATGGCACTAGCCCCATACAGATTTAGAACCTCAAACATATTTCTAACAACACACAGATAGTCCTGAAAATTTGTGATTGTGAATTTGTAATAGCTATGAAAATATATGTAAAATTTTAAACGAAAAACCGTGGGGCGTATATATTTTTGATGCGAATGATTTCTCAACCCAGCTACTCTACACTCCTTACTATTGTCTATAGCATGCGCCCCACGTTTTTTCGTTTAAAATTTTACATATATTTTCATAGCTATTACAAATTCACAATCACAAATTTTCAGGACTATCTGTGTGGTGTTAGAAATATGTTTGAGGTTCTAAATCTGTATGGGGCTAGTGCCATTATTTTATACTTTTTAGTTCGTTATAAAAACGTGTTATATTAAAAAGTTTTTTTTATCTAATAATTATTATCTGCTTTTTAGTCTTGTGTGCGACATTTTGCAATCACTTTTTAACATGGTCATGATATTATGACGGATATATGTGGAAAATTGTTACCTAAATCTACTAACAATATACCAATCTTTTTAATTTTGATATTCCTGAAAATTAAAATGAAGGAGTAAGCTAAATTAATTTTATATGATTTTTATTTCAATAATAGCTGCATCTCTTTTTTGATCATTTTTACTATTTTCACTCGTGAGTGCTCGCAACTACTCTTTTACTGAAAAGCGCTTCTTCTTCTTCTTTAACGGCTCTACAACCGGGATCCGGTCCTGGCCTCGCGCAACTGTTCTCTCCACCGGTCCCGATTCTGAGCCGATGTCATCCAGTTTGGCATCCCTAAACTCTGAGCGTCCTGGTCCACGCCATCCTTCCAGCGAAGGTTGGGCCTCCCTCGCTGTCGCACCCCATAGGTCTTACCGCAGAGAACTTTACGAGCAGGCTCATCTTCACTCATACGAGCTAGATGCCCTGCCCACCGGAGCCTACCGAGCTTTATTTTCTTCACAACATCTATGTCGCGATAGCGCTCGTAGATCTCGTCATTGTAGAGTCTCCGGAATCGTCCTTCCTCACATACGGGGCCAACAATCCTCCGAAGTATTTTCCTCTCAAACACGCCCAAGAGGTTTGAGTGCTTTTTGCTAAGCACCCACGTTTCGGATGCATATGTGAGAACGGGTAAGACCATCGCACATACGTCAATATTCTACATTTACGCGGCCAAAATTATTTGTTTACGTATATCACGTCTACATGATATTAAATATCTCATAAGACTATTTGTTTTTATTTAGTTAAATTATTTTGTAAATTAAGGTAAAAAATCATAAATTAAGGTAAAAAAAACATAAATTAAGGTAAAAAATGTATTCAATTAAAATAAGTACACACAAAATAAAAAAAATGGTTATTTTTTCATATAAAATCTTAATGGTATAAAAGGTCCCCCTTTTTGTCATCCGCACTCTTCCGCAACTGGTTTTTGTATTTTCTTTTAGTCAAAGGATTGTAGTTTCAAATAAAAAAAGAATGATGATCGTATCTCATCGAGAAATACAACAAATTGACCTTTGAAGTTCAAAATTACTTCAAAATTTGTCTTAAAACAACCCATGTGTTTGAAACCCCCAAATTATTCGAATTGAGCATTTTGGGTAAGTAAATAATAATAAAAATAAAGATCCATACCTGTGTTATTGGAATCCATCACTTTCACTTCAAAAACTGACACAGAAAAAAAAATATTAATGTTGTCACTTTTGTTGTGTTTGTAACTTTAAGCAGCAAAAACGAGCGCACGGGTTGACGGTCAAGTACCGACTACCTGAATGCGGTCGGAGTGTATCGTAGGTAGGTGTTGGGGGTCAGTTAGGATTCTTGGAACTGTCTTCTAGCTCTGCATGTGCTATTTTATGTGTTTACCGTAAGTTTTTAAAATTCAATTTTGGCCGCGTAAATGTGGAATATTGACGTATGTGCATCGTCTTATATAGTAAAAGTTTAGACGTTATGGTTAGATATTTGGATTTGAAGAGCCTTGACAGACTATAGTAGGCTTTGTTGGCTTTTAGCAGTCGTGCGCGTATTTCTGGTTCCATGCTATTGTCGGCTGCTACTATTGACCCAAGGTAGGTAAATGATTTTACCACGTCAAATTCGTGTTCCGCTACCTTGATTGTGGGACCAATGTTAGGTGTTCTTCCAGACGAGGCCACCATGTACTTTGTTTTGCTTTCGTTAATGTGCAGTCCCAGATTTCCTGCCGCTTGCTCAATCTGAGTGAAAGCTTCTTGTACAGCTGTTGTTGTTCTTCCAATGATGTCAATGTCGTCTGCGTAAGCCAGTAGTTGGGTGGACTTGTGGAGGATTGTACCCCTTGATGTCACGCCCGAATCGCGGATCACTTTCTCCAACGCCAGGTTGAAAAGGAGGCAGGCCAGACCGTCCCCTTGTCGGAGTCCATTATAGATGTTGATTGGTCTGGACAGTGTTCCGGATACCTTTACTTGGCTTGACACATTGATCATGGTCAACCTACATAGTCTTGTCAGTTTGTTGGGGATGCCGAATTCTCTCATGGCTTTGTAGAGTTCTACCCTGGCTATGCTATCATAGGCGGCTTTAAAGTCTATGAAGAGGTGTTGAATTGAGTTTTGAAACTCTAGACATTTTTCCATAGCCTGCCTCAAGGTGAAAATCTGATCAGTCGTTGATTTGCCTGGGCTGAAGCCACACTGGTAATGGCCTATGATGTTTCTGGCGTATGGGGCCATCCTGTTTTGTAGGATAGCGGAGAATATCTTATACACGGTACTCAACAACGTTATACCGCGATAATTAGTGCACGCTGTGATATCTCCTTTTTTGTGTACCGGACAGAGGATGCCTTTTCTCCAGTCTTCTGGCATCACTTCCTGCTCCCATACTTGCACAATTAGTTCATGAATCGCTTGGTGTAATGTAGGCCCACCATATTTAACCAGCTCCGCTGCGATGCCGTCTGCACCCGAGGCCTTGTTGTTTTTGAGCCGGCTGATGGCTCTGCTAACTTCTTCTATGCTTGGTGGCGGCAGCATAGCATTGTCATCAGATATTGGTGGAGCCTCCGAATCCTCAGTTAGCTCGCCATTTAGCAATTCAT
This sequence comes from Thereva unica, assembly GCA_949987705.1. Lineage (NCBI taxonomy): Eukaryota > Metazoa > Arthropoda > Insecta > Diptera > Therevidae > Thereva > Thereva unica. The sequence goes on from OX465281.1 coordinate 88,742,520, forward strand.
GAAAGTGCTCTTCCCATCGCTCCAAGATGCCTTTAGGATCGGTGATCAGATTACCTTCTTTGTCCTTGCAGTATGTGCAACGTGGTGTGAATTGCGTCATACTGCGGACTCTTTGGTAGAACTCCCGCGCCTGGTGCGGCCGTCGTTCTCTGTACTGTTCTAGCTCACAGACGAGATTTTTTTCCCAGGCTTCCTTTTTCCGTCTGTGAATTCTCTTTTCTTCTTTTCTGAGCTCTTTATAGTTCTCTTCGCGTGCCCGTGTTCTCTGAGACTGCTGCATGGCTCGGTACGCAGCATTCTTACGTTCAGTTGCCAGCTTGCATTCATTATCGAACCAGTCGTTCCGATCTTTACGACTTCTGCCTAAGATGGAATCAGCAGTACTAATGACAGTATTTTTAAGGCGTGTCCAGTTCTCTTCGACGCCCGGCATCTCATCCCCAGGACTTAGGGCGAGTTCTAATGCATGACCGTAGCTGTTTCTGGCCATTTCATTGCGTAGTGCAGCTGTGTTGATTCGAGCCTGATCAGCGGATACAAAGCTTTTCAGCGTTGTAATGCGCTCTCGGAGCACCATACCAACAAGATAGTGATCCGAGTCGAAGTTGGCACCTCGGTACGTTCGTACCGTCATCAGACCCGAAAGGTGGCGGCGGTCTATCAACACATGATCTATTTGGTTGCGAGTGGCTCCATCAGGAGATACCCAGGTGGCTTTATGGATATCTTTACGCGCAAATCTAGTACTTGCAACGACCAAGTTATTACTTGCTGCCATCTCTACAACTCGCTGTCCATTGTCATTAGTGTTTTCATGCAAACTGTGGTTGCCGACATATTGCCTGTATATGGGCTCCCGGCCTACTTTAGCGTTCAGATCTCCCAGTATGATTTTTACATCATACCTGGGGCAGGCATTAAGTTCCCGTTCAACTAATTCGAAGAATTTATCATCATCCGGGGACTCTTCTGTAGGTGCGTGAACGTTTATGAGGCTGATGTTCTTAAATTTACCTCGCACACGAAGGGAGCATAGCCTTTCGTTTATTGCTTTAAAGCCGATAATGGTAGGCTTCATTCTTTTGCTGACCATAAAACCTACTCCTAGAACATGGTGTTTTGTATGACAGCTGTAATATACGTCATACTCAGGTTTTTGCAAAACACCATTCCCTGTCCACCTCATCTCCTGAATGGCGGTAATGTCAGCTTTATACTTTGACAGGGTATCGGCTAGATGTTTTGAAGCTCGAGTTCTGTACAGAGTTCGAACGTTCCATGAAAAAATTCGTAAATCGTTTTGCCTTTTTCGTTGCCGTGGTCGTCGTCGTTTATTCCAGTATCCGAGGCATGTTGCTCGTTCCGTAATAATTGTTTTTTACGGGTGAGGTTATTAGCCTCACGCCAACCTTACTTAGAAGGGACTAGCCCGATCATATTAGCCTATCCTCTCTCATAGAATAGTTACCAGTGGCCACCGCTAGGAGGTTATGATCGCACTTCCATCAGTCCGAAATAGTTGCGGCACGTGCATGTTATGCTACATGTTATTCCCCCTATTCCGCTGATGACTGACCACCGAAAAGCGCTTAGCTGACTTTTTATTGTATTTGACTGCTTTATTCATATAAAAACATTTATAAATTAAATTTGAGTCGTGATTATCTAAAACTTTTATGTTTCATTTTACTTTGAATAATTTACCGTATTAATTTAAATTATGTAACTGATACATGTGAAGGTTGTTGTAAAGTTAGGCAATCCACCAGTTTATGTCAGCCGCCAAGTTAAAACAATGACCTCATATAGCTTATTGTATTCTACTTATCACACCCTTTACTGTAGTACTTACGTCGCGGGTGTTGTGATGAAAATGGTAAGCCCTGCTCTGAAGAGAATGGAAACCCACCCTCCTGAGGAGGTCGCCATGGACCTAATGATGTTCTGAGTATATTGTATTGCTTATGGTGTTTTACTTATCATACCCTTTCATTTGATACCCATGTCGAAAGGGTTCTGAAGAGAATGGTAACCGGCCCTCTTGAGGAGGTCGCCATGGATCTAAGGACATAGCTTATTGCATTACTTTTGATGCCCTTTCGTTTGATACCCATGTCGAGGGGGTTGTGAAGGAAATGTTAATCCGTCCTCTTGAGATGGGCGCCATGGACCAAACGAAATATTGAGGATAATATATTGCTTATGGTATTCTACTTATCATACCCTTTATTTGACATCCATGTCGAAAGGGTTCTGAAGAGAATAGTAACCCACCCTCCTGAGTAGGCCGCCATGGACCTAATGAGGTTCTGAGTATATTGTATTGCTTATGATGTTTTACTTATCATACCCTTTCATTTGATACCCATGTCGAAAGGGTTCTGAAGAAAATGGTAACCGGCCCTCCTGAGGAGGTCGCCATGGATCTAAGGACATAGCTTATTGCATTACTATTGATGCCCTTTCGTTTGATACCCATGTCGAGGGGGTTGTGAAGGAAATGTTAATCCGTCCTCTTGAGATGGGCGCCATGGACCAAACGAAATATTGAGGATAATATATTGCTTATGGTATTCTACTTATCATACCCTTTATTTGACATCCATGTCGAAAGGGTTCTGAAGAGAATGGTAACCCACCCTCCTGAGTAGGCCGCCATGGACCTAATGAGGTTCTGAGTATATTGTATTGCTTATGATGTTTTACTTATCATACCCTTTCATTTGATACCCATGTCGAAAGGGTTCTGAAGAGAATGGTAACCCACCCACCTGAGTAGGCCGCCATGGACCCAATGAGGTTCTGAGTATATTGTATTGCTTATGTTGTTTTACTTATCATACCCTTTCATTTGATACCCATGCCGAAAGGGTTCTGAAGAGAATGGTAACCGGCCCTCCTGAGTAGGTCGCCATGGATCTAAGGACATAGCTTATTGCATTACTATTGATGCCCTTTCGTTTGATACCCATGTCGAGGGGGTTGTGAAGGAAATGTTAATCCGTCCTCTTGAGATGGGCGCCATGGACCAAACGAAATATTGAGGATAATATATTGCTTATGGTATTCTACTTATCACACCCTTTATTTGACATCCATGTCGAAAGGGTTCTGAAGAGAATGGTAACCCACCCTCCTGAGTAGGCCGCCATGGACCTAATGAGGTTCTGAGTATATTGTATTGCTTATGATGTTTTACTTATCATACCCTTTCATTTGATACCCATGTCGAAAGGGTTCTGAAGAGAATGGTAACCGGCCCTCCTGAGGAGGTCGCCATGGATCTAAGGACATAGCTTATTGCATTACTATTGATGCCCTTTCGTTTGATACCCATGTCGAGGGGGTTGTGAAGGAAATGTTAATCCGTCCTCTTGAGATGGGCGCCATGGACCAAACGAAATATTGAGGATAATATATTGCTTATGGTATTCTACTTATCATACCCTTTATTTGACATCCATGTCGAAAGGGTTCTGAAGAGAATAGTAACCTACCCTCCTGAGTAGGCCGCCATGGACCTAATGAGGTTCTGAGTATATTGTATTGCTTATGATGTTTTACTTATCATACCCTTTCATTTGATACCCATGTCGAAAAGGTTCTGAAGAGAATGGTAACCCACCCTCCTGAGTAGGCCGCCATGGACCCAATGAGGTTCTGAGTATATTGTATTGCTTATGTTGTTTTACTTATCATACCCTTTCATTTGATACCCATGTCGAAAGGGTTCTGAAGAGAATGCTAACCGGCCCTCCTGAGGAGGTCGTCATGGATCTAAAGACATAGCTTATTGCATTACTTATGATGCCCTTTCGTTTGATACCCATGTCGAGGGGGTGTGAAGAAAATGTTAATCCGTCCTCTTGAGATGGGCGCCATGGACCAAACGAAATATTGAGGATAATATATTGCTTATGGTATTCTACTTATCATACCCTTTCATTTGACACCCATGTCGAAAGGGTTCTGAAGAGAATGGTAACCCACCCTCCTGAGTAGGCCGCCATGGACCTAATGAGGTTCTGAGTATATTGTATTGCTTATGTTGTTTTACTTATCATACCCTTTCATTTGATACCCATGTCGAAAGGGTTCTGAAGAGAATGGTAACACACCCTCCTGAGTAGGCCGCCATGGACCTAATGAGGTTCTGAGTATATTGTATTGCTTATGTTGTTTTACTTATCATACCCTTTCATTTGACACCATGGACCTAATAAGGTTCTGAGGTATTGCTTATGGTGTTTTACTTATCATACCCTTTCATTTGATACCCATGTCGAAAGTTGTTTAGGTCTACTACCTCATCATGATCTACTACCACAATTGTTCCTACTGCAAATTTTGTACAGGCCTTCAGCCAACCAATTAACCGGCTCGATCACTTGTGTTCGAGATCTCAAACGTGTTAGTCATCCGAAATAAACTGAATTTTCTTAATTGTACCATCAGCGTTTAATTTAAGTAGTTCCCTCCTTTTTGCAAATTTAAAATAGCTTACAAAAGGGTTCTGAAGAGAATGGTAACCGGCCCTCCTGAGGAGGTCGTTATGGATCTAAAGACATAGTTTATTGCATTACTTATGATGCCCTTTCGTTTGATACCCATGTCGAGGGGGTGTGAAGAAAATGTTAATCCGTTCTCTTGAGATGGCCGCCATGGATCAAACGAAATATTGAGGATAATATATTGCTTATGGTATTCTACTACTCATACCCTTTCATTTGACACCCATGTCGAAAGGGTTCTGAAGAGAATGGTAACCCACCCTCCTGAGTAGGCCGCCATGGACCTAATGAGGTTCTGAGAATATTGTATTGCTTATGGTGTTTTACTTATCATACCCTTTCATTTGATACCCATGTCGAAAGGGTTCTGAAGAGAATGGTAACCGGCCCTCCTGAGGAGGTCGCCATGGATCTAAGGACATAGTTTATTGCATTACTATTGATGCCCTTTCGTTTGATACCCATGTCGAGGGGGTTGTGAAGGAAATGTTAATCCGTCCTCTTGAGATGGGCGCCATGGACCAAACGAAATATTGAGGATAATATATTGCTTATGGTATTCTACTTATCATACCCTTTATTTGACATCCATGTCGAAAGGGTTCTGAAGAGAATGGTAACCCACCCTCCTGAGTAGGCCGCCATGGACCTAATGAGGTTCTGAGTATATTGTATTGCTTATGATGTTTTACTTATCATACCCTTTCATTTGATACCCATGTCGAAAAGGTTCTGAAGAGAATGGTAACCCACCCTCCTGAGTAGGCCGCCATGGACCCAATGAGGTTCTGAGTATATTGTATTGCTTATGTTGTTTTACTTATCATACCCTTTCATTTGATACCCATGCCGAAAGGGTTCTGAAGAGAATGGTAACCGGCCCTCCTGAGTAGGTCGCCATGGATCTAAGGACATAGCTTATTGCATTACTTTTGATGCCTTTTCGTTTGATACCCATGTCGAGGGGGTTGTGAAGGAAATGTTAATCCGTCCTCTTGAGATGGGCGCCATGGACCAAACGAAATATTGAGGATAATATATTGCTTATGGTATTCTACTTATCATACCCTTTCATTTGACACCCATGTCGAAAGGGTTCTGAAGAGAATGGTAACCCACCCTCCTGAGTAGGTCGCCATGGACCTAATGAGGTTCTGAGTATATTGTATTGCTTATGTTCTTTTACTTATCATACCCTTTCATTTGACACCATGGACCTAATAAGGTTCTGAGGTATTGCTTATGGTGTTTTACTTATCATACCCTTTCATTTGATACCCATGTCGAAAGGTGTTTAGGTCTACTACCTCATCATGATCTACTACCACAATTGTTCCTACTACAAATTTTGTACAGGCCTTCAGCCAACCAATTAACCGGCTCGATCACTTGTGTTCGAGATCTCAAACGTGTTAGTCATCCGAAATAAACTGAATTTTCTTAATTGTACCATCAGCGTTTAATATAAGTAGTTCCCTCCTTTTTGCAAATTTAAAATAGTTTACAAAAGGGTTCTGAAGAGAATGGTAACCGGCCCTCCTGAGGAGGTCGTCATGGATCTAAAGACATAGTTTATTGCATTACTTATGATGCCCTTTCGTTTGATACCCATGTCGAGGGGGTGTGAAGAAAATGTTAATCCGTTCTCTTGAGATGGCCGCCATGGACCAAACGAAATATTGAGGATAATATATTGCTTATGGTATTCTACTACTCATACCCTTTCATTTGCCACCCATGTCGAAAGGGTTCTGAAGAGAATGGTAACCCACCCTCCTGAGTGGGCCGCCATGGACCTAATGAGGTTCTGAGTATATTGTATTGCTTATGGTGTTTTACTTATCATACCCTTTCATTTGATACCCATGTCGAAAGGGTTCTGAAGAGAATGGTAACCGGCCCTCCTGAGGAGGTCGCCATGGATCTAAGGACATAGCTTATTGCATTACTATTGATGCCCTTTCGTTTGATACCCATGTCGAGGGGGTTGTGAAGGAAATGTGAATCCGTCCTCTTGAGATGGGCGCCATGGACCAAACGAAATATTGAGGATAATATATTGCTTATGGTATTCTACTTATCATACCCTTTATTTGACATCCATGTCGAAAGGGTTCTGAAGAGAATAGTAACCCACCCTTCTGAGTAGGCCGCCATGGACCTAATGAGGTTCTGAGTATATTGTATTGCTTATGATGTTTTACTTATCATACCCTTTCATATGATACCCATGTCGAAAAGGTTCTGAAGAGAATGGTAACCCACCCTCCTGAGTAGGCCGCCATGGACCCAATGAGGTTCTGAGTATATTGTATTGCTTATGTTGTTTTACTTATCATACCCTTTCATTTGATACCCATGCCGAAAGGGTTCTGAAGAGAATGGTAACCGGCCCTCCTGAGTAGGTCGCCATGGATCTAAGGACATAGCTTATTGCATTACTTTTGATGCCTTTTCGTTTGATACCCATGTCGAGGGTGTTGTGAAGGAAATGTTAATCCGTCCTCTTGAGATGGGCGCCATGGACCAAACGAAATATTGAGGATAATATATTGCTTATGGTATTCTACTTATCATACCCTTTCATTTGACACCCATGTCGAAAGGGTTCTGAAGAGAATGGTAACCCACCCTCCTGAGTAGGCCGCCATGGACCTAATGAGGTTCTGAGTATATTGTATTGCTTATGTTGTTTTACTTATCATACCCTTTCATTTGATACCCATGTCGAAAGAGTTCTGAAGAGAATGGTAACCGGCCCTCCTGAGGAGGTCGTCATGGATCTAAAGAGATAGCTTATTGCATTACTTATGATGCCCTTTCGTTTGATACCCATGTCGAGGGGGTTGTGAAGGAAATGTTAATCCGTCCTCTTGAGATGGGCGCCATGGACCAAACGAAATATTGAGGATAATATATTGCTTATGGTATTCTACTTATCATACCCTTTCATTTGACACCCATGTCGAAAGGGTTCTAAAGCGAATAGTAACCCACCCTCCTGAGTAGGCCGCCATGGACCTAATGAGGTTCTGAGTATATTGTATTGCTTAATGTGTTTTACTTACCATGCCCTTTCATTTGATACCCATGTCAAAAGGGCTCTGAAGAGAATGGTAACCCACCCTCCTGAGGAGGTCGCCATGGATCTAAAGACATAGCTTATTGCATTCGACACATGATTCCCTTTCATTTGATATCCATGTCGAGACCCTTTCATTTCATACCCATGTCTAAAGGGTTCTGAAGAAAATGGTAACCCACCCTCCTGAGAGATGACCGCCATGGACCAAACGATAAATTGAGTATGCTATATTGCTTATGGTGTTCTACTTAACGTACCATTTCATTTGATATCCATGTTGAAGGGTTTGTGTGAAGAATACTTCAATCCGCCCTCCTGAGACGGCCTCCATGGACTAAAGGTATGTACCATATTGCATTGTCATCACAGCTAAAGCTGTGTGCAAAATTTCACCATGATAGGATATCCGGAAGTATTTGAAAAATCGAATGCAAAATTTGTTCCGTGAAGAAAACAGTAATCCGTCCTCTATAGTCCTCCGCCATGGATCTAACGGTATAATGAGTATACCATATTGCATTGTCATCGGAGCTGAAGCTGTGTGCAAAATTTCAGGGTGATCGGGTAACCGGAAGTAGTCAAAAAATCGATTGCAAGATTTGTACCGGACAAACAGACAGACAGGAAAGCGAGCTAATAAAAACGTTTTAAAAATGTAAAAATAATCAAAACGAAGAATGATAGGAAAAAAAACTCATGGAATAATTAATTATTTATATTTTGGTTATCGGTTACAAATGAAAAATTACTTATATTGCTTATAAAAAGGTGATAAATCGCATAATTAACTTCCCAGTATAGGAAGTTATTGTAATCGGTCCGAAAATCGAAATCGAAAATTTCAACGTATTTTCATCTTTCAAGGTGCCAGGAGCATTTTAAGCAAAAAATTGGGAGGAAGTATGTGTGTGTGTGTGTGTGTGTGTATGTGCGTACGGATGTGGTCATTTTTTCCTGCACGATATCGCGCGAACCAAAACTGATATCGACTTCGTTGAGGTGTCGTTCGAAGCGTATTAACCGAAATATGATCTGAAAAGATTTTCATGAGATTCGGTTCAGCCGTTTTTTTGTTTAAGCGAAGTAAGTGATTTTTGTACCTGCACGATATCGCCCGAACCACGAAAGATATTGACTTACTTGAGGTGCCGTTCGAAGCGTATTAGCGACAATATAATCTGAAAAGATTTTTATAATATTCGGTCCAGCGGTTTTTTGGTTTAAATGACTTAAGTGGTTTTTGTACCTGCACGATACCGCGCGAACTAAAAACTATATCGACTTCATTGAGGTGGCGAAAAACATTAATACCTAATCTTGTAAGTGCGCACATTTAGTTTTAAATTTTAACGAAAATATCGATAAACAATTGTGATAAATTCTCGGTATTACACATATATTCTATATTGCCTATTGTTCATTTATTATTAAAATAGCCAATCATAATATTCAATATCCATCATACTGGGAAGTTGATCGTGTGGACCGAAAGGGTCGAACCCACATCCCAACTAGTTTTATAATTAAAAACACCTTGTTTTCTATGTTTAGGCGTAAATAAGGCATTAGCTGTTTGCCCTTACGAACTCGGCAAACAACCGCTTGCCTTGATCGGTCCGAAAATCGAAATTTTCGACGAAATTTTCATCTTTTAAGGTCCCAGGAGCATTTTAAGCAAAAAAGTGGGAGAAAGTATGTGTGTGTGTGTGCGTACGTATGTGGTAATTTTTTCCTGCACGATATTGCGCGAACCCAAAAAGATATCGACTTCGTTGAGGTATCGTTCGAAGCGTATTAACCGAAATATGATCTGATAAGATTTTCATAAAATTCGGTCGAGCCGTTTTTTCGTTTAAGCGTCGTAAGTGATTTTTGTACCTGCACGATATCGCCCGAACCACGAAAGATATTGACTTACTTGAGGTGCCGTTCGAAGCGTATTAACGACAATATAATCTGAAAAGATTTATATAATATTCGGACGAGCGGTTTTTTGGTTTAAATGACATAAGTGATTTTTGTACCTGCAGGATATCGCGCGAACTATAAAAAATATCGACTTAGTTGACATGCCGTTCGGAGAGTATTAACCAAATAACCAAAATACGATCTGAAAAGGTGGTTTTCATAAAATTTGGTCGAACCGTGTTTTTTTTTTTTTTTTTTTTTTTTGTTTAAACGACGTTTATGATTTTTGCACCTGCACGATACCGCACAAACTAAAAACTATATGGACTTCATTGAGGTGCCGAAAAAAGAATATTAACGAAGAAATGCCTCTGAAAAAAATTCATAATATTCGGTCGGGCCTTTTTTATTTAAATAGAAAAACTTCGGCTCAGTGGCAGAAAGACCTTAAATAGATAATTTTTGCTAATATCTAATAAGCTCGTTGGAATGAGACCCGTTCTAAACGAAGTGATCTTTTTTGGGTTATGCACAGCGATAGCCTTCGAACAAAACATCACTTGTCAAAATCCGACAACCTTTCAAAATCGTGCAAAAATTTCGTTACCCTTTACAAACAGCGCGAACCTTGGATTAGCAGTTTTTGACGGGGAATTGTTTTCTACGCGTGATACAGTTTCAGAAAATTGCGGTTCATCCCGGGATTTCCAGTACCTAGTTACCGCAAAATTGGTACTTTTTGGTCAAGTCTGACAAGTACTTAACAGTTACACTTTTGTTAATATCTCCGGAAAGCTTTGGAATTTCCAAATGAAGTCATTCGCTTCTCAGTTTGTCAATGGTGCTTCAGCCCGCTCAATGCGAATGTGAACACCCGCTTTAGTGCAGCGAACGAAATACGGAGGAAATGTTTGTTTGCTAACGTTCAGGAATTTTTATTGTTCAGTTTCAAGGTCCGATCGCCTAAAGGCGGTAGCCCAATCACGACTTAATTCGCGTTTACGCGAGTTATATATTTAGGGTTTAAAGCGATTTAAAACCATGAAAATGTAACACCAAAATAAAACACTTTACTTATTTAAAAAGTACCATTAAAAATCTTTATTGACAAAAAAGAACTTGAAATTTATTAATTGACGAAAACGACTATACGGATTAAAGATATGCGACAGACTGACTTAATTTAAATTGAAGTACCTACATGATGGTACGTGTTGCTAGTTAAGCATTTTTCATCTTATGAATCTGATACCTTTTCAGGGCTGAGAATATGTTTAAGACTTTTTCTCATTACCAAGCTGTTGGTCTTGGTTTTAACTGAAACTTGGGGGTGCGACGCACGGCGACGCTGTGACTTCCTCTAAGTCACGTTGCGCTGTCAGATATATAACTCGCGCGTCGAGGCGTTGACGCGCTTTGACGTCGATATTCGATTATGTGTAATTCAAATCAAGCTATTCCATTCACGACTTTTCAGTATTAGCGGCGTTAAGCGACGGCAAAAGTCGACCAACTTTCAACTTTTATTTCCCCTTTTCGTGCGTTAATAGGCGTTGAAAATTTCAAAACTGTCAAACTGTCGAATTATTATGACTTCAGAATAAAATTCAGAGGAAAGTTTGCATTTTACTAGTTACTGTTATTTTTTATGAAAATTTTTGAAAAAAATTAATAGAATCTGTCAAAAAATATCTATGGGTTTATTGCAAATGCATACAAAAAATCCATACATGTATTTATAAAGCAACATTTTTGAAGTCCTAACGCTTTTTTTTTTTTTTTTTTTTTTTTTTTTTTTTTATATATGAAAAAACCGAGCTTAGGTGTAACCCTTTGTACTACCAGTCCGTCATGTCGTTCAGTTCATGGTGCAATGTCTAGTAGTAGCTTGGCTTGAAGAATAGAGGAGAAAAGGAAAGGTTAGAGGGGGTCTGGAGGGTGTAGAAGAAAATGACGATGAACCTCACGTTTGAACTCTAAGATGTTGTACGAGTTCGGAAATACCGACTGCCGGAGATCATTCCACAATCGAGTTGTTCTATTCATAAACGAACTTCTGAACCGTATTGTGCGTGAACGAGGGGGCTGTAGGGTATGGGGGTGAGCCGAGCGGGCTAGTCTTGTGTTGCGGAAAAAGTATTGCCGTGCAGGCAGGAGGTCCTGAATTTCGGTGGAACAGTCGCCATGGTAATAGCGATAAAGTATGGAGAGGGCTGCTACATTCCTACGGTGGCTCAAGGTGTCTATGGAGGCGCGAAAGGGGCCATCACCAATGAGTTTGAGGGCACGATTTTGCACCTTGTCGAGACAAGCCAAGGTGGTTTTTGGGGCGCCTGCCCAGATATGTGAGTTGTATTCGAGGCGCGGCCGAATGTAGGATTTGTATATTGTAGCCAATGCGGCTGGCTGGAGGAGGAACTTGCATCTCTTGAGAAATCCAAGGCATTGGGAGGCTTGTTTGGCGATTTGGAATATGTGATCGTTCCATCGCAGATGCTCCGTTAAAGTTACCCCTAGGATGTTGAGAGTTGAGTCAGCCGTTAGATTCTCTCCATCCACCGAGACAGGAGGAAGGTCGGTACAATTTTTGTTGGAGATCAGACAGTGCTTCGTTTTTGTGGCATTGAATTCGACGCGGTTCATTTCGCCCCAATGAAGAATAGATTCGATATCCCGGTTGATCGAAGCCGACATCAGTTGACGGTGGTAAAGACAAGGTCTGGCACGTGCTTGTCTTATATTGTCGAAGGAGTAAGAGAAATTCAGAGTACCGTCATCAGCGAAGCAGTGAAGTGGGTTGGAGGGGATTGAGAGCAGATCATTAATGAAGATTAGAAAGAGTGCGGGTGAAAGAATTGACCCCTGGGGAACTCCGGCCGAGATGGCGTGGGGGTTGGATTCGACGCCATCCAATACTACCTTGATTGAACGGCCTGAAAGAAAGCTCTTAATCCAGTTCCTTAGAACTAAGTGTATACCAATAGCTTGGAGTTTATTCAACAGAGCTGGGTGCCATACTCTGTCAAAAGCCTTTGATATATCTAGAGCAACTAGGCTAGACTCACCAAAGCTGTGAATGCTTTGGTTGATACGCTCGGTTAAACACACAAGCAGATCGCCAGTAGACCGTTTAGATCTGAAGCCGTATTGCCTGTCGTGTATAATTTGGTTGGATTCTAGATATTTCATCAGCCTTTTATTGATTATTGTCTCCATGATTTTGGAGAGAACAGAAGTAATTGCTATTGGGCGGTAGTTTAAGGGGTCGCTGGCTTCACCTTTTTTTGGGATTGGCTGAACATGAGCTAGTTTCCAAGAGTCGGGATACACTCCGGAGAAGTAAGACAGGGCAAAAAGTTTGCGCAGAGGTTTAGCCAAAGGTGAGGCACATTTTTTAAGTACCATAGGGGGGATTTTGTCGGGACCAGTGGATTTGTTGGCGTCGAGTTCTTTGAGACACCTAAACACCTCGCGAGTCCTGAAGTGAACTCCGTCCATTGAGTGGGTGGTATTCTCGAGAGTGGGGGGTGACATAGCAGCATCGGGTAAAGAAGAATTTGCGGCGAACAGAGAAGCTAATAGGTCGGCCTTGGGTTTGCTTTCTGTTATCACTTCCTTGTTGTGAATAAAAGGAGGTGTTGAGGAGGAAGTAAAATTCTTCTTGATGGCAGTTACCAAGGACCAGAAGTTTTTGCTGCCTGTAGTGGAGTTAAGAATCTTACTTCTCAATCTATCATCAAATGATGATTTGACTTTCCTGATGATGGAGTTACAGGAGTTTCTAAGTCTGACGTACTCACGACGAAGTGGCTCATTAGGCGAACGTCTGTATGCTCTATAGGCGGCTTCTTTAGCTTTGATTGCGTTCATACATTCCCCATTGAACCATTTGTTTGGCCTAGGCTTCACAGATTTGGTAGAGTGAGGGATGAACAAGCGCATACCCGCTCGAATAATTTTGGTGACACAGAGGGCCGCATAGTTCGCATTGGCACTACGGAAACACAAATCCCAGTCAGTGGCCTGGACGAAGCGAATAAGACCCAACCAGTTGGCTTTCCCATAGTGCCACACAGTTCTTTTAGGAGCTGTGGTGGTTGTGGTCGAGGATGGATATGGGAAATAAGCGCTAATTAGTTTATGGTCCGAGTTGCCAAGGGGTGAGCTAACTTTGATGGAGTACCGCGTCGGGTGGGAAGTAAGAAACAGATCAAGGAGATGGGCTCCTTGACCTGGAATATCAGGGACTCTCGTCGGACATTTGACAATTTGGTGCAAGTTGTTGAGGCTCGCAAAGAGCTCGGCGTCTTTGCCAGGAACACTGGTGCCATTTGAGTAATTTAGCCAATGTACATTGTGAACGTTGAAATCACCCGCAACAATGATTTCGCTTTCCGGATGGGAAAATAAAAATCCGGAAATCTGTTCAGAAATAGCATCGAAAGCTGAGGTGGTGGCCTCATTACTAATATTAGGACTCCTATATAAAAAACAGAAAAATATGACGTGGCTATGGATAATTATTTTAATCCAAAGATGATTAAAATCCGAGGATGTACTACTGTACACCTTCTGAAAGGCCACGTCATTCCTAATATAAATGGCTAATCCCCTATGGGCGGAAAAGTTGTGCACTAAATTATACCCTGTCACCTGAAATCGATCTAAATCAAGATCTGGTAACACTTGGGTTTCACTCAGTGCGAAAATAGCAGGGGCATGGAGGAGTAACTCGCACGTAACGGCCAGGAAGTTCGCATTCAGTCCCCGAATGTTACAAAAATTGATTATAAAATCATTGTCACTTTGGGGACTGTTTAGCGTGAGGTCCATGACCTCATTTGTAGCCGGCCGCACCGGCGATGCATCCATCGGAGCTAACGGGAGTAAATGAACCTATAAATGAACCTTCAACCTTAAGTTGCTTGCTCCATAATAAGTGCGAAATAGAGTGCCGCAGCAATTCTTCTTCGCTGGTGGCATGGGTGGTGCTCGAGGTAACTGTCTGTTTAGTCGTGCCGACTCCAGTTACAAAATATAACAAATGCCGTTAATTACTCATTCTGCACCGGTGGTTGTGTAGTGGTATTGGAGCAAGAATGATGCAAATAGTCTTAGTTCATTTATTTGTATTTAAGTATATGATTCGTCAAACGCATTTCACCTGGACATTTATGGTTCGTTCTTCAATTTTTACGAGCTTCGAATTATTCTCTTAAATTTATTCAATGTCTCGAAGTCTTAATTGTTTTAAATACTATTCTTACCAAGTTAACCACTTAACAAGTTAGCAATTCTTGCGTAAATTCCTTCAGTCCTTAAAAATGAGTGAATTAATAATTAGATTTACCTACGTCGCCACCGTATCAATCAACGCATTCCTTAAGAAAAATGTCTAGCAAGCTAGCATTACTTTTCCTTCATACGTGATTGAATCGGTGGTAAAGATTTCAGCTGGAATTTACCGGATTCAGTATAAGTCTTCAAATGTTTTCAAACTGGCTTCATAAAATCAATTTACTTTCCTTATTTAAAAAATTTACGATTCATTCTTCAACCACTTTTCAATTAATTAATTAGAATATTTTTATTATTATAATATTTTTAAAACAAAAAGGGTTAAATATTTATTTAAATAATTTTAGGGATTTCGCAATTAAATATATTTACGTTCAAGGGATTTTATCAATCTTAATGCCTTTCTCACACAACTTTAACTAAATTAACTCGTCAAATATTTTAACTTCACTGACTACACGACACAACTCAACGACAAATTTCGTAACTAACTGAGTTCTAAGATCTTCTTAAATTTGCTAATTCTTTGGAAAAATATACTTTTTTTGACAGTTAATCTCAATCTTCTAACGATATTAGCCAACATGATAATATCGTAATATCAGCTGATGCTTAAGTGGGGACCTCACAGCTGATGTTTAAGTGGGATCTCACAGCTGATGCTTAAGTGGGGTTATTCCCTTTTCATGCAAAATTGAATGATCCCGTAACTTAGCGAAGAAGAAATGCAATATTTGACTAGTCCCATAACTGAACGAAAAAATGCAGATAGACATTGTCTATGGGCCTTATTCTGAGAGTCATGTTTCCTTTGACACTCAAGGAATGGTATGCCCCAAGTCGACTCAAGCGACATATCTCATTTAAAATTGCCAACCGTGAGTTTCATGGGGCATTCCCAAAATGGAATGAAGTGAGTTAACTGCGTTTAAGTGTAGGTTTTTAGTCGTGATGCAACAGTCATGCAAATGTCATGTGAGTGATTCGACTCTCAGAATAGGCGCCAATGTATTACGATCAGTGGATCTTATAGTGTTGCAAGTGTGAAATAGTTTTATTTTAAATATAGTTGTGGTAATTATTTTATTTGTTATTGTTTTATATCCATGTATTTTTGGGAAATAGTTTCGATAAATCTAGTTTATTCAAATAGTTTCGGTAAATCTAGATAAATGAATCCTATATAATTGTGAAATCCCTTTGTTTTATTTACTTTACATTTGTTTATGTTTATAATTTATAATTTTTAGCTTATTTATGAATCCATTTTTGACATTTAATTCTATTACTTAATTTACCTTAAATGCTAGTGCTTCAACTTCTTTATTTAATTCAGTGGGAATTACTAATTCCTCTTACATCTTCCGCAAAGGCCCAATTACAATGACCGCGAGCGCGTTCAAAAACCTTACTATGGTTAACCATCGTTAACTATGGTAACTTTTGTCGTTCAAAAACTCCGTGGTTAACTACAACATAACCACGAGCATAACTTTTTGGCGTTCAAAAACTCCCGCGGTTAACCATGGTGTAGTTAAATTTTAACCATGCTCGGGAGCATGGTTAGCGATAGTTAAGAAGAAGAAGAATAAAAACAATTTTTTGACATTTGTTTTAATGTTAATAATGAACAAATCAAGGTGGGATTTGTGCGATTATTTTAAATAAATAATTATTGGAAATAATTGAGGCCAATAGCCGACACTATTTTATGGAAAAAAAATTAATTTTTCTTTACCACGTAGTTAACCACGGTGCGTTCAAAAACCTCCATGGTTAAACATAAACTTTCGTGGTTAAGTGAAGTGATGCAGCATAACCACAGCTTACCTCGTGGTTTACTATAGTAAGGTTTTTGAACGCGCTCCGGATCTAAGCGGATTGAAATGTCAAACGAACGCATCAGAACGGATAGAAAACTGCACTGATTACAATGAACGGATCAGTTCGCATTTGAACGTCAAAGTTTTTTGTGTACAAACAGTGAGTGCTAGTGAAATAAATATGGATATTAATAAAAAAATCAAGTTGTTGCAATGTTTTCTGCAATTTGCAACAAGTACAAAGTAATTATAGAAATAAAAAAATTAAAGAACAGAAAAAAAAGACGATGGTGGGTTCGGCCAATAAATAGAACCCGAAATGAAAAAGGGTATTTTAGGGCTACCTTTTTAGAGATGAAGAGGAAAGACAACTAGCAGTTCTTTCTACAGACCAGGATGAAGCGGCATATGTATTTATGAGCTACTTCTTACGTTAGTGAAGAATTCACTAAAAAAAAATCTTTAAGGAAGCCGATAGATCCAGAAGTTAGACTTGCTGTAACATTAAGGTAAACGTTTTTATTCTTAGGTTGTGTATATGTAGAAATCATTGTTTTTTATATTAATTGCAGTTATTTATCGCAAGGAGCATCCCATCAATTTTTAGCATGGAGGTATAAATTGGGAAAAACAACTGTCCGGAACATCATTTTGGATACCTGTAAGGTGCTCTGGGACGTATTGTCTCCCATTTATGTGACCGAGCCAACAGAGGAAAATTACAGGCAAATTGCTCAAGATTTTGCTGAAATGTGGGATATGCCAAATTGCGTAGGCGCTTTGGATGGCAAGCACGTCAATGTCACCTGCCCACCGAATTCTGGATCCCAATTTTACAACTACAAACACGACTACAGCATTGTGTTGATGGCAATATGTGATGCCAAATACACTTTTACTGCTGTAGATGTTGGAGCATACGGTAGTCAAAGCGATGGAGGTAGTTTTCAGAATATAAATACATAAATATATTACTATAATTATTAATGTTTTAGGAGTATTGCGCGAGTCAATTTTCGGGAAAAGATTGCTATCTGGACATTTACCATTACCATCAAACCGCAACTTACCAAATACCGAGGTGCTATTTCCGCATTACTTCGTTGGAGATGGGGCATTTCCATTGAAAAGTAATTTGTTGCGGCCATACCCAGGGAATCTGCTGTCAAAAAAGAAGAAAGTCTTCAATTACAGGCTTTCGAGAGCGCGGAGAGTAATTGAAAACACTTTTGGCATTCTTGTGTCCCGATGGAGACCGCTTGGAGTGTTTTCTCCGAAACCGCTTGGAGTGTTTTCCTGAAAACGCGGAGAAAATTGTGCTCGCCACAATAGCTTTGCATAATTTTATAATGCTTAATGACGAAGCTAGCTATTGTCCTCCAATGTTTGTGGATTGGGAGGATGCTAATAATCATTATCACGAAGGAGAATGGAGGAACCAAATTAGGAATGCAAATAATTGTCTGACTCCTCTCCGTTCTCATAGCCGCAACGCTCCAGTAAGCGCTTTTAATTTAAGGGAGGACTTAGCAACTTATTTTTTAAACGTTGGTGCAATTCCTTCCCAAGAACGGGTATAAATAATTAAATTTACGAAATGTTAATAGTTTAAGAATAAACGAAATGTTTTTTTTCCATTAATAAAGTTTATAGTGTATATTATGTAATTTCTTTTTAATTTTTTATATAAATCCTCATAGTTACCTGCAGATTTTTTCAGAGATGTAGCTTAGCTGTATATTTCATAGAGTAACCCTTCTAACACAGAACGAGCATTTCTTCTTAGCTTGGCTGAGAAACATTTCTCACTGCTTTGTGGCTCGGTTGGAGCATGCAAACCGAAAAGCATGTACATATACAGAAACAAATAATTAAAAAGCGTGCAAAAGGAAAAAAGGAGACACGCCACGTCAAAAAGAAATTTCTTAAGAACAACTTTACTTGCTGGCATGCTGAAAACACTAACATTTTTATTGACATTAATTAGCATGCGATTAACAGGTTCGTACTTGCCTTAACTGGTATTACAGAAACTAATGTGTACCAGAAGCTCACCCTTCAAGTTATAATTATTCGCTCGTTCACCTTACAATTCAGTAGTCGATGAACGAAAATAACGTCAGCAACCTTTCGACGATTATGGAGAGAGCTTAAGTTTATTAAAGCCTGCTATCGTTATACGGCAGATTAAAAGGGTTATCGCAAGGAAGGTGGCTTAGTGCAAATCAGACAAACTTCCAGTAGTGAGGAGACCACACCTGGGAGGCATATTCGAGTAAAGGGCTGACTTAAGATATGTGCAACTGCTTAGTGATGAGGGGATTGTTGAATTCTTTAGAACATTTTTTATAAATCCCAGGACAAAACTGCCCTTGGCAGAGATATAATTGATGTGAGTGTAAACATTCATCTTACAATCATGAATACCTTGCGGGATGCCAGAGGATGCTTCAATGTTTCTGGATTCGACTCCACGAAATTGAACTTCATAGGTTCTGTCGGCTAAGCACTATACGGTGTGGAACGACCCACAGTGTCGATTTGCTGAGATAAGTCTCTAGTAGTAGCAATCCCATAATAAATAATATATTAAAGGAGGTTTTGTATACACGATAACTTTGCTATTGGTCGATAATTTGATGTCTCTTTCTTGAATCCTTTTGCATAGTTTTAGGGTAATTATCACTTTAGTATTGATAGATTTCAGAAATGTTCTCGGATCATCATGTTACTGCGGTACTACTTGTAGAGAGCTTCGGAAAGAGCGTGAAATTGGTCATAGCAATTAATAAATGCACAGAAACTCGCAGTGTCTTTCCTCTTCAAGTAAGTTTTCCAGAGTTTATTCTTTTGGTTTTTGGCACGTCTCAACTCATAGTTGTACCAGGGAGGGGATAATCTGAACAGCTGAAGTTTCTTTGTTTTGTATATAACCATAAGCGCGCAGTATTGCTCTTGCGATCCTGTGATAATTACGACAAAATATAAAAATACATAATCCATGCGATTTTGCGTGTGTATAAATTGAAAGATTTTGATTAAGTTATAGAAAAATATATTGAAAATTCAGTCCATTTATTCATTAAAAGTAATAACATAAAATAAAAAATTTCTCATAAAATAAAAACAAAACATAATTCATTAAAAATAAACATCACTTCTTTGAGTACTTAACCTAAATAAATAAATATAAATAAAACTGTTCTTTTAAATAAGTAAAATCTCACATAAAATACAGAATCCTTCAACTTCAACAACAAAATATAATATTTCATCAAGTAATAAAAGTAGAAATTCATTTCGCTTAAAATACATAAAAAATATACATAAAAATTCCTTTGTAGATCAGTCTACTTTTCTCTATTAAGGCACGACTTTAAAGCACGACATATTATTATCACATTTTTATATTTGGCAAAGTGTCTACAAGCCCATTAGCGAAGTTTTCTAATTTCACTACATACTCCAATATTTGGAGCATCGCATTATTCTGCATTTCCGCAGGGAATTTCTCAATTTTTAAAGCAATGCCTCCCATCATCACTCGGATGGGTGAACCTATTGCCGATTGGAATCCATCTGACAATTCGTTTAAGGAATCCTGCCTTTTTCTTTTCCTATTTTCAGGCTGAGGAGTACAAGGAAAAACTTCACCGGTTGAGTCCTCTGGCTCATAGCTGCACGGCTTTGTCCCACTTGTTCTAAAAAAGTAATAAATATAACAAATATTCAAGATAAAAAGAATTCAAAATTTACTTGCGTGGTTTTACGTGGTCTCTTAATTAAAAAGGTTAAATAAGGGTAAAGTTCCCAAGTTATCTCTACCTCCATTGAGATACCTGACGGGGCTTGCAACTTGTTAAATTCTTTAACAAACCGATCTTTTATGTTCCGCCACCTTTTTAAACACACATCGCCTGTAAAGTATTCATTAATAAGCTTATTTATGTATCACCATATTGAATGTTACTTACTTGTACTTTCTAATTTTGAGGCAATTTTTTGCCATATTTCATTTTTAATCTTGGTGTTTTTGTATCCACTCTTTGCCTTGTTGTACAATATTTCATAATCTTTCACTTCTGTGATTTATTGCTCATCCGAAAACATTTTTAACAACATAGAAAACCAAGCCAAATAACACCTTAAACTTTCCCAGCGTTTGTTTACCAAAATTTTGACAGCTCAATCCGGCGATTTCTAAACAAACTAAAACGAATCCAGCACAGATGCGATCAAATGCGTTTGAATCCGGTCATTGTAATCGGTTAAATGGAAAACGCATGCTTGGAAAACCACTTTGACAGTTCAATCCGATTCTGTTCCGCTCTGATTCGGTCATTGTAATTGGGCCTTAAGAATTTCAATCTCATTAGATAAATTGTGAAGAACGCAACAAGCACGTACAAAGTGGCACAATTTATCTAAACCACGCAGCTATAGTGCAATTGGCGAAATCGTACAATAGTGCAATTGGTCAAATTGATGTCAGAGCAGAAAAAAGCCGAAAATAGCAACAATCTCAAAGAACGCTCTTCTGCTTCTGATTTTTGTTTTCCCCAATGCTCATTACCCTTTTTAGTAGTATCTGTTTTAAAAAAATATTGAGTTTTAAGAATCTACGCAATAATATATAATTTTACCCTGAAATTTTATTTATTTTGATAAAGAAAAAGCTTAATGTATATTTTTGTTGCATAAAAATAAGAAATTGTATGCTCGCTGTTTTTAAACCGCAAATTTTAAAATAAATTTATAATTTGATGTGGAAAACGCCTTGGGAAACCGTTTCGCAAGGATATGAAAAGCGGAAGTATTCTCCAGAGTATTTCTATTTTATATTAAACACATAACTGTGTTCTTAAAATTATATTTCTTTATACAAAAACACAAAAAGTGAAATAGTCAAGCTTTGAAAAGAAGCTCCTCATTTATTCATAGCTGATATTATTTTAAATACACTTACTGAAATAACACAATTTCACTTCCTTGAATATGTCCTACACTCGATGGACATTCAAGTATCGCGCACTTTTCAATTCGAACCATTTTATTCCGCACTTTTTCCACGTTTTTAAAAAAACACGACTCTCGTTTACTGCCAAAAAATGTTCAATAAATTTTTGACATCAATTTAAGCGCAATTTAAAAAAAACCGCCGTAACGGTAGTTACAACCTTAAAGTTGCCATACCTGATTTTATATTTTCCCTTTTGCAAATGTCAGAATTTTTAGAAAAAAAAAATAGACGGGTATAGTGATGTTTATATCTTTTGTTCTTTTCCCCATAGACCCCCGGATTTTGACATACAGAATGTCAGTTGCTAAAACAGGCGTTAGGAACTTAAATCAGATACACATAAAATTTGCAAATTAATGAAAAAAAAGGCATTTTAAAAGGTGAAAAAATGAAAATAGTGTTTATTAATTTTTTTAAACAAAATATTTGTGTTGTTTTAATGTTTTAAGTACGTATTTAAAAAAATGTAAATTTTAAAAGTGATTCCGGTGTTTACATGGAGTGAAAAAAGGTTTGTAGCCTATGGAACCAATTGGTGCCATGAAAAAATCCTCATGAGCAGTCCATTCTATATGTTAGTGCCAGCGACATATTGACAAATACTTTATATTGATTAGTTTTGCTAATATCTTCGGAAAGCCTTGGAACTTCCAAATGAAGTCATTCGCTTCCCAGTTTATCAACGTCGTCGGCGCCTTAACATGCTCAATACGGATTCGAACACCCGCTTTAGTGTAGCGAACGAAATACGGAGGAAATGCTTGTTTGCTAACGTTCAGGAAAAACAAATTCTCTAGAAAAATCTTAAACTAGCTTCTCTCGGTAATGCTTTGTCACCATTTCTGATACTAGTCAATTTCCCACTAGTGCTAAACGTTTAACTATTTTGTAAGAAGTCAGTTTATTCCATCTTCGTTCATCAGACTGGGAAGTTAATCGTGTGGACCGAAGGAGTCAAACCAACATCCCAACTAGTTTATTAACTTCCCAGTATAGGAAGTTATTGTAATCGGTCCGAAAATCGAAATCGAAATTTTCAACGTATTTTCATCTTTCAAGGTCCCAGGAGCATTTTAAGCAAAAAATTGGGAGGAAGTATGTGTGTGTGTGCGTACGGATGTGCACGATATCGCGCGAACTAAAAAAGATATCGACTTCGTTGAGGTGTCGTTCGAAGCGAATTAACCGAAATATGATCTGAAAAGATTTTCATAAAATTCGGTCGAGCCGTCTTTTTTTGTTTAAGCGGCTTAAGTGATTTTTGTACCTGCACGATATCGCCCGAACCACGAAAGATATTGACTTACTTGAGATGCCGTTTGAAACGTATTAGCGACTATAATCTGAAAAGATTTTTATAATATACGGTCGAGCGGTTTTTTGGTTTAAGTGACATAAGTGATTTTTGTACCTGCACGATATCGCGCGAACTATAAAAGATATCGATTTAGTTGACGTGCTGTTCGAAGACTATTAACCAAAATATGATGTGAAAAGATTTTCATAACATTCGGTCGAACCGTTTTTTTGTTTAAACGACGTTTATGATTTTTGTACCTGCACGATACCGCGCGAACTTAAAACTATATCGACTTCATTGAGGTCCGAAAAAAGAATATTAACGAAGAAATGCTCAGAAAAAAATTTCATAATATTCGGTCGGGCCTTTTTTGTTTAAATAGAAAAACTTGTCAGAAAGACCTTAAATTCACAAGTTTTGCTAATATCTAATAAACTCGATGGAATGAGGACCGTTCTAAACGAAGTGATCTTTTTGGGGTTCTGTACAGCGATAGCCTTCGAACAAAACATCACTTGTCAAAATCCGACAACCTTTCAAAATCATGCAAAAATTTCGTTACCCTTACAAACAGCGCGAATTTTTCGAACCTTGGATTAGCACTTTTTGACGGGGAATTGTTTTCTACGCGTGATACAGTTTCAGGAAATTGCGGTTCATCCCGGGATTTCCGGTAGTTACGGCCAAATTTGTTCTTTTTGGTCAAGTCTGACAAGTACTTAACAGTTATAGTTTTGTTAATATCTCCGGAAAGCTTTGGAATTTCCAAATGAAGTCATTCGCTTCTCAGTTTGTCAATGGCGCTTCAGCATGCTCAATACGAATTTGAACACCCGTTTTATTGCAGCGAACGAAGCAAGGAGGAAATGTTTGTTTGCTAACGTTCAGAAAAAACAAATTCTCTAGAAAAATCTTGTGGATTTACTACTATTATAGTTATTTGAACTAGCTTCTCTCGCGATTGCTTTGTCATCAGTTCTGATACTAGCCAATTTTCCACCAGTGCTAAACGTATAACTATTTTGTAAGAAGTCAGTTTATTCCATCTTCGTTCATCATACTGGGAAGTTAATCGTGTGGACCGAAGGGGTCAAACCCACATCCCAACTAGTTTGGTATTTTGACTATGAAACCTTCCGTCCAACCCTCCGGAAAGGTACAGGTGTTCCATGCTATTTCCAGGATTGGCTGAAGCGCATCTGCCATGAGGCTTGAGTCGGCTTTCAAAACTACCGCCAGATGCCATCTTTTCCAGCTGGTTTACAATTGGCCATTGCATGATTTGCGGTTACTATTTCCGTCTTCAATGGGGCCCGAGTGGTGATTCTTATTGGCTGTGCATTGTTGCTGATTTCCTGAGGTTCCTGTGTAAGTGAACCATTCAGGGCGGCGAGAAAGAAATCTTTCTATCTTTGCAGTTGCTCCTCGTCGCTGCGCAACAGCCTTCCATCCGCGCTTTTAACGGCATGCTTTTTGGTAGAGTGCTTTCGCGAGAGCTGTTTAGTGATTTTTTACAGCATCTTACTGTTGCCTTCAATGTTGCTTTTCATCATTAAAATTGCTAATAACTTAAACAGTAAAAGTCGTAGTATAATAGTTGTGGGAATTGTCCAAGCTTTCCAATTTTGTAAAAAAAAATATTGGTTAATTGCGTATTTTTTGGAGAGAAAGGTGGTTGAAGTGGAAATTTTAGTAACAAAAAAGAAACAAAATTTTGTCTTTGATGACTCATAACACTGGATGTTGGTGGGTTGACCCCTTGACTTTTACAGTTTTAGATAGGTGAGAGTACTTTGCGTAGATTACTGCCTTATTCATTATATCTAATAGGGTTACAAAAATACCGGGTAATATGTAAACCTTCACCAAAAAAGTTTGAAAACACCCTAGCGGTTAAACCGTTATGATTTCCCCCTCAACCGTACGATTTTTTGTTCGTCTAGATGAAAATAATTATAACAATATTAAAGCCCAAAAAAATGATTTCAAATTTCGCTGAAGCAACACCTTGATGCAGGAAGTCAACTGCATACCGACATCCATACAATAAGGAAAATATAAAAAAAGGACAATGTGGAAAAGGTATCAGTCTTACGAAAATTTTGACAACGTTCAGTGAATAAAGTGCTACGAATTTAGACGCGTGCTTCTATCGAATATCCTAAAAAAGTGCTGCGAATAATTGAAAAGTGTTTTTTGCGAAACAAAGGAAAATAATTTTTGGGTGTAGGATTACATTTTTTACAAGGTTTAGTTAGCATAGGTGGTTTGGGTATAATTAAGAAAGATTTGTGTACAGTAATAAAAGTTGAATTTTTGAGTTTTTATTTTATTTTATTTTATTGAATTATATTAAATATTTTTAACTGTTATTTTTTTGTTTTGATAAGAAATAAAGGAACCGCAAACCAAAACTGCTTGGGTTTGTATTTATTGCGCTACACAACAATAATCAAAAAACACCACATATGTTAGATATAATATGAGCACAGCTACAGTACGACCACAAACGGATATTTGACCAATCTGGGCGGCCAAAAGTCAATTTTTCAAATCTTATTGTACATGACAAAAAATAGTCATACGAATTAAAAACATGCCTGGCAGTACTAACTAAGTGTTAAGGCAGCGCATATATTGGCTGTGTTCCGAAATATAAACCAGTATACTGGGAAGTGAAAATGACGTCATTGTTTGATGCTATATTTTAGTTGTGTGAACCGGTGTGACGTATTGGTAATCACAAAAATATAAGATATCTATTGGAGACTGAAAGAGTTTCGAATTATAAAACTTTCATGTGACCTGCTGTTAATTACAGCGTAAACGGCTGATTTTACCCTTTCTTGCTGGGCAGTATGCTGGGTGATATTTCGGAACACGGCCATTATATTTCTTCGAATATTGTTGAACCGAATCTCATCTCGCGTCAGTGTTTATGTTCCTGATTTCGGCACGTTCAGTTTTTAATAACTTTGAAAAGTCATATATTTAAGTCATTAGTTGGAGTTTATTTTGAGATTATTTGTGATGAGTCCTGATAATTTAGGTAAAAAACAATAAATTACAATACATTTTTGTGTGTAAACTTGCTTACTGAATTCAGTATATAATTTTGAAAATACACTCTTTCGTAAAGATATTTGTGAGCGTTTTACTAAGATAATTAAGGTTTTGTTATACTTCCGGGTTCGTCCCGGCCGTAATTCTTTAAGATATTAATAATTTAGATATTTCTTTTATAAACTAAAAAAAAAGTTCCTGCTCCTATCCGCGACTTTCAAAATTTGGAGGGTATAAAAATGTTTGGAAAAAAGACCTAAAATTATCACTTCATGTTCGGTATAATTAATTTTTATTTGTTGTAGGTTTACCAGGTGGTTCAGGGGTAAAAGTTGTAACTCAAAAGTACTTGTTCAATCAAATGCAACAACAAAATTTGCTCAGTTTCGAACAAAAATTGTTTTTTTTTTTTTTTTTTTTTTTTTTAAATTATCTTATAACGTGTGAAAGCTATATGGACACTCAAATTAATGATTTGAAACATAGATTTTCACATTTTAAATCTGAAATGAAACAAAGGTGGTTGAAAGCCGGTAGAAAAGGGGGATTATTTTTAAAAAACAACAATTCTTGGTTGAATGGAACTTTCGAAATTCCTATTACGCAAAGTCGACCAGGCAGGCCACGCAAATCGTTTGAGGAATCAAGCGAACGAAGTAAAAGAAGAAAAACTGAAGAAATTCGCGCTACTATAGATGCCGAAGTAATGATATATGCCGCGAAGTTGAAACTACAAACTAGTGGCAAAAGGGATGCTTCGCAAATTTTGAAGCAGATCACAACTTCTCCAACACGTGCGACAAAGTATAAAAAGGCATATTCTCAATCAATGCAAGATCAAATAGTACAAGTGACACCTGTACAAGCTTTGTCTACGTTCGTAGAAGCAGATTTAAATAGGCGGCAATATGAAGTTATTAGGAGTACAAATAAAAAAATGTATCCATGCTATAGCGCTTTACAAATAGCAAAACAAGAATGTTACCCACCTAAAGATTCGTACCGTGTAACAAGTACTTGCGCCGAAACTAACTTACAAGCCCTTATTGATCATACAGTTACACGTTTATGTAATTATCTGAATGAGATTCTCACAACTTTAAATGATACTGAAAAAAAAAAAAAACTCTAAAAATTATTTGTAAATGGGGTTGTGATGGATTTCAGCAATACAGCACAAGCAAAAGTTTGAGAACGATGCTGATTCTGACGCAAATATATTTTTGAGTTCTTTTGTGCCTCTTCAAATTGTTTTCGGCAAAGATAATACTAAAATTGTTTGGCAGAATCCCACACCATCTACTCCCAGATTTTGCAGGCCGATAAGATTCCGCTTCCTTAAAGAAACTTCGGATGTTACCGAAGAAGAGATCAGATACGTTAAAAACGCAGTTAAGTCTCTAGCCAAAACTAATGTCCACCTAGGTGATAATCAATTCACTTTTGAACATATTTTCTTAATGACAATGGTTGATGGAAAGATTTGTTATGCCGCCACAGGTACAAAATCTACGAGTAAGTGTTATATTTGCGGAGCAACTTCCAAAGATTTGAACGATCTTGAGTTAAAAAGGAATGTTGATGATAGGGCTCTTGAGTTCGGACTTTCAGTCTTACATGCCAGAATACGTTTTCTTGAAAGTATTTTGCATTTGGCTTATAAATTACCTGTTCGCAAATATCGCAAGCAAAAAACTGCATCTGAAAAAGCTACAGAAAATGAGAGAAAACGTGACATCCAGGAGAGGTTCCGCGTGGAGACCGGATTGCTACTAGATAGGCCAAAAGCTGGATTCGGTAACACCAATGATGGTAACACCAGCCGCAGATTTTTTAAGAATCCACAGCTAGTTGCAGAAATAACAGGCGTCAGTTACGAGCTAATTTTCAAGTTAAAAGTGATATTGGATGCAATATCCAGTGGATACGAAATTAATATCGAAAAATTTGAGAAATACGCCTTTGACACTGCCAAACTGTATATTGAACTTTACTCATGGCATCCAATGACTCCAACCATGCACAAGATATTAATGCATGGAGTTATAATAAAAAATGCATTATTGCCCATAGGTCAATTATCAGAAGAGGCCGCAGAGGCCCGAAATAAACACTTCCGGTTATATCGCCAAAATTTTGCGCGCAAGTTCTCAAGAGAATCATGTAACCTAGATGTATATAATAGATTACTTTTAGGTTCTGACCCCTTATTGAGCATCATGAGATAAATAAAAAAATGAAAATTAAAGACTTTTTTACCGGATACCATTGAACTATTAATGTCCGCTGAGCCAAATACATCTGACCCAATGGAAAGTGATGAAGAAGATGATTCTGAAGAAGAATTATAGTTAAATAATATATATTAAAAAAATTAAAATGAGGGTACTATTTCTAACACTATACATAATGTTAAATATGCTTATTTTTGAAATAAATGTTTTTTTGGAACGAAGTTCCTTAACGCGGCTTGCGGGTAGAGTAAATTGGGAGAAATCGTCACGTAAGAAAATGCGATATTTTGTGTATGTATGCGTGCGAGTATCGATCCCAGTAGGCAATTTGTGAATTTATTAAATCAGAATGCAGTGTTTTAGCTTTTTCAAAAAAAAAAAAGCTTATACAGAGGCTCTGTCCGTCTGTCCGTCTGAAGCCTACTTTCAACTCTGAAAGTACTGCAGATACAGACTTGGGAAATATCTCAAAATGTAGCTCTTGGTCAAAAGACCAAAAACTGAGAAAATGGTCTGGAAATTTCAACCAGAAGTATATTTAAACAACAAAAAAGAGCCTTTAAAGAAAATATTGTGACTAATTTTTGTGTTCTAAGGCTTATAACTTCTTAATTATTCATTTTACCACAAAATTTCTAAGTAATAAATTGTAGATTATTTAATTCTAAACAAAAAGTGTCCTTGCAAATTTCCGGTAAGATGTGCCGTTTCGGAGATATAGTGGAAAACCCATTTGCATACGTTTTCCAAGATGGCGGCCAAATGGGGGGGGGTTAGAATCTAGAAAACTCAAACTTAAGCTCACCCTGACCCCCCCTACACATCCCAAAATTAAAACTTTGTCCTGCATTTTTGCAATGTTAAAGTACCATTTCCATGGACTATAAAGGGCTAGGGAAACTCCCTCGTCCGTGGGGCTGCGAGTTCGATCCTTCGGCTCGCGGTGCTTTTTTTTCGTCATAATAATTTTTTTTAATTTCCTTCGGGGATTTTGTTTCATATGAAACAAGTTTTTGACATGAATACGTCTCTAAATTTGCTTCCAGAACAAAAACCGATGATAACGAAATTATGGCATATAGTTTTTATTTGCAGCTCAAAAACTATTGTTTATATTGAATAAAGAAATATACCATGACGTGTGTGAAGAATCATAGAATTTTATTGTTTACATTTGATTTCCTTTTTTTTTAAGCTATGATGATTATATTGTAGTGTTTGTTAAATACTTTGTTAAGTTTTAGATTACGCAGTCTCGCAACTTATAACCTACATAAGCCTTTAACAAAAACTTTTCAAGATTAATTATATATAGCGTTGGTCAGTGTGATACTTATGAATCTCCATGGCCAAACTAGGGTGCGGTAAGCCGAATTTTTAACAATAAGACATGTATGTTTAAGTAAAATAATACACCTAATTCTGTTGTGCAAAGTGCACCACATTAGATTTTCCTCCAATCCAAAGAAAAATGTTTAGATTCGTTTTATATAGTGTTTACATGTGTGATGTGCTTTTTTTTCAATTTGACACATTCGAATTATTGGCCTTGATTCCCAGATCCGGCGGCTTGGAAGTGAGTGCGGATCAATCTCCACTTAATATATTGTCATCCAATCTGAAGTGTTATTTAACAGAAAGAATACCATGAAAAAGCGTAATTAGTGGCTAGTCTCTAGGCACAACATCCCACTAGTTTTCTTTAGAAATTGGAATCAATTTGCACCGATAGCTATAGGAAGAAATGGTGATGCAAAGTGTCATGCATGACGAACGTGCACACTTTTTGCATTGGTCATTATCGAGGATAGATGCTTATGCTTTCTTGTCTGTCTGTTTGTCCGGTACAAATCTTGCAATCGATTTTTTGAATACTTCTGGTTACTCGATCACCCTGAAATTTTGCACACAGCTTCAGCTCCGATGACAATGCACTATGGTATACCAATTATACCGTCAGATTCATGGCCGTGGTCTCAAGAGGACCGATTACTGTTTTCTTCAAGGAACAAATTTTGCAATCGATTTTAGAAATACTTCCGGGTATCCTATCATGCTGAAATTTTGCACACAGCTTTAGCTCCCATAACAATGCAATATAGTATATACCTTTAGATCCATGGAGGCCGCTCAGGAGGGCGGATTGAAATATTCTTCACAACCCCTTCGACATGGGTATCCAATGAAAGGATATGATAAGTAGAACACCATAAGCAATATAGTATACTCAAAATATCATTTGGTCCATGGCGCACATCTCCAGCGGGTGAATTACCATTTTCTTCACAACCCCCTCGACATGGGTATCAAATGAAAGAGTATGATAAGTAGGACACCATAAGCAATATAGTATACTCAATTTATCGTTTGGTCCATGACAGCCTTCTCAAGAGTGCGGATTACCATTTTTTTCACAACCCCTTCGAGATGGGTATCAAATCAAAGAGTACGATAAGTAGAACACCATAAGCAATATAGAATATTCAACATATCGTTTGGTCCATGGCGGTCATCTCAAGAGGGCGGATTACCATTATCTTCCCAACCAACTTGAGATGGGTATCAAATGAGAGGGCATTATAAGTAGAATGCCATAGGCTATGTCGTTATATTCATGGCGGCCATCTCAAGAGGGCGGGTTACCATTTTCTGCACAACACCCAGACATGGGTATCAAAATAAAAGGCTATGAAAAGTAGAACTTCATAAGCAATATAGTATACTCAATCTATCATTTGGTCAATAGTGGCCATCTTAAGAGGGCCGATTCCCATTTTCTTCACAACCCCTTTGAGATGGGTATCAAATGAAAGAGTATGATAAGTAGAACACCATAAGCAATATAGAATATTCAATATATCGTTTGGTCCATGGCGGTCATCTAAAGAGGGCGGATTACCATTTTCTTCACAACCCCAGGACATGGGTATCAAAGGAAAGGGCATTATAAGTAGAATGCAGTAGGCTATGTCTTTATATTCATGGCGGTCATCTCAAGAGGGCGGATTACTATTTTCTTCACAACACCCGAGACATGGGTATCAAATGAAAGGGTATGATAAGTGGGACACCATAAGGAACATAGTGTACTCAATATATCGGTTGGTCCATGGCGGCCACCACAAGAGGGCGGGTTACCATTTCCTTCACAGTTCCCTCGACATGAGTATCAAATGAAAGAGTATGATAAGTGAAACACCATAAGCAATATAGTATACTCAATTTATCATTTGGTCCATGGCGGCCATCTCAAGAGGGCGGATTACCATTTTCTTCACAACCTCTTCGAGATGGGTATCAAATGCAAGAGTATGATAAGTAGAACACCATAAGCAATATAGTATATTCAATATATCGTTTGGTCCATGGCGGTCATCTCAAGAGGGCGGATTACCATTTTCTTCACCACTCCACGACATGGGTATCAAATGAAAGGGCATTATAAGTAGAATGCAGTAGGCTATGTCGTTATATTCATGACGGCCATCTCAAGATGGCGGATTACTATTTTCTTCACAACACCCGAGACATGGCTATCAAATGAAAGGGTATGATAAGTGGAATACCTTAAGCAATATAGCATACTCAATATATCATTTGGTCCATGGCGGCCATCTCAAGAGGGCGGATTACCATTTTCTTCACAACCCCCTCGGCATGGGTATCAAATGAAAGGGCATTATAAGTAAAATGCAGTAGGCTATGTCTTTATCTTCATGGCGGTCATCTCAAGAGGGCGGATTACTATTTTCTTCACAACACCCGAGACATGGGTATCAAATAAAAGGGTATGATAAGTGGGACACCATAAGGAATATAGTGTACTCAATATATCGTTTGGTCCATGGCGGCCATCTCAAGAGGGCGGATTACCATTTTCTTCACAGTTCCCTCGACATGGGTATCAAATGAAAGGGTATGATAAGTGGAATACCTTAAGCAATATAGCATACTCAATATATCATTTGGTCCATGGCGGCCATCTCAAGAGGGCGGATTACCATTTTCTTCACAACCCCCTCGGCATGGGTATCAAATGAAAGGGCATTATAAGTAAAATGCAGTAGGCTATGTCTTTATCTTCATGGCGGTCATCTCAAGAGGGCGGCTTACTATTTTCTTCACAACACCCGAGACATGGGTATCAAATAAAAGGGTATGATAAGTGGGACACCATAAGGAATATAGTGTACTTAATATATCGTTTGGTCCATGGCGGCCATCTCAAGAGGGCGGATTACCATTTTCTTCACAGTTCCCTCGACATGGGTATCAAATGAAAGAGTATGATAAGTGAAACACCATAAGCAATATAGCATACTCAATATATCATTTGGTCCATGGCGGCCATCTCAAGAGGGCGGATTACCATTTTCTTCACAACCCCCTCGGCATGGGTATCAAATGAAAGGGCATTATAAGTAAAATGCAGTAGGCTATGTCTTTATCTTCATGGCGGTCATCTCAAGAGGGCGGATTACTATTTTCTTCACAACACCCGAGACATGGGTATCAAATAAAAGGGTATGATAAGTGGGACACCATAAGGAATATAGTGTACTCAATATATCGTTTGGTCCATGGCGGCCATCTCAAGAGGGCGGATTACCATTTTCTTCACAGTTCCCTCGACATGGGTATCAAATGAAAGAGTATGATAAGTGAAACACCATAAGCAATATAGCATACTCAATTTATCATTTGTTCCATGGCGGCCATCTCAAGAGGGCGGATTACCATTTTCTTCTCAACCCCTTCGAGATGGGTATCAAATGAAAGAGTATGATAAGTAGAACACCATAAGCAATATAGTATATTCAATATATCGTTTGGTCCATGGCGGTCATCTCAAAAGGGCGGATTACCATTTTCTTCACCACTCCCTCGACATGGGTATCAAATGAAAGGGCATTATAAGTAGAATGCAGTAGGCTATGTCTTTATATTCATGGCGGCCATCTCAAGAGGGCGGATTACCATTTTCTTCACAGTTCCCTCGACATGGGTATCAAATGAAAGGGTATGATAAGTGGAACACCACCTTTAACCCTTGTGTTACACACTATCAAAAAATTACGTACTTTACACACTGGGTCAATTTGACCCCAACGAGAAAAATGTTAGTAACTTTTGTATTTGTTTACATAACGGGTTGTAAAAAATTACACATATATTTTGAACCTTTCTGAAGAGTACTGCATGGTTATTAACGTCAATTGTTATTGTTTAATTAACAAAAAAAATTATCAAAAAAACACAACTGACTAACTTTCTCCGCATGGGCCTTTAGTTTGAAACTTCCCCTAAATGCCAGTTACGCTACAGGCCCTAATTCTAACGGTTTGTTCGAGAAAAATCGTCTCGAACAAACCGTGGGGTCAATTTGACCCAGTGTGTAAAATAAGGGTTAATTGCGGCTTGCGCTATGAGCATACATAAATCGCAGGGTGGAACTTTCAGTGAAATTGTTTACGAGTACAGCAAAGATCATTCCCAAGAACTTGTATACGTTGCGTTATCTCGTGCAACAAATATAGAAAATTTATATATTGTAACACCTCAAGATGATCCAACGAAATTTAAGTTTTATCATAATCGAAAGCAAGCTAGATCAACAGAGAAATTGCTGCAAGAATTTCAAAGATTATCTTTAAACACATTGCAGACCAGAACGCAAATGGTTTTGGATATGATTTGTAACAAAATAGGTCTTTCAGTATTAACTTTTAATTGCCAAAGTTTAAAAAATCATATTTTAGATTTCATTGATCCAGTTACTGAAAATTGTAATATTCTATTACTTACTGAAACAATTGCATTTCTCATTATAAACGAGACAATATGTATTCATGCAGGTGGGGTCGCAATATACCAAAACTATAAACATAGTGTCAACATTTGCCAACCAAATATGGAAACTATTTTGTCAAACATGAGTGCATTGAGTACTAGACATTCATCAGTTGGAGACATTTGTTCAGTGATTTGTAAAATAAGAAACGATCATGAAATAGTTATTGTAGCTGTTTATATATCACCAAATCAAAAGATTGAGGATATTACATTATTTATTCATCGATCCCTGTTAAAATATACTGAGAGAGAATCTAAACTACTATGTCATAAGCTTCCACTAATATTAGCTGGAGACTTTAATATTAACTTCAATGAAAAAGACAAATTTAAAATCTTCACATCCTTTTTATCTGACACATTTAATTTGAGTATGAATAACGATCCAGCACAGTACACAACGAAATACTGTACTACAGTTGATGCCGTTTTTTCAAGATTCTTGGACAAAATTGATTCTGAAGTATATGCATCTTATTATAGTTATCATAAGCCAATAATTTCTATGTTACAATTGGTGATAAAATTTGAAATTTTTTTTGGAAAGTTTTGGAATGTTAATATTATAATGAATATTTTCCTAAAATATTAAATTAAATTTTTGATTTGATTCGATCCTTTACATTATTTGCTTGTAAAATGGTATAAAGTAAAAATAAATAAAATATTCAGATTTTATTTGGAGTTACATTCGCAGTTGTAGAAAAATCGTAAGGAACTTCGTTCCTGACGGGGGTCCCATGACCGCACCTGATTTTTTAACCGACTTCAAAAAAGAGGAGGTTATCAATTCGAATGTATGTTTTTTTTTTTTTTCTATGTATGTTACGCGATTACTCCGCCAATTATGAATCGATTTTGATGATTCTTTTTTTGTTTGGTACGTTATACCTCAGAGGTGGTCCCATATAAATTTTGTAAAAAAAATGGCGGTCGGTTCCAAGGTGGCGGCCGAATTTTGCAATTTTGTTTCCCGACCCCCTTCATGGATATCAAATGAAAGGGTATGACGAGTAGAATACAATTTTGTAAAAAAACTTAAACTAAAAAGTAAAAAATAAAAAATTTAAAAAAAAAAAAAAACCGACTTCAAAACTACATATACCTATGCATGCATATGTACAAACTTAAACTAAAAAGTAAAAAATAATATTTTAATTACCTCAAAGCAAGAGCCTTAAAGGACAGTTAAAAAAATTATTGATATTTATATATGTATGTATCTATTTAATATTTTTAAAAAGTTCATTTTGGAGTCGGTGCCAGCCAAAGGTATGTATTAACGTAAGTTTTCTTTTGCACCCAAGCTTTCAGGGTATGTATAAACGTAATTGTTCTTTGGCTGGCACCGACTCCAAAATGAACTTTTTAAAAATATTAAATAGATACATACATATATAAATATCAATAATTTTTTTAACTGTCCTTTAAGGCTCTTGCTTTGAGGTAATTAAAATATTATTTTTTACTTTTTAGTTTAAGTTTGTACATATGCATGCATAGGTATATGTAGTTTTGAAGTCGGTTTTTTTTTTTTTTTTAATTTTTTATTTTGTAATAAGAACACTAATACCACATGAATTTAGAATAATCAAAGCCCTAAAAATAATTTTGGCCGCCCAGATTGGTTAAATACCCCTATGTGCGACGTCCTGCCAACCGCTCAAGGTTTTGCCCAGTTATATTAAATAAAGTCGCAAGTCTTTCGTCGCAATCACCAGTTTGCAGAGAAATATGCCCAAAGCAGTTCTAGGATTTTTACAACTCCGGCTTAGCGAGGGAGTTTGCTTCAAAATGGAGTTGAATTGATCGCAAATACTGGGATTCTGTGACGGGTCTGATTTTGGCCGTTGTTGAATATGCAATGCCTGGGAGTATTTTTTGCTCTCGATATCTCGGTAACGTGAAGTACTTCGACGTGTTCTTCTTGTATAGGATGCATTCTTAATTTATTTTGAGTCCTTTGCCAACATCGGTGGCAAACACTTTGCGTGTTGTCAAATACAACCTTAAAATAAATAAATAAGTACTTAGTAAAGATTCCATGGCCAGCATACAAAAATACAGCATTATGTTTGAACTGATTCAATGTAACATCGTTTACGTTTTTTATTAACGTTCTACATGTGAACAATAATACTCGATTTATGTGCGATGCGACACTGCCCAGCTCCCCACCGTAGTGTGAATTATGGATGAAGCACGTACTTACCATTAACATAATATTTTTTTGAATATGCTGCAAACTCCGGTCGCATTCTTGGGAGATCATCGGTCAAAAGATGTAGGTGATATCTTCCGCGTCATAACCCTCTATTGACCTAATTTAAAAGCTAAAATTTGTCATTGCATCCAAACAAAGCAGGCGAACAATAACGGTACTATACCAGTGCTTACTTATCACACATGGCTGTATGCGTAATCGTATACTCTTTCGTTTTGGATATTAAGTTTTATGCTCCGAAGTCGAAAACGACAGAAATTAGGTAAAAACATTTGTAAATCGACTGTCTCTATTCAAATGAACAGCAGGGTACAAACAGTTTTTTTTTTGTATATAATACAAATACAACTGTATACAACTATTTAACAAAGAAGGATTTCGTTAAAAT
Source organism: Thereva unica (assembly GCA_949987705.1). Lineage (NCBI taxonomy): Eukaryota > Metazoa > Arthropoda > Insecta > Diptera > Therevidae > Thereva > Thereva unica. The sequence continues at coordinate 88,779,227 of OX465281.1, forward strand.
ATTTTAGAAAGGTATTATATACGACAGAGAAAAACAAAACAGAATCCACTGGAGGGCAACTATTTCCGCCCAACGTCTCATGAGGGATTAAAGGAGCGTAGAGAAGAAGAAAAAGAAGATTATATAAGAAAAAAACTTATTCTGCTATTGTTATAACAGACATATACATAAATAGTTCTGACCGTTTTACTCAAAACGGACAAAGACTTCAAACTATTCGCCATAGTAACTTATACTGAGCTAAAAAAACTTATAGCTATTGGAGGTTAACTACCTATCTTTTGAAGAAAGATGTAGGTAAGGTTGACATTTTTGTTAAAAGAAAACGAAATTTCGACTCATAACTCCAAAATTTGTTAAGATAGAACCATTGAGTTTACGATTATAGATAGTTCTGCGTTCATTGGTACCTTATTCATGTAAATCGTTTATAAAGTTACAAAAATACAGGGTAATATGTAAAACTCTATATTTGTACAGTTATCACCGTATTACTCAGAACGGACAAAGATTTCGAACTAGGCGCCTTAGTAACTTATAGTCAGCTACCTATCCAACATTACACATTGCTATTGAAGGTGGTAGCAGCGTCCATATATTTTCTGGCATCGTCCTTTCGTTTATTCCTTTGAATTTAAAAATGTATTATCATAGACAGTACTGCAAATTTTTAAGTATATATAATGTATCTAATTATATAGAGAAATATTCAAATTTTCTTCATTTATTCTATAACTAAAGTTATTTGTATTTCATTTCACTGCTTGTAGGAGCTTCCCTAAAATTTTGAATTGCAAATGTAAGCCAATTTATCTCTCAGGAAAAGCGACAAACCTGTTGAATAGATTCGATGTTATTGTTATGCAGTAGTAGAAATTCCCCAAATCTCTTCAGCATTAATATGCAAATGGAAAATCTCATCTCGTGCAATCTTCTTTCGGGAATTATTTGTAGCGGTTCATCCCATATCAGGCATCACGTCAACAATACAAAATTGGCTTCAATGGGTTGAAGACTCGAATCTTTCGCGTAGCCCAGTGTCAACATACATGTTTAAATAAAGATTAGATGACAGTCATTAAATGTTAAGTATTTCAAGATTTCATTAAATTGCAGATATACGAAATAATTCGCTTTTTGAACTTGATTCATATGTTTTTAAAAGAAGTTGATTTTTGTACTTAAGAAAATATTGTTTTGCGATAAGTTTTTAGAATTACTCAATGATATTCGCAGTAGGGTTGTTCAAAAATGGCCAAAAAAATTCAAAAAAACGTGCACCCCCCTATCTTTAAGTTCAATTAAAATTATGATTTTTGGCGGCAACCGGAGAATTTTTGATTGCCACTAACCATTGCCGCCGAGCACATTTCGGTTTAGAGATTTACGATTGTTAAACGATAATAAAAATTTGATAATTCTGTTCATTTACGTCCATTAAACTACCTAGATCGTGGCTTCTATAGGGTTTTCGAGGTCGCTGATTACGAATTTTACGTCAAATCGAAGGTTTGACAAATGACAGCTGTCAAAAACGCTGTCAACTATGAACAAATTATTGCATTTTTTTTTTTTTTCAAAATGACGTGAAATTTCGTGCTATAGAGGATTTTCGAGGTCGCTGATTACGAATATGACGTCAAATCAAAGGTTTGCAACATGACAGCTGTCAAAAACAGCTGTTAAAAATCGTAAATCTCTAAAGCGAAATGTGCTCGGCAGCAATGGTTCGGTTAGTGTCAATCAAAAATTCTCCGATTGCCGCCAAAAATCATCATTTTAATTGAACTTAAAGATAGGGAGGTGCACGTTTTTTTGAATTTTTTTTGCCATTTTTGAACCACCCTAATTCGCAGCCATAACCTCCTAGTGGTGGCCATTGGTATCTGTTATATATAAAACATAATTGTTTTGAAATAAGTAATTTAATGGATTTTAGGAATTAGAAAAGGATTATAAATAATATTTACTTACCTAATAAATGCACTCAACTTGATGCAATAAAACGTGACCATAGCAAAGTAGAAACTTCACCCTGTTACTTACATTTTACTTTTGAACGCGTCTTTTGCAAAATCCACCGTCATCTGAAATGCGAACCATTTTTGTGGACTTAATCTATACATGTTATATAAAAATAAATGTGTTCATGTTTATATTTGCACAATAGTTCCGGTGCTATCGATATTAATAAAATTTTAATCATGTTCTATTTACATTAAAAGAATGAACATAGGCTACTCTATTTGTTTCTCAAACATCTCCTAGATGGCGCTGTCCAACTTCGTTGAAAAGTTCTTGCAAAGCGCTTCTAATGAAAATCGGTATCAAAGGTTTTTTAAAGTAACAAATAAACAATTTACGACGTCCGTCAGTAAAGTCAGTGGTAATATCCCGCAACATTCACCTATGCGACTTAAAAGATTAAATATCTACAAAACTATTCTCTCGATTTGCGAAGTTGTATATTTAATGAAGTGCGTAAACATCAATTTATGACTTTGGGACTTCCCACCATGAAATTGTTTTCCACGTGCAAGGCATTTTAACGGATAATCAAGAGGAGCACGAGCTTCAAATAAGCAAAAACTATGGAAATCCCGTGAGTTCGTTCCATTTATTATTTTTTCACACTTTGTGTCCAGCTCTAAAGACATTAGAAGAATAACCATAAAATAAATTTATATGTACTCTATAATAAACTCTGCGGTTACTAAAAATCATATAATCACGATTCTATTTCAAATTTAACAATTCTCAGCGTTAAATATTAATAAACTAGTGGGATGTTGTGCCTAGAGACTAGCCACTAATTACGCTTTTTCATGGTATTCTTTCTGTTGAATAACACTTCAGATTGGATGACAATATATTAAGTGGAGATTGATCCGCACTCACTTCCAAGCCGCCGGATCTGGGAATCAAGGCCAATAATTCGAATGTGTCAAATTGAAAAAAAAAAAAAAAAAAAAAACTAGTGGGATGTTGTGCCTAGAGACTAGCCACTAATTACGCTTTTTCATGGTATTCTTTCTGTTGAATAACACTTCAGATTGGATGACAATATATTAAGTGGAGATTGATCCGCACTCACTTCCAAGCCGCCGGATCTGGGAATCAAGGCCAATAATTCGAATGTGTCAAATTAAAAAAAAAAAGCACATCACACATGTAAACACTATAGAAAACGAATCTAAACATTTTTCTTTGGATTGGAGGAAAATCTAATGTGCACTTTGCACAACAGAATTAGGTGTATTATTTTACTTAAACATACATGTCTTATTGTTAAAAATTCGGCTTACCGCACCCTAATTTGGCCATGGAGATTCATAAGTATCACACTGACCAACGCTATATATAATTAATCTTGAAAAGTTTTTGTTAAAGGCTTATGTAGGTTATAAGTTGCGAGACTGCGTAATCTAAAACTTAACAAAGTATTTAAAGGTGCCTGTAAACGAGCAACTAAAAATGCACATTGCCGGTAATATTTCAGAAAAAGATGGCCCGGCTATATGTCTCAAAATGTGTGGCCGATACTATTGCCGGGCAACTTGTAGTCAGACATGTTTTCGCAATGTTTTGGCTACTGTGTTGCCCGAGAATTTCACGCGTACACGTATGACAATGGCTGAAGTATTTGCTTATTAAAAAACGAAGAATACTATGAGCTAATTCTAGATATGTAGTTACTTGTTTAGAAATTTCACTAGAATGACGAGGGATGATCTTAAATATTTCATTCAAAACAACCATAAGCCTTAATAGCGGTGGCAAGACTCCATCCAGCGGTATGCAGAGGCCCCGGTGTTTACCACTCTACTCGTTTCTAAGCTTTTGTTGAGTATCAAAGTTCTAAGAAAGCGGATGATCCACTAACTTAAGCCATTGTAGATCCCATGCTGGCATTGTTGAAAGCGCTACTTCATTCGGTATGGTGGTGTCAATCCATTTTCCTTTACAATATGCGTGCTTTGGTATAGTATAGAATTTTTAAGGTACATAACTAAGATGTGTTCTAGGGTCATCATTTACGATATCTTACTGTAAGAATTGCCAAATTATAAATAGAAGGAAAAGTGCAGCTTATGGCTGGGGGACGCCGTGGACTTAGTCAAGGGGATCTCCTGGAACTCTGCACGTATTTGGCTGCGGTTTGGTTCGCCGGATACTATAGATTCATGGATCCCGAACACAGAAAACGTACACCCTACACCGCCCACAACTAAGCCATCTTTAGGCCATACTAACATACTTCTAGTCCAAAGAAAATTTTGAAATCAAATTTAAATAGCCGGCAATGTTTAAATATTTTCGCTCTACGACCGATATCAAAGGCAACATGCCGGCCAGTAGTTGCAATATGGCCAGTATCGTCGGGCTATACGGATATATTGCCGGCAAGTTTGAACATATTTATGGAAATAATGCTGAATTTTCAGCAATGTCGTTCAGCCAGTATTGCCGGCCACACATTGCTGAAAAATGTTGCTCGTTTACAGGCACCTTAACAAACACTACAATATAATCATCATAGCTTAAAAAAAAGGAAATCAAATGTAAACAATAAAATTCTATGATTCTTCACACACGTCATGGTATATTTCTTTATTCAATATAAACAATAGTTTTTGAGCTGCAAATAAAAACTATATGCCATAATTTCGTTATCATCGGTTTTTGTTCTGGAAGCAAATTTAGAGACGTATTCATGTCAAAAACTTGTTTCATATGAAACAAAATCCCCGAAGGAAATTAAAAAAAATTATTATGACGAAAAAAAAGCACCGCGAGCCGAAGGATCGAACTCGCAGCCCCACGGACGAGGGAGTTTCCCTAGCCCTTTATAGTCCATGGAAATGGTACTTTAACATTGCAAAAATGCAGGACAAGGTTTTATTTTTGGGATGTGTAGGGGGGGTCAGGGTGAGCTTAAGTTTGAGGATTTTCGGGATTCTAACCCCCCCATTTGGCCGCCATCTTGGAAAACGTATGCAAATGGGTTTTCCACTATATCTCCGAAACGGCACATCTTACCGGAAATTTGCAAGGACACTTTTTGTTTAGAATTAAATAATCTACAATTTATTACTTAGAAATTTTGTGGTAAAATGAATAATTAAGAAGTTATAAGCCTTAGAACACAAAAATTAGTCACAATATTTTCTTTAAAGGCTCTTTTTTGTTGTTTAAATATACTTCTGGTTGAAATTTCCAGACCATTTTCTCAGTTTTTGGTCTTTTGACCAAGAGCAACATTTTGAGATATTTCCCAAGTCTGTATCTGCAGTACTTTCAGAGATGAAAGTAGGCTTCAGACGGACAGACGGACAGAGCCTCTGTATAAGCTTTTTTTTTTGAAAAAGCTAAAACTTTCAAATGGCTCCACTGTAAAATTCATTGTTTTTGAGTTGTGACACTATTCTGGATATGCGACGATATGTACATATAAGCTGAACTTCCATTGTATTCACATAAAACGTAAGTACTATTTTTTTATTGCAATTATTTCACAATAAATTTTTTGTAATGCTCTATTTTTATTACATTTTAGAACATAATGGCAATTTCATCGTCGTCATCAATACTTGGACCTTCATCTTATTCTTGTTATGATAGAGATTTATTTGGCGAAGCTGAGGAATTGAACTTTGATCGTTTACCTACGTATGGAGAGATTTTACGGTGCTATTTTGACGTGACAACGTCTATTAAATCGGTTTAAGATAGGACGCGCGTGTGAAAATGTCCTGCACAATGTCCCGCACACAAAAAAAATCATATCTCCGCCCCCATACATGTTAGGGGGGTGGTTAATGGCTCAAAATTTTCGTTAATTTATTCTCTACACGGGAAAAATAGATTTATTCACCTTATTGACGTGACAACGTTTATTAAATTGGTTTAAGATAGGACGCGCGTGTGAAAATGTCCCGCACACAAAAAAAAATTTGCTTCGAAATATATAATTTATTAATTGAGAAAATAATACAAAACGTAATAACAGACGTTGTCACGTTCAAATTAATAGACGTTGTCACGTTAAAATACGGACGTGATACTTCACATCCAAGACCATTATTTTTTTTTATGTTCGGTCAGGGCTTCAATGAAAACCCACAAATTTCATACAAAGACATTACTCCTTACGTCACGGGCAAAATTATCGAAATTTAGTGTAAACTACCTATTCCAATTATACAAAGAAGTTCTATTTCCAATAAACTAGTTCGTTTTATTAATCAATATAAAGAAGCAATACGACATAAGAAATCCGGTAAACTTCTAGACGATCTTTGTGGCTTATTGAAAAATTTATTTTCGGTGGCAAAATGCCGGTGTAATTTATTAATTTCAAATTGTACTTGTGGCAATACACAACTGAGTAAGAATTCGTGAAGTGCCCCCCATATTTTCGAGTTTGAAATAAATTATTGAAATGAATGATTTTTGTTAACCCTAAGTGTTAATAACAACGTGGTAAAATAATTTTTTTATATTGCAAATAGTAACAATGTTATTAACAAATTAAGTTTTTTGTACTTTTTTCTTAAAAAATCATATTTTGGGTTCTTTTTAACAGAAGTGGCTGAAATTTACACTAAGAATGTAAAAAAGGCTGAACTTTGAGATAACAAAAGAAAAACCAAAACAAAAATGATTGTTAATAAAAAATAGGTACACTTTCATAAACAAATTAAAAATTTCTCATGTTCTTGAACTCATATCGACTTCGTTTAAAAACAATATCAAAGTGCATTTATTTATGCTCATGCTAGTGAAATAAAATTTTTGTTACCTCTTAAACTTTTTGTATAAAACGATATTTTGTACGACGCTGCAAGCCTAAACTAAATGAAATACACTTTCTCCATTGCAATTAAATGAGAAAAAAGACAAAAATTTCCTGGAATTGCTCAAAATTTCCTGGAATTGCTCAGTTTTGGTTTTTCTTTTGTTATCTCAAAGTTCAGCCTTTTTTACATTCTTAGTGTAAATTTCAGCCACTTCTGTTAAAAAGAACCCAAAATATGATTTTTTGAAGAAAAAAGTATAAAAAACTTAATTTGTTAATAACATTGTTATTATTTGCAATATAAAAAAATTATTTTACCACGTTGTTATTGACACTTAGGGTTAACAAAAATCATTCATTTCAATAATTTATTTCAAACTCGAAAATATGGGGGGCCACTTCACGAATTCTTACTCAACTATTTATAAAATCGTTTTTGGTGAATCAGCAGACAGATAGACAATATAAAATTTCTGGATTTCACCTCAGCCGTCATTAACTGCAGCAGCGGCAACAGAAAAATGTTCAGGAATGTCGGCCTGTTCCGGTTGGTATTCGTGGACCGTATACAAAGGTTAACTTTGACAAACTTCGCGATGAAATGCGATAGATACGGTGTGTCACATAGAGCCGCAGCTCCGCTGGCATCAGCATATGAAAGATTTAGAAATAAAAGATGAAAATAACCACACGGTAATTATAGACAAAAATAAAGTTCAAAGAAAACGAAATCGATGTAGAAATAAAGCCTTGAGAAAACAATTGGACAGTTCAACGTTATTTGCATTTTCCCATATGGTAGTTGTACGAGAGCCAGATTCTAGTTTTGCAACAAGAAACAGCAGAAACGTAAACGCGCCAACTAATTGAAATTTTCAGGCTAATAGCATACCATTAGATAGTTTGGTTGCTATTTGTTCAGACGGCGAACCCGTCCAAACAGGAATTAAAGGCGGAATAATACGACTATTCGAACCACACTTACAAATGCCACTACATTGGAGTGTATGCTTATTACACTTCAATGAACTACCTTGTCGTCATTTATATGATTGACTAGAAAGAATCACAACAACAGGACCACGAACATCAACAGGGCAATTGTCAGCTTTATTGGATAGTAGCGATACAGTGAAGGTAAAATAATTTTTTAAGTTATATTATTTGAAATAACGCATCCATAAATTTTCTTCCCCTTCTTCTAGGTTGTGGAGAATTTTGAGAGAATCGCACTCGTAAATATGTCACCATCAACACTAGATGATACTACTTTGTTAACAGATGCAAAAAATCTTGTTCAATTGGCTTATTCGATTTCCAATGGATCAGTGTCGATGGATTTAGCAAACACGAAATTAGGACCTGTCCATCTGCTTGTTGGTTAACAAAAGCAGCTCCCATTTTACGCGCATAAGTGACTACAGGTAAACTAGCAAATAATTTGCGAATATTAGCATTTTATGTAATAAAAGTGTATATTCTCCTGTACTTTAGCGTAAAATATTACAATTCTATAGCATACGGTAGTATTTTGTTAGCTTCAAGTTCACACAGTTGGCAAGGTATCTACCATCTAATTTGCCTTCGGTTATTCGTGGTGTTATGGCAGACAACTGCTTTTTCGCAAGCTCAGAAAGTATTTTGTTGTCAATGATTTGGGACGAGAGAAAACCAATTCGTCAAATGGCATTTAAAAAAATAATACATATTAGGCAAAATCTAGACAGAACAACATTAAGGGAGTATAAAAAAACCTAAAATTAATTTTGATTGCACTGATTATATTAACATGGTAGATTTGGATGACCACAATATTCTGTACCATACACAAGAGACATACCTCTTGAGCACTTCGAAGACTATTATAAGAGCTGATAATTAACATTCAAATACCGTGCACATTCAGAGCTCTGAACGCAATGAGCAAGACTTGACTAGAGCATCCAAAGATGTTACAGAAAAAAAAACTAGGATTTCTTGCCGCGTCTGCGGAGTCGAGAGAAAAAATCCCCAGATTTTACAGCAAAAAAAATTCCTATAAATCCTTTTTAAAATTTTAATATTAAAAGTTTTTATACAAGTTTTATTTAACATTTCATTGTTATTTTATGTTTTGGAGAAGGTGGTATAAATTTTATGTAAAAATTTGTGAAATTTTTAAATTGTTACTGTTTTCTCAAACTTTAAATGAACTTTTCAACCAAATCGAACAAGAATATATAATAATAGACCCAAATAAAAGTTGTTAGTTTTATATGATTTTTTTTTAACTGCAAAAACATAGATTTTGAGGAAAAAGTCATAGAAAATGGGTGTTATTTGGATAAGTGCCAGTTTTTACTAATTTTTTGCAACTAAACATCAAATTATTTCTATTATAATACAAGTAAACATCTGATATTTACAATAGTGTAAAGCAGCAAAAATTCCTGATCCAATAAGGTCAAGATCAATATCTTGACACTACTACAATTATTTTAGAATTTATAGCGATTTGTTTTAAAGTGTTATTAAAAAAATAATCAATTAGTACAAAATATATTTTTGAAAAAAAGTGGGGGTAGAATTCAACCAAAATATATAGTTGGGAAAATTCCTGATCCAATGAGCCCAAAATCACTATCCTAGTACAATTATTTCAGAAGTTATAGCGGTTTGCATGAAAGTGTTTTTAAAAAAATTATTATTTAGTAAAAATCTATTATTGAAAAGTGGGGGAGGGGGGGGGGGTCCTAAATATATAGTTTCTTCGCGAAAAATACTTAAAATAACACGAATGTTAAGAATTTCGCTGTAATGGACCATGATACATTCTTTGCGAACAATTTGACCCACCCTAGTGTACAGTCTTTTATATATTACTATAACTACTGATAGCTACTAAACACCTACTATTGTCAGAGAGGGGTTATGTTAGCAGGGATTTGAGTATTTTTTTTATAGGATGCCTTGTTGAGAGAAGGGGAGAAAGAGGAGCTATGGCTATTAAAAACCATACAGCATCTGTTGACGGGCTCGTTCCTTGCGTAATCGGTGCGGTGTGGATATTCCCTAGGTAGTTTAGTAGTTTAGTGTGTCGGACTACATCATTGAATTTGATTCTGTCCGACAGAAACTGCACTTTAAGCTTTCCACTTTGCACGTCAAAGGCAACGCAAGCTATGAGCAGTTTCCTGCTGCTAGACAACGGCATGAGATCAAGCACTTTGAGCCTGTCCAAGTAGTGCGGCAGGGTTTGGTAGTCATGGGAGCTGTGTAGATGTCTCAGGGCAAAAAGAAGAAATCTCTTTTGAATGGATTCAATCCTCCTGCTGCTCACTTGGAATATAGGATCCCAGATAGGACACGCATATTTCAGGATAGGGCGGACTAAAGAACAGAAGACAGTAATTGTGACCCATACATTACCGAATTCTTTGGCTCTCCTCTTGATGAAACCAAGAAGTTTGTTGGCTTTGGCTGTTATATTATCGTAGTGCAGGTTGAAATTGATTTTTTTTTGTCTAGGACGACACCTAGATCTACGATATGATCAACCTGTTTCAACACTATGCCATTGAGATAATAGTTATGGCTCTGTGTGTTGTTTAAGCGGGAGAAAGTAATTGCATGACATTTGCTGGTGTTAAGTTGCAGTTTGTTCATGGTGCACCAGTCGTGTAGGGCATTGAGTTTTGTCTGCAAGAAGGAAGCATCAGTGTGGGTCTTAATGACACTATAAATTTTGAGGTCATCCGCGTAAAAGAGATGTGGAATATTTGCTAATTTTTCGGATAGATCGGAGATAAAAATATTGAAAAGAAGGGGACCGAGATGACTACCCTAACTAACGGCAGAGGTTACTTCGATCTCATTAGATAGAAATCCTTGGAATCTGATAACATGTGTTCTTCCGTTCAGATATGATTTTAACCATTCCAGGGCAGAACCTGATATTCCAAACTTTAATAATTTTGCGATTAGGATGGCGTGGTCCACTCGATCGAAGGCCTTGCTGAAATCAGTGTACACAGCATCCAATTGATGGCCGCTATATATACCGCATAGCAATTCGGAGATAAGGACCATAAGGTTAGAAGTTGTTGAACGTCCTTTCCTAAAACCATGTTGTTGTTTGTTTAGGTATGGATCGATAAGAGGAGCAATCCTGTCATAAACAAGTTTTTCAAAAAGCTTAGGAATTGATGATAAAATGTCAATGCCCCTATAGTTGTCTACCGAGTGCTTGTCACCGGATTTATAGATTGGCGTTAGGTAGGATTTCTTCCACCGCTTGGGAAACTTTCCTAACGATAAAGATTTGTTGAAGATGAGATAAAGAAGAAATGCGATATGTTGTGAGCAGCACTGCAGGAAAATAAAGGGGATATTGTCGGGACCATTACCTTTTTTGATATCAAGATTATACAGACCCGCCACAATCTCGTCAACAGAAAGGGATGTACCAGTTATAAGGGTAGTGTCAGTGTGCAAGTCAGTTACATCGTGTGTTGCGCTGGACAAGGGGCTATAAATTTCAGGAAACCTATCAGCAAACAAGCTACAAATTACTTAGGGGCACGAGGTGTGGGCTCTACCATTAGTCATTGTTGATGGGTAGCCAGAAGTCTTGAGTTTAATGTTAACGTAATCAAAGAATTTTTTGGGATCACTTATGATACTATCACCAACAGAATTAATATATGCAGAGTAAGCCTCGTGTTTTACCGCGTAGCTTTGAGCGTACAGAGGGGACGAGCCATCAGGAATAAAGATTAACAAAGATCGGATAACCATATTATTCCTTTGTAATATGGATGGCTCGGAAAAAAACATTTTTTCAATTGGTAAATTCAAACAGCCTGTTTTCGGGGAAAAGATATCCCCATAAAGTATTTTCATAATACGAAAGCTTGGATGAATCAACACATTTGGCTGGAAATCTTATCGAGTCTCAATTTAAAAATGCAAAGGAAGAATAGAAAAATACTGCTTTTCGTTGACAATGCTGTTGCATGCCACAAATTGCCAAACAATTTTACACTTTCCAATATAGCACTACACTTCTTACCTGCCAACACTACAGCACTCATCCAGCCACTTGATTAAGGTGTGATCAAAACTTTCAAGGTATGAGGATACATGCTAACTTGTTTAAGGCAGTTTTTTAACCTGCTGTTATTTATATCTCTGCATGTTACAGGTTTATTATCGTCATCAAATTGTGAGGAAGCAAATCGTTGCAGTAGAAAAGGTTATTGAAATTACTTAATTGCAAATCCATTTTATATGGTGAAAAGGGCATGGTGGCTAGTCACACCCACAACAATACAAAATTGTTGTAAAAAAGCTGGGTTCATGATACCCAATATGAACGAATTAGAAGAAAATAATTGGAAAATGGAGAAGATATAAAGACGTGCTGTCAAAGTTAAGTAAAGAGCTCAACTTATTGATGTTGATGAAATGCTTCGGTGATCTAGATGAAAGCGAAATCATTAATGAAGTTTTATCTTTTACTGATACTAACGCCGAGTCAGAACAAAATGAAGACCAGTCAGAAAATCATAGAACGTTACAAGATATTTCTTGGAAAGAAGCCCTATGTTCACTTGATTAGATCAGGGCCTATATGGTCCAAAAGAACTTGAGTTTAAACTTAAGCCTTTCAAAAATTTAAAATCAAATCTAAGATTGCAACAGCTTTGAATAAAACAATTTTTAAACTGAACTGAAACTTTTTTATTTCTTATTTTACTATGTCCAATTTTTACTTTGAAAATAAATGAATTAAAGACTTATTAATTGAATTTAAAATCTAATGCTTAATAAGTTTTGTAATAAATTCGACGAATAAGTGCAGTTCTGTGCAATATCAGAGAACGGATAAGTGCAAGGAACGGATACACAGCACATCTTGTTGGCGCCGGACTGATGTGCACTTATCCGTTCTCGACAGGAAACGAAAACAGACTTCTACAAGAAAATATAGATTAAATTCTTAAGACTTTAGCAACACAAACCGTGTATTTAAAACTTTAATAGAAAAGAATATAAAATAAAAAGTATCAGAACAGGAATTGGTAAGATTTGTCAATGTAATTGTAATTGTAATTTGAGCAGGCCATGAGAAAAGGATTTCGAACCGCAAAAAATCGCTTAGTTTAATTTAATTAATTTTTGAAGTGAATCTGTTTTTTTTTTTTTTTTTTTTTTCTTACTGAATGTTGTTTTGTTAATTTTTTATTTTGTTAACACCGACAAGATATGTTTTCCACCTACATATAAGTTTTGCTTTTGTCTTTTTACTGTTTTTCCTTGATAAGAAGCTAAGTTAAAAGCTCCCCATTAAACCGAAACTGTAAGCAGAACCGCTCACTTCTATGTACCTTCTTTAAAGCGCATTTTTAGCAAATCAGTTTAATTAAAATGCTGCTTTCTGCGGACATGTAATGCTAAAATAAAATAAATCATCTTACCAAGAAGAAGTGCAACTCGCTTTAAAAAAGGCGCTTTGAAAGACTTTTTGGAGCCCTTTTTTCCTACTGGGTATATGTATCTACCACTGGATTTACTCAAACACAAAAATATTAGCTGTTATATCCACCCAAACTATTCTGAGTTCATCCTGAATGGAACATTCTCTCATACTAACGAAATATCCTCTGATTCTTTTAGTTTTTTGTGTCAAGGGAACAGCTCAAAAATTCACAGGAGCCCCGCTGGCATTGAATTCTCTATTATAAAAGTAATGGAATGGTTAACAGAGGAAGTTATCAGGCTGTTAAAAAATTCATAAAGATTTCGATCGACTGATTTCATTGAAAGCCACTGGCGCATCCAACCCATCAGAATTCGGTGATTGAAGCTGGGAAATTACTTTTTTTTCCTACAACTAACCAACAATAAACCCAAAGAATTGCAGCCAAGTCAAGGATCACACAATCCACTGACTGAAAGGCTTGCAAAAGACGAACAAAGACTATAAAGGAATCACTTCACAATCACACGCCTGGATTTCAAGCGTTACGTAGCATCACATCCGTCATATTGTTGCTGTGTTAGAAAATGACGATGTCAAGGAATGTCTAGCTGAGAATACTTTTTCTGTGGGGAGACTTAGTCATAAGTCAAGCGCTTCCTGACATGTAGGTAAAAATATAAATTTCAATACAATAGAACAAACTGAGAGCGTAAATAATACATGAGTACTCTCGTTGTATACTGGAATTGTGCCCGCAGGATGAAATGTTGAATGGGAATTGTAGCAAGCTTGCCTTCAGGAATAATTAATCGCAATTTCAATTCTAGTACTGCTGGTGGAGAGAGCTGATCAACAATTCGGCAGGTTTGTCACTGACACAAATGAAACATTCAAAACACTATGGCATATATTGGCCGGATAAGATGTTTACAAATTTTCACTTATACGATATCGTAAAAATGATATAACCAAATAAATATAAATTCAATCCTTTTTTATTGCTGGAAATCAATCTAAAATCAAAAACTTTTTTCTTTGTTTTTCGTCTAAAATCAACTCAGGTGTTTGCTTTTTTGTTTTTACTTTTACACATTGATTTGTTGGTGATTTAGGTGTGTTTGTGAAGTGAAGTGCTTGTTCTTATCCACCGATTTGAATTACGTAATCCCGTTGTTCTTTTCGCGTCTATTTGACCCAAAACGAAATTTTTTATTGCGAGCCTAAAAAGCAGTTATTTAAAAATAACATTGCGTTTCTTTACTTCTATTTTTAAGAAGTTATGCTCAGGGGTCTAAATGGGAAGCGATGCGCAGCTTGCTGGTGGATGTTCGGATATGATTTATATCACCTGCCACTCCCAATGTCCTTGTACGACCTTCACGTAGTGACACTGTTAATTCCCAATGGACATAGGGCAGTCAAGTTCAACCGGAAGGAAAAGATCGAATGTATAAGGCGAGACATAAAGAGCTTACCCTTCAAAACCGACCAAGCCAAGATGAAAATGCCCACATGTGGACGGCTGCAATCAGTATAAGTGGCTTATTCTGATAAGGAGACTCTGATGATCCGTGTGGATTATCAAGGCGAATGCGTCTCAGATATGAGAGTAAATACGATGGAAGGATGCAGGAAAAAAAGCATAAAATGCTGTATGATATTAGCGGAGATCGTAATATAACTGGTCGTGATGTAATAGGTGAAAATAGGGGGGCACAATCGAACCGTCACTTCCACGTGAACCAACTAACGATGGTAGTAGCGAGTGTAAGATGCTATAATCTCGCCTACCAGCGAAGCGCTAGCAACTCTTCCTGGCATTAACATTTTGCTATGCAACAAACGGCAGAGCCTCGGACTGGACAGATTTCACGGAGACGACCCGCCAACCAAGCCTAACGATTTGAACTTATTTTCATGGAATGTAAGAACATTATATCAACCTGGTAAGCCAAATATCCTGCTAGATAAATTGCCGAAATATAGAGTGGACATAGCGGCCATCCTAGAGATGAGATGGACTGGACAGGGAATATTTGAAAAAAGAGCACATTACATATTTTATAGCTGCAAAGAAAAAAACCACATGGTAGGTACAGCATTCATTGTACGAAGGGAAATAAAGTACCTCGTTATAGGGTTTGGCCATAGATGAAAGAATGTTCAAAATTCGTTTAAGGGGTAAATTCTTCAATTATTCAATAATAAATGTACATGCTCCTACCGAAGATAAAACGGAAGAGAAAAAGGAGACGTTTTATGACTCTTTAGAGAGAGTAGGTATACAGAAGCTGTCCTCGTCATGACATAAAGTCTTTTCACATGTATTCTGTAACAGACCACAACCGTACGTTGAAAGATTATTATTTTATTAGAGTATCAATGCGGTTTTCTTCCTGGAAGATCTACAAAATACCAGCTATTTGTACTCAAAGAAACCCTAGAAAGGCCGCTGAATTTAACATAAACATCCACATGTTATTCATCGACTACAAATATGCTTACGATATTGTAAACCGTAATGAGATATTTGATGCTACAGAGCAGGTCGGAATACCAAAACACCTTGTAGAACTGACAAAAATCTCGATGAAAGATGCAAGGTGTAGAGTCAGAATTGATGCTGAATCATCCACCCTTCAGAACAAATCGAGAATAAAGGTAAGGAGACGGACGCATTCTCCTGGATGTTATTCAAGGTGGCTCTAGAAAAATCTATAAGAGATGCATCGATTAACACAGCCGGGTGAATCTTTGATAGGTCATTGCAAATATTAGCCCTTGCTGACGATATTGCTATCCTTGACAGATAATTTGAGAGCAGGAAGGAGAACTTTGTAGCACTTGAGCAAGCCGCAAAAAAAATCTGGTTGGAAATACACGAGCACAAAACAAAGTATATGTGCACAAAAACACCAGAAATAGCAGACAAAATATAACGATCGACACCTACAATATGGATGCAATGGATGAATTCGTATATCTAGGCACGATTATAACAAAAGGAAATGATACATCGGCCGAAATCAGAAGCCGAATAGCAATGGCTAATGGAAGACCAAATTGTCACTTTTCAAGGATAATCCTTCGTTCCAGCTACAAAGGAATACAGGTTGATGGCGTTTGGACGAGAAGATACAACTCAAAGTTGTATGAAATCAGTAAGATTCCAAACGTTGTTAAAGTGATCAAAATAAACAGACTACGAGGTGCGGAACGGAACCCATCAAAGATAATGCTTGGGGAAGTACCGCCAGGAAAACGGAGACCAGTTTGTCATAAGAAAAGATACATAGAAGACATCGAGGATATCTTAAGACAGTTGGATATAGGAAACTGGAAAAGTCGGCCCAGCGATCGAGAAGCATGGAGGCAAATGCTGGAGGAAGCCAAGGCCAACAAAAGGCTGTAGAGCTCCTGACGACGAGCAGTAGTAGGTTTCTTGAATAAAGTGCAAATGGCAAATGCAGTAATAGGTTTCACACCAGTCAATTGCCATAAAAAAAGGAGTTGGATCATGGGAGAAATTTAGTTATGATTTTTGATGTGTGTTTTGCCGGAATTGGTTGGTTGGGCATGGTTTGTTTAAAAACAATTTATAAAAATGCTTAATTGTCTTCCAAAATTAACAAAAGGCAACTGTCAATAATCGCGCAAATTCCGCTAACAAATTTCCCAAATATATATATATATATATATATATATATATATATATATATATATATATATATATATATATATATATATCGCGACCCTAGAACAACAGGGTTCTAACAACACATGAAGCTGTTTTGAGTAAATCAGCTTCAAAGATTTAAAGTCGTATGGTTCTTAAGGATTTATTATTTGTCAATAGAATTCTTTTGTGATTTGTTTATTATGTTTTAATTTACTCAAATAGCAAGTTACTTTATGTTTTAAGGAACATATTTAATTGAAATTGAAGTTCAAAATTTCGGGTAGAACTTTGTTGCTGAATGATCGGGTGGAAAGTAAAAGAACAAGACGGTTCTAATTGCCACATAGAACTTTTTTGCTGAACGAAGATGCTTTTTTATTTAAGATGGAACCTTTGCATGGGTGCAACAAAGTTCTAAGTGGCAACTTCAAAAGCTCAAAAGTTCTATGTGCAATTTTCGATACAATTTGGTGGAATAAATAGTTCTAACAGGATGATAGAACCTTGTAACTCTCTGTATCTCATGAAGGGAAAGAGGTGGAGGATTGAAAATACTTTTATTAGAAAGAATGGGTTCACTTTATAAAAGTGACATCAAAATTTTATTTTTTTTTTAAATGTCAGTTAGAACCCTGTTGTTCTAGGGCCACGATATATATATATATAAACCAGAAGTAGATACCCAGATACCCACAAAATTATGAAGGCACTGAATATTCCAATGAAACTCTTCTTAACTTGAAATAGACTGAAAGAAAATTCAATAACGATATTGATTACTATCTTATAAAAAAATGACAAAGGATATCTATAATGGGAAATCAAAGAGAATTGAAGTAGAAGGAATGGATAGATAAACTAAAAGATGACAACATCAATCCAATCAGAATGGATCTAGAAAGAAGAATCACTTTTGAAGACGGTGCCAGGTAGTAGTTGACTTTGATTGCACTAACTCTTGCTTCGCGAATTGTTTTCATTTCTTTGTTAGGTTTATGCCCTTAATACATCACCCACAGGTGTTAGCACCGTCTTCAAAAGTGATTCTTCTTTCTAGATCCATTCTGATTGGATTGATGTTGTTAAGAATCACAAACAATTATTTCATCCTTTTTTGTGCATTTTGTGCGGTTTTTTTTAAGTCGGGTTTTAATTTTTTTTTTAATCCATTCTGAGAAGTTAACACGCCGCCCCGTCGAGTAAGGATATAAATAGAAGCAGGAGCTATATAGTTTTGGCGTATTTTCGGACGAATTAAAAAAAAAACTTTTTAATATAAAACAAAATTCTCCGAGAGAAATTAAAAGAAATATTTATTGTGAAGTCGATAGCTTTCTGTACTATACTCGTCATACACTTTCATTTGATTCCCATACCAAGGGCGTTGTAAAGAAAAAGGTAAGCCGCCTTTTTGTGTCGGCCGCATTTGGGGTTTTGAATGACGCCACATAGCGAAGTGAATTCTACATACTTGTCACACCTTTTCATTTCATACCCATGTCTGGGGTCGGGGAGCGCAATTGCAAAATTTGATTGCAGATTGTATTGTCATGCGAACTATACGTATGTGCAAAATTTGCAGTTGATCGGTTATATGGAACTGGGTCAAAATCAAGTTGCAAGATTTGTTTACACTATACACACATACAGATCAAGATAATATAAGGCATATAAAAAGTTAAGTTGCCATTGATATCAGAAAAATTAAATGTAAACAATAAAATTCTTTGATTCTTCATCCACGCCATGGTATATGTATGTAGGATTGAGAATTAAAAATGAATATTAATGAAAAGAATTCTAAACAAATTTCAACTAATTAATTTAATTAACTGATCAAACTACAATGCTAAAAAAATGAATATTAATGAAAAGAATTATACACAAACTTTCAACGAATTAATTTAATTAACTGAGCAAACTACAATTCTAAAACTTGGCGTCCACGTCCACGGCTCGTTTTAGACTGACTCCTTGTTCTTTATTATTCATGATCGATATTTGATGGTGGAGATGTGTGCAACCCCACATTCGGCCGTCCTGAATTTCTGCTGCCCTCAGCAGATTCCTCATCAGCTTCAAATTCCACGTCGTCTTGATCGTTATCATCGTCTTCCAGCCACATTTTCATTCTGTCTGCAATGCTGCTTGTTTTATTTGGGCCTTCATGCTCACCTTCTTTTTCCAACTGATACCTGTCGTATCCTTTTATGCTAATCACCCGATATGGTCCTAAAAATTTAGGGCGTATCTTTAGTCCTGTACCGAACTGCGTTCTTTCTAACGCGATTAAATCTCCCACTTTATACTCGGGCTTCTTTTCGTTTCAGCTTTTTCAAAAAAAAAAAAGCTTATATAGAGGCTCTGTCCGTCTTTCCGTCTGAAGCCTTCTTTCATCTCTGAAAGTACTGCCGCTACAGACTTGGGCCATATCTCAAAATGTAGCTCTTGGTCAAAAGACCAAAAACTGAGAAAATGGTCTGGAAATTTCAACCAGAAGTATATTTAAACAACAAAAAAGAGATTTCTAATAAAGCCCATATATCGGTAGCCTAGAGGTAAGGCGCTGGAGTCCTATCTCAGGGGAACCAAGTTCAATCCCCGGCCGCAAAATGGTGAAATACAATTTTTTTACTTCGGTGTAACATGTTTTGATTATATTTCTCACTAAATTATATTATTTAATAATGATACTCAGGAGAACATAAACATTTATTTAATTAAAAGTGCAAAAAAATCATTGAGTTTTTATGGCTCTTCTGCGGCTTTATAAATCATTAAGAAATTTCGTGGAAATAATATAAAGTATTTATTTGTTTATATGCATATTTTATATGCTGTTCATTTTATTATAGTTTATAGTCATGTAGGTGGTGCTGTAGACCAAAACAAAAATTCAGTTTTATCGAACTTCGCTGTGGATTTGTCACAAAAAATATATATGATTTAAACGAAACATTTGGTAGGTTTAAAACGAAAAGTAGATATCTAATTTTTACCAGGGCATATAAACGCTTACTGAAATGAATGAAAATTTAAAAATTTAATTGAACGAACAATGTATTTAAGACCGTCCTTATAGTCCATGAATATAAGGAAGTGATTTTTCTCAGAATTCTTAATATTTTACAAAAATTTTACAAACGATTTGCCCCATATCTAAAAAATTTTGCAGCCCTTTGTTTAAAAGCATATTTTTACGTTTTTATTAACTAAATTTGTATGTATCTCTTCAGAATAACAAAACAAAAGTGGAATGTTGTGCCTAGAGACTAGCCACTAATTACGCTTTTTCTTGGTATTCTTTCTGTTGAATAACACTTCAGACTGGATGACAATATATTAAACTAACGCATCTTTCATGGAGATGCTGCTGAAAGAATTATACAATAATTACCCGCCAAGAATTTGAAAGAATTGATATATTTTAATTGCACCCCATCCACATATGACAAAGAATAGTGAACACCATCTATGGCAATATTACATTACTCTTCGTTTTACCTGTGATTATCAATTTCCATAAAATATACAAAATACATTTCATAAATAATAGAAAATCTATTGTCATAATTCAGTTGTTTAGTTTCTTCGAAGCTTTATACATATCTCGCATTGGAATGTACCTTTTTACGTAAGCATGAATAAATATGTTTATTGCCACATTTCTACAAGTTAGTGTTTGGAGTAATGGGAAGGCGATAGATCGGGGTGCGAAAGGACCAGGGTTCGATTCTTGGTGGTGTTTTTGTTTTCTCTTTTTCTTCTTTCTGAAATGATTTATTAACATATTAGTCAACCACCGGGAGTATCTGCCATGGCGCGAAGGGCTAGCGAGTAGTGTCGTCGTCTGGGGACTCTGTGGGGCTGCTAGTTCGATTCTTCGGCTCGCGGTGCTTTTTTTTCGTCATAATAATTTTTTTTTAATTTCCTTCGGGATTTTGTTTCATTTGAAACAAGTTTTTGACATGAATACGTCTCTAAATTTGCTTCCAGAACAAAAACCGATGATAACGAAATTATGGCATATAGTTTTTATTTGCAGCTGAAAAACTATCCTTACTAATATTATAAATGCGAAAGTAACTCTGTCTGTCTGTATGTTACGCTTTCACGCCTAAACCGCTGGACCGATTTTGATGAAATTTGCAACAGACATAGTTTAGACCTTGGAGACGGACATAGGCTACTTTTTTTTGGATAAAAGAGGGTTGAAGGGGGTGAAATGGGGTTCAATAAGTTGTAAGGGGATTTTTTTTCTTTACTTTTTTTCTATTGTATACCAATAGATAACCTAAACCGCTAGAGCTAAAGGGCTGAAGTTTTGACAGTGCATCCCTAGCGATTTTTCGAAATTCATCCCCTAAGGGGGTGAAATAGGGTCAACTCAAAACCGCTGGAGCTATAGGGCTGAAATTTTGACAGTGCATCCCTATAATCACGTAGAAATGAATGATTCGAAATTTACTTTTTTTTAATATTCATTTGTGATTGCTTCATAATTTCTTGCACCCACGTTGATAGACGAATAAACTTAACGAACGTTCGTCAAACCCTAAAATGTCACTTCCCTTGATGACATATACATGCCAATCTCTGCTTCAAAACTTGCAGATTTGTTGAGCAGAGGTGATACACGCAGCAATTTGTTTACCATATTTATTAAAAAAATGCACTATAATAAACCCTTTTTAGGGATAATAACAGCTGACTTTTTTTTAAGGAAAACATTGCACATAATAAACAGTTTTTATTTAAAGGCGTTGCAAGGCACGCGGGTTTTGTGCTAGTTGTTTATATTGAATAAAGAAATATACCATGACATGGGTGAAGAGTCAAAGAGTTTTATTGTTTACATTTGATTTCCTTTTTTTTAAGCTATGATGATTACATATATTGTAGTGTTTGTTAAATACTTTGTGAAGTTTTAGGTTACGCAAAGTCTCACAACTTATAACCTACATAAGCCTTTAACAAAAACTTTTCAAGATTAATTGTAATATAGCGTTGGTCAGTGTAATACTTATGAATCTCCATGGCATTATAATAATAATTAAATCAATGCAACGTGAAATAAAAGTTTTAGTTAAGAACGGATTTGGCTTATTTAGCTTGTTATAGATTGAGTCAGGGGCGGATGGGCCATAAGACGAACCGGGAAATTTCCCGGTGGGCTGATCTGTTCAGAGGCCCGCAGGGCCTGTGGCTGAAAGTACGTCTAAGTCAAGGGTGGGCAATCCTTTTCTAACATGGGCCAAAATAAACTTTACCTTGTTCCGCGGGTCGTAATAGTTAATTGGCATCTTACTATGACTTGTAATTTTTTAATCTGCATTTGAAGTGACAGATATTTAATGTGGTAAATTACACTATCCATCACTCGGTCTGTTGCATCATCATCATCATTATCACCTAAAAGAGAAAAGTAAAAAATTAGTTTTAAGATATTTAACATTTTGAATTACTAAAACATTTGAATTACTAAACATGTAAACAACCCGGTCACAACAAAGTAAATAAATATCACAAAGGAAAGACAAATAGCACAACAAAGAAAACATAAATAATAAATATTAAACATAAAAGAATATATAACAAATAACTACCAAAAAGAATAATAAATATGTAGCTAGAAACTTACCTTAAAATTTAATATTTACACTTACCTAAATCTGCCAAAGAAGAAATGTCAAACTTCTTGACATTTCTATTTCATACTACGTTAGTATGCGTAAATTCGAAAATCGGGTCAGTTCCGAATAAAGTAATGATATTTATCCCCACCAAAACTAAAGGCATTGCCAAACTTACTTTCCTGCAGAAATATCTCGAAACCTATTATATTATATGGGCTTGGAAAATTACCGTCTTTGCAGAGGAGAAAAAATTCCGTTAATAACATTTAAAAAGTGAAGAAAATTGAGAAAACAAGACTAGAAAATTCTGAGTTGTGACCGAGTTGGCAAAGTTTCATAAAATCGATATAAATTAAAATTGTAGTTCAGAAATCTTAGTGAAATTGAAATTATATTATTATCCATAGTATTTGAAAATTCGAAAGTGAAATTTATAGTTAATCTTTTTGAAATATTTATACAGTGTAAATTTGAATGATAGATTTCGTGATGTGATGATGTGATTTTTTTCAGAATAATAAATTTTGTGATGCAAAATAAATACAATTAAATATATAGAATAAATGCAATTAAATAGAAAGAAAATTTATAATTTGAAGTATATGTGAAAGGTTACATCTAGATTTGCATAATAAGAAAGAATAGGAAGAATATTTATAATTTGAAGTTTATGTGAAAAGTTGAATGTAAATAGGATAATTTTATTATATTGTGGATTTATTATCACATTTGAAATTGAGTTTAAATATACTAATTTGTGTTACAAATAAAAGTGCGGATTTATTTATTTTTGAAGAATATACTAAACATTTTTGGTCCTTCGAGCCGGATAGTGAATGGTGAACGTTAAATAAATTTTAACGGATAACGGAACGTGAATAGTGAACGTTAGATAAATTTTAACGGATAACTAACGGATAGTTAGCGGATAAATTTAACCGATAACGATACCGAAAATTTAATCGATAACGATACCGCAAATTGTAACGGATATCTGAAAAAACGTGACTTAGCTACTTTGCAAACTTACTTAGTGAAAATTAATTTAGTGAAACAATATATTGTGATTTAATATCGTGGTCAGCAGACTATACAGTAGTACGCTGAAATTCTCTTGTGAAACTGTGAAACATTTCAACCAATTGTATGAAATTCGATTGTGAAAACTGTGAAACATTTCAACAACTTGTGTGAAATTCTCGTGTGAAAACTGTGAAACATTTCAACAAATTGTGTGAAATTTGTGAAATCGATTGAGGCAAAGAATTTGCAACATAATTGTGGCGATCAACATCATCAGCAGTATAAGCAACATCATCAGCAGTATCAGCAACATCATCAGCAGTATCAACACCATCATCAGCATTATCATCACCAACAACATCAACAAATCATCCAGAGCTCCAATTGTCCATATATCAACTGGCTTCGGTGAGTCTATTCCAATTTATTTTATTAAAATAGTGCTACTAACACCGCTTTAATCATGGAGCAAACTCAAGCATATATCGACGCGCAAATCGAACTAAATAATACTCTCGACAAATATATTCGGAATGATAAAAAAGAAGCTAAAGTTAGAAAGACCGCCACGTATTATAAAAATAAGATAGCTATTGTGACAGAACTATGGGAAAAATTTAAATTAAATCATGATTTTATATCACTAAATCCCTCCGCGAAACCTAGTGATGAAGAAAGTGCGTATATTGATAATGATCATTATTCGGACTTCGCAGAAAAATATCTTGAGTTCGTCTCGCGATTAGAGGACATGTATAATAATTTAACTGCAGTCCCAGATATATCTATAAGACCCAGTGTTCCTTCTACTAGTAATAACACAAACTATTCAAATTACGTGAACAATATAGTGAAACTGCCGCGCATTACGTTACCAACATTTTCGGGCGACTATACGACATGGACATCGTTTAAAGATTTATTTGTATCCCTTATTGATAGCCAACCGTCAATATCTAATTCACAGAAACTCCATTATTTAAAGGCAAGCCTCAGTGGTGAAGCAGAAAGTTTAGTAAAGGGATTTGTTATATCAGATAGCAATTACCCTGTGGTATGGGAACTTTTAAAAAATAGGTATGAAAATACCCCAGCGTTAGTTAACTCGCACTTCGATAAATTATTTAACCAGGCTACTGCTAGTGAAACGTCAGATTCAATAAAGGCTCTTCTCGATTCCACAGTTGAATCGGTTCAAGGGCTTGAAAACTTAGCGATTCCTGATTTATGGAAGGCAGTTATTGTGTATATGACTGTTCAACGATTCCCAAGAACCACAAGACAAATTTGGGAACAACAAATTAGTGACAGTAATAAGCTCCCAACGTATGACTTGATGAAAACGTTTTTAGAATCAAGATTCAGAGCTCTGGAGGCAATTGGAAATAAATCTAAATTTGCAAAACCTTCACCAACTCAGTTTATATCAAGGCATCAGTCATTTTTAATTGAACAGGCTGCTCAGTGCCCGGTGTGTTCTGAGAGCCATAGTGTTAGAAAATGTCCATCGTTCTTTAAAATGTCGTTTTCTAATAAACAAGACATCGTTAAGCGAAAGGGACTGTGTCTAAATTGCTTAAATAGTGGTCACGTCGTCTCCAATTGTCCCAGCAAAATATCGTGTTTCAAGTGTAGAAAGCGCCACCATACCCTGTTACATCTGAATGGAAAACCAGAGATAACAGGCTACAGCAATCGCCCTAGTGACAAAGCTCAAGTGTTTCAAACAACAACAAATATACCCGAAATTAACAACTCAGTGAACTCACCCAGTCAACACATTCACCCTACAGTAAATAGTTTACACGTTTCCATTCATAAGGAGACGCTATTGCCGACAGCTCTTATCACTATTGGATCTACGCACGGTGACCAACATGTTGTGAGAGCCCTCGTGGATCAAGGATCGCAAGCCACTTTCATCACGGAACATGTAGTACAAATGCTGAAATTGTCAAAGATGCCAGTGCGTGCTTTCATATTTGGTATAGAAAAATCGAAGTCAACCACATCTCAGTCCAAAGTGAATTTTAAATTGATTACTTCTCACTCCAAATCCATACCAGTAGAAGCATTAGTGTTAAAAACAATCTCAAACTCATTACCCTCAAAACCAGTATCAATGAATTGGAATCATCTAGCAGGATTAAAGTTAGCAGACCCATATTATAATGTTCCTGGAAGAATAGATGTGCTACTTGGAGCCGACGTTTATCCCAGTTTGATAGAAGAAGGCCTCATCAAAGGACCAGATGGGCAAACAGTCGCCCAAAATACAATTTTGGGATGGATTCTTTCAGGAAAAACAGCCGATCGAGAAATGGAGGTTAATAATGTCAAAACATTCACCACAATGGTAACAGCTGAAAATAACGATCTTAGCCAAGTTCTTCAACAGTTTTGGGACATAGAAGAGATACCTCAAAGGCGTGTTCTAACAAGGGATGAAGAAATTTGTGAAGAATTGTACGGAACAACACACACCAGGCTGGATGACGGACGATATGAAGTAAGACTGCCATTCATCAGCGAAGCGCATAAAACATCATTAGGACAATCAAGAGCAACGGCATTTGCTAGTTTGTTCAGTTTGGAAAAACGACTGAGTCAAAATGATCATCTGAAACAGGAGTACCAACAATGTATCACCGATTACCTGCGCTTAGGTCATATGCATCTTGCCATGGATACTGAAGTCGACAACCGAAAGGAAAAGGATGGTAGAATATACTATAGCAGCTAGTACTTGCCACATCATGCTGTCCTTAAGGAAAGTACGACGACAAAGGTACGAGTTGTATTTGACGCCTCGAGAAAGACCACCTCAGGATCATCGCTAAACAGCATATTGAACACTGGACCTACCATACAAAATGAAATGATCGGAGTGTTATTACGATGGAGAACATTTAAATACGCATACCTTGCCGATATAGAAAAAATGTATCGACAAATCAAGATACATGACGAGGACACAACATACCAAAGGATCCTATGGAGAAATACGCCAACTGAACCCGTGAAAGAATATTGCCTTAACACAGTTACCTTTGGGGTAACTTGTGCACCATATCTAGCCATACGAACCCTCATTCAATTAGCTCACGATGAAAACAAAAAGTATCCTATTGCATGTAAGTCTATATTAAATGATTTTTACGTAGATGATCTCCTCTCTGGCGCCGATGAACTTGAAGAAGCTATTTTAAAACAAAAGGAGACACGCCAAGTGACCTCTGGAGGTGGATTCAAATTAAGGAAATGGGTGGCTAATGATGACAAAATTCTACATGGTATACCGCCAGAAGACATAGAAATGCAATCCTCAATCGATATTAATCCAGACAATGTAGTGAAATCATTAGCATTGGTATGGTATCCGTATAAAGACACCTTTGGATATAGAATAAAACTCACAGAAGCTAGTAGCGTCAAGAATAAAAGGGAATTATTATCTGAAATTGCGAAACTGTTCGATCCACTTGGATGGATTTCTCCGCTGGTAATAAGAGCTAAGTTAATTATGCAGTCAGTATGGCTGCTTGGTCTAGAGTGGGATCAGCCGCTTCCTGAAAATATACAAGCCCAATGGATGTCGTTCAAATCAGAAGCCAGTATCTTACAAAAATTACGGATACCTAGATGGATAGGCATGCACAAAAGAATCAAACAATGTCAATTACATTGTTTTAGTGACGCATCTCAACGAGCATATGCTGCTGTAGCGTATCTTAGAATTGTCCACGACAATAACGACGTTCAAACACACCTTCTAATGTCTAAAACTAAAGTAGCACCCCTAAAACCTGTTTCTATTCCACGTTTAGAGCTGTGTGGTTCTGTTTTAGCTTCCAGATTAACAAAGTCACTAAAGGAGATTCTACAAATACCTAACTGTGAGCTCATCATGTGGACAGATTCTACTATAGTGTTAGCTTGGTTGAAAAAACATCCTGCGACCTGGACCACCTTTATTGCGAATAGAACAAGTGAAATATTAACGAACATAGGAAATGCACCATGGTATCACGTCTCATTCGCAGATAATCCTGCAGACATCGCATCACGTGGATCAACAGCAACTGACATCTCTAATTGTGCACTCTGGTGGCATGGACCTCAATGGCTGCAGCAACATGAAACTAGATGGCCCACCCAACAATTAATCGACGATACAAACTTAGAGTCACGAAAATGTATTCAAACATTCCACATCGAGAGAGAGAAGAAAGAAGACAATTCATCACACCTAACTACTCTTATCGAAAGATGTTCTTCGCTTAATCGTCTAGTCAATATCACGTCATACGTATTCCGATTCATCAAACGATCACAAGGTGACAAATCACAACCAAAATGGATAACAACAAGTGAACGCGGTAAAGCATTAAACTATTGGATTAAATTTTCACAAAATTTAGTTTATGAAAAGGAAATTTATAACCTAAAAAACAATAAGTTAATAGATTCGAAAAGTTCCATAATAAGTTTAAATCCCTTCCTTGATGAGTATGAACTGCTAAGAGTGAAAGGTCGTCTGAGCAACTCCAATCTACCGTATAACGAATGTCATACTATCATAATACCGAAAGACAGCAAATTCACCACATTATTAATAAACTATTATCATGAGTATACCGCCCATGGAGGAATCCAATTAATGTTAAACATTTTAAGAAAAAAAAATTGGATAGTAAATGCGAGAAAAATAATTAAACAAGTTATTCATCGGTGTATCAGATGCTATAAACACAAGGCTCAAACCGTCACGCAACTAATGGGGGATCTACCAGCTCCGAGAGTAACATGCACGAGACCATTTACGCATACAGGAATAGACTACGGCGGCCCTATTAATATTAAGACAAGCAGGCTACGAAATGCAAAAATTGAAAAGGGATACCTAGCCATATTCATATGTCTTGCGGTAAAAGCTATACATTTAGAGGTAGTAAGCGATCTGACTACATCTGCCTTCTTAGCAGCCTTTAAACGTTTTATCGCGCGTAGAGGACGTTGTGGACACGTATACACAGATTGTGGTACCAACTTTATTGGCGCCAATGCCGTTTTACTTGATATCAGAAACATAGAAAAGGAGTTAGCCACATATTGTGCTAGTGAAGACATTACATGGCATTTTAATCCACCCTCCTCTCCCCATTTCGGCGGCCTGTGGGAGGCAGGAGTAAAATCGACTAAATATCATCTAAGAAGAATTCTTGGAAACACAACGTTAACCTTTGAGGAACTCTATACAGTAGTAGCTCAAGTCGAGTCTTGCCTAAATTCAAGACCACTTTGTCCTTTGACAAATGACTCGTCAGACTTAAACGCTCTAACACCGGGACACTTCTTAATAGGCGACGCGTTATTAGCCCCACCACAAACGGAACTCCTACACCTCAACTTAAATCGCCTCAGCCGATGGCAATTCGTTCAACAGTTGGTCCAACAATTCTGGAAATGCTGGACTTCCGAATACTTATCCCGACTACAACAACGGCCAAAATGGATGCAGCAGACACCTAACATCAAAAAGGGAACGATGGTTTTAGTAAAGGACGATAATCTCCCATCATTTAAATGGCCATTAGGACGCGTCACAGACACTCATCCCGGAAAAGACAATCTAACACGAGTCGTATCTGTACAAATAAAGGGAACAATTTTCAAACGTCCTATAACGAAAATCGCTATTTTACCGACTCAAGACAACGAAGACTTATAACGAAACAAGGGTCAATGATGCGTGACTAAAACCCCTACTAATGTGAACCCTCCACCTGAACTAACACACTATTAAAAACACAAATACTTTCAGTGTTTTTCTACTTACAGATTCAATCAAATTCATCAATCTGTCCCATTGATCTGGACTGGTAACCATTCAAGGCACCATCATATATATGGAGGCGTTCTATTTCGTATCTGGATGTGACACAACACCGCCCTGGGGGGAGAATGTTGCATCATCATCATCATTATCACCTAAAAGAGAAAAGTAACAAATTAGTTTTAAGATATTTAACATTTTGAATTACTAAAACATTTGAATTACTAAACATGTAAACAACCCGGTCACAACAAAGTAAACAAATATCACAAAGGAAAGACAAATAGCACAACAAAGAAAACATAAATAATAAATATTAAACATAAAAGAATATATAACAAATAACTACCAAAAAGAATAATAAATATGTAGCTAGAAACTTACCTTAAAATTTAATATTTACACTTACCTAAATCTGCCAAAGAAGAAATGTCAAACTTCTTGACATTTCTATTTCATACTACGTTAGTATGCGTAAATTCGAAAATCGGGTCAGTTCCGAATAAAGTAATGATATTTATCCCCACCAAAACTAAAGGCATTGCCAAACTTACTTTCCTGCAGAAATATCTCGAAACCTATTATATTATATGGGCTTGGAAAATTACCGTCTTTGCAGAGGAGAAAAAATTCCGTTAATAACATTTAAAAAGTGAAGAAAATTGAGAAAACAAGACTAGAAAATTCTGAGTTGTGACCGAGTTGGCAAAGTTTCATAAAATCGATATAAATTAAAATTGTAGTTCAGAAATCTTAGTGAAATTGAAATTATATTATTATCCATAGTATTTGAAAATTCGAAAGTGAAATTTATAGTTAATCTTTTTGAAATATTTATACAGTGTAAATTTGAATGATAGATTTCGTGATGTGATGATGTGATTTTTTTCAGAATAATAAATTTTGTGATGCAAAATAAATACAATTAAATATATAGAATAAATGCAATTAAATAGAAAGAAAATTTATAATTTGAAGTATATGTGAAAGGTTACATCTAGATTTGCATAATAAGAAAGAATAGAAAGAATATTTATAATTTGAAGTTTATGTGAAAAGTTGAATGTAAATAGGATAATTTTATATATTGTGGATTTATTATCACATTTGAAATTGAGTTTAAATATACTAATTTGTGTTACAAATAAAAGTGCGGATTTATTTATTTTTGAAGAATATACTAAACACGGTCCTAAACTCAAAAAGGTTTCTGTATAGTTTTTTTTCCTTTTTCTATGTTGGTTGATCAGGCTCAGGAATCACCCTTTGTACCACTAGTCCGTCATGTCATTTAAGTCATGGTGCAATGTCTAGTAGTAAGCTTGACCTGAAGGATAAAAGAGAAAGTACATGTTAAGAGTCTAGAGGATGCGTGAGTAGATGTTGACGAACCTTGCGTTTGAGCTCTGAGATGTTATATGAGTTCGGAAAGAGCTGAACCTGGATAGTTAACGTCTACTAATATGCCTGGACCTTTTGCTGAGTCCATTCACTAAAAAGAAAGTAAGTTGTTTTCGATATGATTTTCCAGTTCAAAAGAAGTCTGAAGTTAAAGATATGTTATAACAGATAATGGTACAAGACAGCACTCTCGGCCATCCAATAAAGGAGTTATTAAGTGATAATGGTGGATTGCTCGACGACTAAATTAAAAAAATTCTGGAGCTTTCTTTCAACGGTGCGTGATTCTGCTGATTATTACGCACGGCCGACGTCCACGTGTGTATCGGCTTGTGTGCGTCTTGAGATTCGAAGCCATGACAAAATGGCCAAGTGAAAGGAAACGTATCGTTGCAGCTGCGGCCTTAGTGGTATTATTTAGAATTAAGAAATTAAGGAAGAAATTAAAAATAAGCTCGTTCGTTCACTCTATTGTTCATGCTCGTCTGTTTTTATACGGACGATCGCGCCGCCCTACACCTCGCTACAGATATACCTGCGCTTACACAAAAGGCACTCGTCCCATGGTGCTCCGTCCTCGTCTGTTTCTTATATCACGCGCCGTGGAAGTCAGCTTGAGAATTAAATTGACTACGAAGAGGTTTAGAGCGACATACTCGCGTGAGCAAAACGAGGGCACGAAGGAGGAAGACCAACAATAGTGGAAATGGCAAGGACTTTTAAGATTCCAAAAGAGAACCAATTTTTTCGTCAGTTTCAGGAGAAATGAGTGAATAAAATGTCAAATGGCACTTCGAAATCCTGAGATTCAGAAAGGCGCAATGGATGCCAGTTCAATATTAGTACTAAATTATGAACATATGTACGTGCTGCTATGTGCGTTTAATTTTCAATTTAAACTAGACAATTTACTTAAATCAATTAAAATTTAGTTATAATTTCTTCAAAGTTCTTGCGGGCCGGATAAAAACGTTCGCGGGCCGGAGAGAAACTTTCGGCAGGCCGAGGCGGGGGTTGCCCACCGTTGGTCTCAGTGATCTACCAACCTATCTTCATAAACATTTACTTACCGAAATTAAAGAATCGTTTCTTAACAAATTTTTGAAGGATTTTTGTACATTTTTTTCTGTATTTACTCTATTATTTGCCTATATAACTAAGCAGCAAAAAATTGAGTTTTTATATAACTCCTTCCGACTGCACATAAATAAATCTCAAACTTTTATATTTTGTTTATTTTGTGGTGTAGATGTTTTCAATCTCCGTGACATTTGGCGCATGCTGGAGTACAAAGCTCTTAAAAATGCTAAAAATCTTGACAAAAGCTTCATTTAGCTCCTCCTATCAAATCACTTATTTTCATTCAATCAGCCACGGCTGCGTGTTGCTAGATCGAGGTGTATTTTTCTGGCGCTTTAATGATTTATTTAAAAAAATTCAAATTCTGAGTCAAAAACGTCGTAACACCCTGTAAATGGATACTTTAGCCATATCCGGAAATTAAAAAAAGGGCCGACAAATATTATTTCCCGGGCCGCTAAGATGTTGCCCATCCGTCCCTGGATTGAGTTATAGCTCACAATTGAATATGTACCAAAGGTTTTAATTAGTCGCCGCCTTGAGATTTTACCATCAACGCAGGCTTAGTTTATTATACTACAATAAATCATCATAGCTAGAAAAAAGTACTCAAATTCATCAAGAATCGAACCCTGGTCCTTTCGCACTCCGATCTAGCGCCTTCCCATTACTCCAAACACTAACTTGTAGGAATGTGGCAATAAACATATTTATTCATGCTTACGTAAAAAGGTACATTCCAATGCGAGATATACATATGTATATAGTTTCGAAGAAACTAAACAACTGAATTATGACAACAGATTTTCTATTATTTATGAAATGTATTTTGTATATTTTATGGAAATTGATAATCACAGGTAAAATGAAGAGTAATGTAATATTGCCATAGATGGTGTTCACTATTCTTTGTCATAGATGGGGTGCAATTAAAATATACCAATCCTTTCAAATTTTTGGCAGGTAATTATTGGTCTCATTGCGAGGTTTTTGTTTTATCTTGGTTTTTTTGACAGCACAGAAGTTGCCCAAACTGAGTCGCCAGTTATGGGAGCAACAAGTAGCAAATAAAGGAGACCTCCCTAAGTACAATGAACTTAAGTTATTCCTCGAGACTCGATTTAGAGCGCTGGAAGCCATGCCAACGGAAACTAAATTCGCATTGAAAAGATGCTCAAATCCGCAACCTGCGAAATCTACACCTATACGATCGCAATCTTTTCTAACAGAACACAAACCCAATTGCCCTTTATGTGACAGCATTCATCCAATACGAAACTGCCCAAATTTTAAGAAATTGGATTTTAACAAGAAAAATGAACTCGTTCGTAAAATTGGGTTGTGCATAAATTGCTTAGGCAAAGGTCATCTCGCCCCTCAATGTCCCAGTACAAACTCCTGCTTCCACTGTCGTAAACGTCATCATACGCTCATGCATATTCACAATACGGCGTCTTCGAAATTTCCAATAAATGTAAACTCTAAAAATTATGAACCATTAACCTCACAAATCACCGGAGACCGCTCAGAACCCAGGGCTCCAATTAACTCCTTCCATATTACAATTCAAAAGGAAGTTTTGTTAGCTACTGCTTTGGTAACACTCCAAGGCCCGAACAAAACTACAAGAACATTTCGTGCTCTGGTTGACCCAGGTTCTCAGACTTCTTTTGTATACGAACGTGTTGTGCAAGCTTTAGAACTCCGCAAATACCCTACTTTGGTTAATATATTTGGTGTGGCGGAAACTAAAGTAGGAACTTCTAATACTAAAGTGTATGCTGACATTGTCATTAAATCACTCGACTATCCTGTGAAATTAGAGGCGTTAGTTTTAGAGAAACTTGCTCGTTATTTACCAGCTAAAACTATTATCACGTCGAACTGGAATCACATCTGGGGTTTAAGGTTAGCTGATCCAAGTTTTGATCGGCCAGGAAAGGTTGACATCATCCTTGGGGCGGACGTGCATGGAGAGCTGATTCTACCAGGGGTACGAAAGGGTTCAAAACAACAACCTGTGGCACAAAATACACTTCTAGGATGGATCATATCTGGCACTATCGCTGATGATGGGCATCAAGTGCACACCGTGAACACTCTTACCTCTCTTGTAACGCAAGATCCCATTAGTCGACAACTTCAGGACTTCTGGACCGTTGAAGAAACTCCAAGCACGCAATTTTCCAAAGAAGAAGATGAAGAATGTGAACGTGTCTATCAAAAGACACATCGACGTCTACACGATGGAAGATATTGTGTAAGATTACCATTTATCAGTAATGATCATCAACACTCGCTAGGAAGGTCAAGAGCCGCTGCAGTCGCCAGCTTGGGAAGTTTGGAAAGGCGCTTCGCGTTCAATCCAAATTTAAAAGAGGAATATTCTAAATGTATAGAAGAATACATTCAATTAGGTCATATGCGTCTAGCTAAAACGACAGAAGAAGAAAATGCAGCCGTTTACAACAGCAAATTTTGTTATAAAAGCTATTATCTGCCCCACCACGCAGTCTTCAAAGAAAGTACATCAACCAGGCTTCGTGTAGTTTTTGACGCATCTCGGAAAAGTACTTCCACTATTTCGCTAAATGACACATTACACACAGGACCAAGTCTTCAAAATGAAATGATCGGTGTTCTGATGAGATGGCGCAAATTTAAATTCGTTTTAATGGCCGATATAGTTAAAATGTATCGACAAATTATGATTCATGAAGATGACATCAATTATCAGCGAATAGTATGGAGAAATAACACTAACGAACCCATACGAGACTACTGTCTAACCACAGTGACAGTCGGCGTAACTTGTGCACCTTATCTCGCCATAAGGACCCTTCACCAGTTGGCCAACGACGAGCGACCACAATCCGACAGCTTCGCAAGTCGTTCTTCATGATTTCTACGTGGACGATGTGCTAACAGGAGCGGAATCTATTCCTGAAGCCGTTGAACTACAACATCAACTAGATCTGTTACTTCTACGTGGTGGTTTCAAACTGAAAAAATGGCGATCGAGCTAAACAAAACTCCGTCGACCTGAATCTCAACAAAGGTGTGAAGTCTCTAGGGATTATCTGGTTTCCGTCTACTGATACATTTGGCTACAAAATTAATTTATCAACGGAGAAAGATGTGAGAAGCAAACGCGACCTTCTGTCAGAAATATCAAAATTGTACGATCCAATGGGCTGGATTTCTCCAGTTATTGTTTGTGCAAAATTATTAATGCAAACATTATGGATACACGGCTGTGAATGGGAGGAACCTGTACCGGAGCAAGTGCGAACAAAGTGGATGGAGTTTAAGGCGCAGGCAAGTGATCTTGAACAAATTCGGATTC
Organism: Thereva unica; assembly: GCA_949987705.1. Classification (NCBI taxonomy): domain Eukaryota; kingdom Metazoa; phylum Arthropoda; class Insecta; order Diptera; family Therevidae; genus Thereva; species Thereva unica. The sequence continues at coordinate 88,814,490 of OX465281.1, forward strand.
CTCGATGGTATGGCAAGGACTGTTCATTAAACCAATTAGAAATACACGCATTCAGTGATGCTTCCCAAAATGCCTACGCTGCTGTCGTATATTTGCGAGGAAGTATATCCGGAGGAAGTGCTACAACGAACATCATCATAGCGAAAACGAAAATAGCACCCATTAAACAAGTTACTATTCCTCGATTGGAGTTGTGTGGCGCAGTATTAGCTGCACGGTTGGTAAAATATGTCGTGAAACTCATGCAAGTATCGGATGTTGAAATTCACATGTGGACTGACTCCTCCATCGTCTTAGCATGGCTCAAAGGGCATCCGAAAAAGTGGGCGACATTCGTCGCAAATCGAACTAGTGAAGTATTTTCCTTACTGGGTAATGTACCATGGCACCACGTTCCTACAGCATCTAATCCAGCTGATTTAGCGTCGAGGGGAGTATTGCCAAGTGAAATAATAAACTATACATTATGGTGGAATGGACCCCACTGGTTAACAAAGGATAGAAACCACTGGCCTCGCTCAATTGACACACCAATGACAAACCTGGAAGAAAGGAACATTACCTGCACATTTAGTACGAAAAGTGATAGAAATGTATTTTTACTCGAACTACTCAATAGATTTTCATCTTTGACCAGACTTATCCGTGTCACTGCATATTGCCTGCGAGTTCACCCAACACGTAGTAGATCGGCTCACACATGGCTAACCTCTGAAGAACTTAATAAAGCCACAAAACTTTGGCTACAATTTGAACAACAACTGCATTTCCCTACCGATTTACGCGACATTCGACATGGAAAGCCTCTTCAAACTAAAAGCAAACTGTTAAATCTTAATCCGTTTGTTGCTCATGATGGTCTGTTGCGTGTCGGCGGACGCCTAAAACACGCGAATTTAGCGTTTGATATACTGCATCAAATTATCATTCCAAAATCAGGTCAGTTAACCACTCTCATCATTAGGCATTATCATCATATTACGTTACATGGAGGAATACAGCTGACCTTATCTATTCTAAGACAAAAGTATTGGGTACTAGACGGGAGAAACTCAGTTCGAAGGGTCATTCATTCATGCGTAAGCTGTCATCGGTTTCGAGCTACCACACAGACACAATTAATGGGTGATCTTCCATCCCCAAGAATCAACATATCTCGTCCATTTACCCACACAGGCGTAGATTATTGTGGTCCAATAAATGTGAAAACCAGTAAAAGACGAGGAGCGCCATCGTGCAAGGGCTATATCGCACTCTTTATCTGCCTTGCTGTTAAGGCAATACATCTTGAAATGGTCAGTGACATGACCACCCAGGCATTCCTGGCAGCCTTGCATAGATTTTCGGCTAGAAGAGGATTATGTAAGAATCTTTACAGTGATTGCGGTACAAATTTTGTTGGAGCGAACTCGTACTTACGAAATATTGCTGAAAACCAAAAGGAAATCGCGGAAAAAATATCAAATGAAGGAATCCACTGGCACTTCATACCGCCACATGCACCCCACTTTGGAGGCCTGTGGGAGGCTGGGATTAAGTCCACGAAATTTCATCTTCGAAGAATTTTAGGCAATGCTGTATTGACCTTCGAAGAAATGTGTACTGTCTTATCACAAGTCGAAGCTTGCTTAAACTCGCGCCCGCTGTGTCCAATAACTACAGATCCCATGGATTTAAACGCCCTCACTCCTGGGCATTTTTTAATAGGTGATTCCCTACTCGCCGCACCACAAGAGGATTTATCGGGTATAACCCAACATCGACTGGACTGGATAGATGGCAACTTACTCAACAATTGTTTCAACAGTTTTGGAAAAGATGGTCGACCGAGTATTTAGCAAGGCTACAGCAACGCCCCAAATGGACAGACCAACAACCCAATCTGCAGAAGGGGGATCTTGTTCTAATAAAGGATGATCGAGTAAGCCCAATGCATTGGCCCTTAGGACGAATCATGGATGTCCACCCAGGACATGATGGTCTCATCCGTGTCGCCGATGTACGCATGGAACGTAACACAATTCGGAGACCAATTACAAAGCTCTCTCGATTACCAGTGGAAACTGCGACATCATCCTCATCTCATGAGGAGGTCGCTGAAATCTAGCATTATACTAACCTTCAATTTTTATCAATATAATACAATTAATTAAGATATTGTCTACTTATAGAACCATAGGGCATAATCTAACTTAACAGATCTCATCCGGGTCCTTATCAGTCATGATGTAGATGGAAATACATGGATACTACTTTCATTGCATGTGAAACAAGGAAGCCCAACACCTAGCCGCCCCGGAGGATGTTGAGATCACTGAATTAATTTAAATTAATGAGTTTATATTTTCCCAATATTTCAATAATTGTTTTCAAGATTTTATATATATTTGTACGAACACAAAATAATCATATCATTGTAAGGGTTTAATACGAGAAAGAAATTATGTCAATTAGTACAATAATTAATATATAGTCACTAAGCCTATATATTCCTCTTAACTCAGTATAGTTAGCAATCAGTAAAATAAACCAAATTCCATTTCCGGAATAAAAGGGAAACCGTTTCTTTTTCTCTTATTAAACCCACTTTTTATATCGCACTTGCGGGGAGAAGACGTGAGTACATTGAATTCCTTAATAAAGAATAAATTGTTAGAATAAAACTAAAATAAATTTTTTATTTGATTATTTTCGCTGAGTTAATCAAGCATCTTTGCTTTATTTGCTCGACTCATCAAAATCTATCAACAGGGGTACTTGTGTGCGTGCACGTGAATATATGCTATGGATAAACAGGTGCCTATGTTTTTCAGGAGATGTTCTACATTTAAAGAAAAGTGAAGTGCGTGCGTGATTTTTTCTTTAAAAATAAAATAAAAGTTACATTGAAGTGTAAATTAATACAAAAGGTGCGGTAAGCCGAATTTTTAACAATAATACATGTATGTTTAAGTAAAATAATACACCTAATACTGTTGTGCAAAGTGCATCACATTAGATTTGCCTCCAATCCAAAGAAAAATGTTTAGATTCGTTTTATATAATGTTTACATGTGTGATGTGTTTTTTTTTTTTTTTTTTTTTCAATTTGACACATTCGAATTATTGGCCTCGATTCCCAGATCCGGCTGGTTGGAAGTGAGTGCGGATCAATCTCCACTTAATATATTGTCATCCAGTCTGAAGTGTTATTCAACAGAGAGAATACCATGAAAAATCGTAATTAGGGGCTAGTCTCTAGGCACAACATTCCACTAGTTTTATTATTGTTTCTTCGATTTTCTGCTTGAATTTCCGATCTGTCTTTAATTGCTTGTGCCCTTTGCTCGGTCCTGTTGTCTTCGAATTGTTTTATCACTTCCTGTTGAATAATTTCAGCCATTTGTAAATCGTGTTTGGTTCTCATTTCAATTGCTGTTAGAAGTTTAAATGGAGTCATCTTTATCGCTGTATGATACGTGGAGTTTAGAATCTGTTGCAGTGGTTTTACGTGAATGTACCATTTTTCTGGGTCATCCAGGGAAAATTTGGTAAGAGATTCTATTACAGTAGAGTGTAGTCGCTCTACTTGGCCGTTATTTCTTGGTGTACCTAAGGTGATAAAGCATAATAGAACGTTATTATTTTTGCAGTAATCTTGGAAATAATTTGAAGTAAAAGCTCCTCCACGGTCAGATATGATTCGTTCTGGGTAACCAAATGTCTCAGCGATGATCTCAAGCTTCTGCACTGCTTCTTCGGCATTTAGTGATTTGGTTGGAAACAGCCAACAATATTTCGTGAATGCGTCTACCACGGCTAGTATGTACTTGTAATGTTTCTTCGTAACTTGCATTGGACCAACATGGTCGAGATGAAACGTCTGTAACAGTTGGTCGCCTTTAGGTATTGGTTGCAACAATGACTCTGGTCTCCCTTTCCTCACGCATCCAGCGATATGCTTTGTAGTCTTCAACTGCAAACCTGGAATGAAAAAATCTTTCTCTATTATCTCTTTCATCTTCCGGAAGTGGAAATGCCCCCTATCGTGCACCTCTCTGATTATACTCTTTGTCAAATTGTCTGGAACTACAAATACGAAATTATTGTTAACATTTTTGCATAAAATATCGTTTTTCAACACGTAGTCTTTGTATGGTTCTTTCCTTAGAATTTCTATAATTGCACGTAACCGATCGTCTTTTTCTTGTGCATCTTTAAGTCCTTTCAAGAAACTATTATTTATTGTAACGCACATTATAACAGGATTTCTACTTAAGGCATCCACATGGTACATTTTACTACCGGATCTGCATATGTTCAATAACGTAGTTAAACTCTTCTAGTAGAAGGGCCCATCTTGCAACCCTTGTTGCTAAATCTTTTTCCTTCATTGTACACTCAAAAGCACTACAATCGGTAATTAATTTAAATGGTTGACCTATCAAATAAACGAAATTTCTTTAACGCTTCTACGATAGCCAGAACTTCTAATTCGTAGCTGTTGTAATTCCTTTCAGCTTCTGAAGTTCGCTTACTCATATAGTATGTTGGATGTAGTAAATTATCGTCTGGATCTCCTTGAAGCAGGACTGCTCCATATCCCTCCTTCGACGCATCAGTGTAACTGAGTCAAAATTCCTCAACTGGGCCACTAAAATTAAAATGTTTATAAATTTTTTTGCAAATAGGTGGAATCGGTAGCCTTGGATGAATAAAAATTAATTGCAAAGTTTCATATTTTTTTTTTCAACATTTCAAAAGTTATTAACAATTGAACTTTTTTGACTTTTTTAAAAACATGCATAACTCCGGTTCCAGTCAATCGAATTACATGGAATTAGTCTTGATTTACAGAGGCAATGTTAAACTTAAAGATAGACTACTTTGCGCCAAAAAAATATAAATTGCAACGTTTGTTTATTGCAAAAATAAGTTGCAAAATGGAAAAAAAACTATGTTCTCAACCTCGGAAAAATGTCAGACAAAAACTACAATGAAGCTTATTTAATAAACTTTCATAATCCGTTTAAAAAATTAGTGGCACTCAATCCCTGCAAAAGGTATTAATGTTTATGTGATGCCGCGCACGAAAAAAACACCGCGGCGCACGGAAAAAACAGCGCGGCGCTAGACGCTCTGCAAATCAGGATAAACACGAATGCGTTTCTTTACAATACACTTTTCTTTTCGTTCGTTTGTTAACCTTTTTAATTCAGTCGTTTGCAAGTTTTTGTGTGTCAAATAACAAGTTAGTCAACAATGCCAGCTCTGCCTAAGTGTTGCAATCCGTTGCAAAAAAACAAAAAAGTACACAAGAACGTAAAGTTAGTAACCGCGAAATGGAAATCTGACATTTTTCGGCCATTTATCGGAAGTTTTGTATGTGCTCTCTGCGAACGAGCTTTGCGACGACCCAAAATCAACGTAGAAGGAGTCGTCAAACGTTGGGAAAAACAAGTTGAAAAAGTAGTTCCTGGTGTACAAACTGAAGAAAAGTCTTCTTCAGGCTTCCTTCCTGAACCTGCCTTGGGCATCATCACACCACCTTCTGAAAGCAAAACCAAACCATACGACGAAAAACAAATTCGCGACGTTTTTTTTTTTTTTATGTGAAAGACTAGAGTCACAGGAAACGCCCTTTATACTGTGTCGACAATCTATTTTCTTCATATAGAGTGCAATGTCGAACAGCAGCTCTAGTCGGGGAAGAAAGGAACTGTCACAACCTACCAGCGATATTTTGCAGTCCACCTACTCCCAACCATTACTGGCGACTTTGTCATCGGGGCATCGAGAAACAACTCGCTGGAGTGTTATGCCTCCTGAAACGAGTTGAATCTCATCAACCAACCGACCAAAATTTAACATTTGAGGGGCAACCGGGGTAATTGTGACGCAAAAACAAAAAGTTGAACTTCAAACAGCTGTAGTTTTTATAAACAATAATTAATAACTGAGGAGTGGGCGAACAAAACGGCATATGTCCATGGTTAACTAATTTCAATTTCAGACACTTCAAAAACCACTTGCATGTCATACTTTTTTGGTAGTTAAGTGTAGGTTTTCCCTGCAAACAGTTCAGAGACAAAAATAGTTTTTTGCGTTTTCTGAACAATTTTCAAAACTGGACATGTGTCGTTTTGTTCGCCCACTCCTCAACTTTTGTAATCGTGTAAATACCTTATTTAAATCTTCTGAAACAACAATGAAACGTTATAATATGTAAAAAAAAAACATGGTAGACTAACAATAACAAGTTTTGTAACTTGACTAAAACGTCACAATTACCCCTACAGTCCGGGGTAAATTGTGACGCGATATGGGGTAATTGTGACTTAGTGAATAATTGTTGTTAAAATATTATAGTAACGTACAAAAATGGCAAATGGTGGTATGGCAAATCTAATTAAAAGTTTTAATCATAATTCGTGAACAAATCACAATCGTTCCGTATCACTTCTTTGGTTTTCTTCCGCGTTTTTTCGGTTCTTTCGCAGGTTCATTTTATTTTTCGAGGCTTTCTTTTTTGGTTTTTTTCGTCGTCAACTTTCTCTTCTTCACTTCCTCCGCGTAGTTAGCCGTTGTTATCATCTCAGCAACGTCTATTCTTCTTCTTCTGATTTTTGTTTGATCTGCCGGTTTGATTTTTTCCAAAATCAACTCCTCCATGGTTACCTTATTACCACGATCGGTGAGTGGTAATTTCGGCACTTGTTCAGCAGGTTGGTCGAGTGTTTCAGCACTGCTGTTGTTTGGCTGGACGTTCATAGCTTCGTGGGAGTTCTGTTCACATGAGCTGCTGGATGTCGCCACTGCTGGTCGTTCTGACTGAGACGTTTCTTGTCCTGTGAAATTAAAAATTGATTGATCTGGTGTTTAGTTTTCAATTTTGATTTAATGAAAATCGTAATATTACCTTGCACAAATGCTTTGTATCTTCTGAGTTTTTCAGGGTGATAACTCGACTCTGGTATCGCAGATTGGTTCACTCTCATCGGATAATTTATGTCGAAGATCCCAGTATGTTTGAATCCACTCTTCAGGTTTGCTTCCCAGTTGAATCCAGCGCATGTTTTACCAAGGACGTTGGAAAAGTGTGTTTTCGACAGCCGTTTTCCGATGTTCGCTTTTGCCCACGAACATAAATTTTTGTCCCAGTCACTTTTCAAGCTGCGAAACACACAAACATCCAATGGCTGCAAAATGTGCGACTTTGTGGCGGTAACTTCAAAATAGTAACGTTGTGCGAAATCGCCAACTGGATCAGCTCGAAGCTAACGTGAGATAGGTGACAATCATAAATCACCAAGTTTTTGGGTTCATTGGATATATGAGGCAACACAAAATTTTTGAACCAGTGGAAAAACGCTCGCTCAGTCATCCAACCTTTTTCCGTGATGTGGTAGCTTGTGCCTGGGTATTCTTCGTTTCCCATCATGTTGTCCCAAAACTGCTTTCCTAAAAACAAGTATCAAATGAAATTTAATTTGAATTGTAATTAATAATTGAATGTACTTCGTTATTTACCTTTGTGGAAAATTGACGGTGGTAAAACACGTCCAGCAGCGTTACCACAGGCCAAAACAGTAGTTGTCTCTTTTCCACTTCCTTCAGTTTGGACTCTTACAGCCTCTCCTTTTTTTGCGACACGGCGAGTTGTACAGCCGGGATCACTGTTGAATCCTGATTCGTCCAAATTCCAGATGCATTGCGATTTGTTTAAAAAACCGAGTGTTTTCAAAGCACCCAGCAGTTTGACGAAAAAGTCCATAACTATAAAAGGGTGACCAGACTGCCTTGTTCATGAGCTTTCCATTCGTTCTGGTTTTCGCAAACTCAAGCCATATCGATTTTTGAAGCTGATCCACCAATCACTTCCAGGCCTGTTGTTTTTGAATCTTGTTCGGATTTCATTCTTGGTCACGTATTCTTGAATCAAATCTAAAACTTCAGATTTGCTCAATCCAAATCCCCATTTATTCAGAGCGCTGATACTTTCGACTAAGATTTTTTCGACTTCCGGACTTAATTCGGGTTTTCTTCCTTTGTGCGGCGCCAAACCACCAACTGCTGGCCTTTTGTTCCATCCTTTCATCCTTGAAATTAATGTTGAACGAGGTATCTGGAACTTCGCAGCCGCTTCTGTAAAATTACTTCTCTTGCTGAGGATTTCTTCAACTGCCAATTTTAGTTGGTCCTCCGTCCAACTCTGTCTTTTGTTTGCTTTTGGTGTGTAATGCCGTGGCATGGTCTAAATTATGAGTTCAAAAAACACTTCGTATCGCACCGGCTTGTCGAGGCGCACTGCAACATGCGTGCGCTGGCGTCACATTTACCCCACTAGGCTGCGTCACATTTCCCCCGCAGTTTGAAAATAGTATGGGGTAATTGTGATTTGCAATTTATTATTAATATTTTGCACTAACAAATCAGGTAACATCCATTGAATGTTGTTTTGAATATATAAGAACTTAAAAATAACACTGACATTGTTTTTAAGTAGCTTATTCACATAAAAAACGACTTTGAAGTATTTACTACCAAACTTTTTTGTACCTCAGCATTAATTCGTAAAAATATATCACTAAAAAATTGTTTTCATATTCAGAACTTTTACAAATCGAAAGATAAAGGATCATTTATGAACAGACAGTGCAAATTAAAGTCTTTTTTAATTTTTTAATTACTTAAAAAGGACATGTCACATATTACCCCGTTGTCACAATTACCCCGGTTGCCCCTAATTTTAGTGGCCCAGTTGAGGAATTTTGACTCAACTGCATAATGGCGTGACTATGTATTGGGCGCCATTTATGCGTGGTCTTGCCCCTCAGCCAGAAGCCCGGAAAAGCCTGACCAAGGACACAACACCAAAACATAAAAAAATTTGAATATGCTAATATGCCGTCGGCCACACGGATTGGCTAGCTCGCCGGATGGGGGTCATGGGGTGTGTGGCCGGGCCTATACGCAGTATGGTTCACCACTTACCTGTGACTGTGCAATTTCAGCTTCCGCCTCTATCATTTCCAGGCATCGCCGGAGCCGCGTCACTGTATTTCGGTCCCTTGCCAGCTCCTAGGATGGATAGCCACTAGTTGGCAAGGAAAAGCACTACTTAAGAACCCTGAAAAGGAAATGAAACCCGCTCCAACCATTCCAAAAAAATAATTCTAACCCATGGCAATTCCAATTATCATTATAACCATTTAATTTTTCCTGTTTGTTACAGGTATCACCAACGTACAAGGATACAACGAATTAATTCAATACAATTCGATATTCATTAACCATAAACCATTCAAATTTCTCAAATTCAAACAGAACAGTACTATACCATTACGTATACTTCAATAACTAACATTACGTATACTTCACGAAAGGTTAAAAAAAACGCGTCGCAGTGGTACTATTACGTCGGTTCTTTTTTTTTACAAATGATATCTTAAATCAAGGATTCAATTAAAGAAAAACTATTTACCTGTAAACAACAAGAATAGAAAAAAATATTTCCAATAAAGAGAAAATAAATGTATATAGCAATATAAATAATATGAACTATGAACAAATCCAAATACTATGAGGTAATTAATTGTTAAAAGTTAATCATTTAAAGTCAAGCATACATAAGTATTATTTGTGTTGGGGTGTGTACATTAGGTTATTTTTCTCCCATATCGGTAAGGTTGTACCCAGTCAAGTATTCCTGGAATAATCGTTTGTCCGTCACCACCTCTCGTGAAATTTTTTTTTTCTTCCAAGTTAATCTGCGAAACTGAATCCCGGTGACATTTGATATTTTCGATATATGCTCATATCGGTTCACCAGTTAAACACACAATTCCTTCTAGCCTCTAGAATGTGACAGACTGACGCGTTTGTCCAATCTTATTATTTCACCAACTCCGGACGTATTTTTTCTTGTTTTGGCGAGAGATTTTTATTTAAAACTTGGTGCAATGCACCCAAAAAAAAAAAAACTGCGAACTAATCAAATGGCACCTGCTAACGACTTTCTGCACTGGCCTTTCTGCTTCCTCCGCGTTAGATTGTTGGAACTGCGACCGACGTAACTTCTGGTCAGCACTTAGATTACCTGTTCTATTCCATCCCACAGGATTTCTTTTGTGTCCAATACACACGAAAACTTCGATTAACGCTGATTCCACAACTCCAAGTAAAATTCAGATATATTCAAATTCGCCTATTGTAGGTAATTGCGATGATTTTATGCGGTTGTACGATGACTAGCTCTTGACGGTTGTCAGGGGCTTCCCACTGCTGCACACCATCAAAGACAGCCTCCGATAGCAATCACCAAACTAAGCACTGCTTTTTCCGGGCTTCTTGTTTATTTCCGGCTACACTTCGAGGTTCTGATACCGAGTTAAGGAGGAATATTATTTACTTGATTCCTCGACTCCGACTATGAACACCGATTTTTTCAGAAAACAAACACGCCGATAAAACTTCCTTCATAATCCATATTTTTTCTCAGACTGACTTTTTCAAAATTTTCCTTTTCCGTCCTTTGTTTTTCTCTCCGCCGCCTACTGTTTTGTTCCGAACAACTTCTGAATTTCATTCCCGACAGTGATTTTGAGTCAAGTAATTATTTAGCGATTTCGTGCAAAACTGACCGTTACATCAATATGTAATTCGGTATAAGCTCCATATTTAAAAATTCGTAGCACACGCTTTGACGTTAACGCATTCTTTAAATCTCTAATCGCAACCAACTGCTCTTCTGCTATTTTAAATTTATTGTTCTTCTTTAACAGATCTGTCAACGGACGCGCTCTTACAGCAAAGCTCGGTATAAATTTTCTAAAAAAGCTAGCCAAGCCAAGGAAACTTTGCAACTGTTTCACTATCGACGGTATTAGAAAATTTATCACGGCTTTCGTTTTAGCGGTTGATGGTGATATTGAACCTGCACGAACGCAATGGCCTAGGTATTCGATTTCTTCTTGAAGAAACTGGCATTTCTTCCATTTGATTTTTAAACCACTTTGTTTTGCCACGACCAATACCTCTTTCATCTTTTCGATTCCTTCTTTTATCGTCCAAATAAACTATAACGATACCTTGATTAATTAATTCTTTTAATACAAAATTTATATATTTTTGAAAAAAACTTGGCGAATTGCATAATCCAAACGGTGCCCTATTAAATTCGTACTGGCCCGCTGAGTGACGAACGAAGTATACTTCTTGCTGCCTTCTTCCACAGTTACATGAAAAAATCCATTTTCCAAATCTAATGTTGGAAAATAAAACGAATCTTGCAGCTTATCTAGCTGGTCTTCGATATTTGGCAGTGGGTAACGATCTTTCACCACTTTCTTGTTCAGTCGGCGATAATCGACGCATAATCTATAAGACCCGTCTTTCTTTTTAACAAGTAGTACTTGACTTGCATAATCTGAGGAACTTTCTCTAACGATTCCTTCTCTGATCCATTCTTTTATTTGCTCGTCTATTATTTGTTGTTCGGTAGAAGGAAACCTCCCTGGTGGGCTATAAACTGGTTCATCTTCATTTGTATTGGGGATGTCGGCGGATTTACAGCAGTGTATTCTCGTACCATTCGTTCCACTTCACATCGTACTTCTTTTTCTTTTATCAAAGTTAAATCAGGTAAGGTAGCTTCATCTTTACAAATGGTATCAACTTTTATTTGACCAGAAAACAAGATGGCGATTCTTCTTCTACTTCCACTTCATTTTGTTCCCCATCTTTTTATTTTTTGTTGCTTCTTTTAAAATTACTTAAAATACCATTTTCAACTTCCATTTTGACGGATCGCAGGAGATCAATGCCTAAAATTAAATCAGATTTTATTTCGTGATTTTCTACAATATGAATTTCAGTGTTGCTGAAAATATCTTCTTTGATTTTTAAGTTGACCAAACAGGACCCTTTAGTTTCAGAAATAGCTCCATCACAGACTAGCGTCGTTCTACTAAAATATTTAGGATTAATAAGCTGTAAGAATTTCTCTTTTAAGAGGCAAATATCACTTCCAGTGTCGACAAGAGCTTGTAACGAATAGCCGTCTACACTAACTGGAATGTGCATACCATTTTGACGACTACATTATTTACTGATTTGTTAGGCTTAGACGTTCCCTCGCCTGCGCAATTATTTTTCCTATGACCAAACTGATTACAGCGGAAGCATTTCGGCCCTAATTTCTTTTGGGGACATGTGTGAAACTCATGCTCTGTTGAGCCGCAATTGTAACAATATCTTCTTCCTCTGGAATCGGGTTTCTCCTGCCTTCTAGCGTTTTTCTTCCTGTCTGAATCACCTTTTTCATTCGCGCACCTATTATCATTTTTCACTTTTTCGTACGTTAGCAGTTTTTCTTTTAATTCCGAAATAGTTTTCGCGTCGTATAACATTATTTTGTTGTTCGGGTAATCCTTAATCCCGTCGATAATGTACGTTATTATTGACAATTCATCGATTTCCACTTGCGAAGCGATTTGGACCATCGCATACAGATATTCACGAACCGATTTATCATGTTTCTTTTTTCTTTCTCTCAATTGTTTATGAACATCCTCCGCACTTGTTCGTGGTAAAAATTCGCGGTAAAGTGCACTTTTCAAATCATGATAATTCAAAGGTCTAGCTTCACAATCTATGAACATTTCGCGGCGCCGGTAAGAGATCGCTTACAGAACATGAATTTTTGCAATTCATTTAATTTAAAAGTTTCTGAATATTGTTCGAATTAAGTAATCCACGTGCGTACATCCATCGTGTTATCACCAGCAAATTTTCTCACAATACTCTCGAAATCCGAGAAACTAAATTTTATTGAGTTTTCTTGCTGTTCATAATTAATTCGCGTCTATTTACCACGCGGCTCATTACTAAAATCAACTGCTGCATCACTGCTTTGCCTATTACTTTTTCGACGTGCACTCTTTTTTCCGTTTAATGCCGCTTTATTATAATTATCGTCAAAAGGTTTTTTCTTTCTTTAATTTACTACCACGGTAAAATATTCGCGTTTCTTCTTATTTTATATAAATTCGATTCAAAATTTTTCCAAAATCCTAATAAAGTTTAATAATCACTCACTTTTTCACTTTACCGTATAGTATATTGGATATCTAAAAGTTACCGTTGTTAAATTCGGGAGTCACTGTGATTTTATATGTGCACGCGCACGTAGCGGAATTTTTTTTTGTTTTTAATAACCGGCAAAAGAATCAAAAGAATTTCTCGACAAATTGTTTCTTTTACTTATATGATTAAATAAGTTACCTCTCCTTATCGTAATTCTAAGATTTTTTCTCAACGATGATAATTTTTTCCCGTTTATTTATAAATTTTGGATTTTTAAAGCTTGCCTCACAATAATAATTTCTACTGTGGATTTATTCCGTTTATTTTCACTTTCGTCCACGGTAAAATGTATTTCTTTTTTTTTCCTGGTTGGAATTCACTAATTTTTGTTGTGCAAACACTTCTGCTTATTTTTTTTTTTTATTTCGGTTGAGCCGCCAAATGTAGGATTGAGAATTACAATATAAATGAATATTAATGAAAAGAATTCTAAACAAATTTTAACGAATTAATTTAATTAACTGATCAAACTACAATGCTAAAAAATGAAGATTAATGAAAAGAATTCTAAACAAATTTCAACGAATTAATTTAATTAACTGAGCAAACTACAATGCTAAAACTTGGCTTCCACGTCCACGGTTCGTTTTAGACTGACTCCTTATTCTTTATTATTCATGATCGATATTTGATGGTGGGGATGTGTGCAACCCCACATGCATTTCTTTATTCGATATAAACAATAGTTTTTTGAGCTGCAAATTTCGCCATAATTTCGTTCTCATCGGCTTTTGTTGTGGAAGCAAATTTACAGACGTATTCACGTCGAAAACTTATTTAATATGAAACAAAATTCTCTCAAGGAAATTAAAAAAATAATAAATAATAATAATGATATATAGAAAAAAAAATAGCACCGCGAGCCCAAGGATCGAACTCGCACCCAAAGAGCCCACAGCCGAGAGTACTTATCCCTAGCCTTTTGCGCCATGTCAAGTACTATCGGTGGCTGACCAATATGTTAATAAACCATTTCAGAAAGAAGAAAAAAGAGAAAAAGAAAACAACCGGGCTGCCCCGACCAGGGATCGAACCTGCAAGCGCCACACTCCTCTGAACCGAGCATCCGACGCCCTAACCACTCCCCCATCGGCCTGCTGCCAGATTTACAACAATAAAGTAATTTGTTCGGTGCCTATGAAATGTTTATCAAGAAAATTATATTTTTGCACTTTTAATTAAGTAAATGTTTATGTTCTCCTGAGTCTCATTATTAAATAATATAATTTAGTGAGAAATAGAATCAGAACATGTTAACACCGAAGTAAAAAAAAATTGTATTTCACCATTTTGCGGCCGAGGATTGAACTTGGTTCCCCGGGGATAGGATTCCAGCGCCTTACCTCTAGGCTACCGACTTTATTAGAAATCTCTTTTTTGTTGTTAAATATACTTCTGGTTGAAATTTCCAGACCATTTTCTCAGTTTTTGGTCTTTTGACCAAGAGCTACATTTTGAGATATGCCCCAATTCTGTAGCGGCAGTACTTTCAGAGATGAAAGAAGGTCACAGACGGACAGACGGACAGAGACTCTGTATAAGCTTTTTTTTTGGAAAAGCTAAAATGATCTAGTTAACAGTCATGAGAACCTTTAAAGTAAATTTTGATTTAGCAACCAAAAATTCCATATTCCAAAGAACGCAAACCAGTAAAATTTATTTTATAGGACTACAACAAAACTTTGTTATGCAACTACGCAGAATGAGTTTTCACATTTGAATACGTTATACTAAAACCAATTAAGGACAAGTTTAACACACTGTTCAATTAATTACTAGAAAGTTTCAAAACGTGGAAGCAGATCTCAAGTTTTAATCATTACACTAAAACGAAACCCACCTAGGACATCCCCCCGACCGAACTCTATTCAAAAGCAATCTCGCTACAATATAGTCCGCTCTAGCTGCAGTCGATCTCAATAACGAGACCAACTCAAGGGAGAGTGTAAACCTACAGATTGCTTCTAAATTACAAATGAAAGTTTGCGGAAAGGGCAGAGTAAATTTCCTGGCCCTAATATTCAAACTTTCCACCCCAGCTACCTCCTTTATATCGATATTGTTTGACTAGACACAACTGCACGTTTACTGCATCCTAATTTGCTGCCATCACAAAAACATATGCTGCACCTCGCCTGAATACCTTGCATCCTTACCTGCCCGTATACCAAGGACATCGCATCCTTGTTTAAGGCAACTTTGTTGATTGAGTTGGGAGGCAACTTTAAATTTCATTTATATTGAAAGTTTGTGTCCAAGTACAGGGATTGTTGAGCCAACCGAGAGCACGTGGAATGAGATTCGGAGCTCGAAATGAAAATTATGGAAATTTTTTTGGAGAGGAAAATCGCTTTAAAAAATTTAAAATTCTAATTCTTAAGATATTTGAGGAGGTTAAGGCGGGGGATTATTTTCTTAAGCTTTTAATACTGCTTGGGATTAGTATATTGTATTTCCGGTATTAAGGGTAAGCCATTTTATTTTTGAGCAAATAAATTTGATTCCCCAAACAAAATATTATGTAAATTGAGTATTGTATAAATGTTTTTAGTTCAACATCATAAAGTTAGTCGTCTAAATTTTTGGAGGTAAAATTGATTCAAGGTGGACAAATTCGTGGTGAAACTTTCACTAATCAGTTTTTTTACTCAAATACATGTCTAATCACTATTATAATCGATATTAAGGTTAAGTTAAAATAAATAATACTAACCACTATTTATTAACTTCCCAGTATAGGAAGTTATTGTAGTCGGTCCGAAAATCGAAATCGAAATTTTCGACATATGCATTTTCATCTTTCAAGGTCCCAGGAGCATTTTAAGAAAAAATTGGGAGGAAGTGTGTGTGCGTGCGTACGTGTGTGGTCATTTTTTCCTGCACGATATCGCGCGAACCAAGATACATATCGACTTCGTTGAGGTGTCGTTCGAAGCGTATTAACCGAAATAGGATCTGAAAAGATTTTGATAAAATTTGGTCGAGCCTTTTTTTTACTTAAGCGGCGTAAGTGATTTTTGTACCTGCACGATGTCGCCCGAACCACGAGAGATATTGACTTACTTGAGGTGCCGTTCGAAGCGCATTAGCGACAATATAATCTGAAAAGATTTTTATAATATTCGATCGAGCAGTTTTTTGGTTTAAATGACATAAGTGATTTTTGTATCTGCACGATATCGCGCGAACTATGAAAGATATCGACTTAGTTGACGTTCCGTTCGAAGAGTATTAACCAAAATATGATCTGAAAAGATTTTCATAAAATTCGGTCGAACCATTTTTTGGTTTAAACGACGTTTATGATTTTTATATCTGGACGACACCGCGCGAACTAAAAACTATATCGACTTCTTTGAGGTGCCGAAAAAAGAATATTAACGAAGAAATACTCTGAAATAAATTTCATAATATTCGGTCGGGCCTTTGTATAGAAAAACTTCGGCTAATTATCAGAAAGACCTTAAATTGACAAGTTTTGCTAATATCTTATAAATTCGTTGGAATGAGACCCGTTTTAAACGAGGTGATCTTTTTTGGGTTCTGCACAGCGACAGCCTTCGAACAAAACATCACTTGTCAAAATCCAACAACCTTTAAAATCGAACAAAAATTTCGTTACCCGTTACAAACAGCACGAATTTTTCAAACCTTAGATTAGCACTTTTTGACGGGGATTGTTTTCTACACGTGATACAGTTTCAGGAAATTGCGGTTCATCCCGGGATTTTCAGTAGTTACCGCAAAATTTGCTCTTTTTGGTCAAGTATGGCGGGTACTTAACAGTTACAGTTTTGCTAATATCTCCGGAAAGCTTTGGAATTTCCAAATGAAGTCATTCGCTTCTCAGTTTGCCAACGGCGCTTCAGCACGCTCAATACGAATTTGAACAACCGCTTTAGTGCAGCGAACGAAATACGGAGGAAATGTTTGTTTGCTAGCGTCCAGGAAAAACAAATTCTCTAGAAAAACCTTGTGGATTTACCACTATAATAGTTATTTGAACTAGCTTCTCCCAGGATAGCTTTGTCACCAATTCTGATGCAAGTCAATTTCGCACTAGTGATAAACGTATAACACTATTTTGTAAGAAGTCAGTTTTTTCCATCTTCGTTCATCATTCTGGCAAGTTAATCGTGTGGACCGAAGGAGTCAAACCCACATCCCAACTAGTTTAAGTTATCAGTCATCAAATAGGTAAAAATAATGCATTATACAAAAACATTCACGTGTCGGAACTATTGTTAACATCTAACAACAGCCAAACGAGCATTTCCTCGCGGGCAAATGTCGTCAAAATGACGTAAAAAGATAATCTATATTAATAAAAGAAAGTTTGTGTATCTCTGTGTCTGCTACGCACCGTCACGGCTTGGAGTAGAGTAGATTAACATGGCGCTTTCAATATGGCGGCCGAATTTTGCAATTGTTTTCCCCGACTGCCGACATTGGTATCAAATAAAAGGGTGAGACAAATAGAATACAAGCGTGTGAGGCGTCATTCCAAAATCAAAATGGCGCCCAACAAATAATGGCGGATTACCTTTTTCTTTACAGGTTACTTTCTTCATGACGCCTTCAAGTGAAAGTGTATGACGAGTGTAGTACAGTAATAAATGTTTCTTATAGTAATAAATGACATGCTTGTCGGTGCTCTAGATAGTAGAACAGGCGGCATACAGTGGGGTTTGTTAGACCGCCTTAACCCTCCGTCGGGCGCGGCTGGCCTGAGAGGCCAGCAAAACACTTTTTTAGACGCGCCTCCTACCCCTGGCATCAGAGCGGGGTGCCCTTCCCAATAGTTTCCTGACTCGGGACGGTGAGTAAGAATCCCTACTCCAGCCCGCCGTCCCCTTTCACCCGGCTCGCCTAGGCCCCCCCTGGCTTGTAAGGCCGGGTGCGCCCGATTGCGTCAAAACTTTCGAAGATGAATTTTTCAAGATATTTTTATTGCAATCGCTCGTTATACTCAAAGTAGACCTGCTCTAGGTAAAGTTCGTCGATATCTTGAGAAATTAAGTGCTATTCTAACCCTGGCCTCTCAGGCCGAGTGCGCCTGATAACGATCCAGAACCACTTATCTGACGGCAAAATGGCTTGATTCCACGAATGCATGGATTGTGTGTGCGTGCATGCATACTGGTATGACACATGCTTATTTCATCCGCCTATTTCCATTCCGATGTTTTGACTTCCAATTGATTAGGGGGTGATGCGGGGCTAAAATATATGTGGCCTCTCAGGCCGGGTGCGCCTGGTTTTGTTTGGCTCAGAGGCGCACCACTTAAATTCGCTATGCCAGACCTGTTATTCAGCTGCTGCTTTGGAAAACTAAACGTCGGTTTCTGCCCACGACTGTGGCGAAAAATGATGGTCCCACCTCAGGAGTATACTATGTACTATTTTTTTTTTGAGTTTTTTATTTTTAAGGTACTTGGTTCGTGCAATTTTGAAAACGCTTTTGTGTGAAATTAGTAATTTTGCTTGTTTTAGTTAAAGCTTCATTCCATTCAATAAACTCGTTCTTTTACTTTCAATTCGGAATATTTGCTTTCGTTAGATCCTACCGAAGGATTCCCTTCCGGTCTTTTGAGTTAAAATTGATTAGGGGGAGGAGCGGGGGGGCTAAAATATATGTGGCCTCTCAGGCCGGGTGCGCCTGATTTTGTTCCGCTTAGGAGCGCGCCCGACGAAGGGTTAAGGATCTCGACTAGGCCGATGATATCTGTTTGCTGGCCCACAAACACCAGGACCTCAAAAACATGATTAACAATTTGGCAACAGAAAGTAGTCCAGCAAGCTTAAGCTAAATCCAACTAAAACTAAAGAAATGCGGATAAATGCAAACACCATTGAACGGACTGCGCTGAATAACCGTGACGTGGAACTGGTCGATAAATTCTGCTACCTCGGTAGTATTATTACCGAAAATGGCGGTGCAGAAGAAGATGTCAGTTGCAGAATAAATAATGCACGAGGCGCATATGCATGCCTGTTCCGCATATGGAGATCAACGGAGATCTCAACTAACACCAAATTGCGGCTGCTCAACTCCAACGTGAAGGCAGTACTTTTGTACGGTTGCGAAACATGGAAAGCCACCCAATTCATCACAGGGCGCCTACAAGTCTTCATCAACAGATGCCTTCATCGTATCCTAAGAATCCGCTGGCAAGATAGAATTTCAAACGAAGAACTATGGCGCCGTGCCGGCCAAGAAAGGATAGACGACCAAATCAGACGAAGCAAATGGAATTGAGTTGGCCACACCCAAGGCCGTACCGAGAAAAAAATTTCGGGGGGGGGGGGTTAAAACATCGGGGGGTCTGGGATGTATGGAATACCCCCTAGTAAGGCAGGAGATCCAGGAAAATTGACAAAATTTAAGTGTAAAATGACGCATTTTTAGGCCGAGTTTAACTCTTAATTAACCAGAGTTTAGAGGCCAAAAACTTTGGTTTGACTCGAGAATTTTGACTAAAAAATTTATTTATTTTATTCGCCAAACAAGGCACACTTAAACTATAGGTATAATACTTAGATTAAAACATAGTGTACAGTCTTTTATAATATAATATAATATTACTATAACTACTGATAGCTATTAAAAACCTATTATTGTCAAGGGGGTTGTGTTAGTAGGGATCTGAGTATTTTTTTATAGGATGCCTTATTGAGTGAAGGGGAGAAAGCGGAGCTATGGCTTTTAAAAACCATACAGCATCTGTTGACGGGCTCGTTCCTTGCGTAATCGGTCCGGTGTGGATATTCCCTAAGTAGTTTAGGGTGCCGTGTGTGTCGAACTACATCATTGAATTTGATTCTGTCCGACAGAAACTGCACTTTAAGCTTTCCACTTAGGACGTCAAAGGCAACGCATGATATGAGCAGTTTCCTCCTGCTAGACAGCGGCATGAGATCAAGCACTTTGAGCCTGTCCAAGTTGTGCGGCAGGGTTTGGTAGTCATGGGGGTTGTGTAGATGTCTCAGGGCAAAAAGAAGAAATCTCTTTTGAATGGATTCGATCCTCCTGCTGCTCACTTGGAATAGAGGATCCCAGATAGGACACGCATATCCCAGGATAGGGCGGACTAAAGAACAGAAGAGTGTTTTTGTGACCCATACATTAACAAATTCTTTGGCTCTCCTCTTAATGAAACCAAGAAGTTTGTTGGCTCTGGCAGTTATATATTATCGTAATGCAGGTTGAAATTGAGTTTTTTGTCTAGGACGACGCGACCCCTAGATCTACGATATGATCAACCTGATTCAACATTATACAATTGAGATAATAGTTATGGTTCTGTGTGTTTTTTAAGCGGGAGAAGGTAATTGCATGACATTTGCTGGTGTAAAGTTGCAGTTTGTTCATGGTGAACCAGTCGTGTAGGGCATTGTGCTTTGTCTGCAAGAAGGAAGCATCAGTTTGGGTCTCAATGACACTATAAATTTTGAGATCATCCGCGTAAAAGAGATGTGGAATATTTGCTAATTTATCGGAAAGATCGGAGATGAAAATATTGAAGAGAAGGGGACCTTAGATGACTACCCTGAGGAACGCCAGAGGTTACTTCGATCTCATTAGATAGAAATCCTTGGAATCTGATAACCTGTGTTCTTCCTCTCAGATATGATTTTAACCATTCCAGGGCAGAACTTGATATTCCAAACTTTAATAGTTTTGCTATTAGGATGGCGTGGTCCACTCGATCGAGGGCCTTGCTGAAATCAGTGTACACAGCATCCAATTGATGGCCGCTGTTCCGGAGAGCTACCTAAAAAAGTTAAATGACCAGATTACAGCAAAATTCAACTAAAGGAAAAACAACAATATTGTACATACCTTATTTATATAATGATCCTCGTACATGTAGATATACAAAAATTGCCTCTTCAATACTAACTTGATGACCTAAAATTAAATTAATCAAATATAGGGAACGTGATTTACTTACCTGATTTAAAGAAAATCCAAAATAAAATTCACTCAAAATTAAACAAACATAAACACACGAATATAAACACCCGATGACAAATTAACTTGTCAAAATCAGCTGTCTTGGACAACCATATCACCAAGGGCTGCATTATCTACAACAATATCGTAATCTCGTAACACCCTGTGAAGAGAGCCTAACCGCTAGGCACAGGATACCGGAGAGGGTCTCCCGAAAAATGCAAGGGCAAAAAGGTCAACCCGATCTTCCCAGAAAAATTCTGATTGGGATGAGTTGGCCGTTTTCACCACTTTCCGTTGACCCACGAAAGGAGAAAGACATCGTGAGTGAATTCTATGTATAATATTAACAATTGTTTCTTACAGACTATATAAAAGGGAAGAAAATCGCGTTCCCTATAAATTAGTGAATTTAAATTGTTTAATTTGCATTTTTTTTTCTTTTGCCGAATTTAAATAAACTTTAAAAGTGTAAAAATGTTTAAAAGTTTTAAGTTTTCTGTGAGTTAAAATTTATTGAATTATACATTTTAAATGATGTTTATAAATTTTATAACTTTGCATAAATAGAGGCGAATTATAAAACATTTTTGATGAAAAAAGAATATAGTGCGTTTGATTTTGTGAAGTTAAAACATTGGTTTGCAAGGTCGAGGTTGGCATATATAGGTAATCGTCCTACCCGAGACGGCGGCAAAAATTCGGACCCAGGATCGAAACCAGGGCATATCATTCGTGGCAAATTTGTTTTTTTCTCATTTTTTTTGATAAGATAATTTTATTACTTTTGAAAAGATAATTTTCAGGGCAAAATTAATCCGTAAAAACAGCTATCGGAAACATGGTCCTTCGAGCCGGATGTGTGTGAAAAGTGAGATAAAAAACAGTGAAAATTTAATAAAAAAAACGTGGTGTTAATAAATCGGAAAGTCGAACCGGGAAATCTAACAATCAAATAATTAAAGTGAAAAAATTAAAAAAAAAAATAATTAAAATCCGTTAGCTCGAAAGCTAAATTTAAAACGGTAATTCGAAATCGTGGTCACTTAAAATTGAAATCTAATCAATTTTGGTGAATATCTAAAGTGAAATCAATCCGAAAGTTAATCGAAATCATAAACCTGTGAAATCTAATCTAAAACATTATCAAGTCGAAATCTAAATCTAAGTTTAACTAAATAAAATGTGTATTCTAATAAGAAACTCTTAACCGGTGTTCGGACAAGTAATCGAAATCATAAACGCGTGAAATCTAATCAATTCGAAATCTAAATCTAAGTTCAACTAAACAAACTGTGTATTCTAATAAGAAACCCTTAACCGATATACGGGTAATTAATCGAAACCATAAACAGATGAAATCTAACTAAAATACAGTAAAATCGAAATCCAAAACCTAAGCTTATTTAAATAAATTGTGGACTCTAATAGGAACGCATTGATTGGTATTCGGGAATTAATCGAAATTACTTATAAACGCATGAAAGCTAAACGAAAACATAAAAAATAAATTCGAAATCTAAAATCTAAAGTTAAATAAATAACTTGTGAAGCTTAATAACTAATCGAATCACGAACGGGTGAAATCACAAGAAAATCAAACCTAAAACTAAATTTAAAATATTAATGAAACTTAATAACAAGTGTGGTGAAAGTGTATGAATGCGAACATCAAGGCAACAAACAAGGAAGGTTCCGGAGAGAGCAAACAAGGAAGGTCCGAACAGCAGTCACTCCAGCCAGATACCATATTTGTGAAATGCCCGCCCATCTAGATGCAAATCAAAAAATAAGTAAATAAAAATCGTGAGTACGAAACATTGCATTAAACTATATTTCTACTACATTTTACAAAATATATATAAAAGGAAATACAAATACAATTGGAAGTTTTATTTTATATTGAATATATTGAACATTAAAATTTATTTTTATCATATTGAAATTTACATAAAAGTGACTATTGAATATTTATACAGGGTGTCCCACATAAACTTACAAAGCGGCCGGCTGTGGATAGGTCTTGGATAGACGAACAAAAAATCGTATGGGTGGGGGGGGGGGGAAATCGTAACGGTTTAGCCGCTAGGGCGTTTTGAAGTTTTTTTGCTAGAGTTTTACATATCACCCTGTATTTTTGTAACCGTGTAACCAATTATGGTACCGGTGTACGCAGAATTCCCCCACCTATCTACGACGGTAAAAATAATGGTCCTATCTTATAAACTTTTGGAGTTATGAGTCGCCAAAGTCAAAAGTTTGTATTTTTTTCACTAAAATTTATTATTTATAGGAAATTGTCCAAACTTTTTAATTTTGGAAAAAAAGTTTAGGTTTATCAGGTATTTTTTGGAGAAAAAGGTGGTTTTAGTTGAAATTTTAGTGAAAAAAATACAAAATTTTGACTTTGGCGACTCATAACTCCAAAAGTTTATAAGACAGGACCATTATTTTTACCGTCGTAGATAGGTGGGGGAATTCTGCGTACACCGGTACCATAATCATGAAAATGGGTTACACGGTTACAAAAATACAGGGTGATATGTAAAACTCTAGCAAAAAAACTTCAAAACGCCCTAGCGGCTAAACCGTTACGATTCCCCCCCCCCCCCCCCCCCTTACGATTTTTTGTTCGTCTATCCAAGACCTATCCACAGCCGGCCGCTTTGTAAGTTTATGTGGGACACCCTGTATAAAAAAGGTGAAAGTTTATTCTTATATACAACATAATTTGCGTTAATGTGAATCGTCGTCGTCGGCATCTCGTAGTATTCTGAAATTAGATTCGTTATTGTTAATAAATAAGAAAGAAAAGACTGAAAGCATTTGCGAATATTTTGTTATCGAAATCTCTGAAAATATTTGAACCTTTTGTCAAACCTCTCTTCGTTTATTTGTTTATTGAGTCTGAAATCTATCTGATCCTCACATTCGTATAAAACATGGAGTCTCTAATTAGGAAGCAGCTAGCCCAATGGGAGTTGTTACAAAAATGTATTCTAAACGCGAGAAAGGAGCCTAAAGATAGACGAACGCTAAGCTACTATGAGAAAAGGGTGAGCAAATTTGAAGATTTGTTCAATGAATTTCAGCAAAACCATAAGGAAATTCTCATTTTGCAACAATCAGAAGAGGCTGACAAATACAGTGAATGTCCATATTTCGCGGAAGAGTTGTATGACGACGTGGAGGAATTTTTCTTTTCTAACCTGGCTATGTTGGAAGACTTCCGAAAGAAATTATCGCCTTCGGGATCATCAGAGCAGCTGAAACTGTCCACAACGATGATCGCGAGCTCACCTCGCGAAACGAATACAACAGCAATAAAACTTCCGAAATTGGCTATTGATAAGTTTACGGGTAATTATACAAAATGGACGACTTTTCATGATCTATTTAATACAATGATACATGAGAACAGAGGGTATGCACCGGTGCAGAAGTTGCAATATCTTAAACTACTATTGGAAGGAGAACCACAAAATCTAATACGACATTTGCAAATAACGGATGAAAATTATGAGTCTGCGTGGGCATTATTAAAGGAAAGATACAACAACAAAAGAGTGCTGGTCAATTCTCAATTGGAAATTTTAGTTAATCAACCGATTCTATCAACAGAGACAGCTCACAACATCCGACAGATATTGGATACAACCACAGAGTGTTTGCTAGCTCTCACCAATTTGAAGATTGATGTTTCGACCTGGGATCCACTTATAGTACATCTAGTTGTGAAACGACTTCCTTCGTCCACCCATCAGTTGTGGGAGCAACGTTCAAGTGATCAGAGTGAGTTACCAACATGGAAGGGGTTACAGGACTTTTTGAAAGCACGGTTCCGGACATTAGAAGCCATTGCCTTGAATGGAGGAAAAGCTAATAAACCATCGAAACCAGATCATCGAAGACCACATGCAAGAACATTTCACACCACCACCCAATTCGCCTGCCCAGTGTGTGCACAGCCTCATGGCATAAGACAATGTCCTACATTTCTATCGTACTCTACACAACGGAAAATAGAATTCGCCAAGCAAAGGGATTGTGCATTAATTGTCTCGGGTTTGGACATATACTGGCAAATTGTCCCAGTGATGGAAGGTGTCGACAATGTCAGCGTCGCCATCATTCATTGCTTCATTACAACGGTCAACCTGAAGCGAGAAAACAGTTTACGATGAAGGGAAACAAGTCGAGTGTAACCACGAGCAGTCCAAGTTCTTATTTTGTCACGGCTTCAGCTGAGTCCAGTGAGGTTTCAGACACCATAAGTCCAACTAATCTAAACTCATTTATGGTCAACAAACTCCAAACCAACCAGGTGCTTTTAGCCACTGCATTAATAAGAATAGTCTCTCCAAGCGGTAGGGAACAAATAGTCCGTGCTTTGATTGATCAAGGGTCTCAAACATCATTTATCACCGAGAAGATACGCCAAGATCTCCAATTAAAACGCGAACGGATTAATGCAAGAATACAAGTGATAGGATACGAGCAATTGGATTCTGCAAGATGGACAACAAATTTCATTATCAAACCATTAAAAGACAACTATTTTAGTGTTGAAGTGACTGGTCTTGTATTACCGAAGCTATCTGATGTCATGCCAACGCACACACTCTCTCATCAAAACTGGAAACATTTACATCAAATTGATCTCGCAGATCCGGAATATTATCGTCCAGGAAAAATAGATGTGCTTCTAGGAGCAGATGTACATGGAAAAATAATAATGGATGGATTGATAAAAAGCGTCAACGGAAGCCCCACAGCACAGAAGACGACGTTGGGATGGATCCTCTCAGGAGAATTCAGCGACAAGGCTCAACCTCCAATCAGGCTACAGAGTTTTCACATTTGTGCTGACCTCAACAACCAATTAAAACGTTTCTGGGAAATTGAGGAGATACCAGAGAACCCTCGATTAAGTGAAGAAGAAGTCAAATGTGAAACATTGTTTGAAACAACCACCAAGCGCTTGGCAGACGGTCGATACGAAGTTCAACTACCCATTAAGACAGCTACAGCATCTATGCATTTGGGAAAATCAAAAAACATTGCCATATCCAGATTACTTCAAATGGAGAAAAGATTTGCTAAGGACCAAAAGTTGCATGAAGAATATTCGAAGTGCATCAACGAGTATTTGGATTTAGGGCATATGGAGAAAATAAACTCAGCTGAAGATGACAATCATCGAATGATAGACGGAATGGATACCTGCACCTATTTACCACATCATGCAGTCTTAAAGGAAACAAGTACTACCACAAAATTGCGGGTCGTTTTTGATGCGTCTAGACCAACTGCTAGCAGAATCTCTCTAAACGACATGATGCTCAAGGGACCAGTCGTACAGGACGAATTAACTGCAATACTGATGCGATGGCGAAAACATCGTATCGCTTTCACTGCTGATGTGGAAAAAATGTACCGCCAAGTGCGAGTACGAAACGAAGACACGGAATACCAAAGGATAGTCTGGCGATCCGACTCTAATCAACCCATCGAAGAGTATAAACTGCTGACAGTGACGTTCGGGACGAAAAGTGCTCCATATCTGGCTACAAAGGTGGTAAAGCAACTAGCTCTTGACGAAAAGGAGGCGTTTCCTAAAGCTTCCAACATTGCCTTATCCGATTATCTATGTCGATGACTTGTTGTCCGGAACACAATCCATCGAAGAAGCCATACAGGTACAGCAGCAATTGTTGAAGCTGATGAATTCCGGCGGGTTTTCTTTACGAAAATGGGCATCTAACTGCAAGAAAATATTAGTACATTTACCAAAAGAATATTGTGAAACAAACCAATCTTGCGAAATATCTCTTGATGATGACATTAGGACATTGGGCACATTTTGGAATACTGGAACCGACATGTTGTCATATACATACACGATGAGTCCTGAGCCAGCAAAATGGACAAAACGCAGTATTTTATCCGAAACTTCCAAACTATTTGATCCTCTAGGTCTCCTCGCACCCAATACAGGCCAAACTCATCATTCAAGCCCTGTGGCTGAAAGGTTTGGAATGGGATGAGGAGGTTTCACCGGATCTCAAATGTGAATGGCTAAAATATAAAGAAAACTTGTTAGAAATCGATAATATAGAAATAAATAGATGGGCGCATTATACAAGCACGAACACAAAAACCGAGCTGCATGGATTTTCCGATGCCTCCATAAAAGCATATGCAGCCGCGGTTTATTTGTGTAGTACCGACGAGCAGGGCAATCGACATTCCATCTTGATAGCTGCCAAATCAAAGGTGGCACCTGTAAAAACGGTGACACTACCTCGGCTAGAATTATGTGCGGCAGCTCTCCTCGCAAAATTAATGAGGTATGTCATAGACGCACTTAAATTGGAGATATCTTATTCAGCATACGCATGGACTGATTCTGAAATAGTCATCGCCTGGTTGCGCGGCCATCCTGCTAAATGGAAAACATTTATTTCAAACAGGGTTTCCTACATCCACGAGATTCTAGGACAAAACATTTGGAGGTATGTTCCAACTAAGCAGAATCCTGCAGATTGCGCATCCCGCGGAATGAAACCTGCCGAACTCCTCAAACATGACTTGTGGTGGAAAGGACCAACCTGGTTGTGTCAACCAGAAGAGCAATGGCCGAAAGCAAAATGCACAGTCTCTACAGAGCTTGAACAGAGAAGAGTTACGACTTTGCATCTGCATGTTGATACTGACGATCTCGAGTCAAGATATTCTTCGTTGACTAAACTCATTCGTGTGACGGCGTATTGCAAACGATTTGTGTTCAATGCTCAAAGACCTACCTCTCAACGAAGGAATACATATTTAAAACATGATGAACTTAAAGAAGCGCTGCACTATTGGATCCAACAAATTCAAAGGAGACATTTCCATGATGACATAAATTCAATCCAACAACAAAAGACAGTACTTCGACAAAGCCGATTAGCGAAACTGTCTCCATTTATTGATGAAGAGGGCATATTGCGAGTCGGAGGAAGATTACGATACTCCGACTTACCATTTCAAGAAAAGTTTCCCATAATACTGCCCGATAAATGCCATTTGAGTACGTTAATCATTAATAAAGTACATCGAGAGACTATGCATGGGGGTCCACAATTAATGTTGCAAGCTCTCTCCCACAAGTACTGGTTGTTAAATGCCAGAAACACAATTCGTTATCATATCCATAAATGTTTAGTCTGCTATCGACAAAGGGCCTCCACACAAACACAACTAATGGGCGATCTTCCTGCCCCAAGATTGCAAGTGTCTCGTCCGTTCTCCCACACTGGCGTGGATTACTGTGGGCCATTCGAATTAAAAACACACAAGGGTCGGAACCCTAAAAGGTACAAGGCATACGTTTCACTTTTTGTCTGCATGGTCACCAAAGCGTTACACCTCGAGCTAGTAACCGATCTAAGCGCGGAAGGATTTATTGCTGCTTTTCGTAGGTTTACATCCAGAAGAGGAATGTGCACCAAGCTGTATTGTGATTGTGGGACAAACTTCGTGGGTGCAAATCGACTACTCAAAAAACAACAGCAACAACAACAAAATCAGCTGAACAATGAAATCGGAGCCATTCTCGAAAATGAAGGGGTCAGTTTTAATTTCATCCCACCTTCATCTCCTCATTTTGGTGGCCTGTGGGAAGCAGGCGTTAAGTCTACGAAATATCATCTGAAACGAGTCATTGGAACAACCACATTAACATACGAAGAATTCTCGACGATACTAACGCAAATTGAGGCGTGTCTCAATTCGCGGCCACTCTCCGAGATAAGCTCCGACAGTCGCGATCCTACTCCATTGACACCGGCACATTTCTTGATTGGAGGATCCTTGAAAACGATTCCTGAAGCTTCACTATTGGATATCTCAATGAACCGTCTTGATAGATGGCAGCTACTACAAAGACTTCTACAAAACTTCTGGAAGCGTTGGAAATCCGAATATTTGAACAGCCTGCAGCAACGACCGAAATGGTTAAAAATCCAAACAAATTTGAAACCAGGAGAACTAATCCTTCTCAAAGAAGACAATCTCCCGCCATGCCATTGGGCATTGGGCCGAATTACCGAGATCCATCCAGGCAAAGATGGACTAGTTCGCGTTGTGACAATAAGAATACGCGACAAGATTCTGAAACGACCAATTACAAAAATCTGTAGACTACCTATTCAAACAATAACTGATAAACCAGTTGACAACGAAAACTAAAATCAATCAATTTTTAAATACCAATCAATATGAGTCACTAATGTAAACAAAATCTTCCCACTCACCTTGAGAATTATTTCTTCCCGGATAATTCTGCCTATAATTTCATCCTCTCTCCGGAAAGCGAGACAGGGCGCTATAACCCTTTCCTTTCACATCCCTTGGCCTTTTTTGTTTATTTATTTCACAGATGAGCCCTCCAAGGAATTTTTATGGCTTCATCTGTTATACTGGACCAATTAAATGTTGACATCTACTTCCGCGATGCCAAGGGGGGGAGCATGTTCCGGAGAGCTACCTAAAAAAGTTAAATGACCAGATTACAGCAAAATTCAACTAAAAGAAAAACAACAATATTGTACATACCTTATTTATATAATGATCCTCGTACATGTAGATATACAAAAATTGCCTCTTCAATACTAACTTGATTACCTAAAATTAAATTAATCAAATATAGGGAACGTGATTTACTTACCTGATTTAAAGAAAATCCAAAATAAAATTCACTCAAAATTAAACAAACATAAACACACGAATATAAACACCCGATGACAAATTAACTTGTCAAAATCAGCTGTCTTGGACAACCATATCACCAAGGGCTGCATTATCTACAACAATATCGTAATCTCGTAACACCCTGTGAAGAGAGCCTAACCGCTAGGCACAGGATACCGGAGAGGGTCTCCCGAAAAATGCAAGGGCAAAAAGGTCAACCCGATCTTCCCAGAAAAATTCTGATTGGGATGAGTTGGCCGTTTTCACCACTTTCCGTTGACCCACGAAAGGAGAAAGACATCGAAGAAATTTGCAGCCCTTGGTGAGTGAATTCTATGTATAATATTAACAATTGTTTCTTACAGACTATATGAAAGGTAAGAAAATCGCGTTCCCTATAAATTAGTGAATTTAAATTGTTTAATTTGCATTTTTTTTCTTTTGCCGAATTTAAATAAAGTTTAAAAGTGTAAAAATGTTTAAAAGTTTTAAGTTTTCTGTGAGTTAAAATTTATTGAATTATACATTTTAAATGATG
Source organism: Thereva unica (assembly GCA_949987705.1). NCBI lineage: Eukaryota > Metazoa > Arthropoda > Insecta > Diptera > Therevidae > Thereva > Thereva unica. The sequence goes on from OX465281.1 coordinate 88,844,843, forward strand.
TTTATAAATTTTATAACTTTGCATAAATAGAGGCGAATTATAAAACATTTTTGATGAAAAAAGAATATAGTGCGTTTGATTTTGTGAAGTTAAAACATTGGTTTGCAAGGTCGAGGTTGGCATATATAGGAAATCGTCATACCCGAGACGGCGGCAAAAATTCGGACCCAGGATCGAAACCAGGGCATTTCATTCGTGGCAAATTTGTTTTTTTTTCTCATTTTTTTTGATAAGATAATTTTATTACTTTTGAAAAGATAATTTTCAGGGCAAAATTAATCCGTAAAAACAGCTATCGGAAACAGCCGCTCTCCATACCGCATAGCAATTCGGAAATAAGGACCATAAGGTTAGAAGTTGTTGAACGTCCTTTCCTAAACCCATGTTGTTGTTCGTTTAGGTATGGATCGATAAGAGGAGCAACTGGCCAGTTGCCAGTTCAATTTATAAACACCATTAATTAATTAAATTATGAAATACTTTACTTACAGAGAGCAAAATTCAGGAAAATTTGTGTTTGAAAATACTTATTTTTGGAAAATTTCGGGGGGGTTTCAACCCCTCTGACCCCCCCCCCCCTGGGTACGGCCTTGGCCACACCTTGCGACGCGAAAACGAAAATCTAGCCAAACAGGCTGTTGACTTATGGAGGAGAACCCTACTAGCAGAAGCCGCAACAACTGGGAGGTCCTGGTCGGAGCTGAGAGCTGTCGCGCAAAACAGAGTCCGCTGGAGGGCAACTGTTTCCGTCCTATGTCCCATGAGGGATTAAAGGAGCGCAATGATGCAATGATGATGATTTTAATAATCTCAATAGCATTCTCTGTAGTCTTGAATTTGGCACTTTACATATTTCTTTTTTAAAAATTCCCAACAGTGACTTGTGATTCGTTATCACTGTAATTTCTCTTCCATAAATAAAATAATGGAGCTTTTGACACGCGAATTCAATTTTGTCTATGTGCATCCCTATTAAATTTAATATTGAGACTTTTAGCTCTTTCTACGACCTTGGGCAAAATTTCATCATGCTCCTTTTCGTTTTTTGCTGCTATCAACAAATCATCAATGTAAATATACACTTACAATACCGTTAAAAAAATTTCATTTTGGGCCTGAAAATTTTCGGGGGCCGTTTTTATACCAAATGGTAGTCGTTCAGACCTATACAACCCAAACGGTGTACTAAAAGACCATAACTGACTTGATTTTTCATCTAGTTCTAATTGCCAATATCCTTCTTTTAAGTCTAGGATTTTTTAATATTTTTAGCAAATTTGCCTTACCCTTCAAATAAAATTTTATTTTTCTAATTAAATTCCTTTTTTTCATTAAATTCTTCTAACATTTCCACTATTTTTATTAAATTCATTTCAACAGAAGTTGCTAACCCTAAAATCGGTATTAATCCTTCCTCTAAAATCACAAATTCTAATTCTTTTGTTTGATTTCGTATAACACACTTTATTATTGTTTTTCCTATTGCCCGCAAAATTATACCCGTGAACTTTTCCTTCAAAATTTCTTAAATTTCGATTTCTAAAATTTTTCCAAATTTTTAAAGGCAATACATTAGGTAATATCTGCACGCGAATCTATTTTAAATTGTTTGACCTGTTGTAAAGCCCTAAACATGCATAACGGCGTAATTCTCATTTTCATTCTTTTAAAAACTTTAACTAAATGCACATTCCTAATTTTGCCATTTCCGCCGTTTGTGCAACGTCGTCTTAAAATTATTAAATCTAAAAAACACATCAAATTACATTTGCAAATTCATTAAATTTTGACTCTTATAAAAAGGCACGATTTAGCACGGCACGTTTCGGTGTCGTATTACTTAATTTCTTACTGCATCTACAAAAGCCAAAATCGAGCAGTTGACAAGAAGCCGCGAATCAAGACAGTTATTCAGAATTGGTCGTTTTATTATACCATCATTTTTATGTCATCAAGTTCCTTGAATAAATTTGTATTCTTTTTAAAGAAAAAAACGCTTTTAATCGCACGAAACCCAACAGACCCGGTTCTCTATTTCTGCATGTTCAAACCATGATTTGCATTTTTTATTAACTTTCCAGTAGGAAGTAATTGTAATCGGTCAGAAAATCGAAATCGAAATTTTCAACGTATTTTCATTTTTCAAGGTCCCAATAGCATTTTAAGCATAAAATTGAGAAGAAGTACTATGTATGTGTGTGTGCGTCGTATGTGGTCATTTTTTCCTCCCCGAAATCGTGCGAACCTTAAAAGATATCGATCTCCTTGAGGTGTCGTTCGAAGCGTATTAACGGAAATATGATCTGAAAAGATGCAACAATGATACCGACTTGGTTTGAATGCCGATCGTAGCGTATTACCGAAGTAATACTTTGAAAAGGTTTTCTTAAAATTTGGTCGAGAGATTCTTTTGCTTGAACGTCGGACGTAATTTTTGTACCTGCACGATATCAAGAAAATGTGTTCTGCAAAAATTCTCATAAAATTCGGCCGAGCCGTTTTCCTGTTTAAACGATGCTCATTACTTTTGAACCTGCTTGATATCGCGTAAACCAAAAATGATACTGATTTTTTGAGGTACCGATCGAAGCATATTAACGAAAACATGCTCTGAAGAAAATTTCATAACATTCGATAAAGCCTTTTTTGTTTAAATGCAAAGACTTTGGCTAAAGCTCACAAGGACCTTAAATTGATTAGTTTTGCTAATAAACTCAGTGGAACCAGTTCTAAATCACATTATCTTTTCTGGTTTCAGCAGAGGAAATGCTTTCCATTAAGTCGTCATCTGTCGAAATCCTAGCACTCTTTAAAAATAGTGCAAACATTACGTTACCCTTTACAAACTCAACGAATTTTTCAAACCATAGGCCAGCACTTTTTGGGCGGGGAATTGTTTTCCGAACACGAAAGAAAGGTTTCTTTGTTTACGTTCAAGAAAACTGTCTAAAAAATATTGTGGATTTACCACTAATCGTTCTTTCAACTAGCTTCTCTCAGGATTTCTTTGCACCAGTTCTGGTACTAGCCAACTTCTCACTAGTCCTAAGACTATTACTATTTTCGAAGTAGTTCGTTTTTTAATATTTACATATTATTTAATGTCACAAAATGTTTGTTTTTCGGTATAGGAGTTTCAATAGTCTGAAGAAGCAGGTGTAAGAAATTCGATTTTTTCTTACAAATTGTTATTACTGTTCAATATAAACAGAACTATCCATTCCTAATATTCATCATTCATTATGCTGGGAAGTTGATCGTGTGGACCGAGAGGGTCAAACCCACAACCCAACTAGTTAACTTCCCAGTATAGGAAGTTATTGTAATCGGTACGAAAATCGAAATCGAAAATTTCAACGTATTTTCATCTTTCAAGGTCCCAGGAGCATTTTAAGCAAAAAATTGGGAGGAAGTATGTGTGTGTGTGTATGTGCGTACGGATGTGGTCATTTTTTCCTGCACGATATCACGCGAACCAAAACTGATATCGACTTCGTTGAGGTGTCGTTCGAAGCGTATTAACCGAAATATGATCTGAAAAGATTTTCATGAAATTCGGTCCAGCCGTTTTTTTGTTTAAGCGACGTAAGTGATTTTTGTATCTGCATGATATCGCCCGAACCACGAAAGATATTGACTTACTTGAGGTGCCGTTCGAAGCGTATTAGCGACAATATAATCTGAAAAGATTTTTATAATATTCAGTCCAGCGGTTTTTTGGTTTAAATGACTTAAGTGATTTTTGTACCTGCACGATATCGCGCGAACTATAAAAGATATCGACTTAGTTGACGCCCCGTTCGAAGAGTACTAACCAAAATATGATCTGAAAAGATTTTCATAAAATTCGGTCCAGCCGTTTTTTTGTTTAAGCGACGTAAGTGATTTTTGTACCTGCACGATATCACCCGAACCACGAAAGATATTGACTTACTTGAGGTGCCGTTCGAAGCGTATTAGCGACAATATAATCTGAAAAGATTTTTTATAATATTAGGTCCAGCGGTTTTAGGTAAAATGACTTAAGTGATTTTTGTACCTGCACAATACCGCGCGAACTAAAAACTATATCGACTTCATTGAGGTGCCAAAAAACATTAATACATCATTTTCGTCATCCTAATCTTGTAGTTGCGCACATTTAGTTTGACATTTTAGCGAAAATATTGATAAACAATTGTGACAAATTCTCGGTATTATAGATATATTCTATATTGCCTATTGTTCATTTATTATTAAAATATCCAATCATATATTCAACATCCATCATACTGGGAAGTTGATCGTGTGGACCGAAAGGGTCGAACCCACATCCCAACTAGTTTTCTATTGTACTTATGGTGCCAATGAAAAAACAATCGGATTCTGAATCATCATTGCTAGTTTGTTTAATTTCGCTTACTTGATTTGTTTTGCTATTGCACACTATTGCAAAGTGATTTTTTCGTCCACATTGTTTGCATATTTTTTTTGTACGCTGGGAGGCTTCCGTATGTATGCTTTTGTCCACAATAATTACAATTGATCCAATTTGCTTCCCTAATATTAACTTTATTATATTTTTTTATATTTTCCTTAAGTTTTTTATATCATGATTTTGTCCAAAAAATCTTTTGATTTATATTGCCTTTTATATTATTCAAATGAGAATTAGGGCTACCTGTATACGATCTAGTTATTTTTTAAAGAATATACAGTGGTGTGAAAATTTATAGACTCATACCGTAATTCTCGTTTTTCTTGGGATTGGTAATAAACATTTATGACCGATTTTAACCCAAAATACTACCAACGAAAACTAATTCAGGGAACATCCTTTGGCGGCGTAATTCCCTTTTTTACGGAAATGGTCATTTTAAGCAGTAAAAAACTCAAATTTGACCTGTGAAAAAGTATAAACTCAAGATCTTTACTCAATAATGTTTATTTAAATAATTTATTTAGTATGAAGTGCTTTCTGCATTTTTCCTAATAACGCTTAATAATCGTTGTGGTAGACTACAAATCAGGTTGTTTAAGGTGCTTCCTGCTACCTCATTCCATGCTTCAACAATCCTTTGCTTTAGATCTTGTACATTTTGGATTTCTGGCTTTTCCTGATCGTAAACCTTCCTGGCCAGGATGCCCCATGTGACCACAACGATTATTAAGCGTTATTAGTAAATATGTAGAAAGCTATATAGGTATATATATATATATATATATATATATATATATATATATATATATATATATATACTAGCTGGGACCCGGTGCGCCTACGCTGCACCCATAAGTCAATAGTAAACAATAAAAACCATCCACTGACTTAATATTTTTCGAGATATGAATTTTACACAGATGAAATGCCTCAAAGAACATGGGTCTTGCGTCGGCCGCCATGAATCGGTATATTGAGTCTACTACATTGCTTATTGTATTCTACTTATCATACCCTTCAATTTGATGCCCATGTTGAGGGGGTTGTGAAGAAAGTGGTAATCCGGCCTCTTTAGACGGCCGCCATGGATCTAAAGATATATTTTGTATACTACATTGCTTATTGTATTCTACTTATCATACCCTTTCATTTGATAACCATGTTGAGGTGGTTGTGAAGAAAGTGGTAATTCGGCCTCTTGAGACAGCCGCCATGGATCTAAAGATATATTTTGTATACTACATTGCTTATTGTATTGTACTTAACATACCCTTTCATTTGATACCCATGTTGAGGTGGTTGTGAAGAAAATGGTAATCCGGCCTCTTGAGACGGCCGCCATGGATCTAAAGATATATTTTGTATACTACATTGCTTATTATATTCTACTTAACATACCCTTTCATTTGATACCCATGTTGAGGTGGTTGTGAAGAAAGTGGTAGTCCGGCCTCTTGAGACGGCCGCCATGGATCTAAAGATATATTTTGTATACTACATTGCTTATTGTATTCTACTTATCATACCCTTTCATTCGATACCCATGTCGAGGTGGTTGTGAAGAAAGTGGTACCCCGCCCTCTTGAGACGGCCGCCATGGATCTAAAGATATATTTTGTATACTACATTGCTTATTGTATTGTACTTAACATACCCTTTCATTTGATACCCATGTTGAGGTGGTTGTGAAGAAAATGGTAATCCGGCCTCTTGAGACGGCCGCCATGGATCTAAAGATATATTTTGTATATTACATTGCTTATTGTATTCTACTTATCATACCCTTTCATTTGATACCCATGTCGAGGTGGTTGTGAAGAAAGTGGTACCCCGCCCTCTTGAGACGGCCGCCATGGATCTATAGATATATTTTGTATACTACATTGCTTATTGTATTCTACTTAACATACCCTTTCATTTGATACCCATGTTGAGGTGGTTGTGAAGAAAGTGGTAATCCGGCCTCTTGAGACGGCCGCCATGGATTTAAAGATATATTTTGTATACTACATTGCTTATTGTATTCTACTTATCATACCCTTTCATTTCATACCCATGTCGAGGTGGTTGTGAAGAAAGTGGTACCCCGCCCTCTTGAGACGGCCGCCATGGATCTAAAGATATATTTTGTATACTACATTGCTTATTATATTCTACTTAACATACCCTTTCATTTGATACCCATGTTGAGGTGGTTGTGAAGAAAGTGGTAGTCCGGCCTCTTGAGACGGCCGCCATGGATCTAAAGATATATTTTGTATACTACATTGCTTATTGTATTCTACTTATCATACCCTTTCATTTGATACCCATGTCGAGGTGGTTGTGAAGAAAGTGGTACCCCGCCCTCTTGAGACGGCCGCCATGGATCTAAAGATATATTTTGTATACTACATTGCTTATTATATTCTACTTAACATACCCTTTCATTTGATACCCATGTTGAGGTGGTTGTGAAGAAAGTGGTAATCCGGCCTCTTGAGACGGCCGCCATGGATATAAAGATATATTTTGTATACAACATTGCTTATTGTATTCTACTTATCATACCCCTTCATTTGATACCCATGTCGAGGTGGTTGTGAAGAAAGTGGTACCCCGCCCTCTTGAGACAGCCGCCATGGATCTAAAGATATATTTTGTATACTACATTGCTTATTGTATTCTACTTATCATACCCTTTCATTTGATACCCATGTCGAGGTGGTTGTGAAGAAAGTGGTACCCCGCCCTCTTGAGACGGCCGCCATGGATCTAAAGATATATTTTGTATACTACATTGCTTATTGTATTCTACTTATCATACCCTTTCATTTGATACCCATGTCGAGGTGGTTGTGAAGAAAGTGGTACACCGCCCTCTTGAGACGGCCGCCATGGATCATTTTAGTTTCAATAGCGTCATGGCCTACCTATTGTTTGACAGCTGCGTAAATTTGAAATTTTCATTAAATGTAATGATTCAATTTAATGACAATTTTACATTTGTCAAACAATAGGTAGGCCATGAAGCTATTGAAACTAAAATGAAGTGAAAATTCCTAAAATTACCATTTTTGTTTGGATTTTGCAGCTGTTTTTTTGGTTAAAGGTATAAAAAATAGCCTACGACCTATTCTCAGACCTACCAAATATACACCAAAAATTTCATGCAAATTGGTCAACCCGTTTCGGAGGAGTACGGTAACAAACACTGTGACACGAGATTTTTATAGATATAGATATATATCTATAGATATATATATATATATATATATATATATATATATATATATATATATATATATATACTAGCATAAAACCCGCGTGCCTTGCAACGCCTTTAAAAACTGGTTATTATGTGCAATGTTTTCCTTAAAAAAAACCAACAAAAAAGTCAGCTGTTATTATCCCTAAAAAGGGTTTATTATAGTGCATTTTTTTAATAAATATGGTAAACAAATTGCTGCGAATATCACCTCTGCTTAACAAATCTGCAAGTTTTGAAGCAGAGATTGGCATGTATATGTCATCAAGAAAAGTGACATTTTAGGGTTTGACGAACGTTCGTTAAGTTTGTTCGCCTATTTACGTGGATGTAAGAAATTATGAAGCAATCACAAATGAATAATAAATAAAGTGAATTTCGAGTCATTCATTTCTACGTGATTATAGGGATGCACTGTCAAAATTTCAGCCCTTCAGCTTCAGAGGTTTGGGTTAACCCCATTTCATCCCCTTTGGGGGTGCATTTCGAGAAATCGCCTCTTAGTGGATGTCCACGTCATTATAGGGATGCACTGTCCAAATTTCAACCCTGTAGCTCCAGTAGTTTGGTAACCCCATTTCACCCCTTTATGGGATGAATTTCGAAAAATCGCTTCTTAGTAAATGTCCACTTCATTATAAATATGCACTGTCAAAATTTCAGCCGTTTAGCTCCAGCGGTTTGGCTTAACCCCATTTAACCCCCTCAGGGGATGAATTTCGAAAAATCGTTTCTTAATGGATGTCCACGTCATTAAGGGGATGCACTGTTCAAAATTTCAGCCCTATAGCTCCAGCGGTTTGGGCAAACCCCATTTTACCCTCTTAGGGGATAAATTTCGAAAAATTGCCTTATAGTGGATGTCCACTCCATTATAGGGATGCACTGTTAAAATTTCAGCCCTATAACTTTAGCGGTTCGGATAAACCCCGTTTCACCCCCTTAGGGGATAAATTTTGAAAAATCGCTTCTTAGTGGATGTTCACGCCATTATAGGGATGCACTGTCCAAATTTCAGCCCTATAGCTCCAGCGGTGTGGGTAAACCCCATTTCACCCCCTTAGGGGATGAATTTCGAAAAATCGCTTCTTAGTGGATGTCCACGCCGTTATAGGGATGCACTGTCAAAATTTCAGCCCTATAGCTTCAGCGGTTTCTAAAAACCCCGTTTCACACCCTTAGGGGATGAATTTCGAAAAATTGCTCTTTAGTGGATTACTGGATGTAAACGTCATTATAGGGATGCACTGTCTAAATTTCAGCCCTATAGCTTTAGCGGTTTGTAAAAACCCCATTTCACACCCTTAGGGGATGAATTTCGAAAAATCGCTCTTTAGTGGATGTCCACGTCATTATAGGGATCCACTGTTAAAATTTCAACCCTATAGCTCCAGCGGTTTGGATAAACCCCATTTCACCCCCTTAAGGGATGAATTTCGAAAAATCGCTTTATAGTGGATGTCCACTCCATTATAGGGATGCACTGTCCAAATTTCAACCCTATAGCTCCAGCGGTTTGGATAAACCCCATTTCACCCCCTTAGGGGATGAATTTCGAAAAATCGCTTTTTAGTGGATGTCCACGCCATTATAGGGATGCACTGTCAAAATTTCAGCCCTTTAGCTCCAGCGGTTTAGGTTGTGCGTTGTCTGTCAGTCAGTTACTTTTTATACAATAGAAAAAAAAAGTAAAGATAAAAATCCCCTCACAACTTATTGAACCCCATTTCACCCCCTTAAACCCTTTTTTTCTCCATAAAAAGTAGCCTATGTCCGTCTCCAAGGTCTAAACTATGTCTGTAGCAAATTTCATTAAAATCGGTTTAGTGGTTTAGGCGTGAAAGCGTCACAGACAGACAGACAGACAGACAGAGTTACTTTCGCATTTATAATATTAGTAAGGATATATATATATATATACATATATTGATTATGAATCACTTGTTTAATATCACACGATTTGTGTTTTAGAGCACGAGCATACTTTGGTTTTTTCACCAGGGACCTTCAGTAATGATAAACGCAGATCCCGGAAATTGGCTATCTCGATATGGAAGGAAGAGAAAACGGCAAGATCACTGAACTTTGGGTTCGGTGATCGAAGAAGTGTTCCGATCGATCGTTATTGATCGTGTTTATCGTTTTCGGAATATTTTGTGTGACTTTGCGTAAAACTTAGTAATTAGCGGTCACCACACGGTTTTTATTTCAAATTAAAATAATTGAAAAATAATTTTGAATGTAAAGTGAAACAGCCAGTATATGGGAACAACCTTTCGAAATGTAAAAAGCGTGCCTCGCTAACGAAAAGTACGATAGTCAGAGTCGTGATCATTTTTTACCTCTTTTACTCGTCTCAAACCGAAATAAAAACTTGCTGGGTTGTGGGTTTGACCCCTTCGGTCCACACGAATAACTTCCCAGTATGATGAACAAAGATGGAATAAACTGACTTCTTACAAAATAGTTATACGTTTAGCACTAGTGGAAAATTGGCTAGTATCAGAACTGATGACAAAGCAATCCCGAGAGAAGCTAGTTCAAATAACTATAATAGAGGTAAATCCACAAGATTTTTCTAGAGAGAATTTGTTTTTTCTGAACGTTAGCAAACAAACATTTCCTCCGTATTTCGTTCGCTGCACTAAACCGGGTGTTCAAATACGTATTGAGCGGGCTGAAGCACCATTGACAAACTGAGACGCGAATGACTTCATTTGGAAATTCCAAAGGTTTCTGGAGACATTAGCAAAACTGTAACTGTTAAGTATAGATTTTTTCAAATGTCTTGACATCTGGCGCATGTTGGGGCAAAAAGTTCTAAAAACAGCTCAAAAGCTTAAGATAATTTCTCTTCCTCTCTGATTGAGAAATTAAGCTCTATAAATGAAGACCAAAGGCGCACGAGTTACATGTTCTACATGCAACACGTGCCGGAAATCAACCAGACGTGCTGACCAAATCAATTAATAACATTTTTCTTGAATTTCCCAACTTTTAAATTTCCAATTAATTTGCCGAATAAGCAATCCCATAGCCCAATTGTAATTTATTCACAATAAGCAATTTTGATCCATTTTTAAAGTATCATTTTTTAATGTAAAATAAAGGGAGCTCAGTTCTGATTCAAACTCAAAAGAATAAAGTCGATTTTAATAATTGTGAAAATATCAATAAAGAAAATTTGTAACGTTTTAAATTTAGTATTTTTTTTTATCTTGTCGTGTCTCGAGTTTTATTGCTCACGCAAAAGAATTATCAGCAATTCACATATAATTTCTGACACCATGTGGGATATACGAGGTGTGACAATTAAGTAATGAGCCTGCTTTGTTCGTTTACTTTGGTCTGATAAAGTTTTCTGGCAAAAACTTTATGAGAGTGGGGGTAAAATTTGCTAAAGGTAAGCGAACGGGTTTCGGGTGGAAACTTTATCGGACATAGTTTTGACATTTCTAAAAATATTTACTGTATTTATTTATTTGTTCTAGAGTTTTAATAATTATTAAAAAAAATGATAGATAATAACATTTTGAATGTAATTTTGTGCGAAAGTGATGAAACCAGTTCAAGTGAAGAAGAATTTGACACTATTATAGAGAGTGCAATACATTTATTGGACAGTGATGAAATTAATGATTCTGTAGAAGCAATTTTATTGCTGGCTGCACAAGAACCTATAAGAAGAAGGAACTGTATCAATTTTTATTATGGAAATTGTTGTTTCCAAATACACCGATGTAAATTTAGGAAACATTTTAGAATTTCCCCAAAACTTTTTAGCGCTATCTCAACGGTATTCGGAAAATCCGAAATATATTCGCTACTGAGAAAGGACAAAAAAACTTCCCCAGAAAAACACATTCTGGTATTCCTCTGGTTTGCTGGGCATGAAGCTGCATGATTCAGAGATATCGCAGACCGTTTTGATTTGTCCATTTCCACAATTTCGGCAATAATCACCAGAGCAACAGTATTTTTAAGCAACACTTCGCCCCGTGTGATTAAATGGCCTAACGAAGAAGCAATAAAAGAAACTGCGGAATATTTTATAAAGTCTGGTTTTCCTAATATTATTGGTAAATATAATTTGTGTGAAAATAATAATACGATATTAATTGAAAGTTTAATCTGTTTAGGAGCAATCGACGGCACTCACATAAACATTGAACCACCGGCTAGAGGTAGGGACAGCTACATAAATAGGAAGGGAAGATGGAGTATACAGTTACAAGCTATAGCAGATCACAACAGAAAATTTATTAATATTTTCGTTGGATTTCCAGGCTCTACGCACGATAGCCGTGTTTTGAAAAATTCATATATGTATATATATCCAAAAATAAAGAAAAAATGTGGAGGTAAAGGTATAACAATGTATTATTTTGTATATCACTTACATATTCATTTGCAGATTATATAATACTGGGAGACTCTGCATATCCTCTAATGGAAAATTTAATGACGCCGTATCGTGACAATGGACATTTAAATGAGCGACAGAAAAATTATAAAAAAAAAACTAAGTTCCTGCAGGGTAGTTGTGGAGCATACTTTCGGTACCCTGAAGCAACGGTTTAGGCAGCTATACGGATGTAAATTGCGTGGAGTTCGGAAACTCAATCATTTCATTCGTGCGTGCTGTGTGTTACACAATTTAGCGGATGAAGATGATTGCCATTTATTCAACCTCAAATTGTTCAGAGTTATACGGATAATGAAGAAGAAGCTCCATTTGAGCAACCAGATAGCAATCGGGCAAAAATCCGAAGAAATGAAATAGCTTGGTTACTTCAAAATTAAATATATTTATATAAAAATATATAAAATCTATGGTTTTTTGTTAATACTACCAATCAATGTTTTCAATAAATCATTTTTTTCGGCTAAAAGTTTCTGTTTTTTTAATTCCCGTTTGTTTTTTGTTTTATAGCTTCTTTAAGGATGCTCACTACTTCTTCACGATAACTTTTTGTTTCAATCGCTTCCTGCTTCCTCTGTTCGTGTAAAGCATCTAATTGGTCTGCGACCGACATTTTCCTTTTCTTTATCTTCGATGTACTTCCAGAACCTTTAGTAGGAAAAAAGATATATAAATGATGTAAAAATGCCTTAATTTATTTACTTGTATTTGAAGAATCATGCTCCCCCGCATTTTCCGTATTTTCTCCTAGCAGAGTTGCATCAATGTCCTCGTCTCCCAACAGATGCTCCGGATTTACGGCAGCATTTTCTTCAAGCATTTCTCCCAGTTCTCTGAAAGATAGTTAAGGTTTATTAAAATAAAATATATTGCTAAACACAAACTATACTTTTCGAATGGGCAAGTGAGCCTTGCTCTTCCAGTTTAATTATTGTTGCATTTTACATCCTTGAACCGTCTTTCCAGTGCACGATATTTATTCTCGATCTGGGTACTCAAATAATTGTACCCAGCTTCATTTAACTTTTCTTGGATCGCCACCCACATTTTCTTTTTGGTTTTTAATTTGCTGCACTTTCCGACCTTAGGTTTCATCTCAGCGACAAGACTTAGCAGCAATTTAGTGGCACTCTCCAGCCATGAAGTTTTCGCGTCCTCATTGACATCCACTTCATTGTGAACCTGAAAATTTGCAAATATTTCAATTCCCAATACATATGCCCATGGAATTATAATATACACATTACCTGTTGTTCTGTGTTCTGAACTTCTTCATTTTGCTGCTCTTCGTCCGTTCGTAAAATATATGGATCCTGCGCGCATTGTGATATCACAATATTGTCAGAACTGGGAAATAATTCCTGGAGTTTCTGTGGGTCTTAAATAGAAAATTTATTTTTAACAACTCTTCGTTGACCTATATAATTAACCTACCATTTTTTAAACACGCGAAAGTCCTAGGAGAGCATTCAATTTGAATGTTGGTGGCTTGATTCTGCTCCATTTTTTTATAAATATTAATAAATTTGTGAAATAAATACTTTCTTCACGCATATATTTCAATTTATTAATTATTAAAAAACTCCCAAATTATTTATTTATTTTAAAACACACTTTATTAATTCACTTTTAAAAAAATTACTTATAAAAACAACTTTTCATCAAACGATGCTTGTCATTTCTGAACTGTCAACGAATAAAATTTGACATAACAATTTAACCATAGGAAATTTCGTGGGTAGAAAGTTCAGGAAAATTTATGCCTGGGGAAGCGAAATTTCCCCTGTCCAGAAAGTAAACGAACGGGTTTTGGGATAAAGTTTTATAAAACTTTATAAAACTTTAAGTAAACGAACAAAGCTTATATTGCCGCGATTGTGGTAACCCTGCGACCTTGAAATTCCCTTTGCCTTCTCTCGGCATCCTTCCCCTCTCTATTGATATATTTGCCATCGCTCTAGCTTGTTTAGTTCGCCTGCTCTGTCGTGTTGAGTAAACGTGTGTTCGTGGTGCTCGTCACGAAAATGGCAAAACGAAATCAAAAACAACGCGTCGCGATAAAATTTTGCGTCAAATTGGGCGAAACAGCTTCGGAAACGTATTGTAAAAGTGCATGGTGATAGTGCTCTTAGTCGTGCCCAGGTGTCTCGATGGCATAAAGAGTTTAAGGAGGGGCGTGAAAGCGTGGAAGACGAGGCGCGGAGCGGAAGACCAGTCGAGGTGGGGACTGCTAGTACATGGAAATGATACTTTAACATTGCAAAAATGCAGGAGAAAGTTTTATTTTTGGGATGTGTAGCGGGGGTCAGTGTGAGCTTAGGTTTGAGTTTTCGGGATTCTAACCCCCCCCCCCCATTTGGCCGCCATCATGCCGCCACGCCTGACGCCAAGGTGCCTAGTATTGCGGATGTTACAGGAACAGGAGTGGCTGATTATAAGGTGCCTGAGGATACTCACCTATCAACCCTGGGCTCAAACGACCCTCTTTTCTTATCCTCTGAGGTAACTTCTCAGGCGTTCCTTCGCCGTCAAGGACGGTGGACGAACTGGTTGACTTTGCCCAGCTTCTTTCGGTAGGAGATGATATTACCCTCACACCGGAAGAAGACGAGGCTGATATAACGGTGATCGAGATTGAACCCACTACTCCCAACCACGATGCATCCGCCAGCCTATGCTTACGCCTTTCAAAGGCTGATTTAGATGTCGTCCTGATACAAGAGTCTTGGATTGTCCGGGGCCTTGTATGCGGAATCAGGACTCCTAAATACAGGTTCCTGTATCTCAGAAATGGGGAAGGTAAGCCAAGAACCTGTTTAATTGTTAAAAATGACCTTAACGCTTTAATGTTGTCTAAATTTAGCAACGCTGATAATGTACTGGCCTGCTTGGACAACAGGAAAGGCGGTAGGGCTACGTGGATTGGATCTGTCTACCTACCATATGAGGGAAATTTGGACAGTTCCAGTATCTTTGTTGCGACAAAAGAAGCTAGTCATGGAGCCATCCTCATCATTGGATGTGATGCGAATGCTCACAACACCGTTGGGGGCAGCTCTGATACAAATGTAAGAGGTGAGTTGCTTTTTGAATTATTACTTCAACATAATCTCTTGCTATGCAATAGGGGAAATGAACCTACGTTCATCACAAGGGTAAGACAAGAAGTCTTGGATATTACTCTTGTTTCCCCAGACCTGCTCAACCGTGTGGAAACCGTGGGAGGCTCTCGACTGGTTGAAGATAAAGAGTATATCTCTATCGGATAGCTAAGCGGCCCTCAAGGCTCTTAACCTTAACTCTTCTGAACTGCCGCAGGGCTCTGTGTGAGACTGCCACTCAGTTTGATATAACACTGTGTTGGGTTCCTGGACACAGTGGGATTAGGGGAAACTGTAGGGCAGATGAGCTTGCTAGAAAGGACACCCCACTTAACCCGAATGGGAATGCCCTTAGGCACCTATAAACTAGCTTAGCTCGAGCTGGGCTGAGATGGACCACAGCAATGGTTTGTCGCACTCTTCATTCAATGTGGCCAACTTTGGACGCAAAGCGTTCAAAATCTCTTGTTCAGTTGAACAAAAAGGAGATAAGTCATGTGGTAAAGGTGCTGATTGGTCACTGTGTCTTTGGCTTACACGCCGAAAGATTAGGACTTCCCCACAACGGCTTATGCAGAAGTTTTGGTAATGAAAAAGAGGAAGAAACTGTCTCCCATCTTCTCTGTACATGTCCCGCCCTAGCAAGGAGAAGAGGGAGCTTCCTTGGCTCACCTTTCCTTGATGGATTGAGCGAGCTGCAAAATATTGGTGTCTCTAGACTCTGTCGCTTTATCAAAAGCTCAAAATGGCTTGAAATTTCCTGAACTATGTCCCAACACTAAAATAGCATCACAATGGGCCCAATAGCGTGCCTAAGTGGGCTCCCTAGTAGGGCCAGCCATTTCAACCTAACCTATGTTACAACTTTTTTAATATTCGATGATAAAAAATTGTGTACTACGGGAACAACAGACACCTAACCTAACATATTCAAAATCGTCCTCATAGATTTTGCTAGGCAGGGATTAGACGATCTGTGCAGAACTTCATGCTGAATATATATATACATATATTGATTATGAATCACTTGTTTAATATCACACGATTTGTGTTTTAGAGCACGAGCATACTTTGGTTTTTTCACCAGGGACCTTCAGTAATGATAAACGCAGATCCCGGAAATTGGCTATCTCGATATGGAAGGAACAGAAAACGGCAAGATCACTGAACTTTGGGTTCGGTGATCGAAGAAGTGTTCCGATCGATCGTTATTGATCGTGTTTATCGTTTTCGGAATATTTTGTGTGACTTTGCGTAAAACTTAGTAATTAAGTTTGAACGCGGTCACCACACGGTTTTTATTTCAAATTAAAATAATTGAAAAATAATTTTGAATGTAAAGTGAAACAGCCAGTATATGGGAACAACCTTTCGAAATGTAAAAAGCGTGCCTCGCTAACGAAAAGTACGATAGTCAGAGTCGTGATCATTTTTTACCTCTTTTACTCGTCTCAAACCGAAATAAAAACTTGCTGGGTTGTGGGTTTGACCCCTTCGGTCCACACGAATAACTTCCCAGTATGATGAACAAAGATGGAATAAACTGACTTCTTACAAAATAGTTATACGTTTAGCACTAGTGGAAAATTGGCTAGTATCAGAACTGATGACAAAGCAATCCCGAGAGAAGCTAGTTCAAATAACTATAATAGAGGTAAATCCACAAGATTTTTCTAGAGAGAATTTGTTTTTTCTGAACGTTAGCAAACAAACATTTCCTCCGTATTTCGTTCGCTGCACTAAACCGGGTGTTCAAATACGTATTGAGCGGGCTGAAGCACCATTGACAAACTGAGACGCGAATGACTTCATTTGGAAATTCCAAAGGTTTCTGGAGACATTAGCAAAACTGTAACTGTTAAGTATAGATTTTTTCAAATGTCTTGACATCTGGCGCATGTTGGGGCAAAAAGTTCTAAAAACAGCTCAAAAGCTTAAGATAATTTCTCTTCCTCTCTGATTGAGAAATTAAGCTCTATAAATGAAGACCAAAGGCGCACGAGTTACATGTTCTACATGCAACACGTGCCGGAAATCAACCAGACGTGCTGACCAAATCAATTAATAACATTTTTCTTGAATTTCCCAACTTTTAAATTTCCAATTAATTTGCCGAATAAGCAATCCCATAGCCCAATTGTAATTTATTCACAATAAGCAATTTTGATCAATTTTTAAAGTATCATTTTTTAATGTAAAATAAAGGGAGCTCAGTTCTGATTCAAACTCAAAAGAATAAAGTCGATTTTAATAATTGTGAAAATATCAATAAAGAAAATTTGTAACGTTTTAAATTTAGTATTTTTTTTTTATCTTGTCATGTCTCGAGTTTTATTGCTCACGCAAAAGAATTATCAGCAATTCACATATAATTTCTGACACCATGTGGGATATACGAGGTGTGACAATTAAGTAATGAGCCTGATAATAGCTTTGTTCGCTTACTTTGGTCTGATAAAGTTTTCTGGCAAAAACTTTATGAGAGTGGGGGTAAAATTTGCTAAAGGTAAGCGAACGGGTTTCGGGTGGAAACTTTATCGGACATAGTTTTGACATTTCTAAAAATATTTACTGTATTTATTTATTTGTTCTAGAGTTTTAATAATTATTAAAAAAAATGATAGATAATAACATTTTGAATGTAATTTTGTGCGAAAGTGATGAAACCAGTTCAAGTGAAGAAGAATTTGACACTATTATAGAGAGTGCAATACATTTATTGGACAGTGATGAAATTAATGATTCTGTAGAAGCAATTTTATTGCTGGCTGCACAAGAACCTATAAGAAGAAGGAACTGTATCAATTTTTATTATGGAAATTGTTGTTTCCAAATACACCGATGTAAATTTAGGAAACATTTTAGAATTTCCCCAAAACTTTTTAGCGCTATCTCAACGGTATTCGGAAAATCCGAAATATATTCGCTACTGAGAAAGGACAAAAAAACTTCCCCAGAAAAACACATTCTGGTATTCCTCTGGTTTGCTGGGCATGAAGCTGCATGATTCAGAGATATCGCAGACCGTTTTGATTTGTCCATTTCCACAATTTCGGCAATAATCACCAGAGCAACAGTATTTTTAAGCAACACTTCGCCCCGTGTGATTAAATGGCCTAACGAAGAAGCAATAAAAGAAACTGCGGAATATTTTATAAAGTCTGGTTTTCCTAATATTATTGGTAAATATAATTTGTGTGAAAATAATAATACGATATTAATTGAAAGTTTAATCTGTTTAGGAGCAATCGACGGCACTCACATAAACATTGAACCACCGGCTAGAGGTAGGGACAGCTACATAAATAGGAAGGGAAGATGGAGTATACAGTTACAAGCTATAGCAGATCACAACAGAAAATTTATTAATATTTTCGTTGGATTTCCAGGCTCTACGCACGATAGCCGTGTTTTGAAAAATTCATATATGTATATATATCCAAAAATAAAGAAAAAATGTGGAGGTAAAGGTATAACAATGTATTATTTTGTATATCACTTACATATTCATTTGCAGATTATTTAATACTGGGAAACTCTGCATATCCTCTAATGGAAAATTTAATGACGCCGTATCGTGACAATGGACATTTAAATGAGCGACAGAAAAATTATAAAAAAAAACTAAGTTCCTGCAGGGTAGTTGTGGAGCATACTTTCGGTACCCTGAAGCAACGGTTTAGGCAGCTATACGGACGTAAATTGCGTGGAGTTCGGAAACTCAATCATTTCATTCGTGCGTGCTGTGTGTTACACAATTTAGCGGATGAAGATGATTGCCATTTATTCAACCTCAAATTGTTCAGAGTTATACGGATAATGAAGAAGAAGCTCCATTTGAGCAACCAGATAGCAATCGGGCAAAAATCATACGCTGACGAAAGCGAATGGCTAGTGTGTAATGGAATATGCGATAACTTATTCCATGCGTCATGCATCGGACTTTCCCGCACAGCCATAAAAAGCCTCAAAGAATATCGGAAAGTTTTTAAATTCTACTGTGTAGACTGCAAGTCTATAGACTTATCGCATATCTTGTTGGCAATTAAGTCCAACAACGATAATTTAATAACTTTAACCGAAACCGTCAACGATATGAAAGCCCGCAGCGATAAGACGCTCAACATGGTCAAAAGCTCCCACCAACGGCTGGAAAACATCGATGAGCTTTCTTCCGCAATTGATCGTATCGAGACGAATTATGACACCAGTTCAAATAATTTTGAAATGATTAAATGCCGGCTGGACACTTTATCCAACAAAGATGATATGTCCAGCAAATCGATCGACGACTTTTCAAAATTAATGAAATTTGAACTGAGTACGATCAACTCAAGCATTAAAAAACTAAAGTTAAATATGGAAAATAATGCTTGCCCAGACAACAACAACCAGGAGCTCACTATTTTGCTATCCAAAATCGGCGACCTCCTCGAAAAGTCCCCCCTCGAGCACAAAATCTCGGAGCTTAAAATGGATTTAAAGACTCAATTGGATCATGTGGAGTCGGAATTATACATCCTGAGATCATCGCTGAAAAATAGTGAAGTAGAACTTCCGGTGCTCAAAGTAACTGCATCTGCGAACGCTGGCCTGAATGAGCGGAGAATATCTCTCTATGAAGAATTGGAGAATTATCGCCTGCAAAGCAACAACAACAATAGCCGCGGGGATTTTACATTAGGTCATCCCAATTTAACGGAGAACCTTTTCAACCAGACCACATCCATCTCGTCAAGACCATCCCTGTATTTGCCACCGATGCACTTACCTGAGCCTACTGTTGTAAAGTTTGGCACAACATGGACAACAGCCGAATGGGATACAAGACTTCAAAGAATCAGCGCACATAACAAGGTTCAGAAAAAGAAGAAAACTGAGGAAAATAAAGTATCTGTAAAATCCAAAAGAAGGACGGTCATTACAAAGGCTCCAATCGAAGGACCATGCACCTCGTCAGTTGATGTGTCAACATATCACCTCAAAGGTGCACCAGCACAAGCAGATCCATCCTGGGTGCAGAACTTTTTCAAAAAAAAATTCTCGGTAAATCTGCTTCACTGTGAACCAATTCTCCCGCGTAAACCCAAAGTGCTGAAATATAGAAATTTCAAGCTGGTTATGCCAACAAAATATGAGTGGCTGTTCCTAAACTCCACAACAGACATCTTCAGGTGGAATAATCTCGCGTTGTGTCTCTGGAAGGATAGGTTAAGTAATAGATCTAAAAGTAAGTTAGCTACTACTAAAAATAAGCCAAATAAAAAACCTCCTAGTTTTAACACTAACATTAAAACTAACACCACCCCGTCCTCAGCTCCTTACTCATATCCTAACCCTAATAATATTAATTCTAATAAAAATAACTATGAATGCACCTCAAACTACGCGCCAACTTCATCCTCTACTGTCCCGCGGTCTTCTAGTAATAACCGAAGCCTTAAAACTAATCCGACTACTAACTATAATACTAATACAACCACTACTGCACCCAGCACATCCTCCAACTTCCCCACGCCAAGTAATAACAGAAATCCACAGACTACTTATCCTAATTTTTCACGCAGCCACATTGTCGTCGGTGGTCGTTCCTTTGCCGATGTCAGCGAGGCCCTTACAAGCAATCAGTCTCCACTAAACCCGCAGCCTACTGTCGGTACAAACACACTAATACCGGCCGTTTCCCGTAGCCACATTATCGTAGGCGGTCATTCTTATGCCGATGTGAACGAAATTCCTAACAACAACCCTTCTATCATTATCTCGGAACCAAGTACAGCCACCAATAATACATCGATCCAGGCAGGTTCTTCTAAAAATATCATTACAGCCGTCAAACCTCACTTCTTGGACCCTTTACAACCTCCGGTTGTGAAAAACACTTTGATTTCTGCAGATTCCCCAGATGGTCGGTACTTACTTTCTCGTCTTAGAGAAAGTAGGATCTACGATAACGTAAGACTCTTTCTAGCTTATATGCACGATAAACCCGACTCTACATGCATTAATGGTAAGACCAGGACGAGCCTCTTAATTTCGATCCAGCAAGAAGGTCTTCCTACGGATCGTAACACTCTGCTCAAACTATATACTACGTATCATGAGCAATATCAGGTAACGTCCCAACAAGTAAGCAATGATCTCTCCAGTTATGCTTCGCATGTAAGATCACTACATGTATCTCAGCTGCAAAAAAGCCGTGATGAAATGACTAGATATTATCGCCCCTAACTAGCCACCTCACCAACAGACATCCAAATCTCAATTAACCCAAACCCTCGCGCGGACATAAGGCTCTTTTATCACAATTGTAGTGGTATGAGAGGTAAAATTAACAATCTTTTTATTGACTCAAAATCGTGTAATTTCAATGTCCTTGTAATCACAGAAACATGGTTAAACGATACATTTCTAAATGAGGAGATCTTAGACTGCAATTGGACAATATATAGATGTGATAGAGACTACAACGCCACCGGTCTCTCAAGAGGGGGAGGTGTTCTTATTGCAGTCAAAGTATCTTTAAATAGTGAACTGATCAAGACTGATCGTGCACACTCATTTGATCATGTTTTCATACGAGTCAAATCGGACAACAGACATATCGTTATCGGCACGTTCTACATACCCCCAAACTCTGACGAATCTGAATATGACGATTTATTACATATTTTAGATGATATTAATAACTCCCTACGAGAAAGCGATGAAATTTTCGTTTTAGGAGATTTTAACCGCCCTAATATCTCATTCACTCCTGACGTGGAAGATAATAATTTACTTCCGATCAATGTCATAAATTCTATCGATATAAAGCTTATCGACACTTTTTATGGCAACGGTCTACACCAAATTATCAGAACCCCTAATTCTTCTGGAAAATGGTTAGACCTAATTTTCACTAATTCACATGAGGAGCTAAACCTTCTGCCTGCTTCGCCTGAGGAAAACCTATTCAGCAATTCTGTCCACCACTCCGCATGGATCTTAGAGATTAATTTCACAATCTCTAAACACAGCACTTCATACAATAATTCAATTATTTATGATTTTAAGAATGCGAACTTTAACAGCATCAGCTTCGAATTATCTCTAGTTGACTGGGAAAATAGGCTATTGGGTAATGATATTGACGAGATAGTGTCTTCATTTTACACTATTATTTTCAACATTATTGACAAATATGTGCCCAGAATCAAAAAAAGGGATAAATTATCTGAACCATGGCTGGATAAAAATATTCGAAAACTTCGTAATCAGAGAAATAAATTATATAAACTGATTAGGAACAACCCTAATGTAGATGCGGAACAGAAATTAGCATACACTAGGTTAGCCTCAGAATTTACTCTTAGGTCGCGTGAGGCCTATACAACATATCTTGACTCTGTCGGGGATAACATTATTCAGAATCCTAGAAAATTTTTCGATTTCGTTAACATAAAACGAAAGACCTTAGGCTATCCAACGACTATGACAAACGGCAGAAAACAATCTTCATGTCCCCAAGAAATTTGCAACATGTTTGCTGACAAATTCATTGAAGTCTTTTGCCCCAAGTCTAATGTAGTACACACTGACCCAGTAAATACGCGCAATCACACTAGAATTTCTATAACTGATTTATCTCTATCCCTTGACGATGTAATGACCGGTATAAACAATCTCGACATCAATAAAGGTCCTGGTCCTGACAACCTGCCTCCTTTGTTTTTGCAGGGCTGTTCAAATCAAATCTTGGTTCCCCTCCATATTATCTTCAACAAATCATTATCGACAGGAAAGTTCCCTAAGATATGGAAAAAATCCTATCTTACTCCGATCCATAAAACATCTAATAAGCACTCGGTGGAAAACTACAGGGGTATTGCCATCTTATCAACTATTCCTAAACTCTTCGAGAAACTTGTTTACGATAAGATTGCCCCTCTAATCGACCCATGTCTTAATGAACAGCAACATGGTTTCAGAAAGGGACGATCGACTACTACAAACCTTATGATTCTAACCTCCAATCTACTATGTGCTATGGAGAAGGGTCATCAAATAGATACGGTCTATACTGACTTCAGCAAAGCCTTCGATCGCGTTGATCACTATATTTTAAGTAAAAAACTACTAAAATTTGGAATATCAGGTCCTGCCCTGGAATGGATTAAATCATATCTCGACAACAGAACTCAAGTTGTCAGATTCCAAGGATTTCTGTCAAAAGAAATCTCAGTAACTTCCGGGGTCCCTCAGGGTAGCCATCTAGGCCCTCTGTTATTCAATATATTTATCTCAGACCTGTCGGATACACTGGAAAATATTCCGCATCTCTTCTATGCCGACGACCTCAAAATTTATAATGTCATAAGGTCCCCGATCGATGTTACTTTCTTTCAAACAAAGCTAAACGCGTTGCAAGACTGGTGTACTACCAATACATTAGAACTAAACATCAGCAAATGTCATGTTATTACCTTCTCCCGCAAAAGAATCACCCAGCTACAGGAATATTATCTCAACGACAAGGCATTAGACCGTGTCGATCAAGTTGTAGATCTAGGTATTGTTCTAGACAATAAATTAAATTTCAACTTGCACTACGATAATATTGCTGCGAGAGCCAACAAGCTTCTGGGCTTTATAAAGAGAAGAGCCCGAGAATTCAATAACGTTCGGGTCACAAAAACTCTTTTCTGTTCGCTCGTCCGCCCTATCTTGGAATATGCGTGCCCGATCTGGGACCCTATATTCCAGGTAAGCAGCAGTAGGTTGGAATCAATACAGAAAAAATTTCTCCTCTTCGCTCTGAGAAACCTACACGACCCGCGCGACTATTTCAACTTACCGCCCTACACAGACAGACTCAAGAAGTTAGAACTCATGCCGCTGTCACATCGGAGGAAAGTGCTTATCTCGTGCTTAACTTTGGACGTCCTAAACGATAACGTTAAGGTGCAGTTGCTGTCCGATAGAATCAAGTTCAATACCGAAGTTCGTCACAATAGGCATACCAAAATGCTTAAAGAATACCCTCATCGGACCGAATATGCAAAGAACGAACCCGTCAACAGATGTTGTATGACTTTTAACAGCCATAGTGCTTGCTTCTCACCCCACATTAAAAAAACATCCTTTAAACAAAAAATTATATCCCTTCTAACATCACAATTACTACCATAAATAAGCATAGACTTAAGCTATTATTATTATATAGCATAGACTTAAGTATTTTTACCTTAGTCATAAATGCTTTGTATAACTCTGTAGTAGGTTTAAGTATGCCTTGTTTGGCAAATAATAAATAAATAAATTTAAATCCGAAGAAATGAAATAGCTTGGTTACTTCAAAATTAAATATATTTATATAAAAATATATAAAATCTATGGTTTTTTGTTAATACTACCAATCAATGTTTTCAATAAATCATTTTTTTCGGCTAAAAGTTTCTGTTTTTTTAATTCCCGTTTGTTTTTTGTTTTATAGCATCTTTAAGGATGCTCACTACTTCTTCACGATAACTTTTTGTTTCAATCGCTTCCTGCTTCCTCTGTTCGTGTAAAGCATCTAATTGGTCTGCGACCGACATTTTCCTTTTCTTTATCTTCGATGTACTTCCAGAACCTTTAGTAGGAAAAAAGATATATAAATGATTTAAAAATGCCTTAATTTATTTACTTGTATTTGAAGAATCATGCTCCCCCGCATTTTCCGTATTTTCTCCTAGCAGAGTTGCATCAATGTCCTTGTCTCCCAACAGATGCTCCGGATTTACGGCAGCATTTTCTTCAAGCATTTCTCCCAGTTCTCTGAAAGATAGTTAAGGTTTATTAAAATAAAATATATTGCTAAACACAAACTATACTTTTCAAATGGGCAAGTGAGCCTTGCTCTTCCAGTTTAATTATTGTTGCATTTTACATCCTTGAACCGTCTTTCCAGTGCACGATATTTATTCTCGATCTGGGTACTCGAATAATTGTACCCAGCTTCATTTAACTTTTCTTGGATCGCCACCCACATTTTCTTTTTGGTTTTTAATTTGCTGCACTTTCCGACCTTAGGTTTCATCTCAGCGACAAGACTTAGCAGCAATTTAGTGGCACTCTCCAGCCATGAAGTTTTCGCGTCCTCATTGACATCCACTTCATTGTGAACCTGAAAATTTGCAAATATTTCAATTCCCAATACATATGCCCATGGAATTATAATATACACATTACCTGTTGTTCTGTGCTCTGAACTTCTTCATTTTGCTGCTCTTCGTCCGTTCGTAAAATATATGGATCCTGCGCGCATTGTGATATCACAATATTGTCAGAACTGGGAAATAATTCCTGGAGTTTCTGTGGGTCTTAAATAGAAAATTTATTTTTAACAACTCTTCGTTGACCTATATAATTAACCTACCATTTTTTAAACACGCGAAAGTCCTAGGAGAGCATTCAATTTGAATGTTGGTGGCTTGATTCTGCTCCATTTTTTTATAAATATTAATAAATTTGTGAAATAAATACTTCCTTCACGCATATATTTCAATTTATTAATTATTAAAAAACTCCCAAATTATTTATTTATTTTAAAACACACTTTATTAATTCACTTTTAAAAAAATTACTTATAAAAACAACTTTTCATCAAACGATGCTTGTCATTTCTGAACTGTCAACGAATAAAATTTGACATAACAATTTAACCATAGGAAATTTCGTGGGTAGAAAGTTCAGGAAAATTTATGCCTGGGGAAGCGAAATTTCCCCTGTCCAGAAAGTAAACGAACGGGTTTTGGGATAAAGTTTTATAAAACTTTAAGTAAACGAACAAAGCTTATATTGCCGCGATTGTGGTAACCCTGCGACCTTGAAATTCCCTTTGCCTTCTCTCGGCATCCTTCCCCTCTCTATTGATATATTTGCCATCGCTCTAGCTTGTTTAGTTCGCCTGCTCTGTCGTGTTGAGTAAACGTGTGTTCGTGGTGCTCGTCACGAAAATGGCAAAACGAAATCAAAAACAACGCGTCGCGATAAAATTTTGCGTCAAATTGGGCGAAACAGCTTCGGAAACGTATTGTAAAAGTGCATGGTGATAGTGCTCTTAGTCGTGCCCAGGTGTCTCGATGGCATAAAGAGTTTAAGGAGGGGCGTGAAAGCGTGGAAGACGAGGCGCGGAGCGGAAGACCAGTCGAGGTGGGGACTGCTAGTACATGGAAATGATACTTTAACATTGCAAAAATGCAGGAGAAGGTTTTATTTTTGGGATGTGTAGGGGGGGTCAGTGTGAGCTTAGGTTTGAGTTTTCGGGATTCTAACCCCCCCCCCCCATTTGGCCGCCATCATGCCGCCACGCCTGACACCAAGGTGCCTAGTATTGCGGATGTTACAGGAACAGGAGTGGCTGATTATAAGGTGCCTGAGGATACTCACCTATCAACCCTGGGCTCAAACGACCCTCTTTTCTTATCCTCTGGGGTAACTTCTCAGGCGTTCCTTCGCCGTCAAGGACGGTGGACGAACTGGTTGACTTTGCCCAGCTTCTTTCGGTAGGAGATGATATTACCCTCACACCGGAAGAAGACGAGGCTGATATAACGGTGATCGAGATTGAACCCACTACTCCCAACCACGATGCATCCGCCAGCCTATGCTTACGCCTTTCAAAGGCTGATTTAGATGTCGTCCTGATACAAGAGTCTTGGATTGTCCGGGGCCTTGTATGCGGAATCAGGACTCCTAAATACAGGTTCCTGTATCTCAGAAATGGGGAAGGTAAGCCAAGAACCTGTTTAATTGTTAAAAATGACCTTAACGCTTTAATGTTGTCTAAATTTAGCAACGCTGATAATGTACTGGCCTGCTTGGACAACAGGAAAGGCGGTAGGGCTACGTGGATTGGATCTGTCTACCTACCATATGAGGGAAATTTGGACAGTTCCAGTATCTTTGTTGCGGCAAAAGAAGCTAGTCATGGAGCCAGCCTCATCATTGGATGTGATGCGAATGCTCACAACACCGTTGGGGGCAGCTCTGATACAAATGTAAGAGGTGAGTTGCTTTTTGAATTATTACTTCAACATAATCTCTTGCTATGCAATAGGGGAAATGAACCTACGTTCATCACAAGGGTAAGACAAGAAGTCTTGGATATTACTCTTGTTTCCCCAGACCTGCTCAACCGTGTGGAAACCGTGGGAGGCTCTCGACTGGTTGAAGATAAAGAGTATATCTCTATCGGATAGCTAAGCGGCCCTCAAGGCTCTTAGCCTTAACTCTTCTGAACTGCCGCAGGGCTCTGTGTGAGACTGCCACTCAGTTTGATATAACACTGTGTTGGGTTCCTGGACACAGTGGGATTAGGGGAAACTGTAGGGCAGATGAGCTTGCTAGAAAGGACACCCCACTTAACCCGAATGGGAATGCCCTTAGGCACCTATAAACTAGCTTAGCTCGAGCTGGGCTGAGATGGACCACAGCAATGGTTTGTCGCACTCTTCATTCAATGTGGCCAACTTTGGACGCAAAGCGTTCAAAATCTCTTGTTCAGTTGAACAAAAAGGAGATAAGTCATGTGGTAAAGGTGCTGATTGGTCACTGTCTCTTTGGCTCACACGCCGAAAGATTGGGACTTCCCCACAACGGCTTATGCAGAAGTTGTGGTAATGAAGAAGAGGAAGAAACTGTCTCCCATCTTCTCTGTACATGTCCCGCCCTAGCAAGGAGAAGAGGGAGCTTCCTTGGCTCACCTTTCCTTGATGGATTGAGCGAGCTGCAAAATATTGGTGTCTCTAGACTCTGTCGCTTTATCAAAAGCTCAAAATGGCTTGAAATTTCCTGAACTATGTCCCAACACTAAAATAGCATCACAATGGGCCCAATAGCGTGCCTAAGTGGGCTCCCTAGTAGGGCCAGCCATTTCAACCTAACCTATGTTACAACTTTTTTAATATTCGATGATAAAAAATTGTGTACTACGGGAACAACAGACACCTAACCTAACATATTCAAAATCGTCCTCATAGATTTTGCTAGGCAGGGATTAGACGTTCTGTGCAGAACTTCATGCTGAATGCTCATGACGCCTTACTCCGCTTGAAATTGTTTTTCCCAAAGAAGGGCCAAAAAAAGTAATCAATTTCTCAAATTTGGCACCCACCATGCAGCCCAAAAATGTACAATTTGGTACTCGTAAAACAAACTTTTCTTCCTTTTTTCTATTTACTTCCCAGAATAGGAAGTTATTGTAATCGGTCCGAAAATCGAAATGGAAATTTTCGACGTATTCTCATCTTTCAAGGTCCCAGGAGCATTTTAAGCAAAAAATTGGGAGGAAGTATGTGTGTGTGTGCGTACAGATGTGGTCATTTCTCCTGCATGATATCGGGCGAACCAAAAAAGATATCGACTTCGTTGAGGTGTCGTTCGAAGCGAAGTAACCGAAATATGATCTGAAAAGATTTTCATAAAATTCGGTCGAGCCGTTTTTTTGTTAAAGCGGCGCGGCGTAAGCGATTTTTGTATCTGCACGATATCGCCCGAACCACGAAAGATATTGACTTACATGATGTGCCGTTTGAAGCTTATTAGCGACAATATAATCTGAAAAGATTTTTATAATATTCGGACGAGCGGTTTTTTGGTTTAAATGACATAAGTGATTTTTGTACCTGCACGATATCGCGCGAACTATAAAAGATATCGACTTAGTTGACGTTCCGTTCGAAGAGTATTAACCAAAATATGATCTCAAAAGATTTTCATAAAATTCGGTCAAACCGTTTTTTTTGTTTAAACGACGCTTATGAGTTTTACGATACCGCGCGAACTAAAAGCTATATCGACTTCATTGAAGTGCCGAAAAAAGAATATTAACGAAGAAATGCTCAGAAAAAAATTTCATAATATTCGGCCGGGCCTTTTTTGTTAAAATGGAGAAATATTTGGGTCTGATGTGCATCGTCTCCGTGTAGCACCAATGTGATTTTGTGTTGTGTTTTAATTCTTATTTT
Organism: Thereva unica; assembly: GCA_949987705.1. Lineage (NCBI taxonomy): Eukaryota > Metazoa > Arthropoda > Insecta > Diptera > Therevidae > Thereva > Thereva unica. Next base: position 88,874,025 of record OX465281.1, read on the forward strand.
TAATTGTTTAATTTTTTTCTTTTTTTAATACTATTAGTCATTTAATATCGAAGTTATTTCCAATTATTTGTAGTGCTGTTCAATTAATTCCAATAACGTGAAGAGAAAAATTGTGATTTGCGGTTTTGTGATAGTTGATTCATTGTTATTTTTTTGTATTGCGGTGCATCATGTCAAATTTGGTTTCTTGCATGTATTAGAAATAAGGTAGGAAACCCTTTTTATGTTTGGCTTGGGGTGCAATTTTTAATATTATTTGTTAAAGAAAGCAAAGCATAGATAAAATAGTGGTGGAAATAAAACTTTTATTTATTTCTAGTTTTTTTTTTGAAGTTTTATTTCTTTAGGCGCGTTTTGAAAAATATTATGAAAGTGAATTTTGACGAATTCGCAACGCAGCGGAGGATATGGGCGAAGGGGTGGAGGCAATGGAGGGCAAGCATTTCAACTTCCATTCTTCATGCGCACTGGGATTATCATTATTATGCACGGTATACAGAAAACGAAGGAAATGTAAAAGCGACGGCAGCTTCGAATACCGTAAAAAAAGGGCGCCTGGTGACGTCAGCCGTAATGCTGAAACAACAACAACAGCTTCGATTTTATATGGGAAGTGTCCTCCACGTGACATCAGCACGAAAATACCGTATACGGTATACAGTCTTTTACATTACCTTGTTTCTGAATACCGTGATTACTATGATGAACGTCAAGCTAGCGGCAGTTGCACTGAAAAGCGGCGAAGTTAAAACTCAACTCTATTTAAAAATAAAAAGCTAATGTCCCTCATTTAAATTATTTGTTTTATGTATCTATATGTGTGAGGAAGATTGTGTAAAAATTTCAGGATAGTTCCATGGTTCTGAAGGAAATAGGATTAAAATTTTCCAGCCACAGCGTTTTTGAGCTTAATTACAAAGTCACGTCCCTTTTCAGTGCAACCGCCGCTTGCTTCGCCGCTAGCTTGACGTTCATATTACTATGGGCATATGAAAACTCGCAGCCGATGCCGGTTCACGATGTCGATAGGTGAGGGGGTTTTTATGCTGAGGCTATGGAGGATAATAAAATGTTCGAGTCATCAGCTAAGCGTATGTTTGGTTTTTCGTGGACATAGGAAGATTCGTAGTGTTTATTGTGTGTTGTTTGTGGGTGAGGGGTTTTCCTGGATGGAAGGCAATTTCTCTAACTCGTAGTGTAATATCATAGACTCGCCAAGTTTTTAACTTGTAAAAAGTGGCAAAATATTGTATTTTAACATTTTTTAGTGCACGTGCATTACCGCCGCTACTCGAACTACGAATGTCCAATGTCAAGCGTCCAACGATGGTGTTTGGATAGGTTCGGAGTGTTGTCACTCAAACGTTGGAAGCGTTGATGTTGTATTTGCCGATACATTAGTATGAAACTCTTCGTATCATATTTCAATTACCCTAACCCACTCAATTTAATTGAGTAACAACTAAAAGAAGAAGCTAGGGAAGTGAACAGAATTTGGAAGTGAACAGAATTTGGAAGTGACGTTTATTTCAGTAGTGGCAAAGGAAGTAGAATGAAGCTACCCAAGGACGATGAACCCACAGGGGAGTTACGAGAGCATACCGGCAAAATGAGTCTACGTAACGCCTGGAATTCCTCATTGTGACAGAAGACACAGACGATGTCCTTTTTGATTGCCGGAGATTAGCCGAGCAAACTGCTGCACTGTAACCTACAGCTAAAGGCACGGCTAAGAGCAACGAACGTCTTAGACTATAATGGTACGATCGTTTGATCTACTGACTAAAGTGGAGGAGAAGCTAAATTCCTCAATCAGAAGCTAAGGCAGAAATGAACAAAAAAGAAGTGAGTTGGGCTTAGAAGTACCAGTAGTATTATCAGGTAAATAAATGCTGATCCAGCTTGGCGACGCATATTAAGCTTAACATTCATTACGTGTTGGTAGAAAATTAGCCAGTCTTAAGAGAATTTCATGAGGCATCTTAAGCCCATCTTAAGATAAATGTAATTAGGCCTAATGACCCAACTAGTTGGTGATTTTAGTTAGGATTAGAATACGATATAAGCGACAGCCTTGAGCGTGTCGGCATTATAATGCTTGCACCTTCCAACGCACGAAAACAGATAGAATCCAATAAAATATTTGTGTAGAAATTAAAAATTAGTCTTAAAATCACGCCAAAGAAGTATAACTCATTGATTATATACTAAGTAGATATGGACAAACGCGATTCAAATTAACTTCCAGTTACGGCACCACGAGCTGGGGGCGCTAATATCGTAGGGTTTTATGCTCCGATATATATGGTTAGTTTCCGAAATAAACTTTCTTGTTTATGTGAAAGCTCTTTGCGCATTTGAAAACAAAATCAGAAGCTGCGGCTTTGAGTTTAGTGGCGGTGGATCTAAAAATAGATTTCTATGCGCTTATTCCTATTGTTTTGTTCGGGAAGGGCAAAGAGGGTGATAAAATGATCATGATTTCGTAGCCGATGGGTGAAATTTGACAATGAGGGAAAAAATGAATGGGCGAGACAACTTTAATGGGAAATTTGGCTACAAGCATGTTTTTATTATCTTGAGAAATGAAATGGATTTGAAGGAATTATTTCACTTTTTTAGCGAAAAAGTGACAAATTTTTAGATTTCTTTCTCAGGTATTTTAGTTCGTAGAAATTTGAAATTTTTACGGATAATTGTATAACTATTGATATATAATATATAAAATACATAATTTTTATTTTTGATTTTATTTATCGTTATTTATGTATGTGGCATGGCCAAAAACAACCCTTTGTACCGTTAGTACGTTATGTCCTTCAAGTCAGGATGCAGTGTCTATTAGTAAGTTTAGGTGTCTGGATGGTTCGTCAGTAGATTTCGATGAACCTTGGGTTTTATCTGTGAGGTGTAATATGGTCCCAGCAACACCGACTTTGTTCTAATTATTAACGAAGGGGAGATATTTAGTGGGCTTGGGATGGGCCGAGTTGGCTAGTCTTGGAAAAAAGGTGCATGTAGGTAAAAGCGGTAAAAATTAGCGAGGGCTACTACATTTCTACAGTGGCTTGAAGAGTCTATAGAGGAGCAAAATGGGCCAGCCAAGGCAAGCTAGTTTTTAGGGTAATATAGGTTCGCGCCACGCAACCGTCAAAAACAATTAAATTTAAAGTCTTTTATTACAACAAAAGCTAAGGATTTAGAACGAGTTAAAATAAATTGAGAGGACAATTATTAAACAAATTATAGTAATTACAACCAGACGTATTTTGATAAAGACTAAACCGAAACTGAATCTCTGTTCTTTAATTTAATTTTTCCAAAGATGAAAGAAAAGCTTACACCTGACTTACTTAATATTAATAATGTTACAATATTGCTAACTAAGCGTCTGGGTAGCCGGATGCTCCCGAAGTATCGATGTCATCAATGGTGGCTCGTGAACTTTTGGTTGGGGTCATGTGTCGTATGGGGTGTGGCCGTGGGAATAGAACTTTTACCCAGATATACGAGTTACGTTCAATACAATTCAATACAAGGCGGAATGTAGGAATTGTAGATTGTAGTCAGGGCAGTTGGCTGAAGGAGGAGCTTGCTTCTCTTGAGAAATCTCAGTCATTGATAAGCTTGTTTGGCGATTTGGAATATGTGATTACTTCATCGCAGATCTGGGACCTTATTCTCTATTACAATATTGTCATATTTTTTTAATGAAATGCCGAAACCGTATTTTCTATTACAATATTGGCATTCATTTTACATGAAAATTTAACAATATTGGCAAATTTTTACTTGAAAGCTGTTTCGTTTTCGGATCGGATTTAACAATATTGTAATAGGAAATAAGGGGCCTGATTATGTCTAAATTTACGAATCCACCAAGGCATTTGCTCGCAGGCTTTTGACGTGAAAATGACGTAAAAAGATGATGTTTCAGATTATCCCCCTGAGGTAAAGAGAAGGACGGTACAATTTTTCGTAGGGATGAGAGTTCACACTTTATTCGACAATGTCTGGTCCGTGCTTGTCTTATATTTAGGAAGGTGTAGAAGTAGGCACAACTATGAATTGGGCTGGAGGGGATTGAGAGCAGATTCCTAATGAATATTAGAAAGAGAGCAGGTGAGAGAATCGACCCTTGGGGAACGCCCGCCGTGATTCGACGCCATCCAATACTAGCTTAATTGAACAGCCACAAACGAAGCTCTCAAATGAGTTCTTTAGAACTGAGATGTAAGTTAATTTTACAGTTTTACATTAGGCGTCGAATTTTTCACTTTTTCCGTTGCCTGCATAACTCTACTCTCAATTTTCTGCCAAAATGTATGTAGTTTTGAAGCGGGGCGGTTTTTCAACTCAGTGATTTGCAAAGTAATTACTGTTACGAAAATGACAAGCATTTAAAAAAATTTACCCTTGAACCAAAGAAAATATATTAAAAATGAATGAAAATATTGTCGAATTATTTATAGAACTTATTAATAAACTAGCTGAAGTGGATTTGATGTTTAATAGTGGGTCTATACGAAAGTGGCTCTAGTCCGTTGTACCTACTTTGATGTTTGGTACATATGAGAGTTTTCTATTCTTGATTTTTTTCGTCTGTTCTTCCAGTACTAACACCAAGCACCTTCATTAAAGCTGGTCGTCCGAAACAAGAGCCTACGATCCCTCGTCATGCCTATAACTACACAAAATTTCTACATCTACAAATTTCTTTTTTAATTTTGGCTCTCGTTACAACCTAAACATCAAGAATTCCTACTTGTTTGCAATCTTTTTGTCGCACAAAACAAGTGTGTTTTTGTGCTGAGGCACCGGCCAATAATTATGGGTTTTCACGGCAGGCTTCCAGTTGTATAATAAGTTTGGTATATGTACATGTACATAATATACCAAAATTCTTAGAGTTTTTGGTAATTATTTTCTATATCACCCCACTTCCAGGGGATAGGAGTGGGGGTAATAAGGGAGGTTGACCTGAACACGTTTCGTTTGTAATTAACCCTTGGTCATTTCTTACAAAGTTATTCACTGTTGAAATTTTGTAAAAATCACCTTTTTACAAGTATTATTTTATGACTTTAATAAGCAGTTATTGCAGTTATTACGATTTTGACGCTGGATTGTAAGACCAAAAAACTCTCCCACCCAACCTCTACCTCATTTTCGAATTGGGCACAATCTTTTATTGCTGCTTAATTAAAGTAAACAATTACCCTATATAAAAACATTTAAAAAAATCTTTCAAAATCGGAACCTTTCTTCCTTCATTGACGACCACCTAATCTTGAGAAATATGCAGTAGAGTTTTAAACGATAATTCTGATATTTTTTATTATTATTCTGTTATATTGTAAGTAAATACATATGTATGTACATATATTTAAATTAACCCAAACTAAATGGCTTAAATTTTCTCTGTAAGCAATAATAAAATAAATGCACAAAAACTTGAATTTTTGCTAAAAAAAACCTATTTCATTTTTCTCAAATTAAAAAAAACCCCGATGCAAAATTTCCTATTAAATCTCTCTTCCCATTCATTAATTCATTGATAAATTTCAGCCACCGACCAAGAAATCATCGTAGTTTCAGCCCACCCACCCCCTTCCAAAACAAAACAAAAGGAATAACCCGTGCAGGAATCTATTTTTAGATCCGAAACTTTTGGCTTTTCTTCTAACATGCGTCAAGGGCTTTGAAATGCTTTTTTAAATTCAGGCGCAAACCTGTTTTTTTCAATTTCTTCTAAAAAATAACAAAATTAAAAAATGTGTCTATTTTAGGATTATTAGGCACTTATAAAGAAATATTATTATTTATATTATTAAAGTAATGTTTAAAACCCATTCCCATTGATTTTAGAGGTTTAAAACAGAAATTTCTATCACTAAAACTTAAATCGGTACAACTATCGCCATCTAACAAACCAGCTGGAAAGATGTTTGTCCATATCTACTTACTCTATAATCAATGCAATATATATATCATTGTTTTCGTCATGGCGGATCAACTATGCAAGAGGTGTTCTTCGGAAATCGCCCGTGACGGGATTTCCTGTGGTGGGGTTTGTGGAGGCGTTTTCCATCCTTTTTGCCTCAAGGTCAGTAGCAAATCTTCGGCTCCTAGAGGGCCGACTTGTGGCGAATGCTCTGACATCAAACCCTGTCATGTGCTGAGAATGATGAAAGACATCTCTGACGCTTTTCTCGTTGATCACGAAAAAGTCATGGATCGACTTAACTCCTTCTCCAGCAACATCTTGCATTTTCAAATGCTAGCCGATGACGTCCAGTCCATCAATGCCCGGCTTGACACGTTGTCTGACACCCTGAACTCTGTTGTGACCAATACGGGTTCCTTGATTGAGAAATTTGAGAATATTTTCTTTAAAGGCTCTTTTTTGTTGTTTAAATATACTTCTGGTTGAAATTTCCAGACCATTTTCTCAGTTTTTGGTCTTTTGACCAAGAGCTACATTTTGAGATATTTCCCAAGTCTGTATCTGCAGTACTTTCAGAGATGAAAGTAGGCTTCAGACGGACAGACGGACAGAGCCTCAGAGAGAAATACTTAAAGGCAAAATATAAAAATTAATTTGTTTTTAATAATAAGGTAATCAAAACAACGGTAACCTTTATGTAAGTAGAGTATAATAAATTCTGCGTATTTATTTTTTTTGTTTGTGATTGATGACTTTTAGTAGTGTAAAAGGGCTGATAATAATATAATAAAATTCAATTATATTTGCAAACAACGTCAGCCTATTTCTCTCGAACCGAAAGGTAATACAAAACAGACTAGCACTACCTTGCTGGTTTGTGTATAATGTTGTCACCTGCTGTTAAGTAGGTTAGGATTCTAATAAATATCAATACAGCTTAAGGGTAATAAGTCATTATTCAATAAAATTAATGTGATAATATGCCTCTATAATTAAAAGTAATGTATGAATATATTTAAGAGATTAAAGTTAATAAGTTAATATATTTAATTTAGTTTTCGGTTATCATTGACTCTTCTTGGAATCTTCTGGTAAGAAATAATTTTCCTTACTTCGCCATCAAGCCCATGCGAACACGTAATTTAGTAAGAACGCAGGCTGTTTTGGATAATCGCACCCGGGTATAAGGTACTCCTTCCACAATACTTAACCGGTATGATATGCATAACAGCGACACCTGCGTACTATCACAGAGAAAGCACCTAAGTTTATATCACCTTCCAAGTGAGTTGTTGGATATTTGATGGTATTGTCGTTAGTAACTTGAATATTACTATTGGTAACTAACTCACTTCCAAGCTCCGAATTGAGTTTACGCTTTTTTTGTTAACTTCTCCTATTTAACGTACTGAATCCTGATGGGTTGGCACCCAAAATATAAGCGGACCACTGGGCTTCCTTGACTCTTCCTACCCGTGTTTCTACGCGAAACTATTCCTTATTCTAGCCTCTTAACTGAGTTACCTGGGTCCTACCAAGAGTACGGAAATAGAAGAGGGGCCCTCCTTACTGATGTCCTCCTTCTAAGATACTTTTCCTCCCGAGTTTACTGTCTATCACCCTAACAGATAAGCACTTTTTTCGTAAGACAGACGATACTCCGTTCCTCTTCCTGGTGTCTTGAAACAGGATCCAAAATTGATGAAAGTCTGCTTCCCTTTGATCACTTATCAATGGCCTAGAGTTCCGATCGGCAGGGTTTAATTTCAATGATGATTACTTCGAAAATTAAAACTCTAAACCGCGATTTAATTTTGTTTTTCTCTACTTTTTTTTTCCATAAATTGACTGACTGCCGGGCTCTGGCTACCAAAAAACCGACTCTCTGATACTGACTTCTCAAAAACTAACTTCCATTGTTCTTTTTTTTTCCTCCAAAATTTTTCTCGCATCCCTCGTTTCAATTTTCCCTTTTCCTACCAAAGTGATTTCGAAAAAATTTTCCTTTAACTACAAGGTGATTTCAAACTAAATTTCCCAACCAAAATAAATATTACCACCGACCGTTACAACGTTTTGGTAGTAGAGGGAGAGGGTCTCAAGTTTTTTGACATCCTTGGTGTTCTCGGAATGGATACGTTTGAGTGATGTGCTCGAGTACGGGTACGGGGAACAAAGAGCTTGGTAAGGGAACCAGCATGCCAGAAACCAGGATCTAAAAGAGTCTCCGCAATAACGGGCGGTGCAGACAAAACGAAAGAAGCAACAGGCTTGGAAGCCTTGCTGACTTTTCTGCATGAAACAGTTCCAGGGTCTATAGATTTCTACCTTGAATATTCACAGACAGACTCCGTCGTAGTTTTAGGGGAGAATCGTGATATACAGGTATCTAAATGTCTCGGTATCGTAATCAGAGGGGTGCGCGGTTCTAGGGGAACTGTAGCTTCAGTGACCGGGGGGTTGGCCACTAATAAGGTCGAAGAGGTTGCTACCGAAACCGGCCTAGAGATCGATTCTATCCCTGGAACGCGGGGCAAGGAACTCGGGGTGACACCGTCACCAATGATGGCTTGGCGATTTCGATTTTTCCTGCGACTTTTACGACGCACCCTAATAATAGGTGCAATTGAATTGACGGCCTCCTGTGGCAAGAAGACGTTCTCCGAACTAGAAGTAGGCGCGGGACAGGGTGAAGACAGAGGCTGGTCCTCAACCTGCAGAGCGTCATCAGATGCTGCCGTCGCTGGGGAGGTCTTATTTGTAACAACGACAATTTTAAGGACAGGGAGCTCAGGACAATGTGATTTTGAATCACTGCTGATGACAGCGATTCAATATCAACCCTGACACGCTTGGTATTCCTTTTTATGTCATCCAATATAGGATGGGCAGAAGCCGAGGAGCTAAAAGTACAGGAGGAAGAAGTGGCGACCGGATTAATTATCGCCGAGTGTATGTCGTCTAACGATTCTAGTGCTGTTGCAACTCGGGTAGAAATTTTCTCAAATTTCTCAATCAAGGAACCCGTATTGGTCACAACAGAGTTCAGGGTGTCAGACAACGTGTCAAGCCGGGCATTGATGGACTGGACGTCATCGGCTCGCATTTGAAAATGCAAGATGTTGCTGGAGAAGGAGTTAAGTCGATCCATGACTTTTTCGTGATCAACGAGAAAAGCGTCAGAGATGTCTTTCATCATTCTCAGCACATGACAGGGTTTGATGTCAGAGCATTCGCCACAAGTCGGCCCTCTAGGAGCCGAAGATTTGCTACTGACCTTGAGGCAAAAAGGATGGAAAACGCCTCCACAAACCCCACCACAGGAAATCCCGTCACGGGCGATTTCCGAAGAACACCTCTTGCATAGTTGATCCGCCATGACGAAAACAATGATATATATATATGTGGGATTTTTAAATAATAAAAATTATGATTTCGGTTTTTAAAGTTTATTGTATTTTATAACAATACGATTTTTTAAATTTTGCTGTTGCTACTTCCACATCCACGTAACGACTGACTTTCGACTGCCGTTCCAAAATTGTTATTAGTTGCTTTTTTTTTTGTGTACCACATTCGGCCGTCCTGAAAAAGTTTATCTGCCCTCAGATACATCTCTAGAGCAGCCTTCCCCTGCGCCTTCCATACTAATATCTGCATCGTCTTCCTCGACTTCTGGATTTTCATCGTCTCCAGCAAAGCTAGAATCCTGATCGTCTTCCGTCCACCGTTTCATTTTGTCTGCACTAGTGGTCGTAGTTGACGTCCCTTCGTGCTCGCCTATTTTTGCTACTACGTATCGGTCGAAGTCCTTCACTGCGGTGACTTCGTATGGACCAAAAAACTTTGGCCTAATTTTAAGACCAACGCCGAATTGCGTGCGTTCAATCGCGACCAAATCCCCTACTGCATATTGGGTAGCTTGCTTCCTGTTTCGATTATAGGTGCGTTTGTTTTCTTCCTGTATCTTCTTTATCGCTTCCCTGGCCCGATCACGCATCTCGCTCCTTTCCTCGTTAAAATGTCGAATAAATTCTTCCTCTACAATTGCCATAATTTCTTCATCTTTGCCGCTCTTCATCTTTGTTCCGAAAACTAACTCGAAAGGCGTTGTGGCAATAGCACGATGATAGGTATTGTTAAGGATCTGCTGCAAGGCTGTAACGTTCTGATACCATTTTTCTGGATTCTCTAAGGACATCTTCGTAAGCACGGATATTACCACAGAATGCAACCTTTCAACTTGTCCATTTCCGCGGGGTATGCCTGCAGTTATAAAATATAATTTTATTTCTCTTTCACTACAATAATCACGAAAAGCGCTTGATGTAAATGCTCCTCCACGATCTATCACCATTCTTCTGGGATAACCGAATGTGCTGGCTATCACTTCAAGTTTCTGAGTTACTTCCGCTGCATTGAGTGTTTTAGTAGGGAAAATCCAAGTAAACTTACTGAATCCGTCTACAACGGCAAGGATATATCTGTAGTTCTTCTTAGTTGCATTTAGAGGTCCAAGATGATCTACATGGAAAGTGTCCAGTGGGAGTTCTCCTTTAGGGATGGGATGGAGAAAGGATTCCTGTTTCCCCCTTTTTCTGTCAGCCAAGATACACTTAATACACGCTGCGATACAAGTGTCGATCCTCTTCTTCAGGTCCGATATAAAATATTGACGTTCAATTATTTCTTTCATTTTTTGAAAACGAAAGTGGCCTTTCTCATGCGCTTCCCTCACAATATTGGCTTTCATATTGTCAGGCACGACGTATAAAACTCTTCCCTCTATATCCTTGCAAAGGATGTCATGATGCAGGACATAGTTCTGATAGGGTTTTTCCTTCAAGACTTCAACGATGGCTTTCAACTTCTCATCCTTCTTCTGGTTTTCTATCAGTTTTTTTAAGCTGTCTTCTTCCCGGCTGATGCACATGGTGATGGGATTTCGACTGAGCGCATCCACATGCCGAATCCTGGTGCCCGATCGATGTTCCACTTCATAATCGAACTCCTCCAGCATTAGTGCCCATCTGGCTACTCGAGTTGCCATATCCCGCTTCTGTAATGTAAGGGTGAAAGCTTTGCAACCAGTTATTAATTTAAAATGTTGCCCCAACAAATATATTCGGAATTTCTTTACTGCTTGTACGACTGCTAGCACTTCCAACTCGTAACTGGTGTACTTTTTCTCTGCATCCGTTGTTTTTTTGCTCATAAAATATACTGGATGCAAATCTCCGTCATCATCACATCTTTGCATGAGCACTGCTCCATAACCTACGATGCTTGCATCGGTGTGAAGCTCCGTCTCTTGTCCATACTTAAATATCTTCAATACCGGCTTCGTCACTAATAGCTGCTTCAATTCATTGAATGACTTAATTTCTTTCTCTTCAAATTTAAACTTTGTGCCATTTTTCAATAGATCACTCAGTGGGCGAGCTATGCTTGCAAAATTATGGATAAACTTACGGAAATATCCCGCTAATCCTAAAAAACTTTGGATTTGTTTAGCCGTTGTTGGCTGCGGAAACTTTACCACTGCTTTGGCCTTCGTCGGTGATGGTGAAATAGTACCTTTTTCAATAATATGGCCCAGATATTCAATTTTTTGCTGCAATACTTGGCACTTCTCCCACTTTATTTGCAAGCCGTTGATTGCTGCGACATTTAACATCCTTTCCATCCTGCTAATAGCTTCTTCTGCAGTGCTGGCTGGAATAACTAGATCATCTATATAAATAATTACTACACCTTGTCTAATCAATTCAGCAAATACTGCATTACTAAATCTTTGGAAAGTACAAGGAGAATTGCACAATCCAAATGGGACTCTTAAAAATTCGAACTGACCTTGCTGCGTTACGAAGCTGGTATATTTTCTGCTGTTTACTTCAATTGGGACGTGGAAAAATCCGTTTTTCAAATCCATCGTGGTAAAAACAGTAGCATCTGCCAAGCGGTCAATTTGGTCATCGATCACCGGAAGTGGATAATGCTCTTTGCGTATTCGTTTGTTCACTGCTCTAAAATCCACACACAATCTGTGAGAACCATCTTTCTTCTTCACTAATACCACTGGACTAGCATACTCAGAGGTGCTCTCTGCCACTATGCCCTCCTTCAGCCACTCTTCTACTTGTTTGTTGATGATATCCTGCTCCTTAGGTGGAAATCGTCTGGGACTACAGAATACTGGTGTTGGATCGATAGGAGTAATACTCATTGATACTGGTGATTCCACTGTAGAGCATGGTCGATAACTTCCAATCATATTGCGGATTTTCTCGACGACATTCAAATCACGTATATGTGATGTGTCTATCAGGCAAGGCCTTTCTTCTTTATCCACTTCTATCCTCGATAAGAAGCAGTGGTGAGTATCTTCTTTTTTGGATCCTTCGGGCGGCGTCGTTTCTTGATGAGTGTTATCCTTCTGCACAATACTCGTCTTTTCGCCATCTATTGTAATTACTGCTCTATCTATAAGATTCATGCCGATTATCAGGCTGGGACCGCGGCTAGAGTCCTCGGTGATGTGGATTTCAACGTCTTTAAAAATTTCCCCTTTGATATCTACGTCAGCATAGAATGATCCTTTTGTCATGTCCCATGCGAAAATTCCTTCTATAGGGATTGAATTATCTCTAGAAATAAAACTTGGTTTAATATATTTCAAATAATTATCTTTAACCAAACATATATCACTGCCCGTGTCGATCAATCCTTCCAACATAACACCATTTATTTTAATTGCTTGATGCCTACCACTTCTTCTTATAACGTGTGTTGATGCCTCGGCTGGTCGATTTCTCTTAGGACAGGCAGCACTTTTATGACCATATTGGTTACAAACAAAGCATTTGGGTCCTTTTGCTTTATCGGGACAGTTATGGAATTCATGTTGTCCGGATCCACAATTGTAGCAATATCGTCCACCTTTTTGCCTTTCCGGTCTTCTTCCGACATTCATCCTGGTCGATTCCATATTGATTCTCTTCGTTTCCTTTGGTATATCCGCTTTCATTTCTTCGTATATTACTAATTTCGCCTTTAATTCCTTTATAGTTGTCGCGCCGTATTGAATTGTCTTGTTTGTTGGGGTATCTTTTATGCCTTCGACAACGTACTTAACAATTGAGCGTTCCTCTACTGTCGCCTGTGAAGCAATATCAATCATACTATAAAGATACTCACGTAAGTCCTCATTATTTTTCTTTTCCCTTTTTCTCAACTGATCATGCACGTCGACACTACTTATTTTTGGCAGGAACTCTTCACGCAAAGACCTCCTTAAGTTGTTATAACTGAGTGGTTTAGCCTCACATTCAACAAATAGCTTTGCAGCTCCAGTAAGCAAACGTTTACAAAAAATAAAACGCTGTAAATCAGTCCATCCGAAAGTATCAGCTTAATCATCGAACTCTTGCAACCAATTTTCAACATTAATGCTTTTATTACCTGAAAATTTGCGAAGAATACTTTCAATATCTGAAAAATTAAACCTCAATTGTTGGCCTTCGTCTTCTGGAATTTGTCTTCGGGTTGGAGCAGTTCCTTCATTATTCAAATCGACGGGATTATTGCTTCCCTGCCTACTTCTCCTTCTAGAAGCCATATTGTTTTCACTAAAAAGATTCTTGAAAGGTTATTATTAACAAGCGTACGTTCCGTAAACAAATTTATAATGAATTCCTAGTGTTCCAATAAATTCACTTCAATAAATTGTTCAAATTTCAAATTCATATAGTCAAATATTACTACATAGCTAAAAATTTCAAAAATTCTAAAATTTTCGATAAATTTCATTTATCTTTACTTTAATGTTCGCCTAGAAAACCATTTAAATAATTTTTCAAATTGTCACCAAACTTTTGTTTTGACCGCAACTTCAATTTTTTTGTAATATTCTTTTCACTTTTTCATTTAACAGTATATTAAAATTTCAACTGCACCCACATGAGCAAAGAATTTGCTATTGCTTCTTTTAGCGGGAAAATCAGTCCCGTAATACTGGACTATACAATAAATATTCTCACAAACAATACAATTTTCTGGAGCCTTCTTCCACATTCGTCCAATGCAATTAATACACTTCTTTCGTTTTGCGATTTTCTCACTTTTCAGAATATTTTTCTACACCTTTACATCATAAAATCACTACGAGTGTTTATTATGACGCGGACCTTAATAAAAGTAAAACAAATTTTTTTTTTAAATTTCAGTTTGAGCCCCCATTTATGGGATTTTTAAATAATAAAAATTATGATTTCGGTTTTTAAAGTTTATTGTATTTTATAACAATACGATTTTTTAAATTTTGCTGTTGCTACTTCCACATCCACGTAACGACTGACTTTCGACTGCCGTTCCAAAATTGTTATTAGTTGCTTTTTTTTTTGTGTACCACACATATATATATATATATATATATATATATATATATATATATATATATATATATATATATATGTATATATATATATATATATATATATATATAGGTATATATATATATATATATATATATATATATATATATATATACAGTCGGGGGCAGAATTGAGAGGACAAACGAAAAAACTTCAGAACAATATAATAAAACTTCTTTTATTTTTAGTAATATTAATTTTACAAAATAATTGTTTACATAGTATGAAAACCCAAAGTATATGTAATGAAATAATACAAAAAGGCCACCACTTCTTCGTCTTTAACGGTAAAAAAAATCAAATGTTTATTTCAACTCGAAATTTTTAAAAGAGACAAAATTAAGAGGACATGCGAAATCTGTAAACTAATACTTTGTATGCCCCCCTTTGCTTTAATGACAGCACTTAACCTACGATTAATACTTTTTACTAATATTTTTAATTTTACGACATTAAATTCTTGCCATATTTTATACAGCTCTTGAAGAAAAATTTCTTTGTTTTTTCTTTGTTCTCTTTTTATTTTTTGTTCCATAAAACCCCAAAGATTTTCTATGGGGTTCAGATCACGGCTTTGAGGCGGCCAATCTAAAACAGTTATTTTATTAACTTTGAAAAATTCCTTGGTTTTGTTAGCAGTGTGCTTGGGATCATTATCTTGTTGGAATATAAATTTTGATCCCAAACCCATCTTTTCATAAGACTCTTCAAGATTTTCATTCAGAATTTGAATGTAGGATTCCGCTGTCATTCTTCCTATTATTGGCACCAAATTTCCTACTCCAGAATAGGAAAAACATCCCCACACCATTATGGATCCGCCCCCGTGTGCTACTGTAGGACAAAGAAATTTTTCTTCAAAAGCTGTGTTTGGTGTCCTCCAAACTCTTTGCCTTTTCCTATTGCCGAAGAGCTCAAACTTGCTCTCATCACTCCAAATTACCCGTTTCCAAAATGATAGTGGTTTTTGAATATATTTTTTTGCAAAGTTCAATCGCTTCAATTTGTTTACCTTACTCAATAAAGGTTTCTTTCGTTGCGCACGGCTGTGTAAGTTGTTTTCTGATAACCTCCGGCTAATTGTCCTCTTTGAAACGGCTAATTCTAGATCTTCAATAATTTGCTGTCGAGTAATAGTTGGTTGTTTTCTTGCTTGTCGAACTATTAAGTATTCTTCTTTTTAGTTGTACTCTTTTTTCTTCCACGCCTTGGTAAATTCTTCAAAGTTCCCGCGGTTTGAAGTTTTTTACAAATTTTTTCCACAGCTGTCTTTGAGACGTTATATTTTGCTGCTATTGCCCGATATGTTTCTCCTTCTTATCTACTTTTTACAATTAATTCGCGAACTTGGATATTTATTTCTCTTCTTGGAGGCATTTTTGCGATCTAAAATCTTTCAAAAATATAGCAAATTATCTTCATTTCAAAGTTTTATTAATTACATTACCTAGACTCTTGTGCACGGAACCACCTAATCAAATAACTACTAAACGCAAGAGCAAAACCTACCATTACTTTTCAAAAAAGAAAAAAAAAACTATTCAATAACCGTTATCTTGCTAAACTCAAGAGCAAAACTAGCATTACTCTTCAAAAAACAATTCAATTACCCTTATTTCGCATGTCCTCTTAATTTTGTCTCTTTTAAAAATTTCGAGTTGAAATAAACATTTGATTTTTTTTACCGTTAAAGACGAAGAAGTGGTGGCCTTTTTGCATTATTTCATTACATACACTTTGGGTTTTCATACTATGTACACAATTATTTTGTAAAATTAATATTACTAAAAATAACAGAAGTTTTATTACATTGTTCGGAAGTTTTTTCGTTTGTCCTCTCAATTCTGCCCCCGACTGTATATACTTATATATATATATATCATTGTTTTCGTCATGGCGGATCAACTATGCAAGAGGTGTTCTTCGGAAATCGCCCGTGACGGGATTTCCTGTGGTGGGGTTTGTGGAGGCGTTTTCCATCCTTTTTGCCTCAAGGTCAGTAGCAAATCTTCGGCTCCTAGAGGGCCGACTTGTGGCGAATGCTCTGACATCAAACCCTGTCATGTGCTGAGAATGATGAAAGAGATCTCTGACGCTTTTCTCGTTGATCACGAAAAAGTCATGGATCGACTTAACTCCTTCTCCAGCAACATCTTGCATTTTCAAATGCGAGCCGATGACGTCCAGTCCATCAATGCCCGGCTTGACACGTTGTCTGACACCCTGAACTCTGTTGTGACCAATACGGGTTCCTTGATTGAGAAATTTGAGAAAATTTCTACCCGAGTTGCAACAGCACTAGAATCGTTAGACGACATACACTCGGCGATAATTAATCCGGTCGCCACTTCTTCCTCCTGTACTTTTAGCTCCTCGGCTTCTGCCCATCCTATATTGGATGACATAAAAAGGAATACCAAGCGTGTCAGGGTTGATATTGAATCGCTGTCATCAGCAGTGATTCAAAATCACATTGTCCTGAGCTCCCTGTCCTTAAAATTGTCGTTGTTACAAATAAGACCTCCCCAGCGACGGCAGCATCTGATGACGCTCTGCAGGTTGAGGACCAGCCTCTGTCTTCACCCTGTCCCGCGCCTACTTCTAGTTCGGAGAACGTCTTCTTGCCACAGGAGGCCGTCAATTCAATTGCACCTATTATTAGGGTGCGTCGTAAAAGTCGCAGGAAAAATCGAAATCGCCAAGCCATCATTGGTGACGGTGTCACCCCGAGTTCCTTGCCCCGCGTTCCAGGGATAGAATCGATCTCTAGGCCGGTTTCGGTAGCAACCTCTTCGACCTTATTAGTGGCCAACCCCCCGGTCACTGAAGCTACAGTTCCCCTAGAACCGTGCACCCCTCTGATTACGATACCGAGACATTTAGATACCTTTATATCACGATTCTCCCCTAAAACTACGACGGAGTCTGTCTGTGAATATTCAAGGTAGAAATCTATAGACCCTGGAACTGTTTCATGCAGAAAAGTCAGCAAGGCTTCCAAGCCTGTTGCTTCTTTCGTTTTGTCTGCACCGCCCGTTATTGCGGAGACTCTTTTAGATCCTGGTTTCTGGCATGCTGGTTCCCTTACCAAGCTCTTTGTACCCCGTACCCGTACTCGAGCACATCACTCAAACGTTTCCATTCCGAGAACACCAAGGATGTCAAAAAACTTGAGACCCTCTCCCTCTACTACCAAAACGTTGTAACGGTCGGTGGTAATATTTATTTTGGTTGGGAAATTTAGTTTGAAATCACCTTGTAGTTAAAGGAAAATTTTTTCGAAATCACATTGGTAGGAAAAGGGAAAATTGAAACGAGGGATGCGAGAAAAATTTTGGAGGAAAAAAAAAGAACAATGGAAGTTAGTTTTTGAGAAGTCAGTATCAGAGAGTCGGTTTTTTGGTAGCCAGAGTCCGGGCAGTCAGTCAATTTATGGAAAAAAAAAGTAGAGAAAAACAAAATTAAATCGCGGTTTAAAGTTTTAATTTTCGAAGTAATCATCATTGAAATTAAACCCTGCTGATCGGAACTCTAGGCCATTGATAAGTGATCAAAGGGCAGCAGACTTTCATCAATTTTGGATCCTGTTTCAAGACACCAGGAAGAGGAACGGAGTATCGTCTGTCTTACGAAAAAAGTGCTTATCTGTTAGGGTGATAGACAGTAAACTCGGGAGGAAAAGTATCTTAGAAGGAGGACATCAGTAAGGAGGGCCCCTCTTCTATTTCCGTACTCTTGGTAGGGCCCAGGTAACTCAGTTAAGAGGCTAGAATAAGGAATAGTTTCGCGTAGAAACACGGGTAGGAAGAGTCAAGGAAGCCCAGTGGTCCGCTTATATTTTGGGTGCCAACCCATCAGGATTCAGTACGTTAAATAGGAGAAGTTAACAAAAAAAGCGTAAACTCAATTCGGGGCTTGGAAGTGAGTTAGTTACCAATAGTAATATTCAAGTTACTAACGACAATACCATCAAATATCCAACAACTCACTTGGAAGGTGATATAAACTTAGGTGCTTTCTCTGTGATAGTACGCAGGTGTCGCTGTTATGCATATCATACCGGTTAAGTATTGTGGAAGGAGTACCTTATACCCGGGTGCGATTATCCAAAACAGCCTGCGTTCTTACTAAATTACGTGTTCGCATGGGCTTGATGGCGAAGTAAGGAAAATTATTTCTTACCAGAAGATTCCAAGAAGAGTCAATGATAACCGAAAACTAAATTAAATATATTAACTTATTAACTTTAATCTCTTAAATATATTCATACATTACTTTTAATTATAGAGGCATATTATCACATTAATTTTATTGAATAATGACTTATTACCCTTAAGCTGTATTGATATTTATTAGAATCCTAACCTACTTAACAGCAGGTGACAACATTATACACAAACCAGCAAGGTAGTGCTAGTCTGTTTTGTATTACCTTTCGGTTCGAGAGAAATAGGCTGACGTTGTTTGCAAATATAATTGAATTTTATTATATTATTATCAGCCCTTTTACACTACTAAAAGTCATCAATCACAAACAAAAAAAAATAAATACACAGAATTTATTATACTCTACTTACATAAAAGTTACCGTTGTTTTGATTACCTTATTATTAAAAACAAATTAATTTTTATATTTTGCCTTTAAGTATTTCGTTATTTAGCTTTTTCAAAAAAAAAAGCTTATACAGAGGCTCTGTCCGTCTGTCCGTCTGAAGCCTACTTTCATCTCTGAAAGTACTGCAGATACAGACTTGGGAAATATCTCAAAATGTAGCTCTTGGTCAAAAGACCAAAAACTGAGAAAATGGTCTGGAAATTTCAACCAGAAGTATATTTAAACAACAAAAAAGAGCCTTTAAAGAAAATATTGTGACTAATTTTTGTGTTCTAAGGCTTATAACTTCTTAATTATTCATTTTACCACAAAATTTCTAAGTAATAAATTGTAGATTATTTAATTCTAAACAAAAAGTGTCTTTGCAAATTTCCGGTAAGATGTGCCGTTTCGGAGATATAGTGGAAAACCCATTTGCATACGTTTTCCAAGATGGCGGCCAAATGGGGGGGGTTAGAATCCCGAAAATCCTCAAACTTAAGCTCACCCTGACCCCCCTACACATCCCAAAAATAAAACCTTGTCCTGCATTTTTGCAATGTTAAAGTACCATTTCCATGGACTATAAAGGGCTAGGGAAACTCCCTCGTCCGCGGGGCTGCGAGTTCGATCCTTCGGCTCGCGGTGCTTTTTTTTTCGTCATAATAATTTTTTTTAATTTCCTTCGGGGATTTTGTTTCATATGAAACAAGTTTTTGACATGAATACGTCTCTAAATTTGCTTCCAGAACAAAAACCGATGATAACGAAATTATGGCATATAGTTTTTATTTGCAGCTCAAAAACTATTGTTTATATTGAATAAAGAAATATACCATGACGTGTGTGAAGAATCAAAAAATTTTATTGTTTACATTTGATTTCCTTTTTTTTTAAGCTATGATGATTATATTGTAGTGTTTGTTAAATACTTTGTTAAGTTTAAGATTACGCAGTCTCGCAACTTATAACCTACATAAGCCTTTAACAAAAACTTTTCAAGATTAATTATATATAGCGTTGGTCAGTGTGATACTTATGAATCTCCATGGCCAAACTAGGGTGCGGTAAGCCGAATTTTTAACAATAAGACATGTATGTTTAAGTAAAATAATACACCTAATTCTGTTGTGCAAAGTGCACCACATTAGATTTTCCTCCAATCCAAAGAAAAATGTTTAGATTCGTTTTCTATAGTGTTTACATGTGTGATGTGCTTTTTTTTCAATTTGACACATTCGAATTATTGGCCTTGATTCCCAGATCCGGCGGCTTGGAAGTGAGTGCGGATCAATCTCCACTTAATATATTGTCATCCAATCTGAAGTGTTATTCAACAGAAAGAATACCATGAAAAAGCGTAATTAGTGGCTAGTCTCTAGGCACAACATCCCACTAGTTTTATTAATATCTTCCCTTCATTGGAAACCTTTTGTTGGATTTCTTTTTATGCTAGAGAGTTGACTTTCTCTACTATCTGATAATTATATTAACATATACAATAGTGTAACAATTGTTGTACAAACACGACGTTTTGGTACCAACGCGACGCGTTTTCTTTTCAAAAAACTTTTTTATCGAGTGAAGTTATCTAGACACATGTAAGGGTAGAAAGATTTGTTTTTGTTGCATCTGGCATCTATTGAATATTGTCAAACCTTCTTCGCGTATTATTGTGTTGTTTTGTTTTCCTCTTAAATAAAACCAAAAAACTAAAAATTTATAATGAGTAACCTAAGTTGTTAAATCTTTTTTTTGGGAATGGTTGGGGCGGATTTCAATTCTTTTCAGGGTTCTTAAGTAGTACCTTTCCTTGTCAGCTGGTGGTTATCCATACTAGGAGCTGGCAAGGGAACGAACTACAGGATACGGCTTGTAGTGACCGCGTAAAGTTTAATTACCAAACTTTACGCAATGTCACTCAACAACTTCCGACACGATCAAAACGATTAGTCGGGACACTCCATCGATCACCGAACTTAAAGTTCAGTGATCTTGCCGTTTTTCGTTCCGTTCCGATCACGCCTAGTGATCGAACCAATTTCCGGCATCTCCACCGAAAAAGCACTTGCATACGGTTCTCTTACAGAAGCACACGTCAGTCCCCAAGAAATAACAATAGTGTCAAATTATATTATATATACATTTATAGATATATACATATATCAAAATAAACAAAAACCTAGTGTAATTAAACTTAATATAATATATAATAAATATACTTTAAATTTTATTGATAACTTTTAATGGGTTATGATAGTGACCTATAGTGGTGACCTCGAAAGTGCAACACGCGGGTTTTTAAAAAAAGTTGAAGTGTCGTTAACTGTGAACCTAAAATAAAATAAAATAAAGCTATTGATCGAAGGAACAACACCCCCCAACAGATAAGCATTATTATCATCTTGTTTGTAACCACATTTTGAGTTCTTATCTTTCAGAAACAAATTAATTAAAAAAAATATCCTCATATAAACTTTAATTATAATGATGATGGTTACATATACATATGTAATATAAAATAGTGGACCAAATTCTAAAATTTTTTCTTAACAAATGAACATCATACATATTTCTTAATAACCAACGGTAAATTTATAACCAAATCGCATGCCAATGATAAGCAGGCATTGCGGTAAATTTATCAGGGACGCTATTATAATTACTACACACGAATAATATAAAAGTTTATTGACAAGTTGACAGAAAACCTTTTCATTCAATTTTTTTTAATATAAAAAGTAACATAATTAATAGTTTTGCAAAGTTTATCAAAACTACGTGGCACATAAGGATAATTACTAGCCAAGGCGGTTTGGTAGACGATTCTCTGCACTTATGCACCTCGCACATGTAAATAAACATACTAACAATCATTTAAAAGAAGATAAGAATAGCAGTTACAAAAGGAAGTCTTAAATGTGGTGAAATACTGCAGCCATTAACAACAACAGCAGCAACAGCAACAAACAAAGCAGATAATTTAAATAATAATATACATATATTAAATAATAATTTAAAATATAGTAGATATTTTTTTTTGTTTACAGACATTTTCAGATTATCATTTTTTTTATATTTTATATATTTTTTTTTTACTAACTCACATATTATTTAATATTCACATATGTATACTTTGGGTATACATATATTTTTTTTTTGGAATACGTTTTTAAGTATTAAATATTTTTGTTGTTTAGTTTGAAAATATTTTCACTCGTTATTACAGGCATACTATATTCTCTGTATTCTTCACAGTCTTATATACGAGTATATACCTTTTTTTTTAGTTACATTTCGAATAAGATACTATTGTGAAATTATTTTATTTGCGAATTTCAATTTATTCTCTAAGGTTTGTTTGTTTTTCAACATTATCAAACTAATTTCAAAATAGTTTCCGTTGATGTTCAACTATTCCATCTAATTTTCATACAATAATTTTCAAACACGTACTTTAAGTTTTGGTTAGCCTTACATTAAGCTATTGTACGTTGTTTCGGACACGATAGTGCGTAAACGTCCTTCTGCTTTCAATGGCAACAGAGAACATGCAAGATCAAAACATGGAAGAGCCAAAGCCCGGAACTTCTGGCGTCGATGCCACTTCGGTGTCAAAACTAGACATACCGAAGTTCTGGGTACACCAGCCCGCCTCTTGGTTTTACCAAGCCGAGATAATGTTTAAGTTGGCGGGCTGCAAGTCAAACAGTGGTAAGGTCTATAATGTGATTGCCGCATTACCGGAAGAGGCGGTAACGGCGA
This sequence comes from Thereva unica, assembly GCA_949987705.1. Lineage (NCBI taxonomy): Eukaryota > Metazoa > Arthropoda > Insecta > Diptera > Therevidae > Thereva > Thereva unica. The sequence goes on from OX465281.1 coordinate 88,896,763, forward strand.
TGCGGATTAGCACCGTAGACCATTCCACCTCCTCATACGAGGAAATCAAACAACACCTGCTCGAGAAGTATGGCACTTCTGAGAAGCGCAGACTCGAGCAGCTGTTGTCAATGCAAGAGCCTGGAGATCGGAAACCTTCCGAGTTCCTCCAGGCTCTGAAGGCATTAGCTGGCGGATCGGCGGCGGTCAATGATGACCTAACCCGGAACCTGTGGGAGCGGAGGCTTCCACAGGTTATCCAAGTCTCATTGGCCACCTCTGCCGACCAAACACTAGTCGGACTGGCTGCTACGGCGGACAAAGTGTGCGAGGTGCTTCCACAAGGAGGTACCTCATACACGTCCGCCGTCCGCGCAACTCCGACTAGCACAGAGCCAACGTTGGTGTCGCTACAACGCGACATCAACAAATTAACGGCTCGGATGGAGCAGCTACTAAGCCGGCGTAGCCGAAAACCTGCCAAACGGCAGAGTGGCCCGCGACAGCCCTCGGCCAATCGGCCAACAGGGGCAAACAAACTGCGGGGTAGCCTGTGCTATTTCCACTACCGTTATGGTAGTGAAGCACGCACCTGCAAGGCCCCCTGCAGTTTCGGTGGTGATCAAGCCAATCCGGCGAAGAAAAAGGCCACCACCAACCCTAAAAAAACTAAAGTTGGGGATCGATTCGAGCGAGCATATAACCGGCCGCTCATATCGTTTATTCGTCCGTGACACCAACAATCGGATGGACTTTCTGATTGATTCGGGCTCGGACGTTTCAATTGCTCCCGCCAAGGCGTTCCCGGCCCATAACGGTAGCCCGAACGTCCTTCTGTACGCGGCCAACGGATCACTGATCCGTACTTTCGGCACAAAGTTGCTTGAACTTGAACTCGGCTTACGCCGACGATATGTTTACAACTTTATTATAGCCGACACCACTAAAGCCATTATCGGGGCGGACTTCTTAACGAAGTTCAAATTGTCGGTCGATTTTGAATATCGGCATTTAGTCGACAAGCGCACGAAGTTTCGCATTAACGTGTGCGCTACCGTCGACTACAACCCCGAAACATCTCCATGCCGAGTTATTGGCATATACAAAGAGCTATTAACGAAGTACGCTTCGTTAACAAAACCGCCCAATTTTAACCTTCCAGTTAAACACAATGTGCAACACCACATTGTAACTAAAGAGCAATTACCTTTTGTCACCGCTCGGCGACTCCATCCGGAGAAACTGAAGGTGGCAAAATTAGAATTCGACCATATGGTCCAATTGGGGATTTGTCGACCTTCGTCGTCCCCCGCAGCATCTCCGCTTCATCTAGTTCCTAAACGGGACTCACATGATTGGAGGCCATGCGGCGACTACCGTCGCCTTAATGCTGTCACTGTGCCGGATAGATATCCGATCCCGCATATACAGAATTTCTCCGTGAATCTTCACGGCTGCACAAATTTTTCGAAGGTTGACTTGGTACGTGCATACCATCACATACCAATCGCCCCAGAAGACGTGCATAAGACTGCACTCATTACGCCATTCGGCCTATATGAGTTTACACGTATGCCATTCGGCTTACGAAATGCAGCCCAAACCTTTCAAAGGTTCATAAATGAAGTTACGAGAGATCTCGACTTCGTTTATGTATATTTGGACGATATACTTATCGCCAGTAAAACCGAGGATGAACATATCGTTCACCTCGAAGAGCTCTTTAAACGCCTCGATAGCTTCGGTTTAACCATTAAGCTAGAGAAATGCGTTTTTGGTGCAACAGAGATTAAGTTTCTAAGCCACCGCATCACAAAGGATGGAATACTTCCATCCTCCGATCGGGTTCAGGCCATCGTTGATCTCGCACCTCCAACTTCTGTCAAATCGATCCAGAAGTTTTTGGGAATGGTGAATTTCTATCACCGATTTATCCCAAAATTGGCTGAACAGTTGGTGCCGATAAACGAGCATTTGAGAGACCTTCTCAACCGCTCACGTGCCAATAAAGTTTTTGACTGGCCAGCAGAATGTCAGGCGGCATTCCTCAAGGTGAAAACCTCGATGGCTGAAGCAACTCTGCTGAACCATCCAATCGAGGATGCAAAATACAGTCTTACGACTGACGCCTCTGATTATGCAATCGTAGGCGTATTGGAGCAATTCAACGGTCATCGGTGGCAACCTCTAGCTTTTTATTCCAAAAAGCTGTCACCAACAGAACGGAAGTACTCTGCATTCGATCGCGAACTCCTCGCAATCTATGCAGCGATCAAACACTTCCGTTATTTCGTTGAAGGACGCAATTTCGTGGTCTATACTGATCACAAACCACTGGTTCGCGCCCTTCACACAAAGACCGAACGATCCCCTCGACAGACCAGACATTTGGGTCTAATATCTCAATTTACCACAGACATCAGACATGTGTCGGGTAAACAAAACGTTGTCGCAGACTACTTGTCACGCTCACTAGCGATCGACAACGTCGACTCGGCCACCTTCGACCTGCCTACACTGGCTCAGGCTCAACAAGGTGACACAGAGTTGAAGTCTCTACAAGAGCACCCCAGCAACGGCTCACGGGTAAAATTAGTTCTCACACCAATACCATTCACCGCCCATCAGGTGTGGTGTGAAACTAGTATAGGCATTCCTAGGCCTTACATACCCATTTCCTTACGCAGACTAGCGTTCAACTCCGAACATAGTCTCTCCCATCCTGGTATTCGTGCTACAAGACGAGCCGTTACCAAGAAATACTTCTGGCCATCGATCAATAAAGACTGCAATGAGTGGTCGCGATCATGCCTAGGTTGCCAAAAGTCCAAAGTTTCACGGCATACCAAATCTCCATTTGAAGCTTTCAAGCTTCCAAATAATAGATTTGACCATATCCATATGGATATAGTGGGACCACTACCCCCATCTCGTGGATACTCTTATATCTTAACGATAGTCGATAGATTCACGCGATGGCCTGAAGCATACCCAATTCGGGATATCTCAGCTTCAACAGTGGCAAAGAAATTCGTCACTGAATTTGTCCCACGATTCGGCGTACCACTCGAGATCACAACCGATCAAGGTACGCAGTTCGAATCGAAACTGTTCAATGAAGTTGCCAAATTACTCGGCACTCATCGAATTCGGACTACCGCCTACCACCCGCAAGCAAACGGGATGGTTGAACGGTTCCACAGGCAACTTAAAGCAGCCTTAATGGCAAGGGACAACACTACTCATTGGAGTGAAGACTTGCCCTTTGTCTTGTTAGGCATACGCACGGCAATTAAGACCGACTTACAATGCTCACCAGCCGAGCTCGTATACGGTCAGAATCTGAGGCTTCCCAATTCGATTTCCATCCCAACGGATGAGAATCCAATTGAAGAATCAGAATTCCTCTCTCGCCTTCGTTCTCATATGCAGAACATTAAGGCAACACATCCTCGGCAACCCGTCCAAAAGGATGTCTATGTGCCAGAAGCCCTGCAGAACGCCGACTACGTTTTCATACGTGTCGACAGAGTTCGAAACCCTTTCGAACCTCCATACGAGGGCCCATATGAAGTAATCAAACGATTACGAAAACACTTCGTCGTCAAATTGAACGGCACAACCAAGTCAATATCCATTGACAGGCTAAAGCCAGCCTTCGGTTGTGACCGCGACAACGAAGCTAAGCCGTCTAAAGCGGTAACATTCCATTAACGCTACGCTGGGGGGGGGAGTATGTAGTGACCGCGTAAAGTTTAATTACCAAACTTTACGCAATGTCACACAACAACTTCCGACACGATCAAAACGATTAGTCGGGACACTCCATCGATCACCGAACTTAAAGTTCAGTGATCTTGCCGTTTTTCGTTCCGTTCCGATCACGCCTAGTGATCGAACCAATTTCCGGCATCTCCACCGAAAAAGCACTTGCATACGGTTCTCTTACAGAAGCACACGTCAGTCCCCAAGAAATAACAATAGTGTCAAATTATATTATCTATACATTTATAGATATATACATATATCAAAATAAACAAAAACCTAGTGTAATTAAACTTAATATAATATATAATAAATATACTTTAAATTTTATTGATAACTTTTAATGGGTTATGATAGTGACCTATAGGCTCAAGCCAGTCCGGGAGAGGGATGGAAACTCAAGATACTAGTGCATACTCACAGGTAAGTGGTGAACCAACCGCGGTAAGGCCCGGCCACACACCACACGACTCCTCCGGCGAGCTAGATAACTCCGTGTGGCCGGCGTAGGAGTTCCGGAATTTTGTTTCCTTTCTTATGTATGGTATTGGCTCCTGGGTCATGCTTTTCCGGGCTTATGGCTAAGGAGGTAGTACCTCGCATAAGTGGCGCCCACTATTTTATCGCGCCATTATGCTATTACAACGTAAGGGGGACAAGGTCAAAAACTAACGACATCCTTCAGACATCGATGTCTAGCGGCTAGCTCTCAAGATTTCTTTTTCAAAATCAAAACTCTTCCTGTTGTGCTGCTATATCCCACCAGATATGATAAGCACACTTGACGATGGAGGTATAAGCCTCTATGATATTCTCATCTCCTGTGTTGATTATAGCCTGAATATGATGAACACTGGTGATGAATTACTTCTTCTTGGCGACTTCAATTTTCCCAATATTCAGTGGGTATTTGACGAAGCTGACGATAACTACCTCCCCGAAGGCAATTTTAATTCTAAGGAATCCTGTTTTCTCAATTCCTTATTCTCACTCGGCCTTAACCAAATGAGTGGTGTGACTAAAGTGTTAGGGAGACAGTTGCATCTTGTATTCTTTACTGACTCAGGAAACATGATTGTTGAACCCAGTCCAATAGTCATGATGTCCGTTGACAATTACCACCCTCCTCTCTCGCTCAATTACTGCTTGAACTCAAAGAACAATCCTTGTCCGGAGGCGGTAACCCATTCCTTCAACTTTAAGAAGGCTAACTTCAATGAACTCTCATCTAAGCTTGCCTTGATTGATTTCAACAGCTTACTTTCCGCAAATGAGTTGGATGTCGATGTGGCACGGTTTTATGCCGTACTATATGAAGCTATTGCTTCATGTGTACCTTTTGAGCCCCAAAAATTGCGCAGTTCTACTCCACCTTGGTACAATAATGAGCTGAAGCATTTAAGGAATCAGAAAAATAGACTCTGGAAGACCTATTTAAAAAGGAAGGATTCTCCGAGTCTTATTACATTTACTGATTGCTATAACAGATTTCGTTTACTCTCTTCTGCTCTGTATGGCAAATATCTCATCAGCATGAGGGACCAGGTTTATACTGATCCTAGAAACTTCTTTAAATTTGTCAACTCCAAGAAAAAAGCTGATAACTACCCAAATACAATGCAGCACACTAACTTGTCAAGTAGTGAGTCTTCCTCGATTTGCATCATGTTTGCTTCATTCTTTCATCAATCTTTCACCCCTGCTAACTTTCAGCCTAATGACAATAATTTTCGTCACATAACTCCACACCGAGAGGCTACTAGTTTATCTCTCTCAATCTCCATTGACGATATCATGAAGCATATTGATGAACTCCCATACGATTTCACTTCCGGCCCTGACGGTATCCCTCCTGCTCTCCTTAAATCCTGTGTGGAGGTTCTCCAGTCTCCACTTAAAACCCTTTTTAAAAAATCCTTAGTTAAAGGGTATTTCCCTACTCTTTGGAAGAATTCGTTCATAATTCCTATTCACAAAAGTGGTAGCAAGAACGAAATATCGAATTACAGACCAATTGCCAAGCTGTCTGTCATACCAAAGCTTTTTGAGTCAATCATTTATTCTGCAATCGTGCCCATCTGCAAGAAACTTATTTCTACGAACCAACATGGTTTTCTTTCAGCTCGTTCCACTACCACCAATTTCCTTGAATTCACTTCCCATGCTGTTTAAGGCTTCGTTTCCGGTTGCCAAACTGATTGTGTTTACACTGACTTCAATAAGGCATTTGACAAGCTTTCCCACTCCATTATACTTTTCAAACTAAAAAAGTTAGGTTTCCCTGAAGCCCTTCTATTATGGTTCCAGTCCTACTTAGCTGACATTACCTACCAAGTCCTTTTCCGTGGATCCAAATCCGCGACCATTGAGGCGTCATCCGGTGTCCCTCAAGGCAGTCATCTTGGCCCTATCCTCTTTATTCTTTCTATTGATGATATTGTTACCTTGCTAAGACACTGCAGAATCCTGATTTATGCTGATGACATCAAATTGTACCGTCGCGTAAAGAGTATGGAGGACTGCAAACTTTTGCAAGTCGACCTCGGCACCTTTTACTCTTGGTGCGCTAACAACAACCTGGTTCTTAATATTAGTAAATGCGAGTCATGACTTTTTGTAGGCGACGTGATCCTATAATTTATAACTACTCATTTTCTAGTGAGGGTGTCCCCCGTGTTAATTTTGTCAAAGATCTCGGGATAAGATTTGACACCAAGCTGGACTTTTCTGCTCATGTCAACTATATTTCCTCCAAGAGCAGCTTAGTTTTGGGTTTTATAAAAAGGTGGTCCAAAGAATTTAACAGTGCCCTGATCACTAAACACCTCTACATTTCCCTTGTCAGACCTTTACTTGAATATGCGCCCCAGGTTTGGTCTCCTCACTATTCTTCGCATGTTGGAAAAATTGAGTCGGTTCAACGTAGGTTGGTTCGATTCGCATTGAATCACCTTCCTTGGGAAGACCCTTTAATTCTCCCACCATATGAATACCGACTTAGGTTACTCAACTTAAACACTCTCCACAAGCGTCGTGAGGTGGCCGATGTTGTTTTCGTCCACCAGCTTCTTAATGGACGTGTTGACTCAGGTTTTCTAAGGCGCCGTGCGTCGTTAAGAGAGAGCCGATACAATCTGAAAGGACCACCGCTCTTACACATCAACTCCTCTAACACCAATTATGGCCGATTTGAGCCTGTTAATCGCATGTTCATTAATGTAAATAAAAATATTAATGTTTTTAGCGTGAGCACTAACAAAGATCTCCTTAAAAGGAGTCTCTTTGTTCTCTCATGACTGTCTATGTGTTTCGCATGCAATTTTTATTGGTACTTAATTTTTTATGTTTGCATGTCTCAGCCGAGCCCACGTGGTCGTGGTGAATGTTTCTCAGCCCAGCTGAGAAGTGCGCCTTCTTCATAGGAAGGGAAACTCTATTATTATTATAAAATATAAAAACTTCTGCTAATTGTCAGAAAGACCTTAAATTGACAAGTTTTGCTAATATCTAATAAACTCGATGGAATGAGACCCGTTCTAAACGAGGTGATCTTTTTTGGGTTCTGCACAACGATAGCCTTCGAACAAAACATCACTTGTCAAAATCCGACAACCTTTCAAAATCATGCAAAAATTTCGTTACCCTTTACAAACAGCGCGAATTTTTCGAACCTTAGATTAGCACTTTTTGACGGGGAATTGTTTTCTACGCGTGATACAGCTTCAGGAAATTGCGGTTCATGCCGGGATTTCCGGTAGTTACCGCCAAATTTGTTCTTATTGGTCAAGTCTGACAAGTACTTAACAGTTACAGTTTTGCTAATATCCCCGGAAAGCTTTGGAATTTCCAAATGAAGTCATTCGCTTCTCAGTTTCCCAACGGCGCTTCAGCACGCTCAATACGAATTTGAACACCCGTTTTAGTGCAGCGAACGAAATACGGAGGAAATGTGTGTTCGCTAACGTTCAGGAAAAACAAATTCTCCAGAAAAATCTTGTGGATTTACTACTATTATAGTTATTTGAACTAGCTTCTCTCGGGATTCCTTTGTCATCAGTTCTGATACTGGCCAATTTTCTCACTAGTGCTAAACGTATAAGTTATACTAGTGCTAAACGTATAAGTTATACATTTCATTTTTGATATATAACCGAAACTACATATCTCCCACTCAGTGGCGGTTCGTAAGATTCAGGATAAGGGAAGCAATACGCAAGGCGAACGATAAAAGTAATAGTATCGAAATCTTTAAATAAAAAAACTGAAAAATAACATATAGTGGAGTCAGATAAGCAAAACATAAAGAATTGTTTGCAGTCTAAAAAATTTTGTTTGGAACATGTTAGTTACATCGAATACTATACGAAATGGCCATTTTCTAGCTCTAGCAACCAATCCCGTAAGTTATCGGATTTTGTGAATTGGAATTTGCGAAAATTTTATCATTTTGGTCGGTCTATTTAAATATTAGATGCGTTTATCTCGGTCAGTTTAGATCCGAAAAAAGCAAAAAAAGAGGCTGTTCGTTATGAAATTGGCTATCAGCGGTTACAATATGACATTTTTATCTGTACACATAAATTTTGGTTTTTTGTTTATATCTTCGGATTTTTCAGTCCACTTATACTATATAAGCACTAACTGGTTAGAATTTTGGGTCAAAATATCTTATACAAATCCCAAAAATTGACTTCAATTTTGAAAATTAATTGCCCTTTAATTATTGTGCATAGCATCGTATGAGGGTTTTTCTCTTTTAAAATCTAGTATTATTTTATGATGATGAATAAGAAAACTTTTTTAAGGGGACTCTTCACTGAAATGGCTAGAATCTGAACCGCTAGACCGATTCAGATGAAATTTTTTGTCCGAATAGTTGTTATCGAGTAAAAAACAAAAGCACAAAAAAATGTTGAAAAAAAAAATTAAGCAACATTTTTGTTAATAAACATCCGAGAAAAGGGGTATTTTCCGCTAGCTCCTTGCACGCGAATTTTGAATCGATTTTATTTTTGTTAGTGCCAAAATGTTCAGTAATTAATTACAATCAAAACTGTCAGACAGAATTTTGATATTATTTTTTGTTCACTTTATAAAATTAAAATCCGTTGAAAATTGTGGAACGAGGAGCTCGGAGAAGTTAAAAAAATGAAAAAAAAAAAAGTTGTTGAAATAATCACGTTCCAAGTTTGACGATGACGCACAAAAGAGTTACGCATGTACGCCAAAGTCTTTGTTTCTTTTTGGATGGCAATTTGTCGACAAAATGAAGAAAATAAAGAACTGATAAAATGTTAAACGTATACTAATTGTTATTAACAATTAATTTAGTTTTAACAATCACTAGTAAGAAAATAGTTGAAAGAAACGAGCTCGTCTGTCGACGCGCGACGCTCGGAGTAATATCTCCGCCCTTGCGCGCTATGGAAAAAACACGAAAAAAACTATGTTATAAACATTTTTTTTTTAAAATGTGAAAATGCTACATAATTCAGAAAAGTCTATTCTATCAGAATATGCAAAAAAAACTCGGCAAAAAATCGATTTTCAACCAAATATCGGTGAAGAGTCTTCTTAAACTTCAAAAAGTGAAAAAATCTAATTTTTTCGTTAATATTTTCAAAATAGTTTTGCTGCTAGTAGGCGTTTTGCGCTTTTTTTCAGATTCTGTTATAATTATCACGCTTTAATTATAATTAAAGCGTCCAAAGAAAAGCCGTTGAAAAACTGCAACTACTTCTTTCAACTAATTCAAATGCATAATTTTGGCTCAAATGCATAATTTTGGCATAATTTTGGCTCAAAAACTAAAAAAAAATTGTATACCTCGCATACACCCCCTACACCCACGACAGCAATCATTACATTCTCCTTGCAAAAAAATACCATTTCTGGCAGCCCGTACTCAAAAATACAATTCAAAAAAATATTCTCTATCCCTTTAACTCACCATTAAAAAGAATCATAAAAGTTATAAAGGAAACTACAAATGTATCAGCTTATTTCAATACAAACCGCCCGCCACCCCATTAGAATAAGCAATAGAAAAAGAGAAACTTCACTTATCCTCGATCTTTTCTTCCTTCACTCGAAATTTCATAGTTTAAGAGTCAAAAACAAAATTTCGAAGCAACATTTTAATATTGCTCGAAGCCAGAACAGATTACCAGAAAACGAAACCAAAAAACAAAGAGAATTTGGTGGATTCAGAAAATTTCTCTTTCTTCGACTTCTCAATTCCGCCTGTTTGGTTCCGAAGAAGCTGCGTTTAGCTCAGCTTCTGAGGGCACTGTATTAACGCAAACATTTGCCTGAGTGTGGGTTCAATTAAAGTGAATGTGTTGGAGGCTTCACGTCGATTTTCTGGACCAAATAAGCTGGAGATATTACAGCTTCCCCATGTTGTGTAATTCCTCGGGCACGATAAGAGCGTCAGAAAAATTGAGAGAGGCACTTTAGTATTGTCACTCCGGGCCTCGCCGCTCATATCATGACCATGGCCTAACACAACATGGGGAAGCTGTAATATCTCCAGCTTTAGTGTTTCCAGAGGAGGAAATATATTAAGGTTTTTCTTGTGATTAATCTTGATATATTTAAAATTTTTTTTAGGAAGTTTTCTATTTGGTCAAGGGAAGCAGTGCTTCCTTTGCTTCCAAAGAGGAACCGCCACTGCTCCCACTTATGCTACACCTCTTATGTCTCCTTACACTGCCAGACTAGAGTCAAGCTCAACAGGGCCTTCTTTTTATTTATTTATTTATTTATTGACATCTTATGTACAAAGACTAACAGTCTTAAATTATTGTACATTCATTATAAAGAGGTTAAACAGTAATATAATACAAGTAAAAGTTAAGATATATACATATGTAGCATGCAAGAGAAATTGAGTAATAAGAAAGAGAAAAATAAAACAAAAGAAAAGAAAAATATATGTACATATATATAAATTTAAAAAAAAGAAAAGTTAAAATAATTGACAAAAGAAAGAGAAAAATAAAAAAAGAATAATAAAAAAAAAGAATAAAGAATCCACAAACAAGATTAACTTTATTTTCCTATATTCATGCTCTTACAGCTCTATTAACTAAAAGTTCGAAGAGACGCTTCTTGAAAATGCCCGCTGAATCGATACGTTGCAATTCAACCGGGAGAGAGTTCCATAGTAGAGCAACGAACACGAAGAAAGAATGTTGTCCAATTAAAGTGCGAAAACGCGGAATAATCAAATTTTCATTTCTAAGTGACTGTGAAAGCTGCACGAACTGGTTGAGGTATGCGGGTTTGCGATGGTTCAGGATGCCGTGAAGAACAAGCAAAAGCCTAAACTCACGGTAAATGTTAATGGAGCAACCTAAAACGGAATTTCGATAAGGTGATATATGATCAAAGCGGCGTAAGTTATATACAAAGCGCACGCAATCATTAAAGGCTACTTCGAGCTTCCTCGCACAAGACGAGTCTAAAGACGGAAAAATGGATAGACCATGCATTAGATGAGGTAGCAGTAAGGCTTTCACTAAATTCAAACGGACAGACCTTTTGAGCAAACCACAGTGGTACCTAAGTTTTGACAGAAGGCCATAAATTTTGCCAATAATGAGAGTGATATGGTCGCAGCAGGTCATACTGCTATTCAGAACAACTCCTAGATTTTTTACTTTTTCGACGGAAGTGAGGGGAACACCATTCAAAACGATATCAGGCAGAGTAGGACGAGAGATGGGAGAGTGAGAGAAATATATACAACGGGACTTCGATGGATTTAATTGAAGTTGGTTCAACGTCGACCAGCGCGAAATGCGGCGTAAATCTGCCGAAATCTTCTCAACAAAAGAAACGATTTGGCTTTTTGGTGCAGATATATAAAGTTGAACATCATCAGCGTACATGTGGATCTTGGAGTCTATTACCACTAAAGGAAGATCATTAATAAAAATGCTGAACAGAAGTGGTCCGAGAATGGAACCTTGAGGGACTCCCGAGCTAAGTTGGGCAATTGAAGAACTGCAGGCACCTAGTTTAAATTGTTGAGATCGGTGCGTTAAGAAGCTATGCAGAAGTTTAAGGGCTGTTTGAGAAAAGTGGGCTTGTGAAGAGAGTTTTTGCAGAAGCAAAGTGTGATTAACGCTATCGAAGGCTTTTGAGAAATCAAGCAACAATAGACAGCACACATGATGCTCATCAAGAGAGGCACGAATATCATTCGTGACTTTAAGGAGAGCAGTTTCGCAGCTGTGGTATTTGCGGAACCCAGATTGCCACGCATTTATAAAACGAAGTCGTTCGCCATATTAAAGTATTTGGATGGATAACATCTTTTCCAGCACTTTTGCTAAGAATGGGAGTATACTAATGGGTCGATAAATCAGAGGGGCTAACAGGAGAGGGACACTTGGGAATGGGTGTAATTAAAGCGTCTTTCCAACACTTAGGGAGCTTTGATACCGTAATACGAGTTGAATAAGTGAATCAGAATAGGCAGTAAGCAAGGTAGCAGCATTTTTAGAAACCTAGGTGAAATATTATCGCTACCGGCTGCTTTAGATTTAATCGATTTAAGGGCAGTGATGACTTCAAGGGAATCAACACAACGAAAGTAGAAGCCTCCAGAAGAAGCAGTAACAGGGATATTAGCATGCTCTGCCGTTTGGCTAGATATAAAGTGCTGGTTAAGAGTCTCAAGACTGAGGTTGTGAATAGTGGCTTCATTCTTAGTGTGTACACCTAAGTGGCGCAAATTGTTCCACACGGTTTTCACTGAAAGAGAGGGATCAAGCTTACGGCTATAATAATTTCGTTTAGCCTCCTTAATTTTAGTAACAACAAGATTCCTAAGGCGTTTAAAAGATCTCCATGCGACATCACTTTTTACTTTTAAGAATAATTTATATAAAAACTCCCTTTCAACAATAAGTGATTTAATTTCATCAGTGAACCAAGGTTTGGATTTAGCTAAGCAAATTTTACTTCTGATAGGCACAAACTCATCATACAGGTCAAGGAAAGTTCTATTGAACTTAGCAATTTTCTCATCAACATCAGTCATTGAGAAAATGTCAGTCCATGGTAAACTACGACATCTAAGGTCAAGACATTCTTGGTCAATATTAGAGAAATCACGATAGGTAAACGTTTTCGCCCGTGGGGAATCGACATTAAATCTATGACATGCGAATAGAATATCATGATCCAGATAACTGGGCGGAGAGATTTGGTTAATAAAAAGAACAGAATCGATATCGTTTGTGAGAAATAGGTCAAGCAGGGAAGGTGATCTACAATTAAAGTAAGTAGGGAGCACATTCACAGAGTCCAAACCAAGGGATTGCACAAAGTACCGGAAAGATTGTTATAGGGAAGAATTTACTAATAAGTTGACATTAAAATCACCACCTACCAGTATGCTTTTATACCCACTGGACAAGTTCTCAAGAGTATCATGAAATTCTTTAGCATTGTTAGAATTAAACATGCCAGGAGGAGAGTACACACAGACTAGTAGGAGCTTATCGACAGAGCTAGAAACTTCGACACATAAAAAGTCAATTCCAGGTTGTTTAGAGAATCCAACAATTTTTGACTTTAAATTATCACGCAAGTAAATCGCCACACCGCCGCCGACGCGACCTTGACGATCATTACGAAATAATTTGAAATCATCAATAGAAACCGAAGAGGAGGGAATAGAATTGTTGAGCCAACTTTCACAGATTAAAAGCGCATGCACACCTGAATTAATATATATTTCGTTAAGTTCTTCAATTTTCGGTCTAATGCTTCGCGAGTTCATTAAACAAGCATTGAAACCATCATATCTTGCACTAAAAATTTTGACCAAAGTTCTCACTCGATCTTCGCTACTAAAATCAAACGACATTGAGACTTAACAACACGAAACAACGAACATCGTTAAGAAGCGGAAATGCGGAGCAGAAAAAAAAAAGGAGATGTAAATTTCGCCGAATAGCGTGAATACATAACGAAAAAAAAAAAAAAAAGGTATAAAATAAAAAATGAAATTAAACAAAAATTTAAAATAAAATATTAAAAATGAATGAAAAGAAAAGGGAAAAAAATAAGTTAAATTAAAAATTAAATTAAAATTAAATTCAAGAAATAGAATTAACAAGAAACAGAAAAAAAAAGAAAAATAAGAATAAAACAAACAGAAAAAGAAAATTACTCGCTCTCTCAAACGCTGACGCTGCGTGGATCCAGTGTCTCCATCGATGGGCATTGCAGTTGAGAAATGTCCCGCACCACAACGAAGTTGTCCTCCTTTTTCCGTTTTATTCGGACAAGACCGTCCCTGGTAGAAACAGATTCTAGCTGTCCGAGTCTGCGCTGTTTTAAAGCCTCTCGTAATAAAATGTTGTTTATAGACGTAGGCTAGTCGGCGAGGCATTTTTATGGTAATTTTGGCCCATAGGCGAGATTATTATTGGAATCGGTTCGCTTTAGGGTGTAGTTTAACGCCCTAAGTTTGCCCAAAATTTGGTTGACCGCATAACTTTTTAATTAACTTATTGTGAATAAAATAGGCACTTTTTTTATATTTCTTTCAATATCTCCGTTCCTGCTAGCTTTTAGTATAACATATGCTTTGGGAAAGCTGTTCGTTATGAAATTCTCTAAAAAATGAGCCCTGTTAGAAGTCGCTACGTGCAAGTGTGATCTTGCAAACAGCTTCCAAAGTTTTCAAATTACGTTACTTTCACTATTTGTTTACTCAAAAGCAACTGCACATAGAGGGCTGAAAATTCTCACAGATGGTGTTTATGTAGTCCCGGTAATGTACAAAAAATTTCAACAAGATCGGTCCATTACTTTTTGAGTAATTAACGATCTACTTTTTTTTTGACATTGCTGTCATTTTTTGCAAGATCAGTTTATAATTGGGAAAATCATTTAGAAAACTTAAGAAACAATTGAAAATGAAATCCCGCTGGAATTTTTGAAAAATCGCAATTTTGATCGATTTTATGAGGTTTTCCACGCAACTACCTTTTTATACGCGACATAAATAAACAAATATGTTGTTATATTTTTACTTTAGAGAATACGTCCTTGCATAACTAAAAAGCTGCTATTTTTTTTTTTAATTTTTGCCCTACCACACGCAGGAGACCAGTTAATAATCTCGCCTATGGGCCGAAAATGCACTTTTTGTCATTTTTTCCTTCTCGCCGACTAGCCTAACGAGAGGCTTTCATTCACGTAGACTGGAGAATCGGCCGTGAAACCATCTAGCTCACAAAGCGGAAATTTCAGTTTTTTCCTCTCCTTCAAGGCGAGCATGAACGCCTTTGCTTCACGCTGGCCAGAAAATTTGACAATTATGGGTCCGCTCTGCTGGCGAGATTTGGATCTCAGTCGAAAGGCATCAGCATAGGTGGAGAGTTGGTGGTTGATTTTGGAAGACAAGTCAGCAACTATTTTTATGAGGGACTCATCAGGCTTCATAGGAATTCCCCGAATGATCACATCACTTAGCCTCTGATTCCGTTGCAAATCGTCCATTTGGATTGTGTTATCAGCCAGCTGGGAGCTGATAATTGAAGGTCTTCGGTATGATCAGTTGATGCTGCTTTTTTTTCTAAAACAGCGACCTTCGCCTGCAGCGCCTGGATGTTATTATTTATATTAACCAGCTGTTTTTGGTTTTCTTCCGAGATGGACTTTAGCCCCTCCGTTAAGCGAAGTTCGATGGAGTTAAAGTGATCTTGCAGGGTCTTAGTGGAATCGCAGAAGTCGTTAATACGTTTTTCTGTATTCCTGAAGGCAGTGAAAAGTTCATCCATTTTTTTGGAGAATCGGGATTCAAGAGCCGCCAGATGTGCATCAAAATTCTCTTCCTGGCAAGTTTCGGAAGGTGCGCGAGCAAGGCCTCTGGTTATTATTGGTGAAGGATTGTTTGCAATTTGTTTTTTAGTTGGCACTTTCCCGGACACAGTTTTGCACTTATCCGACGACATTGTTATCAAAATGTGTAAAATGAAAGAAATTAGGTGCGAAAAATTAACTTATGGTGGAAAAACTGTGCGATTAAAACGGATTCGACACGGACCACAGAAATAGCGTTCTATTCACTCTGACTCATAGTCAACAACCCCGCTAATTATTCCAAACCCGTTCCCTTGGCTGTGGTTTCGCTAGATAGTAGATAGGGACAGTAGAAATCTCGTTAATCCATTCATGCGCGTCACTAATTAGATGACGAGGCATTTGGCTATATAAATCCCATTTATTCGAACAAAAATTTTATAATATTGTAACATAGTACTAGAACATTGATTAATAAATATCTTAATACTAGATTACAATATCAGCTTACTACTCTAGGTTGTAGTTCAGGGAGTCTAATTACCGCTGAGGTGGTAGGCAACGGGACCTCTAACTCTGACAAGACTAGTGAGATGTGGTAACAGCCAGATGTCTTCCAGTCTGATGATTTGAATGATCACGCTGCCACACAAGTCGCATAAATTTGGTGTGCGTGGTCCAGCTTCCGCGAAGGGTGGTGTAGATAATATTGTGGATGTCTCTATTTGATATCCCTATTTGAGATACCAAACTGTCGTTTTGTTTGCACTATGAGCCTCGGGCACCGACTATCAACGGAAGCACATAAATTTCCTTGTCAGGATACTGCGACTGAAGTGCTGCTATAAATGAAGGAGCACCATAAATTGCTTGCTTATTAGCGAAATGGATAGCCAGGGGCTCACTTCCTTCCCAATGGACTGCCACGTCGGAGACGATAATTTTGTTACTCTTGGAGAAAATGATGTCAGGTTTGTAGAGTCGACCATCAGTGCCCCTGATGTGAGGTTCAATGGATATCCCCCATCGTTTCCTTTTGGCGGCAATTGCTAGTCTTCTAAGGACGTGGGCGTGTCTCTGGATTCTTTCCCAGTGGGTGATGGGACAGTTCTGGAGAATATGCGAGAGAGACTCAATCTTAAAGCAGCCCGCTCTGCAGCGCCCATCGTTGCCGATGTTCGAAGGGATGCCTTTGGTTGGAAGTAGATTGAATTGATTTGAGGTATTCCTCGCCTTTCCAGAAAATAGGTGGTTTTATAATGTAGTTGTTACATGTCGAGTGATAGGCGAAATGTTCTGTCCCACCGCCTGAGTAGGAATCTTTCAGACGGGCAGCGAAGTTGTCTTTAACGGTCTTGGTAGAGGTAGAAGCGCCAACTCTGGACCGTAGAATATTAATCCAGTTGCTGTGCAGGTTCAGGATCGAGCTAGACAAGTAGTTTTGCTCCAACAGCCTGTTGATTCTTCCCAACATAATTACTGGAATAGTCTTCTTGAAGTTGAAGATGCCGAGCCCTCCTCTCCTGGGGGCGTAGAAGATATGATTCCCACAATGTATAGGAAGATGTAAGATCTTCTTGATGGCCTTACGGATTTGAAGGCCCACTTTCCTGAGCGTCTTTAGGTTTGTGAAGGGCCGCTGCAGACTTGAGATGTATCTAGGATTCTAGGAATCAGGAATTGGTAAAGTATTCTGAACTTCTGCTGGGGCTTAAGCGGTGCACTGATGATGCTCGATAATTGCGAAGTCAGCGCTTTCACGGAGCAGGGAATAGTACAGTCAATCTGTAATTTTTGTGCATTTATGAAACCTAAAGGCTGAAAGTTGTTTTATTCGCTTGAGAATGATGAGAATGAAGTTACCTTAGGATGCCCCAGTTCTACTTGGGTGCGTTCTTTGGAAAACTCAAAAAAGTGCCAAAAAAATTTTGAAATGCGTTTATCTCGAAAAGTACGAATGTTAGAGAAAAAAATTTTCAAATAAAAAATGTAGAGGACAATGTCATCTACAATTAATGTCATTGACGCAATGCTGTACAACAAGAAATGCACAAAATAGGTGGCGCTAAAGTTCCAAAAAAGGGTTTTTTCACTTTTTTGTCCTGAAAATGTTATTTTTTGACCAAAATGTAAATGGAAAAGTTGTTCCTTTCAATTTTATTAATAATTTTTATTTGAATATTTTTTTCGTACAACTCACCGTTCCAAAGTTATAGTGCAATATAGTGCTGCGTAAAGAGTACAGTGCTGCTAACGGTAATTTTCACGGCCCTATTGTCACTTTCTCCGGCGGTGTTGGCATAGTTCTAACAAAAGGCCCTTTTCGGCCACCTGCCCGGTCACTACCCAACTAACAAACTCTCCAGAGAGGAACTCTTGCAAATTGTGAAATTATCTCATAAGACTCTCTTAACACCCTTCGATAGTCTCAAGAACATAACTCTTGTAATAAGATTTAAGTCTCATAGTAGTATTATTATGAGATAATAAGACTACTAGAGTTACTAAGCCTTTCATTCTCATAATGAGATAATGTTTTACTGTCAAAGGTTTTAACTCTCAAAAAAAATGTCTACCCAATCAAAATTTTTCACAGCGTTTATGTAATTCATTGTTACGAACTGATACGATTTTGCATAAATTATATTATAGTAAATAAAAACTAAATTGTTTACAAAATAATAAGTATCAGAAAATAAATTACATTAATAAGAATTGAAAGTTTTTAACTTTTTTCAGTAAAAAATATTGATTTTACAACTATTTCCGCCAATTAAATAATTTATACAAACATAAATGTTACTAACAATATAAATTATTCAGTCTTAATTAAAATGTACATAGCAGATGTGCTCTCACACTAGGGTTGCCAACATTTCTTAGGCTGATTATAGTATTTTTCAGACTATGCTATAAAAAAATATAGTACACTTACAAATAATATAGTATTTCTTGAAAAGATTAAAAAAAGACAATTATTTGTTTGTTACTTGCTTATATTTTTATAAAAACTATATTTTTTTGCACTTCTTGCATCGTTTAACAATTTTTTGTTCAAAACAAAAGTATCAAATGCTTTGTGGCATTCAACATTTCAATTAATATATATTAGTAGCTCATTTTTTATTAACGAGATACTTGCTCTGTTTCTCTCTTCTCGCCACTTCGAATTCATAATTGAAAATATCCTTTCTGTAAATGCTGAAGTGGCGGGAATAGAGAGCAAAAATGAAATAATCTTAAATAAATTCGGTAAGTTATTATCACTATTTTTAAAAATGTGCTGCCATTTTTGGCCAGTAGTACTGTCAGTAAAATTACTACAATCTTTCACTTTTGCGAAAATTTCTTTTAATACTGATATTTTAGAATAAAGTTCGTCCATTTTGATACTTAACTTTTCTTGTAAATTTAGAACATCTAATATTACATCAAAATCATCAAATGAAATCTCGTGTTTCAAATTTAATTTTTGGATTTTGCACAACCAATTACTTTCATCAATCAAAATTAAACCATTTATTTAAATAGTCCAGACATTTATCAATAAACGCTAGAAAGTTCTCTTTAATTTTATTACTTTCTGTAAGGGATGTGGCTTCTAAAGATTGAAATAGTTTTTTGGTTTCATAACCAAAAAAGCAGTCTTTTTTACGTTGTTCTAGTGCCGATTTTAAAGTTGACATAATATTATACACATCTACGACTGTAATGTTATTACCTTCAAGTTGTTTAACAGCTTTATGAAAGTTATGTAAAAAATGGCTTACAAAACTCAAAAATATTTGAACTTTACTGTCTCCATCAGTTTCATTCATCAATAATATATTTTTAATGTGTGTAGGGTACTCCTCTCCTAAACTAATAAAATAACACAGGCCTGCGAAATACAACTTTTATTTTCCCCTTCAAATAATTATGTTTTTTCGTTAATTAATTAGGTATGTAAAATTAAAATACACCGCTGGTTTGTTAATAGCACATCGATATTTATTTTAATTGAAGAAATGCATATTTACAGTTTAGTTACAAAATTAATAGCATTAGCTTTAAACAAGACTTAAGAAATTACATTCCTAAATCAAGATCTTTTATGATATATTTTTCTGTTTTCTTTAAAACTCCTGTTCAATCTTTTTCTCTTGTAGATTCGATTTGGTTCATATCTCTTTATCATCCAGCAATAGTCTGCCAGCATGCTAACGTCCCACCTTTCTTGATATCTGTTTTCTATAACCTTAATGTCTTGGTGAAATCGCTCCCCCTGCTTTTCACTTACAGCACCAAGATTCTCTGGGAAGAAGTCAATATGAGATTGAAAAAAATGCAACTTTATACTCATATTACAACCCAGTTCATTGAAATTATAAAGCATGCTGTTGACTATATTTTCATAATCAGGGATTTTTCTGTTTCCTAAAAAATGTGTCACGGCCTCTTTAAATGATTTCCAAGCGAGCTCTTCGGTTTTATTCATAGTTTTTTCAAAGTGAGCATCTTGCATTAACTTATGTCAGGGCCAACAAAAATACCTTCTTTGATCTTTGCATCTGATAAATTCTTAAATTTATCATATAAGTATTTGAAACAAGGACCGTCTTTAGGTAGTGCCTTTACAAATTGCTTCATAATTCCTAATTTAATGTGAAGTGGAGGTAGCAGAATTTTAGAGCGATCAACTAGCACCTCTCGTACAACATTTTTACTCCCAGGGCTTAATACTGCTCTCTGTGGCCAATCTTTTTTGATCCAATGTTGTGCTCTATTTCTACTATCCCATTCACACAGGAAGCAGGGGTATTTTGTATACCCTGCTTGCTGACCCAGAATCATTGTCAATATCTTTAGATCACCGCAAATAGTCCATCCATGATCGGAGTAGTTTATTTTTTTTAAGACAAAGTTTATATTTTCATAACATTCTTTCAAATGAACAGGTAAAGAAGCGAATTTGTTACCATTGTGTAGTAACACAGCTTTAAGACTTCGTTTCGAAGAATCTATGAAAAGCCTCCAATCATTTGGATTGTGCTCTACATCAAACAACTTGAGTAGGCCAGCCACATCACAACAATAAACTAAATTTTCTTCTTGTGCAAAATATGGAAGAAACTCTTTTTCTCTCTTCCTATACCAATAAAAGCTCGTTTTAGGTCCTAGCAAGTTTTTTTCTTTTAATCTTGAACCGAGTAATTCCGCGGCATCTTTCGGAAGATTGAGATCTCTTATTAAATCATTCAATTCACATTGAGAAAACAGTTGAGGTATTTCGTTGCACTCATACTCATCGTCAGAGTCTGAAGTGTATTCTACAGCCTCTTGAACATGTGCTAATGATGAGCCGGCAGTATGGTATAACTCTTGGTCATCGGGATCTTTGTAGATAGGTAAATTCACAGAACGAACATTGGCATAAGTTACTTCTTTTTTATTTTTAGCATTGAATCCTTTTATGTGTGAACAGCAAAAGAAGCAATCGTCGATATGATTTTGTGGTTCCATCCAAATCATTGGAGTCTTCAAACTAAAAGAATGTGTTTTTCCGTTTGAAAATATACGAAGTTCACGTACACAAGTTGAACACATTTTATGAGGCACCCATTTCTTGTCTTGGTTTTTTATCTTAATTTTAAAATATCTTTCATACAGCTGTTCGATAGATTTAGAAATAGTTTGTTGTTGTTTCCGTATTACATAATTTCCACATATATAGCAGAAGTTATCTGGAGAATTAACACATTTTCGAGGAGCCATTTGTAACGCTTTTTTTTACTTTAACCACACAAAAATCACAAAAATATATTAGCACAGTCGACACACCAATCTCTAAATATACTCACAATCAAGATAGACAACGACTAGTGAGGGTAGATGAATATTTAAATGTTAAAAGTACTATTAAACCATACCGCTAACAAAGGAATTGGACGTTAACTCTGGTAATACTAAGAAATTTGAAAGAACCCTTTTTCTGAGAAAATTGGCGTGATAGAATTTTTTAAAATTTTTTTCAGAGTTAACTAACTATTACCAACGGAAATTATTACTCAATTTTTTTAGGGGAAAACCATCGCAGGCCTGTGTAATTATTCAAAGGCTTCCAATTCCGAAGTATGTTGTCCACACAAGGCAGCAATGAAAGCCACCTAGTGCCAACATGTCGTTTCAGCTCATGCCATTCACATTCAATAGCAGCAAAAAAATTTTTAAGCTCTTCTCTTCTTACTGCAGATACGGAGAAATGGCTGTAAATTTTTAAAATTACATTCTCTACGTCAATTGTCAAAAAATTCATTGCATGCTTGACTGTGTTGTGAACTATGTGCGCATGACAATTGCCCTTTACCAAATTAGGCACTAGACGTTCTATATTTTTATACAGAGAATGGTGAATTCCGAAGTTCGCACTGGTATTATATGCGCTCAGACCACATATTTTATTAAACGATAGTTTGTTCTGGGTTAATGATTTATTAATATCAAACATCCCATTTCCTGATTCATCGCAATTTTCGTAAAAGTCTAACAGCTTGTTTTGAATCCCATTCTCTATATCAAAATATTGAACAACTAAAGGAAATCCTTACTAATATTATAAATGTGAAAGTAACTCTGTCTGTCTGTCTGTCTGTCTGTCTGTCTGTCTGTATGTTACGCTTTCACGCCTAAACCGCTGGACCGATTTTGATGAAATTTGCAACAGACATAGTTTAGACCTTGGAGACGGACATAGGCTATTTTCTTTTGGAGAAAAAAGGGTTGAAGGGGGTGAAATGGGGTTCAATAAGTTGTAAGGGGATTTATTTTCTTTACTTTTTTTCTATTGTATAAAAAGTAACTGACTGAAAGACAACGCACAACCAAAACCGCTAGAGCTAAAGGGCTGAAATTTTTGACAGTGCACCCCTAGCGATTTTTCGAAATTCATCCCCTAAGGGGGTGAAATAGGGTCAACTCAAAACCGCTGGAGCTATAGGGCTGAAATTTTGACAGTGCATCCCTTTAATGACCTGGACATCCACTAAAAAGCGATTTTTCGAAATTCATCCCCTAAGGAGGTGAAATGGGTTTTTTCCAAACCGCTAAAGCTATAAGGCTGTAATTTTGACAGTGCGTCCCTATAATGGCGTGGTCATCGACTATTAAAAAGATTTTTCGAAATTCATCCCCAAAGGGAGTGAAATGGGGTTTACCCAAACCGCTGGAGCTATAGGGCTGAAATTTTGACAATGCATCCCTATAATGATGTGGACATCCACTAAGAAGCGATTTTTCGAAATTCATCCCCTAAGGGGGTGAAATGGGGTTTTTCCAAACCGCTATAGCTATAGGGCTGAAATTTTGACAGTGCATCCCTATAATGGCGTGGACATCCACTATAAAGCGATTTTTCGAAATTCATCCCCTAAGGGGGTGAAATTGGGTTTTTCCAAACCGCTATAGATATAGGGCTGAAATTTTGACAGTGCATCCCTATAATGGCGTGGACATCCACTATAAGGCGATTTTTCGAAATTCATCCCCTAAGGGGGTGAAATGGGGTTTTTCCAAACCGCTATTGATATAGGGCTGAAATTTTGACAGTGCATCCCTATAATGATGTGGACATCCACTATAGAACAATTTTTCGAAATTCACCCCCTAAGGGGGTGAAATAGGGTTTACCCAAACCGCTGGAGCTATAGGGCTGAAATTTTGACAGTGCATCCCTATAATGATGTGGACATCCACTAAGAAGCGATTTTTCGAAATTCATCCCCTAAGGGGGTGAAATGGGGTTTTTCCAAACCGCTATAGCTATAGGGCTGAAATTTTGACAGTGCATCCCTATAATGGCGTGGACATCCACTATAGAGCGATTTTTCGAAATGCATCCCCTAAGGGGGTGAAATGGGGTTTACCCAAACCGCTAAAGCTATAGGGCTGTAATTTTGACAGTGCATCCCTATAATGGCGTGGTCTTCCACTATTAAAGCGATTTTTCGAAATTCATCCCCTAAGGGAGTGAAATGGGGTTTACCCAAACCGCTGTAGCTATAGGGCTGAAATTTTGACAGTGCATGCCTATAATGATGTGGACATCCACTTAGAAGCGATTTTTCGAAATTTATCCCCTAAGGGGGTGAAATATGGTTTTTCCAAACCGCTATAGCTATAGGGCTGAAATTTTGACAGTGTATCCCTATAATGGCGTGGACATCCACTATAAAGCGATTTTTCGAAATTCATCCCCTAAGGGGGTGAAATAGGGTTTACCCAAACCGCTGGAGCTGCAGGGCTGAAATTTTGACAGTGCATCCCTTTAATGACGTGGACATCCACTAAGAAGCGATTTTTCGAAATTCATCCCCTAAGGGGGTGAAATGGGGTTTTTCCAAACCGCTATAGCTATAGGGCTGAAATTTTGACAGTGCTTCCCTATAATGGCGTGGACATCCACTATAAAGCGATTTTTCGAAATTCATCCACTAAGTGGGTGAAATGGGGTTAACCCACACCGCTGAAGCTGAAGGGCTTTAATTTTGACCGTGTATCCCTATAATGACGTGGACATCCACTTAGGAGCGATTTTTTGAAATTTATCCCCTAAGGGGATTAAATGGGGTTAACCCAAACCGCTGGAGCTGAAGGGCTTTAATTTTGACAGTGCATCTCTATAATGACGTGGACATTCACTAAGAAGCAATTTTTTGAAATTCATCCCCTAACGCAGTGAAATGGGGGACATAAACATTCCAATCTCTGCTTCAAAATATACGCAGCAATTTGTTTACCATATTTATTAAAAAAATGCACTATAATAAACCCTTTTAGGGATAAAGACAGCTGACTTTTTTGTTTGTTTTTTTTTTTTTTGAAGGAAAAAATTGCACATAATAAACAGTTTTTATTTAAAGGCGTTGCAAGGCACGCGGGTTTTATGCTAGTCGGTAGTATAAAGGGCCTTTCCTGAGACTCGAGTCTTTCACATAAAAAAAAAAAATTAGTTGGTAGTTGAGGGGAAGAAAATTTGTTTTAGAGAATTTCTTCCTGGGGCGTGGTGCATCGTTCTCCTTATAGCAGTTTCTCCATATATTATTTTTTTTCTTCCTTTTTTAAAGTATTAAGCGCACCCGCTGTAACAGCAGATTTGCGTAATATACTACAGAGTGACGTTTAGTTTCTTTATTTTGTTATACGCGTGAAGTGAACATATTTGTGTTTTTTTTGTAAGTATTTTTTTGTTTTTTAATTTTGTTTCTTTTTAGGTACATTAAATAAAAAGAATTCAAATTCATTGAAATATTTGGATGGACGAAATTGGGGTAAGTTTTCTTGTAGTTTGATATTTTTTCTGTTACTTGCATCAGTTTGCAAACAAAAATATAAATTGGGGGCATTTAAATCATTTAGTATAGTTTGCAAAGCAAAAGGTCCTAAAACTTCATTAACCAGTGCTTCCATTTTAGTGCGTCCTAATTGTATGTTTAAAGCAGTTTTAGAATCAACATATGCTTTTATTAAGTTTCACGGTGCAGTCCATGCTGTTGTAGGATAGATTGTGCTTCACAGTATGGTAGGTTAAGGCAAGTTCACTGGCGGTTGTCTTGTCATCAGAAGTAATTGCAAAGGAAGCAGGGGAAGAGCCCGAAGAACCAAAAAAGCGATTTAATGTGGAAGTTTTCTTGCAAAACTCAGCTTTAAGTTTATGTTGCTTTGTCTCACCATGTTGTTTAATCTGTAATGAGTTCAAAATACCACACAAATACTCATAGAAATCGAAAAAAAAAATATTGAACAAAAAAACAAGAAGTATGCAAATGCCTAATCTAAAAAAAATCACCTGTCCAATGCCGCTTTTCCCGATAGAAATTGATATGTTACATAATACACATTTCGCATTAAAGACATTTTGAGAATCTTGGGAAAGCCAATCATACACTCTTTCCCACTCAGTTTTATATTTCTGGAGTCTTTTTGGTATTTTCCGCTTTTTAGTGGGCGTTAGGAAAGCACTTGTTGACGCACTTTCATTATCACTGTCACTTTTCATAGTTATTTTAATAACTTCAATTTCTCACTAAAAAAACGACACTAAAATGTGTATGCAAGTGAATACAAAATGCCAAAAAAATTTAGCAAAAAGAGTTACATGTAAGATCAAAAGTTTGAAGTTTCTCAGTTTGAAATAACAGGCGCGTTCGGTTCGAAATTGTTCGGAAAACAAAAGGCCTCTATTCAGTCGCACCCCTTCGCGGAAGTTTTGCGGCACAAATGTGGAGTGGGTAAAATGGTAAAATTTTCAAAAATTCAGCCGTCCGTCGTCGTATTAATTGAATCGTTTATTACAGAAACGGCACATATCACATTTTTCTAACTTTTCAGGAACAACTGTTTCCACCAACAAAACTGTTTCCACCCTTGAAATTTTGTTTATATTTTTTCTTGGTATTTTTGTTTTACATAACCTACTATAAGACTTATTTTCCAGATATTTTTTTTTACATGGAAACGTTGGCCAGTAATGACCTTTTTTAACATGTGGATATGTGCCCTTTCTGCACTAAATAAAGAAAAAAAAAATATTCTGCACTAAACATCTTAGTTACCAATGGTTTATTTAATTCAAAATACAAAACCATAGAATAGTGAACATTAAATGTAAAAAATAAAATTGTTTTATGATTCTGTAGGATTCACTTTTGATTATTATCATTCAGCATTGTTGTTGCTGCTGGTTGGCCAGTTGACAACTTGGTTGGAGAACAACCAATGCAATCGTGTTGGAGGCGTGCCTGTTCAACACTAACTGCGTCTACACCCACAGAATCCATTTCAAGAATAAAAACAAATTTGAAAAAAATGTGATGTGTGCCCTTTCTCAAATAAACGATTCAATTATTAGGCAGTAGCGTTCCCTGCGTTTTTAAATGTCATGCAAACTTCCGCTACTGAAATATAGTATTTTTGCGTACTATGTATTAATTCAACAGTATATAGTACGGCGTGCCGAAATATAGTACAATACTATATATTATAGTACGGTTGGCAGCCCTATCTCACACTGTGTGCAACCGTATTATTACAATTTTCATCCTCTTGCAAGCTGCAGCTCCGAAACGGTAAGTTGTTCGAGAAAAATGTTTAAATAAAAATTGTTAATAAAATTGAAAGGAACAACTATTCCATTTACATTTTGGTCAAAAAATAACATTTTCAGGACAAAAAAGTGAAAAAACACCTTTTTTGGAACTTTAGCGCCACCTACTTTGTGCATTTCTTGTTGTACAGCATTGCGTCAATGACATTAATTGTAGATGACATTGTCCTCTACATTTTTTATTTGAAAATTTTTTCTCTAACATTCGTACTTTTCGAGATAAACGCATTTCAAAATTTTTTTGGCACTTTTTTTGAGTTTTCCAAAGAACGCACCCAAGTAGAACTGGGGCATCCTAAGGTAACTTCATTCTCATCATTCTCAAGCGAATAAAACAACTTTCAGCCTTTAGGTTTCATAAATGCAATTTCGATGATTTTCACGACAGATTGACTGTACTAGAAGGGAACCCTCATAGCTGAATTTGAGTCCCAGATATTTGTAAGCATCATCAATTAAAAGTTGTTGGATGGATTCTCCCTCTATGTTATGCAGAGGCTCCGTCACGACATAGAGTTTCTTTTTGCTTGGAACAACTTTCAGAGTGAGTGCTTTACACTTATTTCTATTAAGCCTAAGTCCTCTATTTTTAAGAAATTCCTGGCAGATGTTCAACATACCTTGCCCACCCTCAGGTGTATTGGCGACGAGCACTAAATCATCTGCATTAGCCATGCAACGTAGGCTTAAATCTTCGTCAATGTTGACCCCTGTTTTCGTATTTAGAATCCCAAATAATTCGTCTAGCACCGTCACCGTGTTAAAGATGAAGGGAGAAAGGGGGTCTCCTTGTTTGACACCTCGTTGGACTGTAAAAGAGTCAATCATTTCACCATTGCAGAACAGAGTAGTCCTGCAATCTTTGTAGCCGTCTAGGATTGTGGATCTAGTCTTAGGATCGACGTTGATCCTATCTAGGGCACGGGCTATACTGTGATGTGATACAGTGTCAAAAACTTTAGTTATGTCCAGCCAGATTATGGTGATGGGTTTGCCAAGCTTCCTGCGGTTTTTGATAAGATTCTCAAGGGTGATGTTGTTTACAAAGCATCCATCTACTTTGGTGAAACCTCTTTTAAAGGGGCTTAGCTTGATATTTTGGAGTCTAGATAGTAGTATTTTATTAAAGAGGCGAAGAAGTATCGAGGACACCGTGATAGGTCTCCAATTCGAAGCACTGTGAAGATCGGATCCTGGTTTAGGGATGAGGGTGGTCCTACTAACTTTAAGTGATTTGGGGATTTTCTCCGTGAGCAAAATCCCATTGAAGAGAAGCTGTAGATTTGCAACAGGGAAGCTACAAAGTCAGAGAGTCATAGTTACTCCCGCCGTTTACCCGCGCTTACTTGAATTTCTTCACTTTGGCATTCAGAGCACTGGGCAGAAATCACATTGTGTCAACACCATGGTATAACTATTTTGTAAAAAGTCAGTTTATTCCA
The DNA here is from genome assembly GCA_949987705.1 of Thereva unica. Classification (NCBI taxonomy): domain Eukaryota; kingdom Metazoa; phylum Arthropoda; class Insecta; order Diptera; family Therevidae; genus Thereva; species Thereva unica. The sequence continues at coordinate 88,924,918 of OX465281.1, forward strand.
TCTTCGTTCATCATACTGGGAAGTTAATCGTGTGGACCGAAGGGGTCAAGCCTACATCCCAACTAGTTTCGGTTTGACACGAATTGAAAAGGCAAAAAAAAGTTCAGGACTCTTTATCTATCGTACTTTTCGAAAGCACCCCTTTTTAACCGACTTCAAAAAAAGAGGAGGTTACTCAATTCGACGTGTAGGTATTTTGTGGTCCTGTTCACGCATAACTTTGTAACCCAATAATTTTTTTGCTGTTTTTTTTGGTTCATTTGAAGGGGGAGCTTCCCACGGTGGTCCCGTTAAATTTTTTCTAAATTCTGATAACGGGGTTCGAAGTTAGGGATCAAAAACTGTTAAAATTGGTTCAACCTACACATTTCATAGGCACCGAACAAATTACTTTATTGTTGTAAATCTGGCAGCAGGCCGATGGGGGAATGGGTAGAGCGTCGGATCCTCGATTCAGCGTAGTGTGGCGTTTGCAGGTTCGATCCCTGGTCGGGGCAGGCCGGTTATTTTTTTCTCTTTTTCTTCTTTCTGAAATGATTTATCAACATATTGGTCAGCGGCTGATAGTACTTGACATAGCGCAAAGGGCTAGAGAGAAGTATTCTTGTCTGTTTGATCTGTGAGGTGCGTGTTCGATCCTTGGGCTCGCGGTGTTTTTTCTATATATCGACAAAATAATTATTTTTTAATTTCCTTCATGGAATTTAGTTCCATATTAAACAAGTTTTCGATGTGAATACGTCTGTAAATTTGCTTCCAGAACAAAAGCCGATGAGAACGAAATTATGGCGAAATTTGCAGCTCAAAAAATATTGCTTATATCTGTTTAGAATTGCACAGGCGAGTTCTTAGTTATGCACAGGCGAGTTAGATCAGTTAATTAAAAAATGAAACACACAATGTTCACTTTACAGAGTTTATTTTAGATTTTGTACTATCTCGTTCATTTCTTACAGAAGACTGACTGACATTGAAAAATGATATCGGAAATTAGCAAAGTTCTAACAGTATTTTGATAACAATAGAAAATATAAGTAGAAGAGCAGGGAAAAGTTAGTCATTGACAAATAAGGGTTACCAGTGGTACTTAATAATTATTGTTAGTAATTAATTTCATAGATAATTTTGAGCACTGCCAGTTATGTTTAAACATTCCGCCCGCCTCGTGTGTAGCACGATCCGTTAGTAACTGCTCCGCCCGCCATGCAGGAATGCCTCAATTTAATCAAAGCTTAAATAGCATGTCCGGAGTTTTCTGTTTCAACCGGAAGAACACATAATTTAACCACTGGTCGCTTATAGCACCCATCCTTATGTTTTATTGAGGCGACGCGAATTTCTCCATCTAAACCTGGATGAAGAGCCACTACCCTGCCTAGTAGCCAGCGTTGTGGTGGTAGATTGTCGTCCTTAATTAGAACTAAATTGTTGATTCTGAGAGGTTCAGAGCGATGTTGCCATTTATAACGCAGTAGAAGACTAGAGATATACTCCTTGTACCAGCGCTTCCATATACTGGCGTACATGTGTTGCACCATCTGCCAGCGATTCAATCGGTTGATAGACGTGTCCAGGTTATTCGGTTCAGGAATCGCGAGGAGACTCTCACCCACCAAAAAGTGTCCAGGTGTCAAAGCAGAAATATCAGATGGGTCATCGGAGATATCTTGCAGAGGTCTAGAGTTGAGGCAAGCCTCCACCTGCGCTAATAACGTATGCATTTTTTCAAGTGACAGTAGATGATTGCCAATCACACGTTTCAGATGATATTTCATAGCTTTGACTCCAGCCTCCCACAGGCCTCCAAAGTGTGGTGAGGAGGGAGGAATGAAGTGCCATTCGGTACCATCCCTTAAGGTAGCCTGCGAAATATGCGACTCTTCCATAAGTTGCTGAAGGTGACGTGACAGTTGCTTATCAGCTGCTACAAAGTTACGTCCGTTATCGCTGTATATACGCGCGCAGCGACCGCGTCGACTAATGAAACGACGAAACGCGGCTATAAAGTAGGGATGTTATGGAGCTCCGTAACCGTAACCGAAACTATCGGATATCCGAAATAAAAATCTATCCGAAACCGTAACCGAAACCGATAAAAAAGTTTCGAATAATTTCGGATAGAGACGGAGTCGAAATGAGGCACGTTACGACATGTTTTACACCGACCGAGCAGACATACCCGCCCAGTGATTGTTAGACCAAATGTTAACCTAGAAATAAAGTCAAATCACTACCTATTTGTATTTAGCTTTTTCAATTCCTTAAAAATATCCGAATATTACGAATGTCCGTAACTGAAACTCTCCGAAATTCTCGGATAATCCGAAATAATTTCATATCCGTAACCGTATCCGAAACCGGAATAATATTATTCATTTATCCGTATCCATATCCAGATCCGAAATTACATATCCATAACATCCCTACTATAAAGGCTTCGGCAGTTAGATCCATTACGAGTTCTAAGTGGATGGCGCGGGTCGCAAAGCATACGAAACAGGCAACGTACGTCTTCAGCGCGACACGAGAGCGACCTTTTATCGGCTTGACGATGAACGGACCGGCGTAATCGATCCCGCTGTGAAGAAATGGTTTGGCCGGACGAACGCGATCGACCGGAAGATCTCCCATCAAAGGGGCTCGCGAGGTTGCTTTATAGCGACAGCAAACAACACACCGGCGTATAAATTGCTTCACTTTGTTGCGACCATTTAGTATCCAATAGCGGCTACGAAGATGCTGCAGCGTGGCTTGCGTTCCACCGTGTAGTGTGATGCTGTGTGAGTGTGCAATTAGCAACTGCGTGAGGTAGTTATCATTAGGCATAATTAGTGGAAATTTCTCATCATAGGACAAAATAGCATGTTTCAGTCGTCCGCCTACACGTAATAGTGATTTGCTATCGAGAATTGGATTAAGGATCCGCAATTTGCTGTTGGATGGGAGACTTGACTTCCTTAAAATGTGTTTAATTTCAGCGGCAAATGCTACCTGTTGCACAAGCTTAACCCATGACTCCGATGCAGTAGTGATTTCTTCAGCTTTCAGGAAGCCTGCACGTCGAGTAGTTGAATTTGATTTGCAGTTGTGATAGAAGCGGTAGCAGTAGGCAGTTACCCGCAAAAGTCGCATTAAATCAGAAAAGCGATGAAGTACAGATGAGGTGAAGTCGTCAGGAACATTGGATGTAGAAATAGTCATTGTAGAGGTACAGCCTGTACGAATTGGTTCTTGAATTTCAGCATCACACGGAGACGCTTTATTTTTCGGCCAATTCTCGGAAGTTTGACGGAGCCAAGGAGGTCCCAACCACCACATATTGAACAGTTGTAAGTCTGATGCGGGTATACCTCGAGTGATGGAGTCGGCTGGATTGTCTTCAGAAGGCACGTGATGCCACAATGCAGTAGGTAGTTTCTCGTGCACTAAGGAGACCCTATTTGCCACAAATACTTTCTATTTTGAAGGATGCTCACGTAGCCAGGCAAGGACAATGGTTGAATCAGTCCAGGTGTGCACGGGGATATCTTGAAGATTTAGATGGTCCTGGATATATGACAGTAGTTCTGCTAGTAGCGCAGCTCCGCAGAGTTCTAGCCGCGGCAGCGAGACAGTACGAATTGGGCTTACTCGTGTTTTTGAAGCGAGAAGACTCACTTGGATGTTATCGTTGTCATGCACAACACGAGCATACACTGCCGCTCCGTAAGCAGACATCGAAGCGTCACAGAATCCGTGAAGCTCAAGGCCTAAATTAGAGGGGCTTGTACCTATCCAACGAGGAATTTTAATGTTATCAATATTCTGAAGTTCACATTTATAGTTTTGCCACAAGGTCTCAAGGTCTTTGGGAAGTTCTTCATCCCAATCAATTTTTGTTATCCAGAGTTTTTGTAAAATTATTTTAGCAGTGATTGTCACCGGGGATAGCCAGCCAAGCGGGTCGTACAGTCGACTTATATCTGAAAGAACTGACCTTTTAGTCGAAACAGTTGAATTGGGCAGTTGAATATGAAATCGGAAAGAATCAATGTCTGGACTCCAACCAATTCCTAATGTCTTTATTTGTGAGTCACTAACTACTTTGATAGATGTGATGAGCTCACGATCCTCTAGAGGAATGTCAACTAGCAGGTCGGCCGAATTCGAAAGCCATTTTCGAAGTTTGAACCCTCCTTGAATTAGTAATTGATCGAGTTCACAACGTAGTTTTTTAGCTTCTTGTACATCATACGCACCGAAGAGAGCGTCATCTACATAAAAGTCTTCAAGAAGTATTTTAGAGGCGTTTGTGTATTGAGTTTTGTAATCATAAGCTAATTGCTGTAAGGTTTTACAGGCTAAGTATGGTGCACAGGCGGTCCCATATGTTACAGTTAGGAGTCGATAGCAATTGACTGGCTCATGTGGAGAAGTTCGCCATAATATTCTCTGGAAGTTAGTGTCAGGATCATCGACCAAAATCTGCCGAAACATTTTTGCAATATCGGCTGTAAATACGTAATGGTATAATCGCCATTTCATCAGTATACGGAAGACATCGTTTTGTAACTTGGGTCCTATGTGGAGAATGTCGTTAAGAGAACTGCCTGTCGAGGTTTTCTGTGAGGCGTTGAAGACCACACGTAACTTAGTCGTGGTACTGCTAAGTTTCAGAACTGCGTGATGTGGTAAATAGTAGTGAGCCGACGACTCATTTTCATTATCGACCAGTTCCATGTGACCCAAAGACATATATTCTTTCAGAAAATCTGAATACGCTGCAGAAAGTGTAGAGTCTCGACTCTGTCTCCCTTCCATACGCAGCAGAGCAGCCATCGCGGCATTGCGAGAATTACCTAGCGACGATTGATTGGATTTGAAAGGTAACCTCACTACATATCGTCCCTGACTATTCCGATGATGATTATTCGCAAAAAAAGTTTCACATTCTGCTTCTTCTGGAGTAAAGATCTGCGATTGTGGAGGCTCCTCTGTTTCCCAAAACCTTTTCAGTAGTGTATTAAGTTCACCATTCGTAGTGTGAAAACTAAGGGTGTTTGTTGTTACAGTTGATGTATCGTTAATTTTTCCAGACAGTATCCAACCCAGTGTAGTAGACTGTGCAAGAGGAGACCCAATCGGTCCTTGACGTATCTCTCCTGTAAGAATCTGAGTGTAGACTTCCACTCCTAGTATCAGATCTATCCTTGAGGGTTTATCAAATCCTGGGTCAGCCAAAGAAAGTCCAACGATGTGTGGCCACTCTCGACGAGGGACTGGTTTGTGTGGTATTAGATATGTAAGTGTCGGAAGAACAAGAGCCTGAACGCAATATTCGACTGAGGGATCGATACATGATATAATATTGTGGGTAACCACAGCCTTAGCAGTGCCTGCATCGCACTGGTTTACACCATGTACTGTTATATTTGCTCGATGTTTGCGTAAGCGTAGGACATTTACTAACGACGTCGTAATAAAACTGGACTCGGAGCCTTGATCTAGTAAAGCGCGTGCACGTATCAGCTGACCGTCAGATGTTTGGACTAAGACGACAGCTGTCGCCAGCAAAGCTGAAGAATGACCCTCATGATTATTTGATACATGGGATCTTGTAGGGATAGAAGCCGTAGGTTGGCTTTCTTTTGATGTCGATGTGGTAACAGCTGTCGCCAGCAAAGCTGAAGAATGACCCTCATGATTATTTGATACATGGGATCTTGTAGTGATAGAAGCCGTAGGTTGGCTTTCTTTTGATGTCGATGTGGTAATATCTGAATGGCTAGGTGCCAATGTTGGAGTGGAGCTGGTAGTGGAGAGTTGATGGATCATAGTATGATGTTGTTGATTACACTGTTGGCAACGGTTTGCAGAAGGGCAGTTTGCAACAGTATGATTTGACTTTAAACAGTTGGTGCATAGTCTCTTATATTTCAGAAAGTTGGCGCGTTCACTCACAGACTTTGCTCGGAACTTTGGACAAAATAATATGAAATGTCTACCATGACAGCAGCTGCACATAGGTGTTGAAGAGACATGATGAGTATGTGTGTAGGATTTAGAAGAGTGTGGAGTCAATCTCGCCTTTCTAATTGGGGATATGTTTTCCGTAAAAGCATTGCCTTTTAAAGCACTTAGAGCGTGCAATCGTGCTTCCAAAAAAGTTTGCAGGGATACCCAAGAAGGGACTTCAGTGGAGGAGGTAAGTGAAGTTTCCCAGTCTTTACGCGTGCTGCTGTCCAACTTACTGGTCAAAAAATATACCAACCAGTCATCCCACTCTTTTACTGGTCGCGCAAGGTTTTCAAGGGCTCTCACTGACTGGTTAATCCTGTCTAGTACCCTTCTAAGCTCCCCAGGGCTCTCAGTGGTCATGCCAGGCAATGTAATGAGTGCATGGAGATTTGCATGGACCAAAACTCGCTTATTCTCGTACCGACATAATATTGTATTCCAGGCAGACTCATAATTCGCACTCGTGATAGCAAAATGTTTTATTAGCCCCGACGCCTCCCCTGTAATGGCTGTCTTTAGATAGTGCATCTTTTGCACAGGAGACAAGGAAATGTTGTCGTGTATAAGTGACACATAGGTGTCGTGAAAAGAAGGCCATTCAAGATAAGATCCACTAAACACTGGTAAGTTAATTTTTGGAAGATTTATGGTTTGACCAGGGAGTGAAGAGCTTGGAGGATAGTGAAGCGATTGATCTTCAGTTGAACCCCTTTCTTCCCGTGCAGTTTGAAAAGGGATCAACTGCTCTTGCAACCAACTGATGGCTTCCACATAAACACATTCCACCTCTGAATATTTATCGGAAGTAAAAAACTCGTCTGTTTTCAGACTTTCTTCATCAACTACATCAGTTAGGTTTTCATATGCTTCGTTGAATTGATCCCAATAATTTTGTAGCAGTTGCAGTCGTGCTTTTAGGAATACCTCGTTTCTTTTCTCCTTAGCTGTCTTACTTGCATTTACGATAAACCTTGAAATTCTATCCGCATGGAACATGGTTTTATTCTTAAGTTTCTCCATTTCGGTATTTAAATAAGTTTTCAAACGAAATTAAATAATGTCCAATAATGTCATATAACTACTATTAAGTTGAATGCAAAAAAAAAAAACTCAAAACGCACTTTAGCACATGTTCAGTAATAACTGTTCATAATAAGAATTCTAAAAAGCATGATAATCTATACATTTCATGTCGTTATAAAATTTTATGTCCAATGATCTCATATAAAATACTTCTAAATTGAGTGCAACGAACCTCAAAATGAACTAAGCACATGTTAAATAATAACTGTTCATAATAAATATTCCAGAAAGTCTCATTGTCTATGTATTTTAATGCCGTTCATCACAGTAATTCGAAATTTAAAAACCGTTAGTAAATTGTCTATTTAAGAAACCTGGCCTTAATTTAAAAAAATGTCTTCAATTGTATTCTTTTGCTTATACATACACTGTTATTGGTTATCGATAAAATTAACCGCTTTAAAATTCTTTTAATATTTAAATGAAGCAATTTAAATACCTGTTATTAGTTATTTAACAAACCGTTATCCGGACAGTTATTGAAGTTAAATAACTGGAAGTTCCAACCTGCTACTTCCTAAAGATAATTCGCTGATGTAGAATTGTCGCATCCAACGATGTAATAAAACCATTATGTAATTTGTTAAATCCAACGATGTAATAAAACCATTAATTTGTTAAATCCAACGATGATTTCTGCACGCATCCTTTCACTATGCACTTAATTATGCAGTTTTATGCATCCGTTATTGTTCCCGTGGTGACAAAATTAATCTCCAAAGAAATCCACGTGTTTATAATAATTCATTAAACTGAATAATTGGAACAATTTTACCTGCACAATTCCTCAATTCGTTGAATGCCTTAAAAAATAGCCTACACAGCTAGCTCCATATTCCTCCACAGATTTTTTATTATAGAATTTTTTGCATTCAGATGCACACGCGGTCAATTGTCTTTACTACACAGGTAGTTAATTTATCGCACTTTTGTCTATTTACACTTGCCGGAATTAAAATAGTATCCGGCTCGAAGGACCAAAATTTTATTTTTTACATTTAATTTCCCTGATATCAATGGCTTAACTTTTTATATGCCTTATATTATCGTAGAGTTTCATGTTTCTGTGGAAGCTTTTATGGTTGATCTTATAGCAGCACAACGCACAGTGGTCGTATTCTAATGAAAAGCGGCCAAAAATGTAGAATGCCGTTCACCGTCTTAGCAACTTGGTTTCTAGGGGTTTTCGGGGTCGCTGAATCCGAATTCGACATCAAAAAATTGTTTTTTAAAATTCAAGATGGCGACTAAAATATTCGATTTTTCTAGTTTATTTTAACGAAGAAAACTTTTTTTTTCGTATAGTAAGTGTAATTTCACGTACTTGGCCTCTTCAATAAAGTTTTCTTTACGAAATAGCGGAATAATATGCAGTTTTTTGTTCTTTTTTAATTCTTGTTTCAATTATAAATAATAAATCACTAAATTAATCAAATAGAAAAGTAAATGTTGATTAATTGTCGACAAATTTCATAACCAAAAGTAAACAATACCAGTAGCCTGTAAAAAAGGAAATCCACCATTATTTGTTGGCCGACATTTTGATTTTAAAATGACTCCTCACAGCTTGTATGCTATTTGTCTCACCCTTTCATTTGATACCAATGCTGGGAGTCGGGGAACTCAATTGCAAAATTCGGCCACTATATTGCAACCGCTATGTTAATATTTTTTTTACAAAATAGTCCAATTACATTGTCAGGCGAACTATGCATATGTGCAGAATTTCAAGGTGATAGGTTATATTTTCTATTTTTTTCAGTCTTCCGCCATCTTGTGTTTTTTTTTATGTGGCAGTGCTAAGCTCAGGAATCACCCTTTCTACTACTAGTCCGTCATGTCATTTGTCACGTCATGGTGCAATGTCTAGCAGTAAGCTTAGTACAAGGGAGGGGGTTGAAGGGGTTATAAAGGTAAGGGAGGGTATTGAAGAAGGTAGTGATGAACCCTGCGTTTGAACTCTTGGATGTTGTAGGAGCTCGGAAATACTGACTACATTATTCCACAGTCGAGTTGTTCTATTTACAAACGAATTCATATCTTGTTGAGGCGTGAATCGCGTGATGGGGGAGTTGCAGGTGGAGGGAATGAGACGAGTGGGCTAATCTGGTGTTGCGGGTATAAGAATGCCGTGGAGGCAGGAGAGCGTTTAACTCGGAGGAACAGCCACTATGATAGTAGCGATAAAATTTTGTCAGGGCTGCTAGATTCCTACGGTGGCTCAGGGGGTCGCTGGTGGAGCAAGCGGTATCGTCTTCAATTAATTTGGTGGTTATTGGAGCGCCGCCCCAAACGAGTGAGTTATATTCGAGAAGAGGCCGAATGTAGGATTTATAAATAACAGCACGGGCCGATGGCTGGAGGAGGAACGTGCACCTCTTAAGAAATCCCAAACACTGGGATCCTTGTTTGGCGATTTGGAGTATGTGGTCATTCCATCGGAAGTCTTTGGCTAATGTCAAGCCTAAGATGTGTAAGGATGGGTCGGCCATTAGTTGAACTTTATCCACTTTCAAGGGTGGAGAGGTGTTGAACTTCTTTTTGGAGGTAAGACAGTACTTGGTTTTGGCGGAGTTGAATTCAACACGATTCTTCTTTCCCCACTCTAGAATGAGTTCAATGTCGTTATTAATAGAGTTGGATATTAGTTCGCGATCATCAAGACAGGATCTGGCATGAGTCTGTCTTGTATCGAAGCTGTACGAGTACCGTAGCGAAGCTGAGAAGTGGGTTGGAGGGGATTGAAAGAAGGTTATTTATAAAGATAAGAAATAGGGCCGGTGATAATATTGATCCCTGGGGGCCCCCGCAGAGATCGGGTGGGATGCGGATTTGACGCCATCCAATACTACTTTGATTGAACGGCCGGAAAGGAAATTCTCGATCCACTTCTTTAGAAGTGAGTCGACTCCAATAGCTTTGAGTTTAGCTAACAGAGCTGAGTGCCAAATCTATCGAAAGCTTTGGAGATATCTAGAGCAACCAGACTAGGCTCACCGGATCCATGCAGACTACGGCTGAATTGTTCTGTGAGACAGACTAAAAGATCGCCAGTGGATCTTTTTTGTCGGAAGCTATACTGTCTGTCGTTTAAGAGTTGGTTGGATTCTAGATATCCCATAAGCTTTTTGTTGATTATCGTCTCCATGGTTTTGGAGAGAATAGAAGTAATTGCTATTGGGCGGTAGTTGGAGGGGCAGCTGGCGTTACCTTTTTTCGGTATTGGCTGAACATGGGCAAGTTTCCAAGAGTCTGGATAGACTCCGGAAGAGTATGATAGGGCAAAAAGTTTGCGCAGAGGTGTAGCCAAAGGTGAGGCGCATTATTTTAAGACGATAGGGGGTATATTATCGGGTGCAGTGGATTTATTGATATCGAGCTCCTTGAGGCACCTGTACACCTCGCGAGTTCTAAAGAAAACCCTGTCCATTAAATGACCGCTGTGCTCGAGAGCCGGGGGTAGCATATCAGTTTGGGCTAAAGAAGAATTGGAAGCAAACAGTGATGCTAATAAATCGGCCTTGGATTTTCTGTCTGTTATCACCTTCTCATTGTGGAGGAATGAAGGAGTTGTGGATGAAGTAAAATTCTTCTTAATGGAGCTTACCAAGGACAAGAAGTTCTTGCTACCAGAGGTTGTATTAAGGAGTTTACTTCTCAACTTGCTGTCAAATGAATTTTTGACATTCCTGATGGACATTCCTGACAGAAACTTCTTAGTTTTATATACTCTACACGGAGTGATTCACTGGGGGAGCTTTTGTAAGCTCGAAAGGCGGCTTCTTTATTTCTGATTGCATTCATACACTCCTGATTAAACCATCTGTTGGGCCTAGCCTTCACAGATTTAGTAGTTTGAGGAATGAACAAATGCATTCCTGCCTGTATGATCCTAGAGATACGAATAGCCGCAGAGTTGACGTTTTTGTTTCGGAAACAAAGGTTCCAGTCAGTAGATTGGAAAAAGTTAATAGGGCAGTCAATTGGCCTTCTCATTATGCCATACAGTTCTTCTATCTGGTTTGGGAGGGGTGGGAAATTTGAATGTGAAACTAGCGCTAACTAAGCAGTGGTCCGAATTGCCGAGAGGTGAATCAACTTCGACGGAGTAACGCGCTGGATGAGAAATTAGAAAAAGATCAAGGAGATAGGTTCCTTGATCATCAACATCAGAGACTCTTGTAGGATGATCCACAATTTGATGCAAATTATTGATGTCTGCAAAGAGCTCGACGTCCTTTCCAGAAACACTGTTGCCATTTGAGTAAGTCAGCCATTTTACGTTGTGAATATTGAAATCACCCACAACGATGATTTCACACTCAGGATTGGACGACAAAAATCCCGAGATTTGTTCGGAAATTGTATCAAAAGATGAGGTGGAGGCTTCGTTGAATTTGGAATAACACTACTTAGGTAATTTAACTCTACTCGCAATACGCTTTCATTTGATACCCATTTCGGAGATCGGGAAACACAATTGCAAAATTCAGCCGCCATCTTGGAACCGTCATTTTGACTTTTTAGCAAAAATGTCATATTACATTGTCACGCGAAGTATGCATTTGAGGTCTGATTGGTTACATGAAACTGGGTCAAAATCAAGTTGCAAGAGGCTTAGAACCTAAAAAATTGTGAAACATCGTACTCATTAATTAATTTTAAAAAACTAATTAAAATTTTGAAAATCCGAAATTTATTTGCACCGGTCGTAGTATCCATGCATAAAAAAAATCAGATTTATATCTCTTCTGGTTTGGCTCCAACGCGTGACGGTACGCACAAGCAGACACACAGCCACATACTTTCTTTTATTAATATAGATGCCACCGTTTTTTCTCTAATAACTTTGTGTAGTGATAAAATAAACGAATTTGTAATATTATATTTAACCAATTTATAGTTAGTATGATTAAAATTCTTTTAGCCCCATGAGTGAAAAATCGTTCAATTCAAATTGTTATTTTGTGAGATGTACAACATGTATTAACTTCATTTGTAATAGGCGCCGCAATATTACTTTCAATTATTATTAAAAATTTATTTTATAATTTTCACGAAATATTAAATTCTTAGAATGTACATATTTATCATCTATGTTTTTATCGAATTTATAAAATAAAATTCAATTTATTAGATGATGATTGTATTATACAATTATGAGGTATTTAATGCTGAAAAAAGAAAGAGGTAACGTTTGGCAACGAGAAATTAATTGTTGAAGTTTATTTGAAAACGAGAATAAAAAAATAAACAGCTCAATTATCGAATGTCTATAGATTGTATCAAAGAACTATTAGTTTAAGTTCTCTTCATGTATAACAATGGTACAGGATATTGTTCGGTTTTTTATTTACGTGAAGACATAGTAGTTTTTTTTCATTCGTGGAAATATAGCATCTAATATATAATTAAAAGTATCTAAAGGCGAAGTTATATACCAGAAAAGAAAACGAACCGAAACGAAAAGAATGAAATAAATCGTATGAAAATGTATGAATTCGGTTAGATAAACGAACAGAACCGAAACCGAACTAAAGATATAAATTTATTTCTTATCGGAATTGGGTTCAGCTGTTCAGCTCGTTACTTTGACAGTTGGACAGACAGTTTGTTTTCAAATTAAAAGTTGTTGAAAGAACGAAAACGAAGGTGTTCTAAACAATATGCAGTCAACACAAGGAAAATTGAAATATTGTTTTCTTTTGTTAGGAACTATCCCCCATTGAATTAAATCTTATATTTTATTTAAAAGCATGAGGAAGCAAATCCTCATTAATAAAAGCATAAAGCTGAATGCGTGGTTCGTTGATATAATTGTACTTCCCTTTTTATTTCATTTCTGTTCTATTAATGTTCGTCTTCATTTCTGCTATATAACTGGGCCTTTAGCTTATTCAAAAAAATTCAATACACTTTTCCGCATAGTTTTTTAATTTTTAACTTCACAGTATAGGAACTTATTGTAATCGGTCCGAAAATCGAAATCGAAAATTTCAACGTATTTTCATCTTTCAAGGTCCCAGGAGCATTTTAAGCAAAAATTTGGGAGGAAGCACGTGTGTGTGAGTGTGTGTGTGCGTACGGATGTGGTCACTTTTTCTTGCACGATATCGCGCGAACCAAAACTGATATCGACTTCGTTGAGGTGTCGTTCGAAGCGTATTAACCGAAATATGATCTGAAAAGAATTTCATGAAATTCGGTCCAGCCGTTTTTTTGTTTAAGCGACGTAAGTGATTTTTATACCTGCACGATATAGCACGAACCAACCATGATACCGACTTCTTTGAGGTGCCGATCGTAGCGTATTACCGAAAGTACAGCTTAAAAGATTTTCATAAAATTCGATCAAGCGGTATCTATGTTTAAAGAGCGTAAGTGATTTTTGTTCATGCTCGATAGAACGCAAACCAAAAATGATATTGACTTCATTGAGGTGCCGATCGAAGCGTTGGATTGACACCCGTTCAAAATGAAGTTCACTTTTATGGATTCAGCCGAGCTATAGCTTCCCAAAGAGTCATCACTCGTCAAAATCCGAGTTTTCTTTAAAAACCATTCAATACGTTAACCATTACAAACATGACGAACTTTTCAAACTTTAGTTCAGAACTGTTTGAACGGCGGATTGCTTTCCATGTCCTACAGTTTTGGGAATTGAGTTCATCGCGGGATTTCCAGTGATTACAGTTTGGACTTTTCGGACAAGTTTGACAAATCCGTTACATTGATTAATTTTGGTACTATCTCCTGAAATCGTTCGAATTGAAAATGAAGTTTTTACCATTGCAGTTTATCAACAGCGTGTCAACACGCTCAAAATGAATTCGCTTTATAGTGTAGCGAACGAAGTGCCAGGGACATGTTTGTTTGTTACTGTTCAACAAAAAAAAAGTTCTTTAGAAAAGCCTTGCGGATTTACCATTCTTATCGTTATTTCAAAGAGCTTCCTTCCATCATACTGGGAAGCTGATCATGTGGACCGAAAGGGTCGAACCCACATCCCAACTAGTTTAAATAATTAAATCACTTTCTCCAATATTTCTGTTTATTGGATGTCTGATGTATTTTGCAAAAAAAAAACACCTTACAGCAGTGATTTTTAACCGGTGGGGGCGGTGAGAAGTTTTGTCGGGACCGCCAAAAATTAATGAATTTTCATTAATTGTGCAGTTTGAATATAAATATACAAGGCATTGTTTTTATATAAATATACAAGGCATTAATAAAGTTATGTTTTGTATTTATTATATAAAAAAATAAAATAAAAATAGAAAAATCAATTATTTATTCATAGCTAATTTAATAAATATAAATTATTATTAAAAAAAATGGGGGTCACAAAAAAATTTTGAAATATTTGGTGGGCCGCGAGTATAAAAGGTTAAAAACCACTGCCTTACAGCACTATTATCTGGAAGTTCGTCTTCACTATTTGAACTCCTAATTGCTATTGTCTGCTGTTGCACGTGAATAAACTAAATCCAGAACAAGATTAACCACCAACCCCAAAATCTACGCCGATCACCAATCACACACTTGAAACTTGTGTTAACTTCATTCACTCTCGCATTCATGAGCTATGATTCTACGCTGATTCTAATCACCCTAAAGCCTCAATTATACTGGACGCAACGGAACGCAAAGGACCGGATTGAAATGCCAAAATGAGAAAAGGATGAAAAGTGGCTCCAATATGTCTTCAAAATGTTGGAAACTGCGTCTTTCGTCGAGTGTGATGTGTTCTAGCATATTATTAACGGAATTCCAGACACCGTTGCGAATAAAATGCTGTTGTATGGAGCTAACAACATATCGGAGCTAAAGGAAGCATTCAAAAAATATTATTTGATGAAGTCACATACGCAGGTACCTCTTGGACAAAATTTTAAATCCAATATATTCGGACCTAGTGATCAACACCGAAACCTTAATGTGAAGTGCTTCAATTGCAACGAGGGGTCATACAAGTGCCGCCTGTTCAAAACCCAAGAAAGTTAAAGGTGCATGTTTTCGATGTGGAAAATTAGGCCACCGGTTTAATGAATGCCAGCATCTGAAGACTGTAATGACTAGACCTCGGATAATATGCAATTGCTTATTTTATTTTAATTTATATATTGCAAATATTTCTGTATAGAAATTCATTTCACAGATTTCTCTATTGAAATATTCATAATAATTTTTGCATATTTTGCATATTTGCATATTTTTTGCATATTTGGTTATTTTTTACATGTTTGCATATATTTAGCATGTCTACGTTATTTGCTCATTTTTTGTATAAAGAAGTCATTTTTAACATTTGGCAATTCTAAGTTATCTGTGCGTGTTTCGTTTTTCCGGTTGTATTTGCCTTAATAACGCTGCGCATGCCCGCCTACGGCAGTATCGTGTACATGTTCATGAACACGCACACTCCAACATAAAGAGTCCTTTCCTAAATTCTTTTCTAAAATTCATTCTGTCTCGATTTTCCCATTGAATTTTCCATTTAAAACTGGCAGCAGATGAATTGAAAGTTACGTGCTCTCCTGAAAGCCAGGGAGAATAGTAAATACCATGCATTCGGGTTCGTAAGCGAAAGTTTCTTGAATATTCTTGAAAAGGTCTCTTTCGAAGGCTCGAGAAAGCAGGCCTTCGAGAAATTGTTTGTAGGTATGTTGCAACACGAAACTTGGGCTTAGTCATAAACGCGTGATTGCAGGACCTCTGCAATATTCAGGAATTAGAAGTTTATATTTGAAGAAGTGAATTGCGCACTTGTTGTCTTTCTTTGCGAAATGGCAAAAATTTGTAGAAAAAAAAAGAAATCTAATTAATAAATGGCTGAAATCAATTAATTCGAGATGTTTGATTTTTGATGGAGAATTCGTTCATTGTGTGACGTGTGGTAAAAAGATAGTATTTGCGCAAGATTTTTCATTCATTATTTTCGTTACTTCAAGATCACAGCTGATAGGAAATCTCAACTGCAGCAGCATATCAGAACGCAATCACACCAAACCTTAGAAGCTGAAAGCAATGTTGCGGCAAACGAATTAAATGAATTTGACGAGTTTAATTTTGATTTATGCCAAGCCATAGTGGCCGCAAACATGCCTTGGAATTCTTTAAGTAATGAAACTTTTAGAAGGTTCCTTCAGAAATACACATAACGTAATATTCCAGTCGAATCGACCGTCAGAAAAAATTATTTACCGAAGTGCTATGATGCCAAAATTGAAAAGGTTCGAGCTGATATTGGTGAAAATTACATTTCAATCTCAGTAGATGAAACGACAGATAGTACTGGTCGATATATAGCAAATTTAATAGTTTTAAAATTAAGTGCAAATGACAGCGGCCAACCGCATCTACTTGCCTGGCAGGAGATTGAAAGAACGAATAATGTTTCAATAGCTCGATTTGTTAATTCGGCATTATTAACATTATGGCCTCAAGGAAATCATGGAAAAGTACTATATGGATTAGCCACGATGAATCGTTAATAGCATGAAATAATTAAACACGTGCATTTACGAACGAATTCAAAGGAATTATACAACTGCCAATTTTTATTTAAAACTCAATAAAGTATTATCAACCGCGAAAAAGTTGGCTGGCGCGTTCGTTGTATACCTAGCATGAATCTTTGCTGAATTCAGTGTGGCTCAGTCTATAGTATTTCTAATAAAATTTGGCTCTAAAATTGTTGTAAAATTCCTTTGAATTCGTTCGTAAATGCACGTGTTTAATTATTTCATGCTATTAACGATTCATCTTGACTAATCCATATCACTTTTTTTTTTTTTTTTTATGTGAAAGACTAGAGTCTCAGGAAAGGTCCTTTATACTGTCGACAATCTATTTTCTTCGTATAGAGTGCAATGTCGAACAGCAGCTCTAGTCGGGGAAGGAAGGAACTGCCACAACCTACCCCCGATAATTTAAGTCCACCGACTTCCAACCATTACTACTGCGACTTTGACATCGGGGCATCGAGAAACAACTCGTTGGAGTGTTATGCCTCCTGAAACGAGTACAATCTCATCAACCAACCGATGACATGCGCTTTTGGTGGAGCGGGGAAGGGCGAAGGAAGGTTCTGACAGGAGGAATCAGGAATGTAAAGAGGGAAGAAGAAAGAAGGAAAGTTATGTAGGTGGGAAAGTGGAAAAGGCGAAGGACCGTGGGGCTCTGCCGGGAATCGAACCCGGGACCTCTGGGATAGTAGCCAGACGCCTTACTCTCTAGGCTACCGAGACCCCCAACACTTCTTTTTGTTATAAGTGTGTTCTAAACTGTCCCAATAAATAATTTCCGCGCCCACGAACTTCTAATTCACATTTTTAATATTTTTTTGGTGGGATATCTTTCTTTTTTGTTTTAATACATTCTAAAATAAAAAATAAATAATCTTCTGTATAAAGAAATATTATGTATTTAATTGTTCATTATATTTTTTTATTTATTTTATAAGTAGGTAATAACAAAATAACAAAATGCAGGAATTCAAATTAATATTATTGCCTTTGTAAAAAAAAGCATAAGCTCCTTTCGAGTTTCTCGGCCAAGATTTTTTCTGTACTATGGAATCATTGATCCATAACCAGCTCGATTTTTGTTTCAACATGCTGATCTAATGACCTTGTTCGAGTGTTACTTTGAATTCATTCGTAAATGCCCCTGTTTAATTATTTCATACTAGTGTGTTCTAGTTATGATACCCTTTCATTTGATACCCATGTCGATGGGCTATGTAAAGAAAATGGGTATCCGCCCTCTTGAGATAACCGCCGTGTATCTAAATATATTTTGAGTATACTAAATCGCTTATTGTGTTCTACTTATCATTCTCTTTCATTTGATACCCATGTCGAGGGGGTTGTGAAGAAAATGGTAATCCGCCCTCTTGAGATAACCGCCGTGGATCTAAATATATTTTGAGTGTACTAAATCTCTTATTGTGTTCTACTTATCATTCCCTTTCATTTGATACCCATGTCGAGGGGGCTGTGAAGAAAATGGTAATCCGTCCTCTTGAGATGACCACCGTTTATCTAAAGGTATATTGAGTGTACTATATTGCTTATTGTATTCTACTTATCATACCCTTTCATTTGATACCCATGTCGAGGAGGTTGTGAAGATGGGTCCTCTTGAGGTGGCTTCGGTGGATCTAACTATTTATTGAGTATACTATATTGCTTATTATATTCTACTTATCATACCCTTTCATTTGATACCCATGTCGAGGAGGTTGTGAAGAAAATGGTAAACCGCACTCATGAGATGACCGCCATGGATCTAACCAGATATTGAGTATATTATATCGCTTATGTTATTCTACTTATGATACCCTTTCAATTGATACCTATGTCGAGGTGGTGGTGAAGAAATGGTAGTCCGCCCTCTTGATACGGCCGCCATGGATATAAAGACATAGCTTATTGTGTTCTACTTATCATTCTCTTTCATTTGATACCCATGTCGAGGGGGTTGTGAAGAAAATGGTAATCCGCCCTCTTGAGATGACCACCGTTTATCTAAAAGTATATTGAGTATACAATATCGCTTATTATATTCTGCTTGTCATTCCCTTTCATTTGACACCCATGCCGAGGGGGTTGTGAAGAAAATGGTAATCCGTCCTCTTGAGATGACCACCGTTTATCTAAAGGTATATTGAGTATACAATATCGCTTATTATATTCTGCTTGTCATTCCCTTTCATTTGATACCCATGCCGAGGGGGTTGTGAAGAAAATGGTAATCCACCCTCTTGAGGTGGCCGCCATGGATCTAACCAGATATTGAGTATATTATATCGCTTATGGTATTCTACTTATGATACCCTTTCAATTGATACCTATGTCGAGGTGGTGGTGAAGAAATGGTAGTCCGCCCTCTTGAGACGGCCGCCATGGATATAAAGACATAGCTTATTGTATTCTACTTATCATACCCTCTCATTTGATACCCATGTCGAGGGGGTTATGAAAAAAAATGGTAATGCGTCCTCTTGAGGTGGCCTCGGTGGATCTAACTATTTATTGAGTATACCATATTGCTTATTGTATTCTACTTATCATACCGTTTCATTTGATACCCATGTCGAGGGGTTGTGAAGAAAATATTAATCCGCCCTCTTGAGATGACCGCCATGGATCTAACCATATATTGAGTATATTATATCGCTTATGGTATTGTACTTATTATACCCTTTCAATTGACACCTATGTCGAGGTGGTATTGAAGAAATGGTAGTCCGCCCGCTTGAGACGGCCGCCATGGATATAAAGACATAGCTTATTGTATTCTACTTATTATACCCTTTCATTTGATACCCATGTCGTGGGGGTTGCGAAGAAAATGGTAATACGTCCTCTTGAGGTGGCCTCGGTGGATCTAACCAGATATTGAGTATACTATATTGCTTTTTGTCTTCTACTTAAGATACCCTTTCAATTGATACCTATGTCGAGGTGGTGGTGAAGAAATGGTAGTCCGCCCTCTTGATACGGCCGCCATGGATATAAAGACATAGCTTATTGTATTCTACTTATCATACCCTTTCATTTGATACCCATGTCGAGGAGGTTGTGAAGAAAATGATAATCCGCCCTCTCGAGATGACAGCCATGGATCTAACCAAATATTGAGTATATTATATCGCTTATGGTATTCTACTTATGATACCCTTTCAATTGATACCTATGTCGAGGTGATGGTGAAGAAATGGTAGTCCGCCCTCTTGAGACGGCCGCCATGGATATAAAGACATAGCATATTGTATTCTACTTATCATACCCTTTCATTTGATACCCATGTCAAGGAGGTTGTGAAGAAAATGGTAATGGGTCCTCTTGAGGTGGCTTCGGTGGATCTAACTATTTATTGAGTATACTATATTGCTTATTGTATTCTACTTATCATACCCTTTCATTTGATACCCATGTCGTGGGGGTTGCGAAGAAAATGGTAATACGTCCTCTTGAGGTGGCCTCGGTGGATCTACCTATTTATTGAGTGTACTATATTGCTTATTGTATTCTACTTATCATACCCTTTCATTTGATACCCATGTCGAGGAGGTTGTGAAGATGGGTCCTCTTGAGGTGGCTTCGGTGGATCTAACTATTTATTGAGTATACTATATTGCTTATTATATTCTACTTATCATACCCTTTCATTTGATACCCATGTCGAGGAGGTTGTGAAGAAAATGGTAAACCGCCCTCATGAGATGACCGCCATGGATCTAACCAGATATTGAGTATATTATATCGCTTATGTTATTCTACTTATGATACCCTTTCAATTGATACCTATGTCGAGGTGGTGGTGAAGAAATGGTAGTCCGCCCTCTTGATACGACCGCCATGGATATAAAGACATAGCTTATTGTATTCTACTTATCATACCCTTTCATTTGATACCCATGTCGAGGAGGTTGTGAAGAAAATGATAATCCGCCCTCTCGAGATGACAGCCATGGATCTAACCAGATATTGAGTATATTATATCGCTTATGGTATTCTACTTATGATACCCTTTCAATTGATACCTATGTCGAGGTGGTGGTGAAGAAATGGTAGTCCGCCCTCTTGATACGACCGCCATGGATATAAAGACATAGCTTATTGTATTCTACTTATCATACCCTTTCATTTGATACCCATGTCGAGGAGGTTGTGAAGAAAATGATAATCCGCCCTCTCGAGATGACAGCCATGGATCTAACCAGATATTGAGTATATTATATCGCTTATGGTATTCTACTTATGATACCCTTTCAATTGATACCTATGTCGAGGTGGTGGTGAAGAAATGGTAGTCCGCCCTCTTGATACGACCGCCATGGATATAAAGACATAGCTTATTGTATTCTACTTATCATACCCTTTCATTTGATACCCATGTCGAGGAGGTTGTGAAGAAAATGATAATCCGCCCTCTCGAGATGACAGCCATGGATCTAACCAGATATTGAGTATATTATATCGCTTATGGTATTCTACTTATGATACCCTTTCAATTGATACCTATGTCGAGGTGGTGGTGAAGAAATGGTAGTCCGCCCTCTTGATACGGCCGCCATGGATATAAAGACATAGCTTATTGTATTCTACTTATCATACCCTTTCATTTGATACCCATGTCGAGGAGGTTGTGAAGAAAATGATAATCCGCCCTCTCGAGATGACAGCCATGGATCTGTAGCGCCGTCCTTTATTACTTGACCGCTACAGGGGATTGGGCGTACTAGCCACTATTGGCGTAGGTCACCAACCCCTATTATCATATCTTTACTTAGTTCAAATTAAAACCACTTTTCACTTTCTTAACTTTAGCAAAAACTAAACCACTTTATATTTATTATGTTTTATTTATAATATATATATTATATCTTATTATATCTTTTTTTAGCTACTAGTGCTACTTGCAGCCTTCGCCGTTGGGTCCCAACTGACTTTTCTATGGTCCTCCCTAAAACAGCAGACCTCCGATTCTTCATATTTTATTACCCCACCAATTTCAATATTTTGGTTTGGGGGTTGACCGGAAGATTTTCTGGTCGATCCAAATTATAAGTAGAGCTTTCCCCTGTTATGGGAAAAAGCTCATGCCACACGCGTAAATGCGACAGTTCCCATGAAAAGAGGGGAAGCGTCGATCACCTATGCGATCGAGAAATTGGGGGGAATAGAAAATGTGCACGAAGCATTCATGGCACATTGGAGGAATTGGCCGGGTCATCATTTATTGATCACGGCCAAAGGTTGCACTTTGGAATGTTTGTGCATTGCTCGTGGATAGGTTTTTGGCGGAAACTCGTATTGAGTTTCCCGACAGTCTTTCCTGTTATTTTGATTTATTGAATTTGGCGGAAACTCGTATTGAGTTTCCAGACTGTCTTTCCTGTGGAACTGCTGGCGAATTTGGAAATTGTGCGCATTCTAGGAATGGCACTTGCAGTTGTACGATGCTTTTCTTTCAGCACAGAAAAAGGGTAACGAAAGGGAATGAGCTAAAGAAATAGGCCAGCTCATTACACCTTCCCCCTACGAAAAAAAATTTTATCAAGGGTAAAATTTTTGAAGGTCGTCGGTCTGGGGTTTTTCGGAAGGATCTTACAATTTTAGAAAAAATTTTTTTTTGTTTATTACATAGTTTATAAAATGTTCAGAGCGCAAATGAAAGTATATAAAAATTTTTTTGTTTGTTTGCCTTTTCTTCCCTTTTTTTTTTTAAATTTAGGACATGTATATGAATAATAATTATGTGTATCGATAGCTTTTATGTTATATCCATATAAAAATTTCCTTTTTTTTTTGTAAGGTCTATTCTTACTTTATTTACTTAATTGTTAACTTATATTACTTTGGAAAAGACTTAACCTTTAAGGTTTCTCTTTATTTAATCATTATTTTGTTTTCGTTTACTTTCATTAATACATATATTGATAGCTTGTATTTTATACCATAAGTTTACGTAAATGGTAACCTGTACGTAATCTCTATCTTTACTTAATCACGAATTTTATTTATTTAATCTTTTATTTTCGTTGATGGATATATTGTTTACTTATAGTGTATAAAAATGAAAAGCAATTTAACCTACTGTTAATACGTAAGGTCTCTCAGGGTGTGCTTCAGGGCTTTCATTTCCCGGATTTATGGCTAGCGTGCGATTTGGGGTTTCATTTCCGGCATTTATGACTAGCGTGCGATTTGGATTTAATCGTGCGGCGCATCTCTTTTTTAGAGAAAAAAACAATGGTCATTACCGATAAGAGGAGTAAATAGGATATTGTATAATGGTGGATAATATGAATAGTTGGCTTAATCTCAATAATGCCACTACCATTTAGAATGGGCTTATGCTAAGGGTGTCTTATAGTAGGAATATAAAAGTACTGGGTTTTTTATTTTTTTTTTATTTTATTTTTTTTTATTTCGAACTATCCGTGAACAACTTTAAGTTGTTATTATGTATAGTGCGATTCTTGTTTCGGATCCTCACCGTTGTATTTTCGGTGGAATTAATAGCCACTACTGGGAAAGGTCCTTCCCATAAGGGCGAAAGCTTATTTTTTCTGGCGTTAATTTTGACCAGGACTTGGTCATTTAAATTGAAAGTTTTTGGACCGGAATTTTTGTCATAGTGCCTTTTTGTCTTTTCTTTGCTTGTAATAATTAGTTCTTTCGCTATCTTGTGTCCATGTTGTAACCTGGCCTTGAGTTCTTTTGCATAACTGTCATAGTTATAAAGAGGATCGGGTTCATACCGAAGGTTGGAGGGTATCTTGGCGGGAAATCCGTATAGGAGCTCATGTGGAGTATAGTTAGTACTCGAATGTGGGGTGGTGTTATAGACGAACATGGCATAAGGAACCCATGTGTCCCATGTAAGAGGATCTCTGTTCACATAGTGCCTGAGGTATTCGGCCAAGGTTCGGTGACTCCTTTCCAAGGCACCATTTGTTTGGGGATGATATGGCGTGGTGTGAAGTTGCTTAATGTTAAGCAACTTTGTCACCTCCTTAAACATGGCGCTAAGAAAATTTGATCCTTGATCTGTGAGCAGAGACTGTGGGATGCCGTGTAGGCAGACAATACGCTCTACAAAGTTTCTAGCTACTGTACTTGCCTCAATATTTTCTAGGACGACCGCAGCGGAAAATTTCGTGAGGTCATCCTGGAAAGTGAGCAAATACTTGTTACCATTGTAGCTGGTAGGTAGAGGTCCAACTATATCCAGGAATATCTTCTGGAATGGTTGAGAACTCGTTGTCGTGATTTTCATTGGAAGTTTTGGGTTATGCGTCATCTTATTTACCTGACAAGATGGGCAACTCTTAATATATGCTTCTATGTCACGACGCATTCCTACCCAGAAGTAGTCTCTTTGTAGACGCTTTAAAGTTCTACCAACACCTTGATGTCCTCCTGTGGGGAGTTCATGGTAGTCTCGGAGGACTCTTTGAATTTCTTCCCGATTTTCTAGGAGATGTATCTTGCCAAGGTAGCCGATTATCTCAATATTGGTATCCCCGAAGGATTTCTGGATTAATCCCTTAAAAACGTTGAGATCTTTAGGTTTGAAGGTAGGTGTGGCCAGATGAAATTTTTTTAATTTTTGTGTTTCACAGAGCAAGCGAAATGTTTCTAGAACCTTTGTTACCACTTCCTCGTCCCTTGCTGTGCGTGTGGGGAGGGGGCATTTACTTAAACTATGTGTTTGGTTTTTGTTATCGGAGAATGTATAAACATGTCCCATATCGAGTTCTTTGGGAATTTCCTTGAATTTATCCCGTAATTGGTATTCTACCTCGCTTGGCACTAGAGGCAAAAGGTAAAATTTATAGTTTATCCCTTTTTTTGGGAAGAGGGCTTCGTCAGTAATTCTGTGTGGGTTTGTAATAACTATGGAATGGGGCGGTGTTTGCGCATTCTGTGCGATGGTGGAGGAACAATTTCCTTGAGCTGTCTCTTTTGCCTGACTTCTGGTGATCACATTTACCGATTTCACTTCCTTTTCTGGTACTATCCGACTAAGAGCATCGGCGTTAGCGTTCAGCTTTCCCGCTCGGTATTTGAAAGTAGGCGAATACTCCTCGAGTCTTATCCTCCATCGCATGAGTCTACTAGAACAATTTTTCAGATTCATTAGCCACTCTAACGGCTTATGATCCGTTACAACAGTGAACTCGCGGCCGTACACATATGGACGGAACTGTTCAACAGCATACAAGACCGCTAAGAGTTCCTTTTCGATGGTGGAATACCTCGATTCAGCCGGGTTTAGAGTACGACTCGCGTAGCATATAGGTCGGTCTCGTCCTAACTCGCCCTGCGATAGGATTGCTCCCAGCGCGAATTCACTGGCGTCAGTGGTCACTAGAAAGGGTTTATCAAACTCCGGATAGGACAGAACAGGTGCAGTAATCAGTTTCTGTTTTAGGGTCTTGAATGCTTCATCACAAAATGGATCCCATAAGAATGGTTGATCCTTTTTTAATAGTTTTGTGAGAGGTCTTGCTATTTTTGAGAACTCGGGTATAAATCGACGATAATAACCTACAAATCCCAAGAAGGCTTTTATATCTTTTGGTTTTTTGGGGGTGGGGTAGGTTTTGACAGCTTTGATTTTTTCAGGATCTGGGTGCACACCCTTTGAACTAACGACGTGACCAAGATAAGTAACCTCCTTTCTTAAGAAGTGACATTTGTCCGGCTGCAATTTTAGGTTATTTTGTCTCAGCCTAATCAGTACTTCTTCCAGCTTTTTGTTATGATCCCGTAGATTATAGCCATAGACAACGATGTCGTCTAGATAGACGAAACAGCGTATCCCTTGAAGACCAGTCAGCACGGTATTCATAAGCCGTTGGAAAGTGGCCGGGGCGGTTTTAAGGCCAAAGGGCATTCGATTATAATGATAATGCCCGAAAGCCGTGCTGAAAGCTGTCTTCTCCTTGTCTACCTCATTCATTGGTATCTGGTGAAATCCATTGGATAGATCTAAAGTAGTGAAATACTTGGACCTACCCAACTGATCTAAGATATCTGAGATATTTGGCAGGGGATATGCGTCTCCAATCGTTATCTCGTTTAATTTCCTGAAATCGACCACTACTCTCCATTTTTTATTGCCGTTAGCATCCGGCTTTTTGGGGGCTAGGAGTAGAGGTGAATTCCAGGGGCTATTACTTGGGCTAATTATCCCATCATCCAACATCTTTCTTATCTGTCGGTTAATCTCGTTGCGTTGGGATTCAGGTAGCCGGTATGGCTTTGTGTAAATGGGTGGTTTGTCCACCAAAGTGGTTATGGTATGGCTTAGGGCATCGGTAAATGTTAACCGATCGCCCTCTAAATGGAAGAGGTCATTATATCTCCTACAAATATCTAATACCTGTTCTTTCTCTTCTTTATTGCAGTGGCCCAGATCGAGGAGGCTTTCTAATTTCTTTAATCTCCCTTGGGGCGGATCTTTAGTGTAATCGGGATGCACTACATAGTATTGGTCAAGACTTGACCAAGTGGGCGTAACATCTGCTGCCGTGATATTAACGTCTTTCTCACTTATATTCATCACAGCTACTTTCGCGTAACCTGCTTTAGGGCGTGTTATACAGTCCCCAAGATAAATTCCAGGCTTGATGAGCTTTTTATCGCAAACCCGTATCGCATTTCCCTCAGCGGGAACTTCTATTATCACTTCTGATCTCGCCGGAACAATGAGCTTTGTTTGAACTTTTTCAATGAACTTTCCAGCATTGTCGCAGGTCGAGCTTTCTAAATTATCTCGAACTTTGTTTACATTTTCCGTTGGCACTTGGACATGTGTCTCTGTCGGTGCTTCCTCCATCGTCGTAATTAAATCTGTGTCTCCGTAAGCTGTGTTCCCGTATTTATTAAATAATACCAACCCTGTGGCTGGGTATTTATTTATTTGTTTATTTTCCACGCAGTGGTTAATTTTCCTTCTGGTGGGCTTATTTGTTATACCTTTTGATAGGTTTTCTCCTTGGGTTACTTTACCTCCGTGGAGCTGGTTTTTTTCACCGTTTCCGACGCTGTTTTCTTCAGCTGGCTCGGAGTACGTTTCATTTATTTTATTAAATTTTTTATTTTTACTATTATTATTATTTTCGCCTCCGGCGCTGTTTTCTTCAGCTGGCCCGGAGTACGTTTCGTTTATTTTATTAAATTTTTTATGTTTACTATTATTATTATTTTCGCCTCCGGCGCTGTTTTCTTCAGCTGGCCCGGAGTACGTTTCATTTATTTTATTAAATTTTTTATTTTTACTATTATTATTATTTTCGCCTCCGGCGCTGTTTTCTTGAGCTGGCCCGGAGTACGTTTGATTAATTTTATTATATTTTATATTTTTAATATAATTTTTGTCTGCCGCGGCATGGGCGTTTATTATTTTTATGGGGGCTTTTGAGAGGCTTTCATTACATTTTGTCGTGAAGGGAATTAATTTACGCGCGCAGTCGACTTTTAGTCGCGCGGGTGTACTTCGGCTTGCGTTTCGAATTGGCGGGTTGGAGCGCCGGTCGTTTCTTCCCGCAGGTCTTCGTTTCCCGAATCGAACTCGTCTTGGTTCAGGAGTCTTACGCACCGAAAAGTAGGTCTGTCTTCTTCATGATTCCTAGGAGGTTGGCGCTCGGCTTGGCGCCTATTTTGTCGTGGAGCCCAAGAGTTGTACCTATTGCTGTTGTCTCGAGATGACTGTCTCATGTTCCTCATGTTGGTTGGTGGCAGTTCTCGATTTCTGTCGGTTTGTCGTGTTCGGCACTCGCTGACGTCGTGGTTGGGCCGGTTGCAATATGAGCAGAATATTCGGCGTACTTCCCTTTTAACAGGCGCGGTACTGAAGCTTGGGATCGCTCTGTTGCGGTAGCAAGTATCTTTGGTATGTCCTTTTTTCTGGCATACCTCACATTGCGAAACTTGTTTTCCTACTCTTTCTGCTTGGGAAGAGCCCAGGTTTTTTTCGTCCATAAATGACGCTTGCTCCAATATGTATTGGGTTAAGGGGCCAAAGTCATGGGAGTCCTTTGCTTGGACCAGAGTCTGCAAGCGTTCATTTCTTAACCCTCTACCGTAAGCGATTATGGCTTCGCGTCCGTTTTCCCCTATCAGTAGGCGCCTTGCCTGTTGGTCATCCATGGCTATCTGTGTAGCCTTATTTAATTCCCCTAATAATCGTTTAACTCTCTGGGTGTAGTCGGCGACAGTCTCTTTTGTGCCTTGTCTTACCTTTGAGAGTTCGTCCCTTATAGCAGATCTAGAGCGGGTGTATTGTCTTAATAATGTGGCTCTCAGCTCGTCCCAGGAATCGATATCCTCGTACTCAATCAAGTCGTACACAGGACCTTTAACCCTTGTTTTCAATACGTTGAAGAAAAGGCTTCTATCTCTGTCACCATCCGCCGTATCGAACAGCACATCGCAACAGGAGATGAATCTATTTAGGTCTTCTTTGTTACCGTCGAACTCCGGTAACATATCTCTTACATCCCGAATAGAAATTCTTACAGGGCTGGCTTCTCGCTCGCCGGCCTGTCCGGCTTGTTCGTCCCCTTGGTTAGCCATTCGGGCGGTTACACCGAATGACGGGTATTTGCGGCGACGGGTACGAATCTTGATATCAAACGCGTATGGTTAAAGATAAATTTTTTTTTTTTTTTTTTTTTTTTATAAGGCGAATACAAGGCGACGATTAGCAAGCTAGAGTGGTATATATATCACGAATATATGCGAATATCACGAATTTTTAATAAACTTTACACTGCGTCAATTTGAGCAATAGCTATATCGATCTCGGTCCATTCAGTCAAGGAGAGGAGGAAAAGAATAAAAGGTAAAAATCATGCGTCCACGCATTAAAACTTTCTTAAGACAAATTCATCTTTAAGAGAAGGAAACGGCTACAAAATTTCTAAAAACGACTCCCTGAACGAGAAAAAAAACACAACAAGAAAAATTGTTAATAGAGAACTAGAAGAAGAAAAACACCACAAGATAAATTATTCAGAAATGTATCCCAAAACGATAACACGACAAAAATTGTTGAGAGAAAACTCGATGAGAAAAAAACAGAAGCCGTATAAAAACCACACCGTAATAGACCTTGCGTAATTATTGGTACTGTTATATGTTATTATATCTATTCTTGAAAAGGTATTGTTTTTATATAATTCATTCAATATATATTATTTCAAAAAAATTTCTCTTGATAAAATTTTTTTTTTTACCTATAATATATGTATTTATTTTTATAAAAAATTTTCACTATATTTCGTTTTTTTTTTTTTTCGCTCAAGCAAAGATATCATTATACTAAATTTTTTGTAATATTCATTCAAATAAATTTTCCTTTTTGATTTTAATTCACTGGAGTATTCCTTTAAAGTAAAAAGTTTTTATGTTTTTTTTTTCTAATGGAACTCATTCAATTTATATTTAATTATTATAAAGAACAACTTTTATTTAAAAATTTGAACGCGGTTTTAAAAATAAAAAAAATTCTCATTTTCAGAAAATTGTCACCACTGTTTGGTTTTTTTTTTTTTTTATAAATATTGCTTTCCTTAAAAGTTAATCTTACTTGGTAAGGCTCTGTAGCCTTTCCTTTAAGGTTATATATTCGACAAAGTCGACGGTGTCGCTGTCATCGGTGGTTGCTGCGATTTCTTCTTGTAGTTGTTGGAGCCTCTCCTTGATGTTCTTTAATTCCTGGTCTGGTCCCATTTCGCTTTTGTGTTGATTTTTGCTGCTTAGCTGATTGATGTTGGTTGTCCCTTGCTTTCGTCCTTGGGATCGTTGCACCTCCACAACTCCGGTACCTGTCCTAGAGGGGTTAAAGTTGTAGGTGTTCTTCCAGGTCTTTAGTACTGCTTACTACTCGTATGTCAAACTTTTCTTTTTTTTTTTGTTGTTGGCTGCGTAGGGAATACCGGCTGCGCCAATATTTTGTAGCGCCGTCCTTTATTACTTGACCGCTACAGGGGATTGGGCGTACTAGCCACTATTGGCGTAGGTCACCAACCCCTATTATCATATCTTTACTTAGTTCAAATTAAAACCACTTTTCACTTTCTTAACTTTAGCAAAAACTAAACCACTTTATATTTATTATGTTTTATTTATAATATATATATTATATCTTATTATATCTTTTTTTAGCTACTAGTGCTACTTGCAGCCTTCGCCGTTGGGTCCCAACTGACTTTTCTATGGTCCTCCCTAAAACAGCAGACCTCCGATTCTTCATATTTTATTACCCCACCAATTTCAATATTTTGGTTTGGGGGTTGACCGGAAGATTTTCTGGTCGATCCAAATTATAAGTAGAGCTTTCCCCTGTTATGGGAAAAAGCTCATGCCACACGCGTAAATGCGACAGTTCCCATGAAAAGAGGGGAAGCGTCGATCACCTATGCGATCGAGAAATTGGGGGGAATAGAAAATGTGCACGAAGCATTCATGGCACATTGGAGGAATTGGCCGGGTCATCATTTATTGATCACGGCCAAAGGTTGCACTTTGGAATGTTTGTGCATTGCTCGTGGATAGGTTTTTGGCGGAAACTCGTATTGAGTTTCCCGACAGTCTTTCCTGTTATTTTGATTTATTGAATTTGGCGGAAACTCGTATTGAGTTTCCAGACTGTCTTTCCTGTGGAACTGCTGGCGAATTTGGAAATTGTGCGCATTCTAGGAATGGCACTTGCAGTTGTACGATGCTTTTCTTTCAGCACAGAAAAAGGGTAACGAAAGGGAATGAGCTAAAGAAATAGGCCAGCTCATTACAGATCTAACCAAATATTGAGTATATTATATCGCTTATGGTATTCTACTTATGATACCCTTTCAATTGATACCTATGTCGAGGTGATGGTGAAGAAATGGTAGTCCGCCCTCTTGAGACGGCCGCCATGGATATAAAGACATAGCATATTGTATTCTACTTATCATACCCTTTCATTTGATACCCATGTCAAGGAGGTTGTGAAGAAAATGGTAATGGGTCCTCTTGAGGTGGCTTCGGTGGATCTAACTATTTATTGAGTATACTATATTGCTTATTGTATTCTACTTATCATACCCTTTCATTTGATACCCATGTCGTGGGGGTTGCGAAGAAAATGGTAATACGTCCTCTTGAGGTGGCCTCGGTGGATCTACCTATTTATTGAGTGTACTATATTGCTTATTGTATTCTACTTATCATACCCTTTCATTTGATACCCATGTCGAGGAGGTTGTGAAGATGGGTCCTCTTGAGGTGGCTTCGGTGGATCTAACTATTTATTGAGTATACTATATTGCTTATTATATTCTACTTATCATACCCTTTCATTTGATACCCATGTCGAGGAGGTTGTGAAGAAAATGGTAAACCGCCCTCATGAGATGACCGCCATGGATCTAACCAGATATTGAGTATATTATATCGCTTATGTTATTCTACTTATGATACCCTTTCAATTGATACCTATGTCGAGGTGGTGGTGAAGAAATGGTAGTCCGCCCTCTTGATACGACCGCCATGGATATAAAGACATAGCTTATTGTATTCTACTTATCATACCCTTTCATTTGATACCCATGTCGAGGAGGTTGTGAAGAAAATGATAATCCGCCCTCTCGAGATGACAGCCATGGATCTAACCAGATATTGAGTATATTATATCGCTTATGGTATTCTACTTATGATACCCTTTCAATTGATACCTATGTCGAGGTGGTGGTGAAGAAATGGTAGTCCGCCCTCTTGATACGACCGCCATGGATATAAAGACATAGCTTATTGTATTCTACTTATCATACCCTTTCATTTGATACCCATGTCGAGGAGGTTGTGAAGAAAATGATAATCCGCCCTCTCGAGATGACAGCCATGGATCTAACCAGATATTGAGTATATTATATCGCTTATGGTATTCTACTTATGATACCCTTTCAATTGATACCTATGTCGAGGTGGTGGTGAAGAAATGGTAGTCCGCCCTATTGAGACGGCCGCCATGGATATAAAGACATAGCTTATTGTATTCTACTTATCATACCCTTTCATTTGATACCCATGTCGAGGAGGTTGTGAAGAAAATGATAATCCGCCCTCTCGAGATGACAGCCATGGATCTAACCAGATATTGAGTATATTATATCGCTTATGGTATTCTACTTATGATACCCTTTCAATTGATACCTATGTCGAGATGGTGGTGAAGAAATGGTAGTCCGCCCTCTTGAGACGGCCGCCATGGATATAAAGACATAGCTTATTGTATTCTACTTATCATACCCTTTCATTTGATACCCATGTCGAGGAGGTTGTGAAGAAAATGATAATCCGCCCTCTCGAGATGACAGCCATGGATCTAACCAGATATTGAGTATATTATATCGCTTATGGTATTCTACTTATGATACCCTTTCAATTGATACCTATGTCGAGGTGGTGGTGAAGAAATGGTAGTCCGCCCTCTTGATACGGCCGCCATGAATATAAAGATATAGCTTATTGTATTCTACTTATCATACCCTTTCATTTGATACCCATGTCGAGGAGGTTGTGAAGAAAATGATAACCCGCCCTCTCGATATGACAGCCATGGATCTAACCAGATATTGAGTATATTATATCGCTTATGTTATTCTACTTAAGATACCCTTTCAATTGATACCTATGTCGAGGTGGTGGTGAAGAAATGGTAGTCCGCCCTCTTGAGACGGCCGCCATGGATAAAAAAGACATAGCTTATTGTATTCTACTTATCATACCCTTTCATTTGATACCCATGTCGAGGGGGTTGTGAAGAAAATGGTAATCTGCCCTCTTGAGACGCTTTCCATGCGTACACTTTTTGTTAATCATCGAAATGATAGGGAATGCTATTTGACATTAACAGTGCTTGATTTGACTAACTTGTAAGGAATATGTCATATTTTTAGAAATAAATTTCGATTACGAACTCGGCATTCGGTATTTCAAAATTTTACTGTACATTTGTACTGTGAACTACATGTTTTTTATAGTACCTAACGCAATCTGATACTGTAGTTGCGACTAACCACTTTAAATGAATACATTTTGTTAATCATCTAACGCCATCTGGCATCAACAGTTCGAGTAAACACTTTTCGACTAACTAGTAGCACCATCTCATTTATTAAGCAATTGAAATAACTTAGAGCGCCATCTGACAGAATAATTTTGAGTACCCACTTTTTTAGACTGAAGGAGAAGAAAAAAGTTCGATTCGAAATGTAAAAAATGTAAAAATAAAGAAAACGAAGAATGATAGGAAAAAAAACTCATGGAATAATAAATTATTTATATTTTGGTTATCGGTTACAAATGAAAAATTACTTATATCTATAATATAAAAATGAATCGCTAAATGTGTTGCTAAGCGCAAAACTCGAGAACGGCTGGACCTATTGGACTAATTTTTTTTTTCGAATATTCGTTGAACTACGAGGATGGTTCTTACGGAGAGAAAAATTTAAAAAATTGCCTGAAAAAACAAAAAAATGGTAATTTTAGGAATTTTCACTTCATTTTAGTTTCAATAGCTTCATGGCCAACCTATTGTTTGACAAATGTAAAATTGTCATTAAATTGAATCATTACATTTAATGAAAATTTCAAATTTACGCAGCTGTCAAACAATAGGTAGGCCATGACGCTATTGAAACTAAAATGATCCATGGCGGCCGTCTCAAGAGGGCGGTGTACCGCTTTCTTCACAACCACCTCGACATGGGTATCAAATGAAAGGGTATGATAAGTAGAATACAATAAGCAATGTAGTATACAAAATATATCTTTAGATCCATGGCGGCCGTCTAAAGAGGCCGGATTACCACTTTCTTCACAACCCTATCAAAATGGGTATCAAATTAAAGGGTATGATAAGTAGAATACAATAAGCAATGTAGTAGACTCAATATACCGATTCATGGCGGCCGACGCAAGACCCATGTTCTTTGAGGCATTTCATCTGTGTAAAATTCATATCTCGAAAAATATTAAGTCAATGGATGGTTTTTATTGTTTACTATTGACTTATGGGTGCAGCGTAGGCGCACCGGGTCCCAGCTAGTTGCTTATAAAAAGGTGATAAATCGCATAATTTTATAAAAAAAAACACTTTGTTTTCTATGTTTAGGAGTAAATAAGGCATTAGCTGTTTGCCCTTACGAACTCGGCAAACTACCGCTTGCCTTGATAGTGCATAGTTCATAGGAAATATGTGGTACATATCGTCGGCTTGATGCAATAGTCACGAAACAGAAATTTTTGCTATTTTAAACATTGTGCAAATATGCAAAAAAGTCATATTATATTCAGCCAAAGTCACGAATCTAAATTTTTATGGGAATCTACTTGATTCAATTTGAATTTTTTCAGAACTAGTAAAATAAGTAAAATTAAGCGATTTATATTTATATCATAAACATAAATTCAAATATATGTTTATACATTAAAGATCAGAAACTTAATGGCTGAGATAACTGAGATAATTAACAAAGAAAACGAGCAGCTACGAAGTTTTTCAACACGCTTTTTGCGCAAAATCAAACGCTTGGTCACCAAACCCATTCTCCTCTGCATTACTTATAAGTCATTACAGAAAACACTAATTAAAGAAGTACTTCCAAATCTACTTCCCACAGTAAATACTTGCGATTTTTCCTACTGGGATACTGCCCCGTGTACGTAAAATACAGACGCGCAGTCGAATAGGCGAAACGCCGAAACGTATTCCATGTCGCCGAAAGCGATTAATCCAAGCAAAATATTTAAATATTGCAGCCATTTAGCTGGCTAGAGCATGGCAACTTTTAGTCGAGGTCCTGCAACAGACAGCAGCGACGGTCACGCGCATTTTTGGTTCGCACCCGTTTCTGGACTTGTGCCTATGCAGCTGGCTAGAGCATGGAAAATTTTGGTTAAGCTCCATTTACAAACAGCGGCGCATAATTATATGTGTGCGAGGCAAAATAGCCCGCGCTTGGTGGGTGGGATTGGGTTTGAATGTTGCAATGCAGAAGCTGCTCTCAGCATTCGTTTTATATTCTCGCGCCGCTCTCAAAATTCATGTCATATTCTCGCACGCCACCGCTGCTGTCTGTTACTGAACCTCGAATAAAAGTGCCCCAGATATGTAAGTAAAATTTGGTCGAGCTAGAGCGGCGTCTACATTGCGAAAATATGAAATGAATGGGTGCGAGAATATGCCATGGATTTTGAG
The DNA here is from genome assembly GCA_949987705.1 of Thereva unica. Classification (NCBI taxonomy): domain Eukaryota; kingdom Metazoa; phylum Arthropoda; class Insecta; order Diptera; family Therevidae; genus Thereva; species Thereva unica. Next base: position 88,959,772 of record OX465281.1, read on the forward strand.
AGCGGCGTCTGCATTGCGAGAATATAAAACGAATGCTGAGAGCAGCTTCTGTATTGCAACATTCAAGCCCAATCCCACCCACCAAGCGCGGGCTATTTTGCCTCGCACACATTAATTATACGCTGCTGTTTGTAAGTGGAGCTCAACCAAAAGTTTCCATGCTCTAGCCAGCTGCATAGGCACAAGTGCCCAGAAACGAGTGAGCAACAAAATGTGCGTGTCGCCATCATTGCAGCAAGTGTCCAGAAACGGGTGTAGCAGCAAAGTGCGCGTGTCGCGAATTCTTTGTTTTACCCCCAGCGAAAAAGTGCCAAACGCGCCTAAAGAAGTTAACACTTCAAAAAGCACAAGAAGTTCTTGCAGATCCTGAAATGTTAAATCAGTTAGTATTTATAAAAGCTCACTTTTCGTGTTTACCTGACACCATCAGAGCTTTAGAAACAAAAGGTTTACCGCTAAACAGATTCAGTAGAACTTGTTCAAAAAGTCGTGTCAAAATTCGAAACAATACCTGGTGACTTTGGAAAGATCATTAAGTTAAAATTGCAAAATGTTTTAAACAAGAATCCTGGGTATACAGAAGTAAACAAAATTGCGAATATAATATCAGGTAAAAATATTCCTGCACCTACAGAGCTTAATAGTAGTTTATTAAGCAACTTTAAATTTGCTCCTGTTACGTCATCTGATGTCGAAAGATCATTTTCGGCATATAAACTTATATTAACCGACAAACGACATTCTTTAACCGCGGTAAACATGGAAAAAATTATAGTTTATATGTATATTGCGAATTGAATTATACGCATTAAAGCCTCGGCCACGATACGAGCGGCCAGCGGCGAGTGGTGAGCGATGAGCGGCGAGCGGCAGAGCGGTGGCGGCCAGGATACGAGCGGCGATTCGACTTGTTCAGTAGTAGAAAAGCTATCTCCGGAAGATATGCTAAAAGTATGAAGCTTAAGTGATAATATTTTGTTGAAAAGGCGTATTCTCAATAAATTATTTACAATAGGAAATATGGAGTTCATCCCATTAACGAGCGAAGAAGAAGGTTTGGTGAATATCACCATCCATCTTTCGGGTTAAGAAAAGATAAAATTCGTGTTTTCGAATACACGAGAATGTCAATTGAAACCTTTAATTACATTCGGGGCAAGATAAGCCATCTTTTAAAATATTTTTTTACACTTTTTTTCCATTGCTACAACAAAATAATAACAGAGCGGCGAGCGGCACCAAAAAAATTTAATGTCTCGGATTAGCGGCGAGCGGCACTTCAGTATTGCCGCTCTACCGCTCACCGCTCGCCGCTCGTATCGTGGCCTGATTCAAGCGTTTTCCATATAAAACTATACAAACATAAAGCTCAGAATCGCCGCTGTGCCGCTCACCGCTAGCCGCTCGCCGCTCGTATCGTGGCCGAGGCTTAAGTCAATAAATAAATGTTTGCTCAGAATAATGGTAGTAATTATTTGTAAAAACATGGAAATTTTCTGAAGTATTTTGCATATTTATAACATTTTTTTTGCATATTTTTTTCATATTTTTTGCATATTTGTTGCATATTTTTGCATAAAGTTTGCATATTTTCGTATGTCATGAAAAATCGTTTTTGCACACAAAAAAAAACATTCTGTCAATAAATATCATTTTTTTTTTGATGAGGCATAAAAAAGTTGCATATTATCCGAGGTCTAGTAATGACAGTAGGACAAAATGAAGACCAGAAGAAACAATTTAATAATAATATGTCTCCTACTAATGATTTTAAATTTTTTGTAGAGTTTATATTTGAAATGACTGCGTAGGGAGATAAACTTACATTACATTTGAAAAGCCTGGTGGATTCTGGCAGCAGTATCAGCTTTATTCAAGAACGTTTTGTACCAGCACACCTAGTGAGGACAATAGGTTTGTGTTATCCAAAGGTTAGTATTAATGATAATTTTGCTCTAATAGATTTATATGTATATTGTAAAAGATTTCACGATGAGATGTCCAGTAGTTTTAGGGCGCGATTTTATTAGTAAAAATAATTTTGAGTTAAGTGTCAGAAACCCTGAAACAGTTTACGGTAAAAAAGCTTTATATGTCCAGACCTCTAACGCAATAAATTTTGAAAACGAAAATTTATTAACATTTGAAAAACAGATTCTCAATATGGATACAACTGAATTAATTGATACGCCAATTTTTAATGTGAATGAGAAGTTGGCATATCACATTAAACGTAAAGTTAGTGACATATCAGCTGTTTTTTCTGATTGTGAAACTACACAAAATAAGAGTAGTAACATTGAGATGTCGATAAATTTATCAAAGATCGTACTTTTTTTCTGTACACCCCGTCGTATTCCTTTCGTTCATAAAGAAAAACTTAAAATATTAATTGATGACCTACTGGAAAAAAATATTATTCGTGAAAGTAACTCGCATCTCCTATTGTTTTAGTCGCAAAAAAAATCGAGATGAGCTGCGATTGTGTGCAGATTATAGAACTCTCAACAAGCATACTGTTCGGGATAATTTCCCATTGGCACTAATTGAGGATCTTTTAGATAGGTTGAAAATGAAGAATTATTGTTCTGCTCTTGATTTGAAAAATGGTTTTCACCATGTGAAGACTCTGTTAAGTACACCTCTTTTGTAACACTTATAGGTCAGTACGAATATATCCGAATGCCTTTTGGTCTTAAAAATGCTCTTTCGGGTTTTCAGCGTTTTATCTACCACATCTTTAGGGATCTTATAAATGAAGATAAACTTTTATGGACGATATTCTAGTGGAGACCAAAACAATCGACGAACATCAAGAGATTCTAGAAAAAGTAATAGTAATTGTTCGGAAGAACTCATTAGAACTGAGGTTCGATAAATGTAGAATTCTCTATGAAGAAATTAATTATTTAGGTTATTGTAAATAGAGATACGCCCCAACGAAGAGAATCTTTGTGCCATAAGAAATTTTCCAATTCCGAAGTGCGTTAAAAGTGTCCACAATTTTCTGGGTTTAGCTTCTTATTACCGGAAATTTATAAAGAATTTCGCTTTAGTTGCCAAACCTATGCATGATCTTTTGAGGAAGGACGCAACATATAAATTTGGCGAGGAGGAGCATAAATCTTTTGATACGATAAATTCTATGCTTTTAGAGGCACCTATTTTTTCTATAAATATAGGCCGAAAAATGAAACTGAATTACATTGGGACGCGATTGGTTAGGGTTTGGTTCTATTCTTTTCCAACGTCAGTCCGATGGGAAGCTTATCCCGTCTTTTATTTTTCGAAAAGAACTACTGAAGCCGAAACAAGGTATCATAATTACGAGCTTGAAACCTTGTCTATTATTTATGCTTTACGCAGGTTTCGAACTTACCTACTTGGTATATCATTCAAAATAATAACCGATTGTCAAGCTTTGACACTAACGCTGAATAAACAACAATTGAATCCTAGAATTTCTCGTTGGGCGTTAGAGCTCCATTAGACGCATGAAGATGAACCATTTGATTACGCTCTCGCGGTAGCTCAAACTCGTGATCTGGGAATTAAAGAAATCATGCATGAAGTTGAAAGTGGCAGAACTAATAATTTCACTCTGGTTAATGGCTTATTGTACAAGAAATGCAATAAAGGAATAATGTTTTATGCACCGAAAGAGATGGAGGATCGTTTAATTCAAGTGCAGCACGACTCATTACGTGCGTTCCATTGAGCGATATTTGCTACTCCGGAGTACACCCGAGGACCTCCAACTACCCTTGCTCTTGTTTTGGGGGATTTCACTCCTAGTAGAAACGCATAAAATTTCCGGCAGGTTTTCAAGCTTTAGCTAGGCAAAAATAGATGGCTTTTTGTTTTTTCAGTTAAAATAAACTGTCAGATATGGGGTATTTTGAAGGTAAACAAAGCAAGTAACAGTTTGAAGTGAATAAAATAAATAAATAAAAAAATTATAAAATGGATAATATTGATACGGTAAGATAAAAAAAATTGTTTTATTATTCAATTAATAATTATTTCATATTCATTTTCAGGACGGCATACTTGCAATTGCTACAGATTTTTCCAGCAGCGACGAAAGCAGCTTGATTTTTCCAATTTCTTCACCGTCATCGTCCTCATCATCAGAATGTGAAGAAGGAGTTCGAATAAAAAACTTTTTAGAAACTATTGAGGAATACTCCTACGAACAATTTAGGAAACATTTTCGAGTAAACCGGCCAGTGGCTGAAATTCTTATAGGTACCATAATATATATTTCAAGTAGAATTCGATAAATTTATGCTTTTTCCCCTTTTTAGACAAATATAAAAATTACAGACAGAGAGAAAACCACGGAGGACGTCGAAAATGTGGAAAACATTGTGAAATTTATTTAACTTTGTGCTATCTGAGCAACACCGAAACATATCGGCAAATTTCCGATAGATTTAATGTTACAAAAAGCTCAGTATTTAGAATATTGAATCGGGTTGTTAATTTCTTTGTTATAATGAGTCCTGAATATATAAAATGGCCCACGGCAACGGAAATGCGTGAAAGTCAATTTAAATTTCAAGCCAAAAAATGTTTTCCGAAAGTAATCGGTGCGATTGACGGTACGCATATTAGAATATCTGCACCGTCTGCAGATAAAGAAGCTTTCTACAATAGAAAGAAATATTACAGCATTCTGCTGCAGGGAATAGTAAATTCCGAAAAGAAATTTATTGACATTCATTGCGGTGAGCGCAATCATTGCTATGCATGATGCTCGCCTGTTTCGGAAGTCGAGCTTTTACAAAAAAGTACAGGAGGACCGAAATATTATTATACCTGGTGGAATAATCCTAGGAGATTCTGCCTACCCAGAGCTTGACTATCTTATTCCGCCGTACAAGGACCTAGGAAATTTAACTCAAAAACAGAAAAAATTTAATTACTTGCATTCTGCAACGCGGATTGTAGTAGAAAATGCATTTGGTTTATTAAAAGGCCGCTTTCGACGGCTTAAATTTTTTGAAAGCCCTAATATTGCATTTATTACCAATTGCGTAGTAGCAGCTTGTGTTCTACACAACATTTGTCTGGCGCAACAAGATACAATAGACGAAGAATGGTTATTGCCTGACGAAGAAAACGAAGAAGATATCCATGAATTAACTATCACAAATTTAAGAAATGAGGGAGTAAGACAGCAAATATTTAATGAATTAGACCAGCGTGTCTCAACCTTTTTTGGCTTGCGGACCAGTAGATTTGTTAAAAAAAATTGCGGACCAGTGATATTTTTTTAACAAGAAATTTTTACTAAGTATTTATAAAGAACTACTACGTAAGTTAGTTATAACATTTTTATTATCATTTGCCTACAGTAATATTTAAATGTAAAGATATATAATTATACATACATATAATAATAAGTAAGTATATAAACCTTTAACCAGGGCCGTCTTTTATTGCTTGAAGGCCCTGGGCCTACTTAGAGTGGAGGCCCACTTAAGGAAACGTAAAATCTTGAAATTTTTTTAAAACTACTCTAACATTGATCATTATGATTTTTCTTTAAAGTAATAGTACAGACGCTGTAGTAAAAATTTTACTAAAACCTGACATTAAAACCAATAGAAGTGATTTTTGGCACACGAGCAATTTTTGAAGAGTACTTTAAGAAAAAAAATTGTTCCGCACGCGGAAAGTGGTAAAAATTCTCGGGAAAACTTGGAAAATTGATATTCTACCAATAACGTGGAAGTGGTTGATAATTTTGATATAATGTGTAGGAACAACTTGTAGAGCGTAAAAAACTTCACCAAAAACGTCCTTACATGTTTTTTCGAAAATTGCTTCGTTTGGGAGATAATGAGTTATAATTGATATATCCAGATTCCCGCGCGAATAGCTCGGAATATCTTAAAATTTACATTGACGCTCGACTAAAATCTTTATAACTCCCTTGTTTTTGGTCGAAAATTCATAAACTAAACGGCCAAAGATTCAGTAGATTACATTTGAACAAATCAGATATAACATTCACTCCCAATTTGTCTTGGGCCTAAGAGAATCGAGTTTTTCCGTAAAAACCAACAGTTAGAGAAAACCTCGATTCAATTAGGATCGATTTTCTACGAAGAGGCCCCCCTTTTGCAGGAGGCCCTGGGCCCGGGACCGGTGTGCCCTGCCTTAAAGACGGCCCTGCCTTTAACAAAAAAGACAGAGAATTATAAATCATATATCATTATATCATTCTTACGATTACCAAAAAATTAAATCAATGAGAACAAACTCTTAAGAAAAATTAGAACAAAAAATCAGAAATTATAAAAATAATCAAAAACTCATTGCATATGAACACATTGTTAATGAGAAGATTGCTGCTGCTCTTCTTCTATCAACTTGTCAATTGTTGGTTCTAAATTAGACAAGCTAAGACGGAGCGGTGAAATAATCAAAAGCCGATTTCTAAATTTATTTTTTATTACCGTCATAGATGAAAATCCCGATTCACATAAATATGTAGTTGCGAAGGGGACTAACATTTTCATTGCTTTCTCGTACAGAGATGGATATTCATTTTTCAATTTGATCCAAAATTTATCTATGGACATTGTTGAAAATCCTGCTTTTAACATAATATCTGCACTAATGCACACAACAAATTACGTCGGGCTATTCGCCGTGGCCGAGGAAAAAAGGTTTCGCCGTCGCCCTTAAGCCTCAATTATACTAGACGCAGCGCAACGCAAATGAATGGAGAGTCAACGGAATGGAGTTTTGCTGGTTATACTGACGGAATCGAACTTACGCAAATGTCACTTTTTTCGGCAATGTTTTGCCAAATGTGCTTATAATTTTTATATCTGTGAAATTTTTTATTATGTAGAATTTCATTATCTTCCACTTCGGTTATTAATTTTTCCAAAATCTCTGATGACATTTTGGGCTAAATAATAAATGTCAAAATCAGCTGTTTTTAATGCTCCTTTTGACACTTCAATCCGTCGGGTCCTTCAAGTTCCAAAGTTTTGAAACTTTAATCCGGTCCGTTCCGTTACGTTGCGTCCAGTATAACCACTTCAATACAATTTCTCTGCAATGAAACTCATTTTGACATTTCAATCCGATCCGTTGCGTTCCGTTGCGTCCAGTATAATTGAGGCTTTAGCATATTTATAGCATAACTAAATTTTTTCCGTGGATAGGGGAAATGTCCGCGGACCAGTAAAATTTCTCCGCGGACCATTAGTGGTCCACCAGCGGTTGAGAATAGCTGAATTAGACTGTATGAATCTTTTAAATTGATTTTAATACTTCATTTTTATAAATATACAATGTAAATAAATAACTAAAAAATAACACAACCTTCTTTGGTAAATAGGAACTAATAAATTAAATAACAAAAAATATGACCTCCATGGTATTAAATAAAAAAAAAGTTTGCACTATGTTTGTTTTCTTTCTTTCAGTATTTTCACTAACTCATAATGCCTCTCCGCTTTCGCTTTTTCCTTTTTCTCCAAATACTCTTTTATAATTTGGGTTCTCTTTCTTTCTTCTTCTATTTTAAATTCATAATATTTTTCTTTCACATCACTTTCAACCTTTTGCCTTTTTGATTTTGAAGCCTGTGTTTTTTTTATATGTTTTCTAACAGGGTTCTTGTTGTTTTCTTTTATTGGCTCGTTATTTTCTTTGTCGCCACTAAAGTTTTCATTTTCTTTCGTTTGTGCTGGTTTTGGATTGTTATTTACCCCAACACTAATGGCAAATGTGGAGGATATCAGGGGATTATCGTGGAAAACGGAATCCATTTCTTCCATGTATAAAAACTTGGACGCTGAGGTGCCGGTACCTCTATCTTTCGCACTTTTATAAGCACGATAGAGGGTTTTCCACTTCGTTTCCACTTGTTGTGGAGTGGTAGATGAGACCTTAAAACACAATATAAAAACTAAACATGATAACGAAAATCCTAAACGTAAACAATTTACCAAAACATTAGACGCTTCTAGGTCTGTTAGCACCGCAGACCAGAAATCAATTTTTTTCCTTGTCTGGAAGTACTCGTCTTTCCTGTTTTGGTATGCGGCTATCAGTGCTCTTCCTTCCGCAAAGGTCCAATTTTTAATTGCCCTTGATTCGTTGCTCATATCCACCTAACGAATTTTAATTGATTTAATTGCATTAAATATATGTAAATTATACCATTTCTTTTAATTTTACTTTACAACCCTCGGTATACCGTGTTTACAACCCAGCTGTCAAAATTCTAAATATGTAAATATTTTGAGGTGATGTCAAGGGTTACTTCGTCGAATCGCGTTCCAATGGAACGCACGTATTATGTCATCTGGGAGTAGACAAACTATATGAATATCTCAGGAAAACGTATTGGTTTCCCGGAATGAAGAACAAAATTAAGCAATTTGTTGATGGATGTTTAAGGTGCGCTTACTTCTCGTCGAATTCTGGTAAAGTGGAGGGTGTTTTACACAACATCCCTAAAGGGAATTCGCCTTTTGAAGTAGTACATATTGATCATTTCGGCCCCTACCGTCGACGAGAATTGGATTTAAATACATTCTAGTTGTAATAGATGCTTTTACTAAATTCACGAAGTTATATCCTGTAAAAAATACACAAACAAAAGAGGTAATTAGTTGTCTTAACATGTACTACAGTTCATATAGTAGACCTTCAAAACTTATTTCTGATCGCGGTACTTGTTTTACTTCGACTGAGTTCTCGGAATTTTGCGTGAACAATAATGTTGTTCATGTTAAAGTAGCCACTGATTCCCCACAGGCCAACGGTCAAGTGGAAAGAGTCAATAGACTTCTAACTCCTATGTTAGCTAAGGAAGCCGACAGCACTTCTACCGGAAATTGGTATCAAAAGTTAACCAAGGTAGAATTCGTAATAAATAATACTGCCAATCGCGGTACTAGACACACACGCAGCCAGCTTCTGTTTGGTGTTAGACAAAGGGGGGAATTCTGTGATGCATTAGAAGAATATTCAAATGGAAATAGTCAGGAAAATTTAGACGAGATCAGGGAGAAAGCAGTTGATACAATACAAAAGTCACAACAATATAATAATATGTAATTATTTTGATCAAAGGCACAAGGCACCTAGAAAATATAGAAAAGGTGATTTGGTTTTGATAAAAAATGATGAAACAACTCCGGACCATATGAAATAGTTGAAGTTTTAAAAAATGATAGATATGTTATAAAAGATGTTGAAGGTCATCAGTTAACCAGGTTACCTTATAAAGGAATCTGTAGTCCGGCCAATATGAAACCATATATTTTTAATTAGTTACTTGTTTTGAGTTATTTTGTGTTGTTAGATGCTTGGGCAAATAAAGCAAAGCTTATCGAATATATGTTATCTATATATGTGTTAGTATCAAATGTAAATACCCAGTAGGGAATGGAAGTACTTCAAAAAGTACTTCTAGAAGTACTTCTGCAGAAGCAGTTCAGTACTTCCACCCAGTACAAAAAAGACAATACATTAACACGGCGATGGCCTAGGCCGGGAAGTACTTCCTTTTTCCCTTCCTTAGAATGTGTTGAAGAAGTACTTACTCGACCAGGGGCGGCGCTTTCATAGGTGCGAATGGTGCACTTGCACCGGGCGCAATTTGTCGGGGGCGCAATTTTAGAAAATAAGATTTAAAACTTTTGAAAAAAAATTGAAAATTATTCTCACGGGTCCAAGAAATTGCTCAAATCTATCCAATTTTTGTCCCTGTACTTTCTCATGCAAGCAAAATTGGGGAAATTTCACTTATCCTCGTGCAGGAGAGGTTCCAGAGATTTTTGTTTCGAGATTCGAGAAATTAGGGAAAAAATCTCCGAAGTTAAAGATTATTTGAAGCACTTTATGTAAATTCTTTAAAAAGCACTATATCCATTGACACAAAGGAAAAATTGTTCCGATGGTTTTGGACTGTGTATTTCTGTTTACCGTGATTGATATAAACTTGAGGGCGCTGTTGCTGCACTTTTAAATTCTGTTTAAAGAATTGTTAGAAGAGATAAATGAACGAAATAAGGAGAACAAAATTCCTTGTGGCGAGAACTCGTGTTTAGTTGCTCTTTTTTATTTGTTCCTTTATACCTTGGCTTCGCCGGCCTCAGTTCAATATAGTTTGATTCAATCTGAACAAATGACTTCGTCGGCTGCCATGCTCAGTTCATGCTTGAAACTTAGCTTAGCCAGAAGTTAGAAATGCAAAAAGCTCGCTGGAATATTTCAGCTGATTGCTCTCTTTTGAGCGAGCTTTTACGTTCAAACCCAATTTCATGTTCTGTTGGGCGAATTCAGGCTTTATTTTTCCTGAGTTTAATATGTGAAAATGTATGGGGGCTCAGGCAAAAACTTAAGTTCAGTGTACTAATTTGCTCGAACTTGCGTAGTTCCGCCGGTGAAGCCGGGGTATTACTGTTTAACAAATTAATATGGCCAGTTTTACATGGACCAACCAACAAAAATTGGCTGTAATCGTCAACTCCCTTTTGAAATTTGATGAAGAGTCGCATGGGTTTTCACAAGAGCCAACTTTTCCAACAAACTATACGTTAGAATGCTTTAGCTTGTTGTTACTGCTTTTAATATTAATTCTTCCTTCTGCCATTTTTTTTCTTTTCTTCTCCTAGCAAAAGGGAGGTAAAAGGCAACAACAACAACACAGTTGTCAAAAAAATGATTCAAAAATTCCGGGAAAGAATTCAGAGGTTTAGAAAATCTGCCCGCCCCATCGTCCTCGCCTACTCTCTTCGCCGCAAACGACGTTTTCAGTCGAACTTTGGTGGTTTGGTGTTGACCCATGTGATACTTTTTATCTATATAACCTTTTTATATCTTATACGCATTATTATGGTGCCATCTTAAATTTTGCCCAAACTACGAAAAATATTTCACGCATACAACGGGTGTTTGTGTCTTTTTCCATTGTCCTTCACTGGAATCAAAACTGATCAGGTTATGGGGCGCAATATGGCAAAGTGCACCGGGCGCAAAAATCCCAAGTGCCGGCCCTGTACTCGACATTTCATTTAGAAGTACATATGTATATTCCATGAATTTTTTCAAAACATTTCTCTGGACCGGAAATGCTAATGACCTACCTGCTTTTATTGCTGTTGTGATGTCCTGTCGGTTTCGTCTTTGAGTTCCTTTCGTCCTCATGGTTTCCACGCCTATTTGTTGGCCTTCAATAAAACTTTTGTATTCCTATGCTAATGCTGCCAATTTTGCTAATCACGTCTTGTGATTTACATATTCCAATAATTTTTGCTATTCACTAGTCGGATGGGGTTTTCCCTTATAGTCCAGTCAAAATAGACGGAAAGAGTTCAAATTGTTGATAACTCTGAATTTGCTGAAAAATGGCAGAGCCCTTAAAAAATATCATTATAAAAACTGATATGTTTACCTTTTGATCTTGAATAAAAATATTTCAAGCTGGACATTTTATTTATAATGATCTTTTTATGGGCTCATCCAATTTTCAGCAACTTCCGAATTAACTGGCAGTAAAATATCTATTTTGACTGGACTATGAATTTATACATTAATTAACAACACGCTCCGCTTTTTAGACGTAAAACGACGTGACTGAGATGATTTAATAAAGAAAACGACCAGCTACGAAGTTTTTGAAGGTGCTTTTTGCGGGAAATCAAACCTATGGTCACCAAACCCATTCTTCTCTGTATTACTAAGAAGTACTTACAGAAGTACTTCTTTGGTAGTTAAGGAAACACTAAATAAAGAAGTCCCTACTGGGTATGCTGTTATACATATACATAAAAAAGTGGTTACGATAACTCAAATTTTCGGCACGTTAAAATAAATTGAATAGAAAAAATAGTATTTTTTGCAAAAATTAGACTTTTATTAAAAATTTAAGAAAAATAAAACTGAAATCTCAAAATCTAGCCAGAGGGATCGATAGGTAAATTCAAGATGAACATTTTAAAAACTAAAATTTTGTCAATAACTTAAAAATTACGACCTCTTGAGTAATTTGGGTTGAATATCAAATATTTCGCCACTGACAACCTCAGTCAACCTTTCCATTAAGGAGCTGATGAACAAATTCAACATCGGCCAACTCACGACGCTGGTGAAGAGAGCTTAAGTTGAGTAACTTAAGCCGGGATTCATATGATGGAAGAACTAATGGGGTTTCCCAATGAAGATGATTCAGTACGAATCTAACGAACCTTCGTTGAACCAATTCAATAGAGGAGACCAAACCTGGGACACATATTCGAGTAATGGTCTGACAAGGGAAATGTAAAGGTGTTTAGTAATCAAGGGTTTGTTAAATTCTTTGGACTACCTTTTAATCAAACCCAGAACTAAACTACCTCTGGAAGAGATATAGTTGATGTGAGTGTAAAAATCCACCTTACTATCTAACCAAATCCCTAGATCATTAACAAAACTAACACGAGGGATACCCTCATCAAAAAAGGTGTAGTTAAAAATAATAGAATCACGTCTCCTACTAAAACTCATAACTTCGCATTTACTAATATTTATAACCAGGTTGTTATTAACACACCAAGAGTGAAAGGTATCAAGGTCGACTTGCAGAAGTTTGCAATTCTCGATACTCTTTATGAGACGGTATAATTTGATGTCATCAGCGTAAATCAATATTCTACAGTGGCTTAGTAAGGGAACAGTGTAGTGATCGTCATATCTCTACATTTAATTTTTAGGTTTAGGAATCACATGGACATAACTAATAAAACACACGATTCCAAGATAACGTTACAATTTACTTTATTGCTAACTAAAATGTTGCGTGTCGTGTTCGGGTGACTGATCACTACTCGAGTCTACGAGTGACTGCTATTCTAGCTTCTTGATAGCATCTCTGTTCGATTTCCTGATATCCGGGATTAGGTGGACGGAACGGATGTTGATAAGAGTGGCACCGATTTTAATGTGGAGGATAGCCACATAACTCCCCCTCTTTGAAAAGTTTTCTGTATCATATTTCTTAATTTTAACAATTTAAGTTCAGTTTTCTTATATCTAACAATTCGATTTCTTAATTTAAAACATTTCAGTTTCCTAACTAAAAAAAAATTTTTTATCTAACAAATTTCATAATTTCAAAGGATATTTCAGTATATTCGTCTTTTTCTTATGTCTAACAAGTTCATTTCCTATTTTTAAATAATTTAATTTGTTGTGTTTTTCCGTTAAATGTACAACCGTTAAAAGATTTTCAGTATCGCATGCGTTCAAAAAAAAAAAAAAAAAACAATATCTGGTTATGTTTAATTTTAAATATTAAATGTGACTTTTTTTATACAATTAGATCTAGTTAAATGTTCGTCGCTGATATTGGGCTTCATAATAAAAGCTGGTTTGAGTCTATCGATATTAATTTTTTCTTCTTTTTCGTCTAATAATACTACAAAATATTTATTACACCTCTCAACTACTTTGTGTGGACCTGTGTACGGTGGAGTTAAACTATTTCTTAATATGGGATCGCGCACGAAAACGTGTGTGCACTGGTCCATCTCTTGGTGCATGAAAATGTGTTTCTGTGTTCGGGGTCTGCGTATGCATGGTTTTACTTTATTTATTGACTCTCTAATTTGCTTTGCTAGAGGTGCAGTAATTTGTTGTATTTGGTCTTTCTCGATGGCTACCAGTTCTCCCGGTACACGAAGTGTTTGTCCGTATAATAACTCGGCTGGGGATGTGTCTAGATCTTCCATGATTGCGGTCCGAATACCTAGGAGGATCCAAGGTAAGTTGTCATACCATTTCTTCGGTTCTTCAGTGGCTCGTATTGCCACCTTTAAATGCCTGTGGAATCTTTCAATGAAACCATTAGATTGGGGATGGTAAGTTGTAGTTCTTATTTTGTGACAACCGAAAAGTTTAGTAAGCTCTTTGAATAATGCGGACTCGAATTGGGTTCCTTGATCCGTCGTGAGCGTTCTTGGTACCCCATAGCGTGCAACCCAGGTGTGAAGAAAGGCGTTTGCAATAGTGCTTGCAAGAATGTTCCTTAAGGGAATTGCCTCTGGCCAGCGAGAGAAGCGGTCTCTTAGGGTTAAGAGATAAGTGTGACCTTGGGATTGTGGTAGAGGTCCGACAATGTCCATATGGACGTGTTGAAACCTTGAATACTGTACTTCAAATTGCCCATGTTGGGACCGTGTGTGTTTATTTATCTTTGATTTTTGACACGAAATACAGGTCTTTGTCCACTGGCTGCAATCCTGGTTCATTCTGGGCCAAAAGTATTTTGCTGTGAGTAACTTCCGTGTCGAACGGATGCCCTGATGAGAAAGTTGATGTATGGTATTGAATACGATCCGGCGCATAGGTTCAGGTACGTAAGGACGATTTTTTCCTGTGGAAGTGTCACACCAAATTTCTACATCTTCTAATGGGATGAAGATTTTCTTGAGTGAAAACAGGGACGTTTTCGAAGTTTTCGCGTTGGACAAGAGTTCTTGTAACTCTTGGTCTAACTTTTGAAGACCAGCTAGCGTCTGGATGGACAGTTTTTCCGCAGAGTTCACGGCGTCTACATATGCTCTTGAAAGAGTGTCTGACACCATGTTCAGGGGGCCTTTGATGTGCCTGATGTCGTTAGTAAATTGGGCTATGAAGCCTAGGTGATTGATTTGCCGCGGAGATTTTTCTGATTTCCCAAATATGGCTGTAGTTAAAGGTTTGTGGTCTGTAAAAACCGTGAAATATCTACCTTCGAGGAAGTGACGGAATTTTTTAATGGCCAAGTATATCGCCAACAACTCTCTGTCAAAGGTGGAGTATTTCTTTTCTGCGGGCTGCAACCTTTTGGAATGGAAAGCAAGCGGTTTCCATTGGCCATGTTCGCATTGTTGTAATACTGCACCTACGGCATCGTTGGACGCGTCTGTCCACAAGCTAATGTCAGCTTTGGGTGTCGGATGGCATAAAAGTGTCAGTTTGGCTAGACTTCCTTTAATTTCTTTAAACAACTTTTCATGATCCTCTGTCCAACAGAATTCCTGTTTTTTGGTCTTCTTTGCGTTAGACTTCAGTAAGTCGTACAGAGGTGAAGCTATTTTGGCTAAGTGTGGTATAAAACGGTGGTAAAAGTTCACCATTCCGAGGAAGCGTTGAAGCTGTTTCACACTTGTAGGAGTTGGGAAATCATTTATTGCCAAAACCCTGTCTTTTGAGGGTGATACTCCATGGCGGGTAATTGTGTGTCCCAGGAAATCGATGGTATCGACTCCGAAAATACATTTCTGAGGGTTGACAGCCAAACCGTATTGGTTGAGGCGGGTAAAGAGCGAATGTAAGTGTTGTCTATGTTCCTCTGCCGTTTTGCTTCCGACCAAGATGTCATCGACGTATGCAAACGTGAAGTCTAACCCATTAAGAACCTCGTTAATGAACCTTTGGAAGGTTTGTGCGGCATTTTTGAGTCCAAAAGGCATCCGGGTAAACTCGTAGAGTCCGAAAGGAGTTATTATAGCAGTCTTGAAAATGTCCTCGGGAGCGACTGGAATTTGGTTGTATGCTCTCACCAGATCGATCTTGGAGAAGTACCGACATCCATGCAAATTTATGTTTGAGTCTTGGATGTTAGGTAAGGGATAACGGTCGAAAACAGTAACCGTATTTAAACGGCGGAAATCGCCACAAGGTCTCCAATCGTTTTGATCCTTTTTTGGGACCAGATGTAATGGTGAAGATACGGAAGATGAGGAGGGACGACAAATGCCCATTCTAATCATAGCTTGGAACTCATTCTTGGCTATCTGTAGTTTTTCAGTAGTCAACCTACGCGCTCGAGAGCAAGGGAGAGAACCTTCGGTTATAATGTGATGTACGGTGTTATGTTTTACCTCACTGCTGAATCTGGATGGGGTTTTTAAAGAAGGGAACTGGTTTAATATGGTTGCAAATTCCCCATTCAGAGAAAAAAATTTGGGTGAGCAAGACTCGACACGACGACAAATGCCTTCTACTGATAGGGAAGTTTGGTTCTGTACGAGTTTTCACCTCCGAATATTTACTGATAAGTCATATTTGTAGAGAAAATCAGCTCCTAGAATCGCGTAGTCTACTGCTGCGACAATGACGATATGATCAAATGTACGACTGAGGTTTAAATTTATGTTGAGGTGTTGTAATCCGCAGGTGCGGATTGGTGAGCCGTTGGCTGAAACTAAATAAAAGTGAGATTCGACTTTATGTTTTGGGAAAAGTTTTTTTGGCACCAAGGAAACTTCTGCTCCGGTGTCTATGAGAAAATGGGTGTTGAGTGATTTTTCAAAGATAAAGAGGCGGTAAGGGAAAGGGCTTAACTTCGGTACCGCAGACGAAGAAGCTATTCCGCGTTTTTTGCGTTACAAGGTCCTACACATTTTCTGGCTTTAGATCCGAATTTTCTATGGTAATAACAGCGCTTTTCGTCCCCTTTTGGTAAATGTTGTTTAGTAATGGATCGGGAGCGTGAACGTGAAAACCGGTTTCTTTGGTTATATCTTCCCCTAGACTGAGCTAGACCAACCTCTAGTTGGCGTATGCGCTCTAAAAGGTCTTCTATGGTACTTTCTCGTTTATTATTTGATTCTGACCGTTGGGGGTATCTCTCGACAGAAGAAACACCGTGAGTAGATGTCGAATCGTAAATTCGATCAGCAATCGCGAAAATTTGCTCTTGTGTCTGCGTCTGTTCTATCGCGATTAAGCAAGATTGCATTGGTGCAGGCAGTTTGTTTAACCACAATTTCTGAAGTAGAGACTTGTTTACGAGGCCATTGTTACCGGCCAAGGACTCCATTTGACGGAATAATTCTGACGGTTTCGCGTCCCCGAGTTCGACCTTGTGCAGTAAAGCATCCAACCTACGTTCCTCAGAATCTCTGCTGCGAGCTAATATTGCTGTTTTTAATTTTTCATATCTTTCTAACGGAGGGGGTGTCAAAAGGATGTCTGCCACCAATTCCATGACCTCATTAGAGAAGGAAGCGACGAGATGGTCGTATTTGGTGGAGGAAGACGTTATGCCTTTGACCCTAAATTGGGTTTCCACTTGGAGAAACCACAGGTCTGGCCTGGAATTCCAAAAGGAAGGTATTTTTAACATACTTATACCTGTCGGCACTGTGTCACAAACTGGGTTTACCTTGTTATTTTCCCCCGAATGCTCGCCTATTTCCGGTTCGTTATTTGTTCCTTCATTTTCCATTTTTATTATTTTATTTTGTCGTCGAATGGATTATTTTAAAATTTTATAATTATGAGGTTAAGGAAGAAGTACCTAATCTTAGAATGAAAGTTATTCAATGACGATCATGCTCAAGTCACTTTAATGACACACTATTAATTCTCTAATCGCAAAAAAAATGATTGTTGAAGCGAGGAAGAAAAAATAATATACGAATACTACGAAATCTTTAAGTTCACCCTTGCCTTTATTTTTTATGTAACCCAGCGATCATATTTTTAACTATTTATATTTACTATTTGTTATCTTTATTTTATTTTGGTAAGACTTAAGTCAAAGAGATACATATATTTTTTTCTTAAATTGTTCACTGTTATGTTTTCTTTTGCTTAGCGATCGCGTGTCGAACTGAAAATCTTAATGCGGAGTACCTACTATCGTTTTTATAGTATACGAATTAATTTTAATTTTCATTTTTCTTTAAAACATACTTAATTAAATAAATTTGAAACTATCAGAGAAAATATATATATATATATATATATATATATATATATATATATATATATATATATATAATATATATATATATATATATATATATATATATATATATATATATATATATATATATATATATATATATATGCAAACAAATGAAATTCATATCCAAAATTAAGCAAAAACTTATAATTTGTAAAATAATAATTAACCTACTTGTTATTTTAAATTTTCGTCAGCATCCGATTTGATTTTAATTGTTCATTTTTTTTTTGTTGGTCATCTAAATTCTATGCACTTTTTCGCAACCCGCTACTTCGCCGCCGTTAGTTGTGCACAAAGTAATTGCATTCCTGCATTGCCTAGGTGAAGAATTTTTCCTTTCTTTTTACAAAAAAATGATTCTAAAAAAGAAAATTTAGATT
This sequence comes from Thereva unica, assembly GCA_949987705.1. Lineage (NCBI taxonomy): Eukaryota > Metazoa > Arthropoda > Insecta > Diptera > Therevidae > Thereva > Thereva unica. The sequence goes on from OX465281.1 coordinate 88,977,910, forward strand.
TTTATTAGTAAAACAATTTTTTTTTTATATTTATTTGGCCTTTGTATTTTTGCGTCCTCCTGGTGGCTTTTGTTCTGTCGCCAGTTCCCTCGTGTTTTTTTTGGAACGAAGTTCCTTATCGCGCGTTGCGAAAGGGGGCTAGACGGAAAAAATTAAGACCAAAAGTTATAACGACACTTTTTGGTATAGTGTGCCGTGCAGCGTGCGCATGTTTCCCTGTCTGTCTCTCTCTATCTCTCTCATAGAAAGCAAGCCAGTTATTTTCGTTTCGTCTTTCTATTTCCATTGTACAGTGTGGTGTCGCGACGATTATTTTTTTGAGTGTATATAGGTTGTTTTTGTTGTTTTTTTATTTTTGTTGTTTTTCTTGTTTTTGATGTTTTTGTTGTTTCTGCTGTGTTTGTTGCTTTTGTTGTTTTTGTTATTTTGTTGTTTTCGTTGTTTTTGTTGTTTTTGTTACTTTAGTTGTTTTTGCTCTTTTTGTTGTTTTTGTTGTTTTTATTGTTTTTGTTGCTTTTGTTGTTTTTGTTATTTTTGTTGTTTTTGCTGTTTCTGTTGTTTTTGTTGCTTTTGTTGTTTTTGTTGTTTTTGTTGCTTTTGTTGCTTTTGTTGTTTTTGTTGCTTTTGTTGTTTTTGATGTTTTTGTTGTTTTTGTTGCTTTTGTTGCTTTTGTTGTTTTTGTTGTTTTTGTTGCTTTTGTTGTTTTTGTTGCTTTTGTTGTTTTTGACGTTTTTGTTGTTTTTGTTGCTTGTTGTTTTTGATGTTTTTGTTGCTTTTGTTGTTTTTGTTATTTTTGTTGTTTTTGTTGTTTTTGTTGTTTTTGTTGTTTTTGCTGCTTTTGTTGTTTTTGATGTTTTTGTTGTTTTTGTTGCTTTTGTTGCTTTTGTTGTTTTTGTTGTTTTTGTTGTTTTTTTTGTTGTTTTTGATGTTTTTGTTGTTTCTGTTGTTTCTGTTATTTTTGACGTTTTTGTCGTTTTTGTCGTTTTTGTTGCTTTTGTTGTTTTTGTTGTTTTTGTTGCTTTTGTTGTTTTTATTGTTTTTTTGTTTTTGTTGTTTTTGTTGCTTTTGTTGCAAGTACAAGTGTTGCAGATTTATGTGCAGCAGAGTGTGTAATGGAAAACGGCGTTACCTTAATCATGGCAGTCATAAATGTCTCACCAAATAACAAATTAATAGATATTCAGGAGTTCATTCATCGAGCACTGCTAGAGTATTCTTAAGATGTATCTCGAACGCTTAGCAGATACAACAAAAATTTAGATAAAGTTCCACTCATTTTGGCCGGTGATTTTAACATCAACTTCAGTAATGAAAAATCAAAACCATTACTACAGTTTCTAGAGGAAGAATTTGATTTAAGAATAAACAATAATCCAGCAAAATCAACAACAAAATATAATACTACCATTGATACAGTTTTTTCAAGACATTTAAATAAAATAGATTCCCAAACATATGTTTCCTACTTCAGTTACCACAAGCCAATTATTACTAAAATTGAGCTTACTGATTAAGTTTATATTACATTATATTTATTAATAATAAAAAAATAGTATTTTAACTTAAAAACAAAATTTTTATTACAATTCCTTCACTAATTAATCGAAAGGGACTTCGTTCCATCCGGGTGTCCCTTGACACCTCTTTGTTTTTTCTTTTATATGGCTGATGCAATTTTTGCAATTGTTCTCGTGCTCTTTTGTCTTGCACACTCAGTTTCCATTTGTTTTAAAAGCCGTTGTTCCGATCACCGATGTACGATGAAATCACTCAATTTTTATCTATGTTTTTTATAGGCATCCATCACTATTTTTAATTTTCACTTGCTAATTTTAATTTTTTATGATTTGAACTTTGCACTTTTGTCACTATTTTTTTTTTTTTATTTTTTTTTTATCGTATGCGAATTATTAATACTCGAAAATTTGAGTTTTTATTTTATGAAATTATTTAATTATTTCATTAATGTCATTCCGATTTAAACGATCGGGGTCACCATTGTAGTGATCGTCATATCTCTACATTTAATTTTTAGGTTTAGGAATCACATGGACATAACTAATAAAACACACGATTCCAAGATTACGTTACAATTTACTTTATTGCTAACTAAAATGTTGCGTGTCGTGTTCGGGTGACTGATCACTACTCGAGTCTACGAGTGACTGCTATTCTAGCTTCTTGATAGCATCTCTGTTCTTTATGCTCATGCATTGACTTTCGCATTTCCATGTAAATAGTCTTCAAACAATGTAAAAAAATGCAAGAACTGAAACGATTTCCATCGATAAAATATGAATTTTAACATCATTTTTATTATTCCATAAAAAACTTCATACGAAATTAATGCAAGTGGCACCAATTAATGCTGAAGGGCTCACGCCTATTATAGATGGAGATTGTACAATGCGAATGCTTATTTTATAGAAGGCCTTTCTGCAGCATCCTTGGCTTTGTTTATGGCTTCGATATATGAAAACTCGTCCTTTTTACATCTCGCAAAATGGTACTGGTCTAGTGATTCCAGAAATGAATTTATGTGGACAGGATATTCCGGGATATTTTTTGAAAGCCTCTTCGTACTTTTGGTCGAAATATGAAGTGTGGATTTTTAGTAAAAATGCAATTAAAAAATTTCATTGCATATACCAAAACCATCCCCAGGATACAAAAAATTCAAAATTAATTCTTTTTTTTTTTTAATTTTTTCAAGTGCCTCAATATTTGGTAGTATATTAAATGAAAAAATCGTATTAAGAAATTTATTTCTTTTCGTTGTTGTTGCTAAGAATGATCTTGATGATCCTGAGACGATGACAAGTGAATTGTGTCCTAGGTGAATATAGTCAAACTGGCGATCGAATGCCAAATTGAAAGATTGGTTTTGTGAATATTGACTACACTCGACCTTTTTTGATTACAGTCGGATTCCGTTTACGATTGTTTTGACCTTCACACAAGTGTTATTTTATGAGAAGTTATGTGCTGATATTAGAGGAGAAACTAGCATTCGCTGTTATATATTTGTTTTTACTCTTCTTCTTAAAGGCTCTAGAACTGGGATTTGATCCTGGCCTCTCGCAACAAATGTGTCGCTCACTGCAAAAGCGCTGCAGCTCAACACTACAAAACACTAGAGATTGATCCGCTTTGGAGACACATTCCCACATCCCCACTACACCGCTCGGCTTCACCCCCCGTGACAGCAAATCAACCTCCAATTCTCAAAAATAGGGAGCCACACCACTCTTACATTGAATGACACAAATGTTGCTCGTCCCGTAACAATTCATTTTTACCTCCACACAGGATTATTGAACACGCGGACCGTGGGTAAATGACTTTCCACATTTTGTCTGCAAGATAAATCTGGTGGTCAAATGTGTGGCCACGACTGGAGATACCTAAATAGCCTGCGGGAGCATCTTCTCCCACAAATTCCATCTCAATTCTATGTTATTATTTGTTTATTATTTTATATATCATTTATTTTTTATTTCGACAATATGTACAAAGATTATAGTCTTAAGAACGTTCACTAAACAGAAGGAAAAAAATATATAAACAAGGATACATTTTTAAGAATTAATAAATTAAAAATTAGAATTTCAAAAGTAGGGAAAAAAAATAATAACAGATATGTATAATAAAAAAATAAAATATGCATTCATGTTTCGAAACGATATTAACTCGGAACGATGTTTCTTTAAAATGCCCATTGAATCGATACATTGTATATAGACAGGTAAAGAGTTGCATAACCGAGCTGCGAAGACAAAAAAGAACGTTGTCCAATTAAAGCACGTAAACGCGGGATTAACAAATTATTATTTCTAAGCGATTGTGGGAGTTGTACAAACTGATTAAGGTAAGCAGGCTTGACTAAGGAGCAGCCCAACTAGGGTGAAATATGGTCAAAACGTCGCAACTTAGAAACAAAACGGACGCATCACCTCAAGCTTTCGAGCGCAATTAAAATCGTTAGAGGGGAAAATTGAGAGGCCATGCATTAGAAGAGGTAGGAATTCAATCGAACGGGCTTGCCAACAATGGAATTGATGTGGTCACAGCAGGTCACACTGGTATTAAGAATAACTCCGAGATTTCTTACTTAATGGACGCGATCGAGAGGAACTCCATTTAAGGAGATTACTGGAACGTCAGAGTAAGGAATTGGAGAATGAGAGAACATGTTAATGCCGTGCCGTGCGCCGGCTTCCGCGCCTAGTACTTGATGGATCTTCAACGTTTTCCATCGCCAGACTCTTGGGTCTGGATTGAGCTTAACGTGAGGGCGGTCGTGTGTTGTTGTCAGTCCATGTTAATAGCCCAGAGTATACCAAAATTACATAAAAAACCCAAATAACATTTAAATTATAAAAAAATGTAAAAAAAAGACCTTCTATGGGCAGTGTATTGATGTGGGGGTCTCACTCCTAGACTTTGTGCTTCAATATTTTGATCCTTCTCTCCACATCATAATAGTTTATAAGTATATTTAAATAAACTATTTTATTGTGTATTTATTTTAAATTATTTTTATTTAAATTATTTTCGAGTATTTTACTTTTTAATCCGTTTTATTTTAAATTATACAACTTTATTTTAAAAACGGTTAAAATATATAACCGGAAATTTTTTCAATTAATAATAAAAACTTCTAACTAATACAATGATCAATTCATTCTTTCAGTTCAATTACAATTTTAATACTCATACATTTTCTATTTTTTATTTTACATGTCAATAAATTCGTATATCTATGTTTTTATACATTCAATACTTATACAGTGTAAGCGTACGTGATTATGATTTCCCTAAAGTGTATTTTAAAAGTAGTAGTGAAAATCTAAACCGATGACGTAACGCACACTGTACTTCAAAATTGTAATTACATATATTTGAATTAGAAAATTAATAACAAAAAAACTCGCAATAAGAGAGAAACAAAAGTAATGCGTAGCGACCGCTACATAACTCCCCCTTTAGCATAAGCGTCCATGAACATATCAATTAACGAAAATCATGACTAAAAATTTACTTTACAGTTGAAACCAAACTCTTTTCTTCGAACTACTTGTTACCGGCCTATTACTGTCTTCATTTCTTTCTATGTGCCGGTTTTAGTCTATCAATCGATACTTTTACTACTTTACCGTTAACATCTATCGAAAAAATTTTATCTCCCCTTTTGTCACGTTATACGGTCCTTCATATGGATTTTGTAACGATCCTCTCATTCTATCTGTCCCCAGGAAAACAAATTCTCAGTCCCTCAATCCCTTTGGCACAAAGAGACCTTTCTTCTGATCTCGAGAATCCGTTGGAACAATATTCCTCATGTGGTTTCTTAACATTGCCACACAATCTTTCGGGTCTGATACAATCTCTGTGTCCCTTATAAAGAACTCTCCTGGAATTCGTAGCGCTTGGCCATACACTAATTCTGCTGGACTACACTTTAAGCCTTCTTTTATTGTAGTTCGTATACCCAGCAAAATAGCTGGTAAATGCAGTAACCAATTTGGGTTATCCATCTTGGCTCTCAATGATGCTTTAAGTTGTCTATGAAGTCGCTCTACCATTCCATTCGCTTGCGGGTGATATGTCGTTGTTCTGATTCTATGTGTACCCAAGAGAGTTCGCTTCGAGAGTTCCTCAAACATTTTTCCTTCAAACTGACCTCCTTGGTCTGTGGTAACAGTCAATGGAATTCCGAATCTTGGAAAATACTGTTCATACAATGTTCTTACTACCACCTGTGCAGTGATACTTTTAAGAGGATAGACTTCAGGCCACCTGGTAAAACGGTCCACGATCGTTAAAAAATATGTAAATCCTTCTGCTGGCTGGAGTGGTCCGACTATATCTATATGCATGTGCTCGAATCTTACTGTTGGCGTCTTAAATTTTTTAACTGGAGATTTAGTATGTCTATAAATCTTCGCTTTCTGGCATGTTTTCGCCCATAAATTATTTTCGCTGTTCATCCTAGGCCATAGGCCAAGAGTATCTTCTTGTCATCAACTTTCTCGTACTTCGAATACCTGGATGTGCTAAATTATGTAAAATATTAAAAACGTCTCGTCGTAGAGTTTTGGAATAAACGGTGTGTCTCTACCCGTTGAACATTCTAACCAAATTTTACTATTTGTTAAATTCACATCTTTTTCTGTTAATATTATTCTTGAATTTCTACCAGAATCTTCCATTAAATGCTTCAATTCTAAATCATTTTTCTGTTCTTCCGCAATAATCTCTAAATCTATTTTGTTTTCTTTAATCGCGTCACAATTCTTATTATCTGTTACTACTCGTGATAATGTATCCGCTACTACGCTAGCTTTTCCTTTGATATATCTATTATCAGATGTAAATTGTGTAATATAATCCAACTGTCTCGCCTGTCTTGGACTTCTTTCAGCTTTGGTCCATATTGCTGAAGTTAGCGGCACAACCTTCCAAAAATTGCCTGAAATGTTTAATTGCCAAATACATATATGGCTAAAAGTTCTCTATCGAAGGTTGAATATTTCGATTCCGCGGCGCTTAATTTCTTCGAATAAAATGCTAATGGCTTAGGCCCATTTTAGCCTAGTTGCTCCAGCATTGCTCCTACAGCCGCGTTCGATGCATCAACTGTCAAACTAAAAGTTGCGTTCTCAGAGGGATGAACCAATAGAGTTGCTGAAATAAATGGGTTCTTAGAAAAGCGTCCTCGCATTCCTTTGTCCAATCTAAATTCTTCACGTTCTTAGCTTTCTTCAGCTCTGTGGCTAAATGACTATGGACTTAATATTTTTGCTAGTCGAGGAATGAATCTATGGAAATAGTTTACCATTCCTATAAACTGTTGTCCTTGTTTTACTGATTTAGGTGACGGAATTTTTTTAATTAATTTAACTCTGTCTGCTGATGGAAGTATTCCGTCCTTTGTAATTTTATGGCTTAAGAATTCTAACGTATGCACGCCAAAGATACATTTCCCTGGATTAATGTTGATTCCAAACTTTTCAAGTCTTCCAAAAACTTTTTCCAAATGAACCTTGTGTTCTTCTTCATCTTTGCTTGCCACAAGAATGTCATCAATATAAACAAAAACAAATTCTAGCCCGTTTAACCCTTGATCCATAAAACGTTGAAAAGTTTGGGCAGCGTTTCTAACACCGAAGGGCATTCGAGTAAATTCGAATAAACCGAAAGGTGTAGTAATAGCTGTTTTGAAAATATCTTCCTCTGCCATAGGTATATGGTGATATGCTCTAACCAAATCAATTTTCGTAAATACAGTGCACCCATTCAAATTCAACTTGAAATTTTGAATGTGTGGAATTGGATACCTATCTGGGACTGTTATTGCATTAAGTCTCATATAATCGCCGCAAGGTCGCCAGTCTGAACAATTCTTTTTAGGCACCATATGTAATGCAGAAGAAACTGAAGAAGAGGATGCTCTACATAAACCTAAATTGATCATAAGCTCAAATTCAAATTTTGCTATTTTGAAATTTATTGCTGTCAAGTCTTCTAGGTCTTGAAAAAGGTAACTGACCCTTTGTTTGGACAGAATGTACTATGTTGTGTAGTACTGGTAAGTCATAACGAGGAGGCTGGGTTAGTGAGGGAAAATATTGATAAAATTTTGCCGTATCCACTGTCAAAGGAACAATGCCTGGGTGATGGACTGTCTGCATTAATCATAATTCCATTAACACTTAACTCAGTATTGCCGTCAATTAAAAGTAATTTAAATTTCCTAAATCTTCAATTTTGATTTCTAGTAAACTTATTTTCTTTGTTACTTCCATATTATTTATGTTGAAATCTTCTTTATTGATTAATGGATTTGCTGAATTGTTACTAATCGCAGAAATGAATTGAAATTTAGACACTTCAAAAATCTTATCTGCTAACAATATCAAATCTTCAATATTCTGTTTCCCAGATGCCATCAGTGCAATATTTATATTCGAAGGTAGTTTCTACATCCATAACTTCTTAATTAATTCTTTTCCTAAATGCGTTGATGTTCCAGCTAAAAATTTCCATTGATCGGTAGAAGTCCGATGGTTTTCTGTCTATCTTTGAGTTGCATAAGAGCTGCTCCAACTTCTTCTCTTCAGATTCTGTGAATCGTTGTATTAAAGTTGACTTAAGGGCCTCGTACTTGCCTTCCTGAGGTAGATTTTGAATGCAGTCTAAAACATTCATTATTATTTCTAAGGGTAGTGCTTGGATGACATGTTCGTATTTCGTATCATCCAATCTAACTCCCTTAGAGTGAAATTGGCTTTCCGCTAAAACAAACCATGCTTCTGGACAAGGTGACCAAAAGGAGGGTAGTTTCACGGAAGTAGCGTTGATTTCACTACCGATAAAAGTATCTCCAGAATTTTGCACACTCATTAACACTAGACAAGCACTAACGTAACACGAAATTCACTTTCAAGAAAACAGAAAATCTCGACTCACTTAAAATTCGCGGTACTTCTTATAAATAAAGTTCGCGGATGATAGCTGCTTAACAAATCAAAACAGTTGGCAGGATATGCCGACGACATAAACTGCCTTGCCAGATCACTGTCATACCTTAGAGAAGTATTCACAGAATTAGAAGATGGAGCTAAACATATAGGGCTGCAAATAAATGCAGACAAGATGTTTAATCGCCTATGTGATATAAAATATCAGCTGAACGAACAAAACGCTTAGTCGCCTATAGGATATAAAATATCGGCTGAACGATCAAAACGTTTAATCGCCTATGTGATAGATTATCAGCTGAACGATTAATACCCAGGCCCAAATTGATGTACCTCTGAAATACAAATTTGAGGAGTTGGGTAGCAAAGAAAAATAATAACACTCGGTTGATAATTCAAACTTGTTTTGCTTTATTCGTAAACGTAATAAAAATTTATTCACAAAAAAATATGTGTATATATGTATATAAAAAATAGCCGTCGTGTGTCCTGGTGTTAGAGCTGCGGCGAAGATTCCCACGTTGGAAATTTATTTATTACAAGTTGCAAACGTATATAGAACCAAATTTAACCTTCAGGCATATTATGGTTCTCTACTGTTTGTAGTATGTACTTTTTGTTTTATTTTTTAATATTTTAGAGCAAACGTATATAGAACCAAATTTAACCTTCAGGCATATTTTGGCTCTCTACTGTTTGTTTTTTTTGTTTTAATTTTAATAATTTTTGGAGCAAACGTATCTAGAACCAAATTTAACCTTCAGGCATATTTTGGCTCTCTACTGTTTGCAGTATATACTTACCCAAAATTATCTTTCCGCTGAACTAACACCTGAGATCACACTAGCCGTAAGCATACCATGATCTTCCGTTGAAAGTTCCTTCGAAAGTGGTCAAAAGCAGAGAGAGCGAGCCCTTGAAGATGCTCTGTTTATATAGGCTTGAAAAAACGGAAGTAGCCGAACTGCACTGTCGGCATGTAAACATTTTCCAATTATTACTAATTTAGGGGATAAGCGTCCCTTGACCGCATAATTAGATTGTAAAAATTCATTCATGATTTTTCAGATGTAATTTCATATTTATTTGCAATTAACATTCATGTTTTTTGCATTTTAATTTTTCCTCATAAAAATGGCGACGAACAATTTATTTCCTCCATTTTGCGAAACTATTTCCATCCCTTTTACTTCCTGCTCCTTGTACTTCTCTTTCCCTCTTACATAATCTTATGTAAAAACATATTTATTCAAATAACTTTTTATTGATACATAATTTTGCCTTTCTGGCACCACCAATCGAAAGCTCATTAAATTCTACATCAATTTGATGTATCGTAGTGGGTATGTGCATAAAGTTTGACATTTCCGCGCTGTCCCAAGTTGTTCGCGGCGTCGCGGTTTATTTCGCGTTTTTGCACCTGATTCGCCCAGTTCAGGTACGTGTGTGTGTTCAAGTGACGTTTTAGTGACTGTAGTGTTGTTTTTACTGGTGAATATCATGTTGTTTGGTGATTTTCTTAGGCGCAGGATGAAACTTTTACAAAGGTAGGTTATGTTGTTTACATTTTTGCATGTACTAATTTGACTATTATTTGTTAATTGAAATGTGTTTTAAAGCATAATATATGTTAATTGTGATGCCCTTTAATGTTATGTTGCATGAAATGTCGGTGAATCATGTTATTTAGTGGGTTTTATGCATGTTTTAGTTTGACAGGTTGTTGTTGTTGTTTTTTCATGTAAATTCTTATGTTGTTTTTAAAGCTCAATTTGTTGCCTATTTATTGGGATTTGAACATAAAAACAATTTATTATGTATACTTAATTTATTAATTCATGTCTTTTATTTTCAGTTTATATTGTGAGGATGTAAGTAGAATACATGATATGGGAAGATTTTATTCATGTAAACTTTTCCTTTCAGATTTGAAGTCCTAATGGAAAACAGGTAAGTATAGTATCGTTGTTTATATTTGTATAATGTACTAATTCTGTTTTCTTTTTAGGTGCGATGCATCATGGAAGCAGGTAAGTATGATGTATCAATATTTTTATTTGGGCTGAGTTAACGATTGTTTATTTTCAGATTCGTTGCTGTTTTAATTTTAAGTAGATTTTAAGATTTGTGTATATTTTAAATTTATTTATTTTTAAGTATTTATAATTCATTTAGGGTAATTTATGTACATCTAATTCTAGTTTTAAGTATTTATAATTCATTTAGGGTAGTTTATGTATATATAATTCTAGTTTTAAGTATTTATAATTCATTAATTTGTTTATATGTCTAGTATTAAGTATTTATATGTTTAGTTATTTATATGTATTTACTTCAATATAATGTATATAGTATTTTATTTTATTTTTTGTTTAATGTGATCTTTCTTGTTTTGGATGTTTATTTTTAGGTTCACTGTGGCTGAACATACTCCGCCCCGTTGAACGGTCCCGTTCGAAATTGAGTAATTTGCTGATGCCTCTTTTGTGGTAATGGTGAAAGACGATTCGTCCATCAGCTTTCACCTGGAGTCGCGCTTGATGGCGATTGGGTAAATTGATGGTCTTCTCCTTTCGTTTCTTATTGCGCACACCAAGAAAATCAATTTTTCGTATTACGCTACGAGGCAGGAATAAACTTTCTCCTTCGCGCGTGATAAAGCGCTGAAAGCAATTTTGGGCTCGTTCCTCTAGTTCTTTAAGTGTTGTTGTTGGTTTTAGAGCCTCTAAATTGTAGGTGAATCGTCCATTAATGATGGCAGGCTTTTCCAAAACTGGGGCTGATGACGACGATGGCTTGTTGATATCACTAGGCGTGGCTATAATCTTGGGTGATGCTGCTGGTGGTGACGGGCTGGAGAGATCAATAATGATCTCGCAATCCAGGTCCAAGAAAGGGCTGCCGGGTGAATACAGTAAACTGTCTTCTACTGCGGCCAGATCCTCCTCAGTGTAGTCGTTCAAACATTTTTTAGAATCCTTTTCTAATTGAGGTTTCTTCAGAGATTGTTGTTGAAGAACTGCGTATCGCTTTAACGCCTGCGGTCTTGAAATCCCTAATGTTGGAGGTCTGTTATGCACAAATGGAAGTGTGACCTGGTATTTCCCATTTGCATGTCGTATATAAGTGCTATCGAATATCTGCTGACATAATTTGTCTTCTTCGCTTAGTACCGGTGATGCAGGTACCTCCTCCATTTCCCAGAAATGTTTTAGTTGCTGTTCGATTCGTAGTTTGCTCGTAGTGGCTGTACATGCTGTGACCTCGCCTATGCACGGGGTTGTTGTTGGTCCCATTAGGATCCATCCAAATGATGTGTTTATTGCCACTGGAGCATCTTCTGTTCCACGACGTATGCCGTGTTGCACTATCTTTGCGTACAATTGTACTCCTAGTAACATGTCAATATTTCCAGTCCGTCCAAAGGTTGGATCTGCTAGTCGTAAATTTTGTATGTGTTTCCAATTCGGTTTTTGGATGATCTTTGTAGGCAGCGGATCGGTAATAGTATCAATCACTAGAAAATCATCCACGATTGGTGTTGTAGCTGCACCACGTGCTCTTAGGGTGAGCCTGACTTGTTTACGTGCTGTACCTGCTGGGCTCACGTTTATGCCTGTAATTTGTATATCTGTATCCGTAGTTTGAGCGTCAAGTTGCTCGCATGCATTAATAGTAATGAAGGATGATTCCGATCCTGGGTCAACGAGACATCGTAAAATTTTCTCCTTTCCTTTGGTAGCACTAACCACTACCAACGCTGTGGCCAGTAAGGCCTTGTGGGCTTTTCTTGCTAGAAAGCCTTGCATTGAGTTTTGTTCATTCGTATCGGGGAACTGTATCCTTGTATTTCTCGGCGAATTGTGTAGTATAATATCTTCGCTTTGTAAAAGGCTTTTCGTCGTTAGAAAACCTTGCACTGTGGGTTGCTGACTAGTAGTGTCTGGGGAATGCGCCCTTGTATTTCTTGGAGAATTGTTTGGCATGATATCTCCTAGCATAGAATTTTCCTTGTGGTTTGTCAACTCAGGGCTCTCTTGTCCTGTGTTGTTGTGTAATGTAGTATGATGCTTTTGTTTACACTTCCAGCATCGGTATTTGCTGGTGCAGTCTCTTGTAGAGTGATGGCTTGCCAGGCAATTCAAACAGTTGCCACTAGTTTGCAAAAGCTTACGTCGTGCCTCGGTACTCAATGCAAGATACTTTTTACATTTGGCTATGAAGTGCTTAGCATGACATGCTGGACAACCTGATGAATTTCTTGCATGGTGTGTATGTGTTGACCTTTGATGCACTACTGGTTTTACTGATACGGGCGATTTGGGTACGACAACATCTGCAATGGACGAGATAATCCGTAACCTTGTATTAAGAAACTTCCGGAAGGTTGCTACACTAGGTAATACTCGACTTGGTCCTAACTCTTCTTCCCACAGCTTTAAGGTAGCATAAGGTAACTTTTGCACCATGATATATATTAATATGGCGTCCCAAGAAGTTGTATCCACATCTAAGTTCTTAAGCTGCTGCAAGCATTCCGAGGTGGTATCGATGAGTACCTTAAGTCCTTGTGGATTTTCCGTCGCCAATTTGGGCATGTTCATGAACCTTTTCAGCTGATGGTTAACAAGAATCCTTTTATTCTCATACCGCTCTCGTAATTTGGCCCAGGCAGGCTCATAATCGTTATTAGTAATTGGCACGTGTCGTATGAGAGCCTCAGCATCACCAATCAGGCATTCCTTCAGGTAATACAATTTCTGCACTGGTTGCAATTTATCATTATTGTGCACTAGGGACGTGAATATATCGTGGAAAGATCGCCACAAGTCATAATTTCCATCGTATTTGGGTAAGCTTATGCGAGGTAATTGTATATCTTGATGAGGTGTTGTTGCTGATGTATCAAACGAAGGTGATGAGGGACCCGGAGTTTGTCCGTGTAATCCATCAACTAATTCTCCCAAATATTCGTAATACGTAACTTCTACTTCACTGTATCTGTCAGATGCCAAATAATCGGCTAACTCTTCTGGGGGATTTTGTATTATTTCTTCGTTGATTGCAACGTCATTTTGTTGAAACTCGGCCCATATATTCTTTAACCCTGTAATCCTAGACTCGTAAAAGCCTGCTGTTCGTTTAAGTATAGCTGTTTTTTTGCAATTTGAAATAAATTTATGCATCTGGAGTGTCAACGATTGTTGTTTGTTGCATAGTTGTTGAAGTGACGCCATTTTACCGCAACGCAAGAAATTATCGCACAAACGGACGTAAATAACGAAACAAAGGAAAAACAAAACAAGCTTGAATATGCCGAATGTATATCTCGGTGGAACCTCCAAAAAATGTTTAATCGCCTATGTGATATAAAATATCAGCTGAACGAACAAAACGCTTAGTCGCCTATAGGATATAAAATATCGGCTGAACGATCAAAACGTTTAATCGCCTATGTGATAGATTATCAGCTGAACGATTAATACCCAGGCCCAAATTGATGTACCTCTGAAATACAAATTTGAGGAGTTGGGTAGCAAAGAAAAATAATAACACTCGGTTGATAATTCAAACTTGTTTTGCTTTATTCGTAAACGTAATAAAAATTTATTCACAAAAAAATATGTGTATATATGTATATAAAAAATAGCCGTCGTGTGTCCTGGTGTTAGAGCTGCGGCGAAGATTCCCACGTTGGAAATTTATTTATTACAAGTTGCAAACGTATATAGAACCAAATTTAACCTTCAGGCATATTATGGTTCTCTACTGTTTGTAGTATGTACTTTTTGTTTTATTTTTTAATATTTTAGAGCAAACGTATATAGAACCAAATTTAACCTTCAGGCATATTTTGGCTCTCTACTGTTTGTTTTTTTTGTTTTAATTTTAATAATTTTTGGAGCAAACGTATCTAGAACCAAATTTAACCTTCAGGCATATTTTGGCTCTCTACTGTTTGCAGTATATACTTACCCAAAATTATCTTTCCGCTGAACTAACACCTGAGATCACACTAGCCGTAAGCATACCATGATCTTCCGTTGAAAGTTCCTTCGAAAGTGGTCAAAAGCAGAGAGAGCGAGCCCTTGAAGATGCTCTGTTTATATAGGCTTGAAAAAACGGAAGTAGCCGAACTGCACTGTCGGCATGTAAACATTTTCCAATTATTACTAATTTAGGGGATAAGCGTCCCTTGACCGCATAATTAGATTGTAAAAATTCATTCATGATTTTTCAGATGTAATTTCATATTTATTTGCAATTAACATTCATGTTTTTTGCATTTTAATTTTTCCTCATAAAAATGGCGACGAACAATTTATTTCCTCCATTTTGCGAAACTATTTCCATCCCTTTTACTTCCTGCTCCTTGTACTTCTCTTTCCCTCTTACATAATCTTATGTAAAAACATATTTATTCAAATAACTTTTTATTGATACATAATTTTGCCTTTCTGGCACCACCAATCGAAAGCTCATTAAATTCTACATCAATTTGATGTATCGTAGTGGGTATGTGCATAAAGTTTGACATTTCCGCGCTGTCCCAAGTTGTTCGCGGCGTCGCGGTTTATTTCGCGTTTTTGCACCTGATTCGCCCAGTTCAGGTACGTGTGTGTGTTCAAGTGACGTTTTAGTGACTGTAGTGTTGTTTTTACTGGTGAATATCATGTTGTTTGGTGATTTTCTTAGGCGCAGGATGAAACTTTTACAAAGGTAGGTTATGTTGTTTACATTTTTGCATGTACTAATTTGACTATTATTTGTTAATTGAAATGTGTTTTAAAGCATAATATATGTTAATTGTGATGCCCTTTAATGTTATGTTGCATGAAATGTCGGTGAATCATGTTATTTAGTGGGTTTTATGCATGTTTTAGTTTGACAGGTTGTTGTTGTTGTTTTTTCATGTAAATTCTTATGTTGTTTTTAAAGCTCAATTTGTTGCCTATTTATTGGGATTTGAACATAAAAACAATTTATTATGTATACTTAATTTATTAATTCATGTCTTTTATTTTCAGTTTATATTGTGAGGATGTAAGTAGAATACATGATATGGGAAGATTTTATTCATGTAAACTTTTCCTTTCAGATTTGAAGTCCTAATGGAAAACAGGTAAGTATAGTATCGTTGTTTATATTTGTATAATGTACTAATTCTGTTTTCTTTTTAGGTGCGATGCATCATGGAAGCAGGTAAGTATGATGTATCAATATTTTTATTTGGGCTGAGTTAACGATTGTTTATTTTCAGATTCGTTGCTGTTTTAATTTTAAGTAGATTTTAAGATTTGTGTATATTTTAAATTTATTTATTTTTAAGTATTTATAATTCATTTAGGGTAATTTATGTACATCTAATTCTAGTTTTAAGTATTTATAATTCATTTAGGGTAGTTTATGTATATATAATTCTAGTTTTAAGTATTTATAATTCATTAATTTGTTTATATGTCTAGTATTAAGTATTTATATGTTTAGTTATTTATATGTATTTACTTCAATATAATGTATATAGTATTTTATTTTATTTTTTGTTTAATGTGATCTTTCTTGTTTTGGATGTTTATTTTTAGGTTCACTGTGGCTGAACACAAGAGCAAGATTCTAATTCAGTCAAGGGTGGAAAGAAGAAGAAGAAACCACAACACCACCTGGGGGGAATATAGCTTCGAACGGGTAAGCCAATTTAACTACCTGGGGTCCACAGTCAGTGAAGACAACGATGAAACGATAGACGTACAAAGAAGAATAAACTCCGCAAACAGAACATACATACTTCTCACTACTGCCAGTAATGAAATCCAGAGACATCCACATAAAAACAAAAATAAGAGTCTACAAAACCATCATACGTACAGTAGCTACGTATGGTTGTGAAGCATGGAGTATCTCCCAAAAATCCGCCGACAAGTTGGATATATTTGAGAGGAAGGTTCTCCGAAGCATATACGGCCCAATTAATGAAGACAATGCATGGAGAATACGCTACAATCACGAATTGTACGACTTATACAAAGAATGTAAACTGCCAAGCTACTGCGTTTACGTTGGGCCGGTCATGTCCAAAAAATGGATGACTCAAGGATACCAAAAAAATCCCTGTATCTACTACCAGATGGCAAAAGACCAGTTGGCAAACCACGGTCAAGATGGGAAGATAATGTTAAGACCGATGCAGCAAAACTGCTCAACACGAGAAACTGGAGACAAGCTGCGGAGCAGAGAGACGTCTGGAGAAAGAAGCTGAAGGAGGCCAAGGCTCGAATTGGGCCGTAGAGCCATCGAAGAAGAAGAAGATAGCGTTGAAGGAGGACTCAAACTTTAAAAACCGACCGTTTAATAAAAAAAAAATATTTCGACTTTTAAAAGAAAGGAGAAATCAACCCAAGAAAAGAAAGTAAAATAATGTAATCACTACTACAATGAAAATCTGTATTTAAAATGAAATATTTTTGTGTTTTTTTTTTGTGTTTAAAAAAATGTTAAAAGGATTAACCTAAAATAAAATTAATTTCCCTTATTTCCTTTTAGAAATTTTCTTTCTTCTCTTCTTAAAGGTTTATTCTTCTTCTTCTTCTTTAAACTCCTTTAATCCCTAATGGGACATAGGGCGGAAACAGTTGCCCTTTAGCGGACTCTGTTTTGCGCGACAGCTCTCAGCTCCGACCAGGATCTCCCAGTTGTTGCGGCTTCTTCTAGTAGGGTTCTCCTCCACGTTGTTCTAGGTCTTCCTACTCGACGGGAACCTTGCGGATTCCAGTCAAGGGCCTGTTTGGCTAGATTTTTGTTTTCGCGTCGCAAGGTGTGGTCAACCCAATTCCATTTCCTTCGCCTGATTTGGTCGTCTATCCTTTCTTGGCCGGCACGGCGCCAAAGTTCTTCGTTTGAAATTCTATCTTGCCAGCGGATTTTTAGGATACGACGAAGGCATCTGTTGATGAAGACTTGTAGCCGCCCTGTGATGAATTGGGTGACTTTCCATGTTTCGCAACCGTACAAAAGAAGTGCCTTAACGTTGGAGTTGAACAGTCGCAATTTGGTGTTAGTTGAGATCTCCGTTGATCTCCATATGCGGGACAGGCATGCATCTGCGCCTCGTGCTTTGTTTATTCTGGAACTTACGTCTTCTTCTGCCCCACCATTTTCGGTAATAACACTACCGAGGTAGCAGAATTTATTTACCAGTTCCACGTCACGGTTATTCAGCGCTGTCCGTTCAATCGTGTTTGCATTTATCCGCATTTCTTTAGTTTTAGTTGGATTTAGCCTTAAGCCTGCTTTACTACTTTCTGTTGCCAAATTGTTCAACATGTTTTTGAGGTCCTGGTGTCTGTGGGCCAGCAAACAGATATCATCGGCGTAGTCGAGGTCCTTAAAGCGGTCTACCAAACCCCATTGTATGCCGCCTGTTCGATTATCTAGAGCGCCGACAAGGATGTCATTTATTACTATAAGAAATAGTAATGGCGAAAGTAGGCGTCCTTGTCGTACTCCTGAGCTCACCTCAAAGCTGTCGGATAATTTTCCATTATGGAGAACTCTGCATTTGGAATTGTTATATAGGGCTTTTATCAATTATATTATTTTAGCAGGCAATCCACGTCGCCGTAGAGCCTGCCATATAAAGCTCCTATTGACCGAGTCGAACGCTTTCTCATAATCTACGAAAGCA
This sequence comes from Thereva unica, assembly GCA_949987705.1. Classification (NCBI taxonomy): domain Eukaryota; kingdom Metazoa; phylum Arthropoda; class Insecta; order Diptera; family Therevidae; genus Thereva; species Thereva unica. The sequence continues at coordinate 88,996,075 of OX465281.1, forward strand.
AGGTAAAGGGGGGATCGGAATTCACCATTGTTATTGGTAACTTGGCTTAGGCCTTGGTTTCCAATTGTGTGCTCAAGGCCGGTGTTGTCACGGCCGATCTGAGCGTTTAAGTCAGCCATTAAAACAATGATGTCTCCCCTTGGAATAGAGCGAAAAACCTCATTATATAGAACTCGTCCTTGATGTCATCTTCCGCGTCTTTAGTTGGAGCATAGCATTGGACTACCGTAGTACTTCTTAGTCTGGTACGCAGGCGCACGGTAATAATCCTCTCAGAAACCGGTGACCAGCTAATGAGGCTGGACCTGGCTTCTTTGGTGAGTATTACGCCAACGCCACTCCTACGGCTTTCAGTTTCGTTTCTACCAGAATATAAGAAGGACTCACCGTTTGGGCAGATATGTTCCCCCGCATCGGGCCATCTGGTCTCGCTAAGTCCCATGATCTTGATTTTATATCGATTCATCTCGTTGAGGACTTCATCCAGCCGTCCCTCTGCCAGCAGTGTTCTCACATTCCATGATCCGATTCGTGTCCTTGTTCGAAAAGCAAAGGTCGTCGTCGTGTTGTCCGTCCGGTTCCGAGGCATTGTTTGCCGATTCGTAGCAATGGTGTTTTTTATGGGAGCGGGCTGCTAACCCTCAGCCCAACCGACTTAAAACTCTGTTTTGTGGCGCAGAGAGCTCGCCATTCGCCCGTCTCCCGTTAGCTCCTTCCGAAGAAGTACCCCAGAGGGCACCGCGTGGAGGTGGGACTAGGACTTGCTAACAGGTCTGCTAGGTGTTCGTCTGCAGTGACTTTTCTCGGGTCTTGACAGAAGTGACAAATCGGGTGCCACCACTTTCCGAGGTCTTTGTTAGCCGTTCGCCCCCCAGGTTTATTCTTAAGAATCTTCAATTTTCTTTTGTTGGAAAATATTCTTTCCTCTTGTAATTTTCAATTTTATTTTTGCAGGAAAATATTCTTTCTTCTTTAGAGCGGGGTCACCAGATGATGAGGGGGTCTCGACTCCTAGACTATGCGCTTTAATATTTTGATCCTTCGCTCCACATCATAATAGTTTATAAGCATATTTAAATAAACTATTTTATTGTGTATTTATTTTAAATTATTTTTATTTAAATTATTTTCGAGTATTTTATTTTTTAATTCGTTTTATTTTAAATTATACAACTTTATTTTAAAAACGGTTAAAATATATAACCGGAAGTTTTTTAAATTAATAATAAAAACTAATTTCAATAAAATAAGGGCAGAAAGAAGGTCGAGTTTAACTTCAGCCAGCAATAAGTTCGGTCGCTTGCTGCCGATCCTTAAACTCGCTAAAGTTACGATTGTAATTAAAACTGAGAAAACTTCATTAACCGTCGGTTAAGTTATAAATTAATCATCAAATTTTGTTTGAAATTAAAATAAATCCCGAAAGAATCAAAAATCAAAAAAAAAAACATCTAATCAAAATCTAACAGAAATTAATTTGCTCTGTGCCGCGCCGCCGTCACCAAAGTTGAAGCAGAGTGCAGTGAAGTGCTTTTTTTTTTCTTTTTTCTTGGTGTGACATCGACGAAAGGCATATAAAAAGAAGAGAAAAAAAAGTGGTGGAAATGATTGCTTTTGTTTTTATTATTATATGGTTGTGACTACGGTCATTTTATATTATGCGACATAATGAATGTTAATAATATTATGTCAGTATCACCTATTGAGTATTTGCTCAAACAGCAGAATGATGTTTTATTTCAAGAAAATTATGGACGTAGTCAAAATGAACAGCAACTATTTGCACAATGGCAATATGCTGTAGATTCATGGCAGTTTGTGAAAAACGAAAATTGCCAGTTAAAAAAAAAGATAGATGATTTGCAAAAACAAATTGACGACTTAAAAACAGGTCTGCCACGAAGTCGCTCCAGATCAATTACAGAAACAGCCAAGGCTTCTGTCACAAGATCAGCCACTCCAGTTCCGGCAGCAACTAGTCAAATTTCTTATCTCACTGATGAGGATGAATTAGCCAGGGAAACTGAATGGATCAGAGTAAAACATAAAACGAAGAAACGTAAAATGAATTCTACACCCTCTCCAGCTACACCAACGAGCTCACGCAAGAATATTATAGCTCCTTCTGAACAAATTCGTAAAAAAGAACCAGCGCCACCCCCAATTATGGTGGAAAATATTAAATCATATGAAAATCTTTATGAACTGATAACTAAAAATGTTGCAGAAGCTGATTTTCAAAGAAAATTCATAAATGAAACTTCAGCAAAATTTAACTGCAAAAATTCGGAAAGTTTTCGAAATGTAACGAAAATATTAGAAGATGCCAGGTTTACTTTTCATACTTATGAAAATAAACAAACTCGACCAATTAGAGTCATCGTAAAAAACCAGAAAATATTAAAATATATTTGTTAAAACGAGGCTACAATATTATTATGGTCACCAAGAAATTGTCATGGAAGAATAAGACACCACTAAATATGTTCATGCTCACCTTTAACAACGGCGAGGACATAGAGAAAATTTACAAAATAACGCACATTCTAGGATGCAAAGTGGATATCCAAGCAGTGAAGGGATCGAAATTGATTCCACAATCTAAAAATTGTCAAGCATTTGGGCATACGCGAACATACTGCGCGAAAGAACCAAGATGCGTCAAATGTGGCGGTAAACACTTGACAGTTAATTGCCAAAAAAATAAAAATCAGAAACCGAAATGTGTTAACTGCGGCGAAGATCATCCAGCCAATTATAGAGGATGCATTGTTGCGAAGGAATTACAAGAATTGAAAAATAAAAGAGGTAAAAAACCAATTAAAAATATTGTCAAGAAAGATATTGTGACACAACAGAAAGAAGATGGAAGAATTAATATCCAAGCGAAACCCTCATATGCCACGGTTGCTGCTTCGGGCTCTGGGCTTCAAAATACACGCACTCAACAAGATAGTGACATCAATCAAACTCTCCAACTCATCCTTAAAAAAATTACAAATCTAGAAGGATCATTTTCTAATATACAAGAACGAGTAAAAAAGCTTGAGGGTAGTACTAAAAACACTGGCCCAAAATCCAAAAACAAACAATAATGGCTAATGTCTTAAAAATCATGTCATGGAATGCAAACAGATTGCTCAATCACCAGCAAGAACTTCAAGCAATCCTAGACATAAATAAAATTGATGTGTGTCTGATTTTGGAAACACACTTTACCAAACAATCTTGTATAATATTTAAAGGTTATAAAGTTTATCACACTGTACACCCTGAAAATACAGCTAAGGGTGGAAGTGCCGTAATAGTCAAAGACAACATTTATCACAATGAAGAAAGCAAATTTGAAGCAGAAGATATTCAAGCAACGGCAATTAATATTAAGACTAAAAATTACAACATTACCGTAGTTAGTCTGTATAGTCCTCCGAAACACAACATCAAAGCTGAGAGATACATGGAATTCTTTAAGACTTTGGGGACTCGATTCATCATAGGTGGCGATTTCAATGCAAAACACACACATTGGGGATCGAGACTTATTACGACCAAAGGCAAAGAATTGTTAAAAGCAATTAATGAACATAAATATGAAGCAATATCTACGGGCAAACCTACGTACTGGCCTACTGATCCAGAAAAAGTCCCTGATTTGATCGACTTTTACATTATCAGAAAAATATCTGCTAATTATATGCAACTAGAAGATAACTTGGAACTTAATTCAGATCATTCAGCGATTGTTTTAACCCTAAGTGAGAGCATCATCCAGAAATCATGTAACCCTACACTAATAAATAAAAGAACAGATTGGGAAAGTTTCAGGATGATATTAGACGAAAGGATTCAGTTGAAAGTGCCTCTACAAAGTGAAGAATATCTAGACACCGAGGTGGAAAAACTTGTCAACGATATCCAACAAGCAGCTTGGCAAAGCACTCCTGAAATTAAAAGGAAACTAAAAGGTAACAATTATCCTAAAGAAATTTTAGAATTAATTTCAGAAAAGAGAAAAGCGAGAAGAAAATGGCATCAATCCAGAGCTCCACAAGATAAAACTAGACTGAATAATCTAACTTCACACCTAAAAGAAGAGATTAATCAAAAATGACAACATAAGTGATTCACTGAGGAAATTAACCAATGACTCAGCACTGAATATTCACTTTGGAAAGCAATTAAAAATTTAAAAAGACCCATCATACAAACGCCTCCAATTAAGAACTTAGATGGTAGTTGGGCAAGAAGTAATGAGCAAAAAGCATCAAGATTTGCAGAACATTTAGAAAAAATATTTCAACCTAATTCCACGGACAGCAGTGAAATACTACCCGAAATCTTGGAACAAGGAACAGCAAATATTCCTTTTACTACTCCAGCTGAAGTTAAAAATGAAATCAAAATGCACCAAAATCAATCAACCAAAAAACGGTTCAAAATGCACATTAATCCAAAAAAGGCTCCTGGTTATGATCTTATTACTGGAAAAATATTGAGAGAACTTCCTAGAAAAGCTCTGGTTAAAATCACAAACTTATTAAATGCATCGTTTCGGTTAAAATACGTACCACAAATGTGGAAGGTAGCTGAAGTCATTATGATTCCCAAACTTGGCAAACCACCTCACGAAGTAACTTCATATCGGCCAATATCATTATTACCGATTATGTCAAAATTATTTGAAAAACTTTTATTGAAAAGACTAAAACCTATCATCCAAGAGAAACATCTCATCCCGGATCACCAGTTTGGTTTTCGGAGTCAACATTCCACGATAGAACAAGTCCACCGAATTACTAATGTTATTGAACAAACGCTGGAAGAAAAAAAGGTTTGCTCAGCAATATTTTTGGATGTTGCGCAGGCTTTTGATAAAGTCTGGCATGAGGGATTAAATTATAAACTTAAAATGCTCCTTCCTGCAGAATACTCACAAATACTCCAATCGTATATTTCAGAGAGATACTTCAGAATTAAGCAAGAAGACGCGTATTCTAATCTAAAGAAAATTCAAGCAGGTGTGCCACAAGGCAGTGTACTGGGACCAACCCTCTATCTCCTATACACTAATGACCTACCTACGTTCAGTCAAAACGTTGTTGCTACTTTCGCCGATGACACTGCAATCTTGGCCATTGGTAACAACAACACTGAGTCTACCGAAAAACTACAATCTTCGATTGCCGAGATACAACGCTGGACTAAAAAATGGCGAATTAAACTTAATGAGACGAAATCTGTGCACATTGATTTCACAAATAAACGTATCAATCCCAAGCCAGTATACATCAATCAGAAAATAGTTCCGTACGAAAATACAGCAAAATATCTAGGCCTGACGTTAGATGCAAAACTCAGGTGGAAGCCGCATGTCAAGAAAAAACAGGAAGAACTAAAAATGAAGTACAGGAAGATGTACTGGTTAATGGGCCGTTACTCTGCTCTGTCAACGTACAACAAGCTATTGTTGTATAAACAAGTTCTAAAGCCAGTTTGGACTTATGGTATTCAACTCTGGAGTTGTACTAGCCAAAATAATAAAAACATAATTCAACGCTTCCAAAACAAAGTTCTCCGTGATATTGTCGATGCTCCCTGGTACATTCGTAATGACAACCTACATAAGGATTTGGATGTAAATAAGATCGAAAACGTCATCCAAAAATATGCTCAAAGTCATCAACAACGGTTGCATCACCATATCAATGCCGAGGCCCTCCAACTCCTAGATAACCATGACTTAACCAGAAGACTAAAACGAATCAAACCGTTCGAACTAGTGTAAAAAGCAAAGTTAAAAGCTCTCAAAAACATGAACTATAGTGCGCATTAAAAAAGTGACAAATTTATCAAAAATAAAAAAGTGTATATCATAGGATAAGTACTTTATAAACTTAAAAATCGTAGCAAATTAAGTCAAAAACAAATAGCTTATTAGCATGTAGTTACTAGATTGTTATACCAATAAACAAAAAAATAATAATAATAAAAACTTCTAACTAATACAATGATCAATTCATTCTTTCAGTTCAATTACAATTTTAATACTCATACATTTTCTATTTTCTTCTTCTTTAACGGCTCTACAACCGGGATCCGGTCCTGGCCTCGCGCAACTTTTCTCTCCACCGGTCCCGATTCTGAGCCGATGTCATCCAGTTTGGCATCCCTAAACTCTGAGCGTCCTGGTCCACGCCAAACTTCCAGCGAAGGTTGGGCCTCCCTCGCTGTCGAACTTTTTTTTATTTTACATGTCAATAAATTCGTGTATCTATGTTTTTATACACTCAATACTTATACAGTGTAAGCGTACGTGGTTGTGATTCCCCTAAAGTGTATTTTCAAAGTAGTAGTGAAAATCTAAACCGATGACGTAACTCACACTGTACTGCAAAATTGTAACTAGGTACATATATTTGAATTAGAAAATTAATAACAAAAAAACTCGTAATAAGAGAAAAACAAAAGTAATGCGTAGCGACCGCTACATATAGGCCCCTATTCCCATTGTCACCTCACTTTTTTTCTCACCTCACATTTTTTGTCACGTCACTTTTAGGGTGGTATTCTCATAGTCTAGTGACAAGTCAAAAAGTGAGTGAGAAAAAATGTGAGAAAAATTGTTGAAAGATGGCAACTCAGTTCATCAGCTGACAATCTGACAGTTAAATCGAATGTTATTTTGAATGAAAATTTATTTCAAAAGCCAAAATAAATTAAAAAAATATGAGTTCTGTGGAAATGTGGTTTACAAGTGATGAAAGCGATGAAGGCGAGAGGGAAGAACTAAAGGTTCTAGCGAGGAAAAGAGTTAGTTTAAGGGATAAATCAAATCCTTTGGAGCTGCCCTGCTTGACGTAAGTGAAAATTTAATTTTTTCTTAACAATTTAATAGATTTATTTCTTTTCAGATTTAGACAACATTTCAGAATCTCCAAAGAATTATTCGTATTTCTTTTGGAGATTTTACAACGCAATATGAAGGAAACAGTACGCTCAACATCAGTTCGTCCAATAATAAAATTGGCCGCTGTGTTGCGATTCTTTGCTGAAGGATCATACCAGAAAGGTAGAGGGAATGATTTTAATGTGGGTCTATCACAGCCAACAATGTCGAAGGTGTTAAAAAACGAGAGTTTTCGTTTATCTATTCACAAATTTAATTCGTACGTTAAATGTTAAGTTACAAATTTACAATGCGTTGTTCAAAAAAAAAATATTATGTTCAAAATATACAAAAAATGCGGGTACTTAATTCCTACTTTAAATTCTTGACTCGACTGCCCCGACTTTACAATGTCAAAATATGACCAACCAACCAAGCCACCGCACTTTAATCCTCTTCTGAACCGACTGCCCTCGCCTTTTTTCTTCCTCAAACATTTCTCAGTTATTCCGTTATTTATTCTTGGTTGATTGGTTTACAGTGTTGCCTTAACTACATTTTTGTATGCATGCAATTATAAGTTGAGTAAATTTAAATTTAATAAGCGTGAATTGAGTAAATTAAAATAAACTGAATAAAAATTCGTTTATAACATAAACTCATGATTTAACATCCAGCCCGCCTTGAGGAGATGAAGGTTCCTCAATCATCTCTGAAACCAATGGTAGGGGTGCAATTTTGTGAATGGACCGCTTCAGAATTCCCGCTTTCGTCTTCAAGTTCACCACTCGTACCAATCCGTCTTTACCCTTGAATGCCTCCACTACCTTGCCCAATAACCATCGTTGTGGAGGTAAGCTGTCGTCGTGAATAAGAACGATTGAGCCCAGAGAGACATTTGTTGCCGCCTTTTGCCATTTGTACCTGGAATTAAGAATAGAGACATATTCCTGAGACCAGCGCTTCCAGAAGTGCTGTTGAACAAAGGTGATCTTTTTCTATCGTTGCAGGTAGTTGACATCCTGGTTTGAAACATCTGGTTCTAAAGGACACCGCATAGGTGCTTGTCCCCAAAAATGTGCTGGTGTGAGAACCTCTTCGTCGTTCGGATCAGCTGAAAGCTGACAGAGCGGCCTGGAATTGAGTATTCCTTCGATTTGGCAGCATACAGTGGAAAGTTCTTCGAATGTCAGTATTGCATTTTGTAGTGAACGAAATAAATGTGATTTTGCTGCCTTAACAGCCGCCTCCCAAAGACCCCCGAAGTGGGGGGATCTAGGTGGAATATGGTGAAACGCAATTGATTCCTCTGCACACCACTGCCTAACGCTTGACTGGGTGTCCTGGCTGAAAAATGCTTCCTTAAACTCTTGTAGTAGTCGCTTCCCGCCAACGAAATTGGTAGCATTATCGCAGTAGATTTCCTTGCACATTCTTCGACGACCTAGGAAGCGCTTCAGCGTTGCTATGAATGCCTCTGAAGTTAAATCTGACACCGCTTCAAGATGAACTCCTCGAGATAGAAAACACACAAAAACAGCAATGTAAGATTTGTAATTACGCTTGCCTCTTATTTTATGGGTGGTCCAGATAGGCCCACAGAAGTCAACTCCTACATTTTCAAAAGCTGCCTTCCCAACTAACCGGTGTTCAGGTAGGTCCCCCATCAATTGCTCCATTAGCCTAGGCTTGTATTTGAAGCAGTAGACGCATTCGCGTACTATTTTCCTGGCGAAGTACCTAGCATTGAGTATCCAGAATTCTTTTCGGCTTAAAGCTACTAGCGCCTGTGGGCCAGCGTGAAAATTCTTATGGTGCAAGTAGCGCATATAAGAGTGAGTGAATGGGTTCTCTTTCGGTAACAGCACCGGATGTTTAGTTTCGTATGGCAGATCGGCATTTTTTAATCTACCTCCGACTCTCACCAGATCAGCTTCATCTATGTAGGGATTCAAACATTGCAAAGTACTTTTGATTGATGATGGATTTTTGCCCTTCAATGAAGCTATTAGTTCCGTGAACTCACTCTGCTGAATGAGCCACGCTATTCGACCTGTAGCAGAGTGAAGCTCTTGTACAGTCAGCTCATCAAAGACAACTGCCTTTCGTTGAAGCTTGTTTCGAATGTTACTTAGAAATCGGAGTATATATGCGAAGACGCGTCGTAGCCTCGAGAAATCACTTCTGATATATACAGTACTTTCTAAGAAGGATTTCTGAACTGCACAAATCAGGATGGTCTTTCCCTTTCTCTGCTCTGGCAAATCATGTAATTGTAAATGTGTTTCTGGCCATTGTTCAGCTGGATCCGCCAAGAATGCGGATCCTTTAAACCAGAAGGAGTTCAGGAGGCTTTCCACTGTCATTCCTCTCGAAACCATGTCTGCAGGGTTAGATTTGCTCGGTACGTACCGCCATGTTGCTTGGTTTGTGAGTTCCTGAATTGTAGATGCTCTATTTGCCACAAAGGGTTTCCAACGAGACGGATGTGATGATATCCAACCTAGGACAATTTTTGAATCTGTCCACAGATATGTGCGATGTACACGTTTTGGAAAAATTTCAACAACTCGAGCCACAAGACGAGATAATAGTTCCGCTCCGCATAACTCTAAGCATGGTAGTGTACGTACTGTTTTCGCCGGGGCAACCTTTGATTTTGCTGCTAAGAGATTTGTACATACACACCCGTTGTTATCTATACATCGTACATAGACGCAACAACCATAAGCCCTATTAGATGCATCGCAGAATCCGTGCATTTCAACGAGAACTGATTCATTGTCCCCCAAAATAAAGCGAGGAATTTGAATCTTGTGCACATTTCTCAAATCTTCTAGGTAAGCTTCCCAACGGGTGTGTAGTTCGATAGGCAGCGATTCATCCCAGTTAAGATTCAGCAACCATAGCTCTTGCATGAATATTTTTCCTTTTACAACAATTGGATTTAATAATCCTAGGGGATCGAATAAAGTCGCTAGCTCTGATAAAATTTTACGTTTTGTGAGTTTAGCTGCGCGCTGCGAATTTTCTGTGTATGAGAACAAGAACTGATCTTCCTTGGGTTCCCATGCAATTCCAAGAGTTTTGATCACTTCTGAGTTGTTTACTTGCATTGTTTTCTCCTGATCTTGAAGCGGGATTTCTGCCAGCACTGACGTCACATTTGAGTACCACTTGCGTAGTTCGAATCTTCCTGCGGATAGAATTTGGAGCAGTTGATCCTTAAGTTCGATTACTTCTTGCTCTGAATTTGCACCCGTTAGCAGGTCGTCGACGTAAAAGTCCTGCTTCACCACTTTACAAGCTGATGGAAATTGTTCAGTCAATTTATCAGCTAAATGATTTAAACATCGAGTAGCTAAATAAGGTGCCGCTGCAGTTCCATACGTAACGGTGTTTAAGCGAAATGCTTCCAACAGCCCAGTGGTCTGATTTCTCCAGAGAATACACTGCAAGTCTCGATCTTCAGGATGCATTAGAATTTGGCGGTACATTTTTGATATATCTGCTGTCAGTGCGTATTTCTAGCAACGAAATCTAAAAAGAATAGAAAAGAGATCATTTTGCACTGTCGGCCCAACCATAAGGATGTCATTTAAGGAGAGCTGCGATGTTGTACTGCACGAGGCATCAAAAACAACTCGTAACTTTGTCGAAGAACTTTCCGGGCGAAGTATACTATGAGGCATATAGTAGCGAGTTGTTCTTCCAGATTCTAGTGGAATTTGTTCCATATGACCTAACTGCAGATATTCCTTTAAGAAATCAGCGTACTGATCCTTTATTTCCGAGTGTCGCTGCAATCTGTGTTCAAGTGCAGACAAACGCTTGTGAGCTGTATCAAAAGAGTTTCCTAGGACTGATGCAGGGGATTTTAAAGGTAGCCTCACTATAAATCGACCATCATCTGTCTGTTGCACTGTTTTCAAAAAGAAATCTTCACAAGCTTGTTGTTCCGGAGACGATTCAACTAACGGCTTATAAACATGTTCAATATTCCAAAACTTCTCCACTAGCATATTCAATGAATCCTCATTGCAGACATGTCCAGCATTAGTAACGACGTTGCAAATATGTTGGACAACTGGCGGACTAGTATACGCTCCACACACAATCCAACCCAACAATGTTTTTTGTAACGGTGGTAAGTGACACTTGAGTTTGATTTGTCCCACTGATAACAGTTGAAGGAACTTCTCAGCTCCCCACAATACATCTATGCGCTGAGGCTTGTGGAACTCGGGATCAGCCAATTTCAAATTAGGAGGTATATTCCAAGATTGAGTGTTGATATTGATGTCTGGCTGTGCACCCGTGATTACAGGTAGCACGCACATATGTAGGTCCGCGTGAAAGTTGCTGGTTCGCGATTTGATTGTTGTACAAACTTCGTGCACTGCTTTGGATGAAATATCGCATATTCTATTGATGCCAGTATTTATTCGACGCTTCTGAAGGCGAAGTTTATGTGCTAGGTCTGCCGTAATGAAATTAAGCTGAGACTCTGGATCGAGTAACATTCTAGCTGGATGGTAAGTACCACCTTTGTCCTTAATTAGGACCACTGCTGTTGCCAGAAACACAAACCCTTTGTCCTCTGTTAATCCGCTGTCTTGTACAGCTGAACATACTGTTGCTGATGATTTATTAGTGAGGTCATCCTTGCTGGTTGCTGTTACTGTTTCACCAGCATCCTGATTTGTGTGCGACACTCTGTGAAGGGTAGTATGATGAGGTCTATTACAGATTTTACATTTTGAAGAAGTGCATGATCTTACTGAATGCCTTTTTGAGAGGCAATTAATACAACGAGATAACGATTTTACTGCTTCGAACCGTTCCATGGCAGTTAATTTACTGTATTTCGGACAATCTAGTATTGCGTGTGTAGATTCAGAACATATCGGGCAGCCATTTGACTTAGTAGTTTTAAGTACAGTCGAATTCCTATTGACAGGATGCTTTATTGACTTGGCTTGTCCGTGGTGCTCGCTAATTGACACTGGATTTTTCCTTTCTCTTGTTTCTAAGAACTGACACCGCCTTGATAGCACTTGCTCGCAATCTTGCCATGTTGAATATTTACTGAAATCTATTGCTTCTTCCCATCGCTCTAATGACTCATTATCTAATTTCAATGATACTAAATGAATGATAATTGAGTGTAGAATATCTGTGGTAGAGCCAAGTGTACGCAGTGCACTTAAATGTGAATTGGTCTTGTCTACTAGATGACGCAATTGAGATGCAGAGCCTTTGGATACCTTCCGTAATTCAAATAATTCAGCAATGTGCTCTTGGAAAATAAGATACTTATTGTCGAATCTCCTTTTCAATAAATCTATAGCTTGGGTGTACGTACTTGGAGAACTTCCTAGTGATTCAATTGCTCTCAGTGCGGGTCCAGATAAGCAACTACGTAGATGACTGTACTTTTCAGTGATAGATTTGTCCGGATCATCATGCACCAGTTTATTAAAGGTGGCAATAAAGTTAGGATAGTCGGAGTATTTTCCGGTAAACTGAGGCAATTTTAATGGTGGTAAAGATGGTTTATATGTAGAAGTGTTGAACATGGACGTATTAACTTCTGAAACGCTTGATCTAGTCCTGTTTGGCAGGAGTGATAAAATTTTAGCCTTTACATCGCAGTATAAATCTTCTAATTCACCACGAACAACAGCGTTACTTAACTCATCTGGAGCCAGTTGTTCGATTGCAGATTGATGTGTTAATATAGCCTTCCAATATGATTCCAATATACCTAAACGACATTCCAGTTCAGTAGCTGATATGGTATCGGATTTACTATTGATAAGTGTTTTAATACGAGTGATGCACCCACGCACACTGGCTCGTTGAGTTTTTAATTCTTCGATTTTTTTATCAACCGATTCATCCTTTGAGGTAGCCATTTCAAAAATACTTGACAGTGGGAATATCACAACGTTGTACAACTGAAAATTAGTAAGTGTATATAATATCTGTGTGCTACAAGTCTGATAAAGCCAACAACAACGAGATATCAAATATTCGCATTTAACTGTATGCCAAACAACAAATAAAAAAATTGGTTTTATTCAACGCACTGCATGAAAATGGTATACGGAATAGTCAAGTCTAACAACTGTCTATACATGAATGAATGTTTGTATATAGTGTGACACGAAAACGTTCGAACCGATAGTTTTCAAAGCGGCACTGTGAGCATGAGTTCAGCTGACATATTTAACAGTCCTTCCATACATCCAAGCACTTAACGGTTTGCGATATGACGAATATAAATTGAACTCACATCAACGCCCGGTATAAAAATGCTGTATAAAATGCAGTTCCGTTATACCAACAACAAAAAATGTTCTAAACGATCTTCTTTAACCACGGTACATGAGTATGCTATGAGGTCAACAACGATAATTAATTTACACTCCATGAATTAAAATCCGTTTTATTGAAGATCGTACACGAGCATTAAACTTGTCCTCCTATACTTAACATGCAGCCCAAAAGTTTTAAATGTATTGTTCATGTCACTGTTAATTGCAGCACAGTTAAATGGGTTAAACACTGACACCAAAGTAAATCATATATCCGTTTAAACTGCTAAAATGTCAATGTTATAAAACGCTTGTTATTGATATATTTAGAATGAAGAATATATGTATATATGTATGTATATATATGTATTTTTTATAATAAACGGCAGCTAATTGCACAGTTAAATTCCTTACCGCATGTTCTGGATTAATAAATGTACTTTATATAGATCTCTCACCAAGTGACTATACTGTTAGCTGGAATCACATGTATGTAACTTGATGAATGCAGCCGCGCCAAATAATCCCAATGAGTCTCAAGGTGATCCTTTCAGAAGATGACTAACATATGTATGTATATATGATGAAGATCTTCCTGAAAATATTCACGCACATGTCGTCGCTTATCCAGAATAGTGCTACAACTCAAAAATTTCCAATTTCGAGTTTATTTTAAGAATGTATAGCTAAATATGCATATTTTTATGTATCAAAAATCCATATTAATACTTCTAAAAATGACCGCTGGAAACCCGCTAGAATCCAAGATCATAACATGGGCTTGTATGAAACTAAAAACTTTCAAATGGCTCCCCTGTAAAATTCATTGTTTTTGAGTTGTGACACTATTCTGGATAAGCGACGATGTGTTCACTGCGATATTTGCTTAATCCACTTAACTTTGCAAATTAATTTGTCCTGTCACGGTCGCCATGTTAAAAAACGAGAGTTTTCGTTTATCTATTCACAAATTTAATTCGTACGTTAAATGTTAAGTTACAAATTTACAATGCGTTGTTCAAAAAAAATAATATTATGTTCAAAATATACAAAAAATGCGGGTACTTAATTCCTACTTTAAATTCTTGACTCGACTGCCCCGACTTTACAATGTCAAAATATGACCAACCAACCAAGCCACCGCACTTTAATCCTCTTCTGAACCGACTGCCCTCGCCTTTTTTCTTCCTCAAACATTTCTCAGTTATTCCGTTATTTATTCTTGGTTGATTGGTTTACAGTGTTGCCTTAACTACATTTTTGTATGCATGCAATTATAAGTTGAGTAAATTTAAATTTAATAAGCGTGAATTGAGTAAATTAAAATAAACTGAATAAAAATTCGTTTATAACATAAACTCATGATTTAACAGAAGGTACTGGGAGAAGTTTTAAATATTTTTGAGAGGGAACTTTGTCCCTTGGTTATAAAATTTCCTTCGACCTCTGAAGAGATGGACGCAATCAAATTGGAATTTTTTTCAAAGCTCGGAATTCCTGGTGTTGTTGGATGTGTTGATGGCACCCACGTTAAAATATTTACACCCCCCCCCCCAAGAGTTGCAACACCTACTTTATTTTTTTTTATATGAAAAAACCAAGATTAGGTGTAACCTTTTGTACTACCAGTCCGTCATGTCGTTCAGTTCATGGTGCAATGTCTAGTAGTAAGCTTGGTTTGAAGAATAGAGGAGAATAGGAAAGGTTAGAGGGGGTCTGGAGGGTGTAGAAGAAAATGACGATGAACCTCACGTTTGAACTCTAAGATGTTGTACGAGTTCGGAAATACTGACTTATTCCACAGTCGAGTTGTTCTATTCATAAACGAACTTCTAAACCGAATTGTGCGTGAACGAGGGGGCTGTAGGGTATGGAGGTGAGCCGAGCGGGCTAGTCTTGTGTTGCGGGAAAAGTATTGCCGTGCAGGCAGGAGGTCCTGAATTTCGGTGGAACAGTCGCTATGGTAATAGCGATAAAGTATGGAGAGGGCTGCTACATTCCTACGGTGGCTTAAGGTGTCTATGGAGGCGCGAAAGGGGCCATCACCAATGAGTTTGAGGGCACGATTTTGCACCTTGTCGAGACAAGCCAAGGTGGTTTTTGGGGCGCCTGCCCAGTTATGCGAGTTGTATTCGAGGCGCGGCCGAATGTAGGATTTGTATATTGTAGCCAATGCGGCTGGCTGGAGGAGGAACTTGCATCTCTTGAGAAATCCATGGCATTGGGAAGCTTGTTTGGCGATTGGGAATATGTGATCGTTCCATCGCAGATGCTCCGTTAAAGTTACCCCTAGGATGTTGAGAGTTGAGTCAGCCGTTAGATTCTCTCCATCCACCGAGACACGAGGAAAGTCGGTACAATTTTTGTTGGAGATCAGACAGTGCTTCGTTTTTGTGGCATTGAATATACTGCAATAGGAAAGGATTCCATAGTTTGAATGTGATGATTGTAACTAATGAAGCAAAATATTTCATATACTTATGTAATAAAGTAAAATATGTTACTGTTTTTAAGGTTTGCGATCATAAAATGCGCATCACGTATGTTGATGCCAACAACCCAGGATCGTGTCACGACTTCTTCATTTGGAATTCAAGTGAATTAGATGAAAATTTAATGGAAAGTTTTGAACGTGGTCAAAGAAGCACCTAGCTTTTGGGTAAGTTTCCATAAAACAATGAGTGATTTTTTTTAACATAAACTTATCAATCTTTAGGAGATGCTGGATACCCATTAAAACCGTATTTGATGACACCCTTCCGAAGTACCACAATTGCACAAGGTCAAGGGAACAGAGAGGTTTTATTTAATACCAAATATCGTGCAGCTAGATGCATTGTCGAAAGGACCATTGGTGTTCTCAAATCAACATACCGTTGTCTACTTGGAGCAAGGTCGCTTCATTATAGCCCATCGAAAGCTACGCAAGCCATTAATATTTGCTGTGCTTTACACAACCTTAGAATAAATTATAACATGGATGATTTCGTAGACTCTGTAGAAATTGAAGATGATTTTACCCATGACCACGAACCTATTTTGGAAGAAGCAGATGATAGTGCTCGTAGAATTAGGAATGAGTTAGTAAATTCCATAAGTTAATTACCTTATAGGTACAATTTATACAATAAAAACAAATTTTGTAGCATAAATAAATTCATTTTTTTTTATTTCAGTTCAAAAAATTAAATATCTTATAAATAAAACAAAATTTTAGTAAATAACAAAATAACATAAAAAAACTTCATTGTGTCTTATACTTATTAAATAAAAGAATATTAAAAAATCACATTTCTTATGGCAGTCTTTCATAACATTATATTAAAAACGAAAAATAAAAAAAAAATAGTTCACTGTATGCTATCACATTGGGATTCAAATTGAATAATTTTTGTCTCAAATTTCCGTTCTTCTAACGCCAACTTACGTTTTTTCAATTCTAATTTTTCCTGTTGGTATATGGATTTGTTTTTTCTTGCTTGCTCTTTAAGGGGGGACTATGGTTTATAAGATTTTTTGTTTCATTTTTTTTATTTTTTTTTTTAAATGAATGCATAATATTTCAAGAATGTTGTGTTAAAATTTCAAGGCGATCGGAGCAAAATTGACGAAGTTATGGCTATTTTTATACCTGTCAATTTCAAGATTAGAACTAGAATTTATTTGTGTTCAAAACTTTAAAGCGTTTTTCCCACAACTCACGTTTTCAAAGTCGGTGCCCCTCATAACATCAAAAGTACTGCACCGTTCGTTTTGAAATTTTGAACACTATTTCTATACATAATTGACGAGGTAACGCCGGAGAGTTTTTTTCAAATTTGTTAATATTTTTCATTTTATAATAACAAATTAACCGATTTTTTTTTCGCAAAAAATACATTTTTTACTTCAAAGTGTTCCCAAAAATTGAAAAATTGAAATTTCGAGAAACCGGCCACGGCGTTACCTGCGCAAAGCGATTATCTAACGATATCTGTTTTATTTTTTCATTTGAGATGATCCTGCACCGAGTTATGAGGGGCACCGCAATTCAACTTTTTTGCGAGACGCTCCACAAAAACTGCTGCCATTGCCGTATTTTACAATATTTCTTCGAATATCATACTAGAATGTACCATTGTCGTTAATAAATAAATGTTAATTGCTTCATACAAAAAAAAATCACAAAAAAGTGCGTTTTTTACACGAATTAACCATAGTCCCCCCTTAAGTCTTAAACTTTCCTTGTAAAGCTTTTGGTTTTCCTCTTTTAAATAGTAAATTTTTCTAATATATCGAATGCCTTCCTTTAAATTATTAGATATATTGGACAAATCTTCTGATTGCTTTTCCAATAAATCGATTTTCGCATTACCTTTTTTTGCTTTGGAAGGAATACGAGATTTGGTGTTTGTCTCAGTCCTTGAAGTAGTTGCTTCAACCGGCGAAGTTGCATCAACCACGATAGTTGCTTCAACTTCGGAAGGTGAAACATAATTTGCGGCATCTTCTCCGGGATCATTCTCTTTATTAGATCCGCTTTCGGACAAAGATGTTTCGCGCCGTGCTAGGCCGAAGCATCGCCCAGTATTGTTTACCAATTGGTCCAGGGACAATATGTTAATGACCGATTCTTCTAAGGCGCTAAATTCTATAAATTTATTTAGGCCGCCGCCGGTAGCCCTAAGCTCTTTTTTATTGTGAGCTAACTTTTTTTTTAATTTTAGTTTCAAATCTGCCCATACCTAAAAAATAATACAATTAATCTTATTCATTAATTAATAAAATATTACGCACCTTTTGCCACTCAGATGCTGTCCTAGTTGGTGGACCTAAACTATTTAACATTGTTAAACATTCAGTCCATTTTCGAATAAAATCCGCCTTACTTTGGCTACATTTTATTCCCTAGGCGATTTCCGTGTTCTTTTCCATGAAATTGACAAGGCATTCAAATTGCCTTCTGCTTGTGATTTTAACTCTAGAATATAGAAATAATTTAAATAAACAAAAATATTTAAAAAAAAAACATTTTACTTACGCTTTGTCGCTATTCATTGTAAAAAAATTGTCCCATCACCAAAAAATTTTCAGTGACAATAATTGACACTTCTCCGTGACAGCTGCCAATAAAAATGAGTTCGGGAATGCCACACTCTCACTTTTTCCAGAATTGTCACTAGGTGACTACGAGAATGTGAAACCCGGTTTGTCACTTTTTCCGATAGGTGACGTGATTATGGGAATAGGGGCCATATTTCCAACTCAATCTCAATATTGCAGGAAAATAAGGGTCAAGAAATTTTGTTTGTGAAGATTCTCTTTAAGTTAATTTTATTGTTAATTGCTACTGCAATAATAGCCGCGTTTCTTTTCCCAGGAGTAACTACACCGGTGAACTTTGGGGTAGCTCCAACTACCCTACGTTATTTAAGATTTTTTTGAAGCGTTTTTTGAAGTTGCCGTTTAACGATACTGTTTAGACACTTGCCACAATATGTCCGAAGGGGACAAGTAGGCGGCGATAGTTGGCACTATGAAAAATATGTCAAGAAAATCCGAGTAGGCGACGCAAAGAAATTTAGGATATAAAAGGCGATCCGGAGCGTCAACAAATCAGTCAACAACGATTAGTTGAACAAGCAAATTGTCCAGGTCAAGAGTTTTTGTTCAGTCCTTACTTATTTTTGTTCATTCTTAAATACATTAATTACAGCCATAGTCAAAAGTATTTACACAAGGCCATGCTGTGCTCCCGCTTTGCAAAGAAACTTTAAAAATCCGATGTTACTAATAATTATAAGGAAATATTTTTTTTGTAGGGTTGTCTGAATACTCTAGAACAGGAGGAGAAAAGCAATCGGTTGAATTCAGTTTAGTTTCTGAGAAATAAATAAGGGCCACCTGCGTCAAAAGTATTTACACACATTTTATTCCCGTCAAAAGTATTTACACAAGCACAAAAACATAGATTTCTTGAAACTAGTCAAAAATTTAAATGTTTTTTCTCAACTATAATAAAATGTGATTTGTTAATATGTTGTTGGACCACCTTTGGCGTCAATCACTGCCTGCAACCGAGCCGGAATAGATTCTATCAATCGATGTATAAATTCTTTGGGTAACTTGCTCCAAATTTCTTTAATTTCATCAATAGTTTCCTGCCTTTTTCGTCCTTTTTGGATCGTCCTCTGCTGGTTTACGAAACCCCAAACATTTTCAATAATATTAAGGTCCGGGCTCTGTGGAGGCCACGGAATGACAGCTTGACCTGCTCCATGTAACAATTGCGTTGGCATCCATCCTTTATGGCACCGATTGCTTTTCTCCTCCTGTTCTAGAGTATTCAGACAACCCTACAAAAAAAATATTTCCTTATAATTATTAGTAACATCGGATTTTTAAAGTTTCTTTGCAAAGCGGGAGCACAGCATGGCCTTGTGTAAATACTTTTGACTATGGCTGTACATTGTTGAAGGTATGTTTTTAGGCACATACATGTCATTCCAATGACATCGTGCCCACACTATACAATTAATCATTAGGATCTGCGGCACATACATGTTGGGTCACCGACATCGTGCCAAGAATGCTAGTTTTTCTGTTTCAGCAGGTTTTGTATTGTTTTTTGTTCAATTGTATTTAAAGGATTATTAAACAACTAAGTTCACCAACACAGCGTTTTATTAAATTTTCCAATTCATTTACATTTCCGTAACGTCCTCTCCTCTGAGTTTTGCTCTGGATAGTGGTCCTTGGTACGCATAGTGGTCACGGTTGGAACTGTTACATTTCGAACGATATTATATAAATTGCCAATCCATCCTTTCATCCGCTACACTACAACCTCAATAAACAGATACCATTGATAAAACTGAAATTATTCTAAATGAAAAAAAGAAGTTAATTATGTCTAATGAAATGACTGAAATTGTAAGTTAATAAAAATATGGAAACTCCTATTTTTATTCAATTTGTTTTTATTTTAGGTAATAAACTACACTGAAATATAAAAAATGCATTTCATTTTCCATGTACTCCAAAGTACACTTGTGTAGGTACACCAGGAAAAAGAAACAAGCCTAATATAAGTAAAACAACAACGGAGTAGATAATACAGAATACACAATACCAAATATATAATTCATAATAAAAAAACATAATATATAATGCATAGTATATAGTACATAATACATAGTGCATATTACATAGTACTAGTATTACTAGTATCTACTAGTACATAATACGTAATACCTAGTGCATAATAAATAGCGCATAGTGTATAGTACACAGTACGGAGTACATAGTACATATTACGTAGTACAGGGTGCATAATACATAATGCATATTACATAGTTATCAATACATAATAGATAGTACATAGTAAGTAGTAAACATATTACGTAATGAAAGTACATACATAGTACATAACACGTAGTACAAAGTACGTAGCCCAAGTAACAATAATCACTCTCATGATTTACCCTTGTAGAATACTACAAGTACTTTATGGATGGGTTGTCTGAATTAAATGACGTAATCATGAGATTTATTTTTATAAAAATATGTAAGTTTGCATACTACGTTTGTACATACGTAAGTTTGTATACTAACTTTTGACAGCATCTTTTTGGATCTTTTTTCTTTTCCAATGCTCATACTGGAACCACCTAATTTTTCCTTTTAACATGTAATCATAAACTGATATACAAGGTCTACTTTTGCTTCAAAATATTCCCGTTATTATTTGTTGCTTACTTCACCTTAGAAGTAGAAAATGTCTGGTGTATACTAACTTTTGACACTTTTTCTTCTATTCTTTTGGGTAAGTATCCTCGAGATTACTTAAAAAGAAGGTTAACTTCAAATTGCGTTTTAAGGAAAACGTTATTAGATATTAAATATTTTTGTTTTTTACATTAGATGTACATCATTTATACAAAAAAAAAACAATTTTTGTTTTTTTTTAATTATTTAATTTTATGGTTAAAGATGGCGCCCAAGTTGGAGTGCTAAGAAAAATGAAAAAAACGGCGTAGGTCATATCTCGACTTTAGGTGGCTTGAAAAAAAAAACTAAAAACGATGTCAATTTAGACACTTAAAATTAGGCATTAAACCTTTAAAACCCCAAAAAAAAATCGGAAAATTAAGAAAATAATGCACGCGAGAAAAATTTTTTATAAATATACGTCATTTTTTACTCTCCTGAGTGTACTATGGGTTAGAATAATTAAAAAAATTTCAGATTTTAGAGGTTTAATGCTTAAAAGATTTAATAATAAGGAGTTATAAAAAAAATGATGCAAATCGGATGTGTAGTTTTCTTGCAATTAGCTACGCCAGTTTAAAAAAAAGCGTTTCTTGGGCGCCATCTTTAACCATAAAATTAAATAATTAAAAAAAACAAAAATTGTTTTTTTTTTTGTATAAATGATGTACATTTAATGTAAAAAACAAAAAAAATTAATATCTAATAACGTTTTCCTTAAAACGCAATTTGAAGTTAACCTTCTTTTTAAGTAATCTCGAGGATACTTACCCTTAAAAATTCAATTTGCGAAAATGTTGTTGTCGAATTCATCAACCGAATTGATTAGTAACCATTCATAAATAACCACAAAAAATATGTCAGAAGGCTATAATTAAATTCCACTTATCTTATGTTTTTCCTGTGCCTCTATCTACTGTACTGTACTTATACTGTAGTATAAGGCGCCTCCAAACTGTCATATATATCGATATTGGTAAGTTAAATTGTTACAACCGCCAATTTTTCGAAACTAGTTATATGGGTATTTCTTATGAAATTTCAAAATTTGAGGTATTATTGAAATTTCTTTTTTTTTTATAAATTTAGAATTTTTTTTTGCAGAAATTAAAAAAGTTGCTTTAAGAGATCTATTTTGGAGTATTGGTCCTCCATATTTTTGTATATAATCTTTAAAAAATGAGGTTTTAAAAAATAAAGAAATGAGGGAATGATTAACAGAGTGAGGGAATGATTTATTATTATATTGTAATAAAAAACATATACAAATAAAGGAAATTATGTAATTTTGGTTCTATCAAACAATGAAATAACTTAAACTAAAGAAAATCAACTCAAAACTTGTACTTCAGTCAGTCAATATAAATATATATAAACTCAAAAAATTAACAAATACATTATTATAGAGGTAACAAATGTTTTTATCTTTATCAAGGCAAGCAGTAGTTTGCGTGGTTCGTAAGGGCAAAGAAGTAAAGCCTTATTTTCGCCTAAACATGGAAAACAAGGTGTTTTTTTTTATAAAATTATGCGATTTATCACCTTTTTATAAGCAATATAAGTAATTATTCAATTGTAACCGATAACCACAATATAAATAATTTATTATTCCATGAGTTTTTTCCCCTATCATTCTTCGATTTCTTTATTTTTACATTTTTTACATTTCGAAACGAACTTTTTTTTTCTCCTTCAGTCTAAAAAAGTGGGTACTCAAGATA
Organism: Thereva unica; assembly: GCA_949987705.1. NCBI lineage: Eukaryota > Metazoa > Arthropoda > Insecta > Diptera > Therevidae > Thereva > Thereva unica. Next base: position 89,018,751 of record OX465281.1, read on the forward strand.
GTTCTATCGTTATAAGTTATTTCAATTGCTCAATAAATGAGATGGCGCTAATAGTTAGTCGAAAAGTGTTTACTCGCACTGTTGATGCCAGATGGCATTAGATGATTAACAAACTGTGTTCATATAAAAGTGGTTAGTCACAACTATGGTGTCAGATTGCATTAGGTACTATAAAAAAAAACTTACGTATTTCATAGTACAGATGTACAATAAAATTTTGGAATACCGATTACTACTTTTGCCGAGTTCGTAATTATAATTTATTTCTAAAAATATGACATATTCGTTACAAGTTAGTCGAATCCAGCACTGTTGATGTCAGGTAGCATTCCTTATCATTTCGATGATTAACAAAAAGCGTTCATATTAAGGTGGTACGCGTCTCAAAAGGGGGGTTTTACCATTTCTTCACAACCGCCTCGAAATCGGTATCAAATGAAAGGGAATGATAAATAGAATACAATAAGCAATATAGTATACTCTATAAATAGTTAGATCCACCGCGGCCATCTCAAGAGGACGCATTACCATTTTCTTCACAACCCCCTCGACATGGGTATCAAATGAAATGGTGTGATAAGTAGAATACAAGAAGCTATGTCGTTAAATCCACGGCAGCCGTCTCAAGAGGGCGGCCTACCATTTCTTCACTACCCCCTCGACATGAGTCTCAATTGAAAGGGTATCATAAGTAGAATGCCATAAGCGATATAGTATACTCAATAATATGGTTAGATCCATGGCGGTCATCTCAAGAGGGCGGATATTTTTTCTTTAAATATTTTAATCTTTCTTTTTCCCGCAGTTTCTCCAAAGATTCAGTATTATTTTTCATTTTTTCTCGCTTTTTTCTATCATACTCTTTCTTTTTTAATTTTTTTTCCGTATTACTCAACTTTTTTGGTCGTACCATTTTTCTTTCACGTACATGTACCTGTTTTAAATTAAACACCATGAAATAAAAGTTGCAAGAAATAAATAAAATATCTAAAAGAACCGTAGAACACTGTATAAATCATTCCCTCATACGACTGTAATTCCCTCACTCCTAAATGCAGTGAGGGAATGACTGTGAGGGAATGACGAATTTTAACTAAAGCTACAAAAACACCGGTACATAACCTCAATTTGATTGTTACTTTTCGATTATGCAATCTACTCCCAAAACCGCATAAAAACAACAAATTACTTTTACATATATTTAAATGCTTAATATATTCATGTAACGTGAGGTAATGATCGCCATAAATGTAAGTCTTTAACAATTTTTCACATAATATGTTTTTGCACAAACTCACCTACGGTTGAGAAGAAGTCGTTATCTTGAACTAATTGAGAGTGTTGCCAAGCACTAAAAACTTAAGGTTGCGTTCCTAAATATCGTTCGATACGTTCAGAAATCGAATATTCGTAATAGGGTGAGGGAATGATTTTATTTGGCGGGACATTTTTAAAATCGAATTATCGTTTTTATATATTCGTTGTTGTAAGATGGAAGGCTTTTATAGACAATAACAAACATCTTTCTAATATATTAGCATAATTTTATTATTAAGAATATTGATATATTTGAGATGAATAGGTATTTTAGTTATGTTTTTGAACTAAGGGACAAGGTGAGGGAATGACTTTCACGGTAAAAAAGTAGCCATATCTTTTTTTTCTTTAGAGGTAATAGGTTTTCTTTTTAAACAATAGTGGTATAGACAGCGTGCATTGAAATAAAAAAAATACCTATGTAGTTAAACCATATGACTCGCCAATAATGGCTCGGGAATCAAATTTCGAAATTTGATGAGAAATACCCATATATTAATGATAAGATTAGATCATAGAACCGTAAACTGAATGATTTTTTTGGAAAAATAAAGCGAGATTCTACACTACTTGCCATTTAGTTGATAACAGTATTCCTTATCCTATAAAATTGCTCAAATGGCGCTTGTGACAATTAAACTTTCTAGTATCGATTATTGGTATTTTCCCAATTTCAAATATTGCATACAGGAAGGACACGAAGATCCTTAGTAATTCCTTTTATAACTTTAAGTTATAGATACAAATAAAAGAGCACTATTGTGCCAGTTTACAAATCGAGATATTTTTTTTAAATATCAACTATTTAATTTGAATTAATTTAACCGTTGCCGGTTTTCAAGTTATTTTAAACATTTAAACAACTCGTTTTTCAACATTTTTAAGGTCTTTTCTATATTGTTTTTAAGTATGCTGTCAACTGAGAGCAAGGACTCTCATAGCCAAGTATGATATTTGCTGTGCCTACGTTTAAAGGCCTATGGAGAGAAAGTAAACAAGTACAATTTTACCAGTCAGTCCTCACATTTCCGTGTCCGCACCGCGTCAAATTACTTGAGTTTTGTTTTTACCCGGACACGGTGCTGATGCGGCGCGGACGCGGTGCGGATATATGTGCCCCGGCCTCAATAGTCCACTTTAACCACAACAACAAAATACATTGACTTTAACCACAATAACAAAATACATTGTCTAACCCGGACATAGGCGTAGTGTTTGTTCAGGTTTTGCGAAGGGTCTGCTTCAAACATTTAGCCAAGGGAAGCCTTCTCACCGAGATGGTTGGTGAGAAACGATATCCCTCCCGGTTTTTGAATAAATATAACACAGCCACTGACCGGGTTAGACACAAATACGTAAAGAATGCTATGCATTAGTGTTGCCAAAATGCTTCCCCGTGTTTAATAAATTGCTCTTCCTCGTCTTCTCTATTCAAAGGGCGGAGCTAGAAATAATTTAGATGAAAGTGCTCAGCGTTGCCAACTCTTTTCTCGAGATACTGCTAGATTCGACTTTTAAAACCACCACAAAACTAGTGATGAGCAAACGCAAGAACAAGACAGGACTAGTCTAGTATTTTTCTTGTTCAGTCTGTCTTGTTCTTGTTCTTGCAAGCATAACTAAGTCTTGTTCTTGTTCTTAGTCGTGCTAAATGTGCAAGAACAAGACAAGACTGCAAGAATAAGACAATTTTTGCTGATCACTACACAAAACCACTAAAAGATTTTGTTCTTCGCCAAAATTAACACTAAATGTTAAATTCCTCAACCTTAATGGTTGAAAGGCGCTGTTTAAGCGGAAATAATATTAAAAAAAGTAATGACTACTAAATGCTATAAAATATCAATGTTTGCATTTGCGTTGACCAATTATCATTACAAACTGGCTTTATCCGCCTGTAAGTTCGAGCAAATTGGTGAACAGAACTTTAACCTCAGTTCGCATACGTTTTACACATATTCAACTGAGAATAAAACAAACCTCAGTTCGCCCAACTGGACTAGAACTGAAGTTAAACGTAAAAGCTCGCTGAAAAGAGAGTTATCACCTGGAATAATGGAATCCCATTTCAGTGAACTTTTGAATTTCTAACTTCTGGCGGAAAAGAAACAATCATTTCAAGGACGAATTGAACAAGACCTGGACTTTAGCCGGTGAAGCCACTTATGTGGATTAAACTGAACATTATTGAACTGAGGTAGTTGAAGCTGGGGCATTAGCCGGCACTAGCACGACTATACACGGCTCTAATAACGCATCTTGATAGCTTAGCTGGTTAATCGGGGTACCCAAGTTCAACTAAAGTCGACCTAGCGGACGATATACCTCCTTGCCCCGTATGGTAGTCAGGCACTGCCCGCGTCACGGCCCTTGTCAGCTGGTTGGCGGGATCCACCATTTTCAGGAGGCGTAAGACTACAATGAAAATATTTCACGCTTACTTACTCATGCATATTCTTGACAATGTGTTCATACTGCTAAAGCCTTTCAACATCGGTGTTCAAAAGTGGCAAAATTAGTAATGAAAAAGCAAAAACGGCCGTGGAATTACTCATGATCTTTCTTTAAGCTGCAGAGCTTCATTCGAAAATTTGTTGGTATTTTTGCTTTCATTCCATTCCAGAAGACGTCACTGTTCGACAACTTTGAATATAAACTCATGCTTTTTATTGAAGTGAATCATTGTCAGTAATAATTTTTGTCTTATTATGTTTTAGTTCATGGCGAACACTAATTTTGTATTGTTGTATATTTTCCTCTTACCACCAAAACAACACTAGCCACTAGATACGAGTTTTTCCCAATAAATGCAAGTGTTCGGTGAACAGAGGACCTTAAAAGAAAAAGAACATCAACAATCAAAACATGAATTCAAAAGGCAATCAATTACCTGGGGTCAACGACACCACAGTATTAATATGGGTCATCGGACTTTATTTGGAAGATCATCAGCAAAATAAGAAACACTGAAATAAAAGAAAGCTTAAATAGTTTCTATTATTGTACCTATATTACATATATTATTCGTTCATATTATATTGTATAACTAGAAAAAAATCGTACTTACCAAGGATCTCAAAACTTTGTATACACAATATTCACTGCCCATTATTTTGGTCACTATGAATATGTAAATGTCATTCGGCAGAACGACAAGGCATTAAAATAAAAAAAGGCGGCTTGAAGAAAACTCACCACATTGGATCTTCGATTAATAAGATCCACAAACTGGTAAAAATCCTCACTAAAGAAACGAAAATATGCTCCACCCCGCAAAGACCTGACTTTACCTCGGATATATCAATCGTAAGTCACAGCTATTTTTCCAGAAGAAAAACGGTTGATATGTACAAGAAAGTGAAGGAACCGAGTGGATCAAGTGAAAAGGTAGAGACGGTAGATTCACTTTTCCCTTGGCGATCAACCATAAAACACATATCCCTGGTGAGTGCGATGAAGTAGTAAAATTATAACTAATAATTTAAAGGTTAGACGTGAAGAGAAATATATTTTAATTTATATGTTGGAAATAAAAAATGATTATTGTAACGAGGAAATCATAATCTTTATCTTGCCGTTGTTTGTCCGATTATGTGAAGTGGAGTGAAGGTCTTAGAAGTGTTTGAATTAATTAGGGAAATGAACGAGGCCAACGGATTGGAATTGAGTTTTTGAACGCCTTTGTTAACGAAGCTGTTTAGCAAACAGGAGAAGTAGTGGACTGACGACTGGGCGAACAGAGTTCGATTCCATGTCAGAATTTTATTTTATTATTAATTTTTTTTGTGGTATTTAATTTGCCGTCAGGATTTATTTTAGCTTCGAAAATCTACCACAACAACTGCTATCGAAACATGGTCCTTCGAGCCGGATAGTGAGAAACAGCGGGAAATATTGTAAGACTTAAATATATTATGAACGAAATACATTATGAACGCTAAAAACTTCTTTTTGAAATCTAATAAGCTAATATTTGTGAAATCTAAAATCGAAAGTTGTGAAATCTAAAACTAAATTTATAAAATCTAACGTCAAAGCTGAACTCAAAGCTAAATCTGTGCCTAAAATAGTGTGAAATCGAAAATTGAAACACAACAAAAAGTGAAAGGAATCATCGGGAAATTCTTAAAGGTTTAATCAGTTAATTTCCGCGTTAAAAAATCCAATTTCTAACGGCCGCGAAAAGTGTTATCAACGGTAAATGTAACGGTTCTAAACGGACAACGTGACCGGGTTAACGGTATCAAAAACGGGTACAGTCTAAACGAATAATTAACTAAGTGACATTAATACTGAGCCGATAAAATTAAACCGCCAATAAATCTATAATGAAAGGAAGTTTTATTCGCATAAGACCAGTGTTTTAACCAAAAAATTTGAATAAAATGAGTTCGGATAGCCGGATAGAAAAACAGACAAACGGATATATCAGTGTGAAACGTATTGAAAGGCTACAACGATTGTAATCATATTCCAACATCACCAGCTAGTAACCAAATAGTAACACAACCTATAATTTTGTTCGCAAGTGTTCTATATGTCATAAATGAAGAGTAAGGTGTAAGGACTCGAGGGTCGAGAGGCGGAAAACGAATCTGGTGTGCGAGAGGTCCCCGGTTCGAGTAACGTCCAAGGGACGACGAATTTATTCTTATTTTCTTATGTATAATTTTTTTTATCACCACTTGTGAAATTAGCTGGGTTGATCACTAAAAACAGAAAAATGCGTCTTCATACCAAAACAAAATGCACAAGTCGAAATTTATAAGAGATGAGAAGTAACAAGATACAATATGAAGTCCATGACTGGACACCACCAATCACAGTAAATAAATGTGAGAATTCATATATAAGGCAAGAACAGTGTTTTGATAAATTGAAATAAGGACATGCTCACACAAATCAAAACATTTTTGGTATTCGGTTGATTTGTGTTTGAAAGTGAATTTCAAATGTGCGTGCTGTCAAATAAAATTGGGAATTTTTAAATTGAGAGAGATTGTGACAAATTTTACATGTATTTCTATAATTAAATTGAGTGTGTTAAAGCAAGATCAGTAGCGGTGGACTTATGATGCGATGCAAACATACAGTGCCTAAGACCGCATTCATACCCACGATCTCATACCAACGTGAGGAACTCTTCACTATAGCGTGCTAAGCTGCGATACACAAACAACAATAAGGAAAACACAACTGTTGGACATGTCGAATCGCCAAGGCAAATGTCAAGTACAATGATGGATATTCATTCTAACAATTCGGGATCACCAGGTGGGACGAAAGGGAACTCGTCGATCGTCCAAACAGAAGTGAAAGACGTCAATACAATCAAAATACCCGACAATAGAGAAGTCACAATAACTCATTCTGGAAGACCCGCAACTGTGAGTCCTTTCTGAAGGCACTCAACAAAAAATCTAACGGGACAATCCAGGATCAGCACCAGCTGAAACCTGATATCTTAAATCTAATGTGGTTCAATATTAATATTGAAAAATCTAAATCTAATGTGTAATACCGAAAGCTCAAATGCTTAAATCATAAATCTAATGTGGTTCAATGTTAATATTGAAAAATCTAAATCTAATGTGTAATACCGAAAGCTCAAATGCTTCAATCATAAATCTAATGTGGTTCAATGTTAATATTGACAAATCTAAATCTAATGTGTAGTGTTGAGAATACTAAATACTTAAATAAAATCTAATGTGTGAAAAGGACAAACTTAAAATCTTAAAGCTATTGTCAAGATTGAAAATACAAAGCTGAGATCAACTCTTTGAATCCATTAAGGGTTCAACACAAGCTAGTGGAAGTTCTGTGATAGTCATTTGTGTAATCAGCGTAAGCTGATGTCTAACATTAAATTAAATTTTATAGTTGAGAGTTATATCATAACAATAATAAACATTTGGATCTCCTACAGATATCACTACTACAAAAAAAAGAAGATGACATTACTAACAAACGAGGCCATTATAGCTCTATGTCGGCGTCTCATAGTCAATAGGGCAGTCGAAACAGTTGCCCTCAACATCATAGCAAGACAGCTAACTGCGCAACAGATGAGACAAATCAGGAAGGTACTCGGGAACAACAATCAAGGCGATCAGAGATTTACGGAAGGGACAACGCCATGGACAACAGCAACAAGAGCACCTAATCATCGACGAAGGTCTAGGGAGCTAGAAACCCTTCTACAGTATACTCACGACGTCTTTAAAGGTGAGGTCATTTCACTGGGAAGAAGGAGATCAGTGACCGTGGCATTGAAGCAGCTGCAAGTGTCGCTACGAACTAGGAGGAGAGCAAGAAGGAATCCCGTCGTCAGACTGCTGAGATTGAAGTTGGACCGCATCGCACCACACAATGAATAAAATAAAATTTTTTACTATAAATGAAACTCATTGATCCAATACCATTAACAATTCTCCTCGATTAAATCCTTTCTCTTAATGTTTACAGAGTCCCGAATGGTCATCACCTAAAGAAAATTACAAACGAGAGAAGACACTACCTCCTTATGTCACCGTAATGTCATTTGTAGATGTACCAGGAATATTTATCGTGAAGAAATAAAAAGTTACTCGTCTTTCAACTGCGGCATAATAGCATTGGTTTGAGCCTACATATTTTTTGAACGGAGTCACTCAGGCTGCTATGTTTTACACCAAATTAAAGAATACACATTTAACTAAAAGATGAGCCTAATTAGGCTACTCTATCATAATTACTTTAGGAGTTATTCAAATTTCAGTAAATTTAAAAAAAAAAACAAAATTTTTTCCCTAATCACCCTGTATCTTAGTGGATAGTGGAGATAGCCGCCCTCTGTAGAACAATTTTTTTCTCCAAATATATCCAGGAATCACCCCTGAAAATATTAGCCGCGTACTCCAACAAAGAATTTATTAAATTTCTCATGACCTTTACAAGTCGGGAATGATAGAATATGAGTATTTTAACTTATTAAAACGACAATATCTCAGAAATGGCAATTCCTACGAGAAAATGTATAATATATTTTTTTGTAGATAATCGCCTAATCTACAAACGTTGTAAACACAATTTTCTGATAAGACGTACGGTTTAGCATATATTTGCAAAAAACTGATATTTTGACCCTTTGACCTTGAATAAAAAAGTTTGCAGCCGCCCAATTGCGTGGCAGTCTCTACAGCTTACTTATAATAATGTTTTTAACGGCTGTTCCAATTTTCAGCAACTTCGGAATTATCTTCCAATTATGGCGTTTTTTCGTCTATTTTGACTGGACTAATTCGGCAGAACGACAATGCATTAAACTAAAAAAGGGGGCTTGAAGAAAACTCACCACATTGGATCTTCGATTAATAAGATCCACAAACTGGTAAAAATCATCACTAAAGAAACGAAAACATGCTCCACCCCGCAAAGACCTGACTTTACCTCGGATATATCAATCGTAAGTCACAGCTATTTTTCCAGAAGAAAAACGGTTGATATGTACAAGAAAGTAAAGGAACCGAGGGGATCAAGGGAAAAGGTAGAGACGGTAGATTCACTTTTCCCTTGGCGATCAACCATAAAACACATATCCCTGGTGAGTGCGATGAAGTAGTAAAATTATAACTAATAATTTAAAGGTTAGACGTGAAGAGAAATATATTTTAATTTATATGTTGGAAATAAAAAATGATTATTGTAACGAGGAAATCATAATCTTTATCTTGCCGTTGTTTGTACGATTATGTGAAGTGGAGTGAAGGTCTTAGAAGTGTTTGAATTAATTAGGGAAATGAACGAGGCCAACGGATTGGAATTGAGTTTTTGAACGCCTTTGTTAACGAAGCTGTTTAGCAAACAGGAGAAGTAGTGGACTGACGACTGGGCGAACCGAGTTCGATTCCATGTCAGAATTTTATTTTATTATTCATTTCTTTTGTGGTATTTAATTTGCCGTCAGGATTTATTTTAGCTTCGAAAATCTACCACAACAACTGCTATCGAAACAGCAAGTCTAAACCACCTGTTCTAGTAGTAAAACCACAAGTCAGCATCACTATTCTAGTGACCATTTTTGTTGCGGATGTGTCAAACCAAGATCTCTCAATAGAAACGAATCAATTAATTTTGTATTATACGTCATAATTGACCGAAAAAATACTGTTTTAATGCTAGGCCATTTATATTATATGCGCACGGCTAAATTAACCCTAGAATACTATCGCTTTTTTAACATACGTTGTTACTATCGTCTCGTAAAATTTACGACTATTGAAATGTGGCATTAGGGGCTGTCCATAAATTACGTAATCATCTAAGGAGGAGGGGGGGGGGGGGGGTATGCTGATTTCTTACGTTTTATTACGGTAGGAGGGTGGGGGGTAAACGTTATAAATTACGTAATCAATTGAAATTAAATTTTTTCAAACATGCATTTTTATATTTTTATCTCCTTACGTTGGCACTGCAGAAATTGAAATCGCAAAAGTAGGATTCTGAATTATCGACAAATGTAGTCAATTTTACTCGTCTCATAGTCAAGGAGAATGTTTGATCACAACGGTTGTGAATTATCAGATTTTAATATAAAAATAAATTATGATTACTATTTAGCGGAGGGGGGGGGGGGTTTCCTTAATATTACTGTTGCTTACACTGGGGGGAGGGGGGGTCTTAAATCAAGAAAAACTTGATTACGTAATTTATGGACAGCCCCTTACCATAAAAAATGCAGTATTATAAAATGTTTTATAACTATTTATTTATGAAAAAATGAACATGTTTTCAACATTATATTAATCAGTATTACAAAAAATGTTTTTTTTTTTAACATTTCAAGCATGAGTTTGATCTATGTTCTGCACATATGGGTCGTTTGCATTTATTGCAGTACATGGTCGTCATTCTTCTTTTCTGTGATGGACAAATTGCACATACGGTTCTTTTTCCTTTAGTAGGTGTATTGTCGTTACTCGATGCAGCTTGTGGTTTTAAAATATCGCATATAGAGTTCTGGAGAGGGCGTGAAAAGTTTTTGTAATTTGCTCGATGCTGTATCCATGGTCTCATTAGCTGATTGCTAAGATTATACAAAAATTCTTGTCTACAAATGGTTTGTTCTTTCTTGGCATGCTTCATATGGTTATATATAACGTAACTATTGATTCCACACATATGTATTTAGCATATTGTAAAAAATACATAAAGGCCAACGTCTTGTTTTCCTATTGCAGTTCAAATAGGCACACATCATATCAAAGGTATCAACCCCTCCCTTAGTTGCGTTATAAAATTCAATGATTGAAGGCTTCTTAGATGAATCTGAAATTGAGGGTTGATCATGTGTAGATGACAAGAGAAGAACATATTTTTTTTGGGACATAGGACACAAGTGTTAAATCTTTTTCAAAACAAAACATTGAAGTTTTAGGTTTGCGACCTTCGTCTTCTAACAGCTCTGGAGGAATTTCCCTTTTGTTTTTTCTTATTGTGCCAACGATTGTTAACTTATAAGGATTGCTAATCATGATTTTGGCCAAATCTATAGACGTAAACCAATTATCCACAGTGATGTTCCTATTGGATCCATGGACCGTTTTAGTTAGTTCTTTGACATAGTAGGTACCAAGAGAATCTCCATTGGTTATTGTACCCTTGCCTAAGTAAGGAGAAGCATCTATCATATATTTAGAGCTGGAATCACAGACCATAACTATCTTGATTCCATACTTGGCTGGTTTATTTGGCATATACATTCTAAATGGACAGCGGCCACGAAACCCTAAAAGTTGTTCGTTTACTGTTAGGTACGAGCCAGGCTTGTAATTTTGATTGCAGTTCAATATAAACTGATCCCAAATGGGAGCAAACGGATCTGTAGACTTTCGTATAAGCCTACTGGCTTGATCGTCAAACCGTAAACAGTTTAGTAGAAATTGAAAACGTTCTACGCTCATGTCAGATCTGTAAATACTTGCAGATATGTTGGGATCAAACATCTGACGAACATTTAAGTGGTTATTTTTCATTGAAGCTGAGAATTTTAGTAAACCCATTAGCGCCAATATTTCTGTTTTGGTAGTTTTTTGTATCGATGCCAACTGCTGATTTGTATATCTTACTGCTTTGAGAACTATCATCTCATTAGTATGGAAAACAATCGTGTCAATTTATTGAATCACCAAAAAATAAATTAAATATATCAATTTCTGTACTTACGTTTCGGCAATTATGGCTTGGACCAGGTCTAATATGAACAACTTTTTTGACGATTTTCTTCCAACGCGATTCCTTGAAACGGAACTCCATCTATGTCCATGTTTGCCCTTCAAACGAAGTTTTGGTGGTACTGAGAAAAAAACAAAAATTGAGCCAAGTCCGCCAGGGAATTGGAGAAAATTCAATTTCGTCAAAGGAATAACGCTTTGTACCAATCTTAAGTATGCTAAAGCAACAGAATGAGGTTTTTTAAGTCAATTCCGCGGCGGAGTTCACATTGAAAACTTTACGCGGTTGAACTTATTGCTGTTCGTTTGAGGAAAATCCATTTCTTTTTTCAATTAATAAAATGAATTATTTGTTTAGACATTAACCTGTAGCTTCCTCAAAAATTTATGCATTTAGCGAAAAGAAACAATTTGTCATATAAACTTGACCCCTTCTTTATTATTGGGAATGTCCCTATCGCCGTCTGACTACCTGTAGTCTTTGTTTTCGGTTGTTTGCTATTTCTAAGTATGTATATACCCCTAATACTATGTATCAGCAGTATCTGTGTAACTTTCTTTTTCAAAATATTAGTTGATCCCGTGCAAAGATCATGTAGGCAGTGAAAAATAAACAGTGATATCAGTGGCACAGTGGATTGGTGTTGTGAAGCAGGACGATGTGTGTCTGGCTGTGTGTAGAATCTTCGCAACTTGTGTACAATTTTTTTTATATTTATAATAGCTGAAAAGGTATTCAAGTCTTATTTAATTAAATGGAATTTAGAAGGAGTTATCACAATTCGTTTAAAGGTAGATATTTTTTCTTATGAAAATGCTAATAAACTATTTTTTACGAAAATACTAGTTTTAAACATGGATTTTTTTTAAAGGACAATGAAACTAGAAGTGATGAAGATTTAGATGAAACCGCATCACCAAAGTTGATCTCCGTTGAAGAAAATGTACTAGTGATAATAATAATTCATTATCAGGAAAGCTTGAAGATCAAAACATTTAGAGATTAATATATTTTAAACATCACTAATAAATGTCATATTTCCGTAAATAGTTTTTTCAAAGATAGTTTATCATAAATGTTTAAAAATTTAAATAGTTATTTAATTATTGTGTGTAACGTAGATATCAATACCTAAGTATGTTTTTCGTACTTTAAAAATCTTATTTATTTGAATTAATTTATAATATTTCTCATAATTTAAGTTCAGAAGTAAATAAAAAATGTTATAAATAAAATATTGGCTTCAATTATTTATTTTCATAAAAAAAATTATCATTCATATAAATATATTAATAAAATGCTTTTAGTAATTATAGTAACTAGTAACGCCCTGTGGTCAAAATTTGACCACAAAATCTTCTTCTTCTTTAAACTCCTTTAGTCCCTCATGGGACATAGGGCGGAAACAGTTGCCCTCCAGCGGACTCTGCTTTGCGCGACAGCTCTTAACTTCGACCAGGATCTCCCAGTTGTTGCGGCTTCTTCTAGTAGGGTTCTCCTCCACGTTGTTCTAGATCTTCCTACTCGACGGGAACCTTGCGGATTCCAGTCAAGGGCCTGTTTGGCTAGATTTTCGTTTTCGCGTCGCAAGGTGTAGCCTACCCAATTCCATTTCCTTCGCCTGATTTGGTCGTCTATCCTTTCTTGGCCGGCACGGCGCCATAGTTCTTCGTTTGAAATTCTATTTTGCCAGCGGATTTTTAGGATACGACGAAGGCATCTGTTGATGAAGACTTGTAGGCGCCTTGTGATGAATTGGGTGACTTTCCATGTTTCGCAACCGTACAAAAGAACTGCCTTAACGTTGGAGTTGAACAGCCGCAATTTGGTGTTAGTAGAGATCACCGTTGATCTCCATATGCGGAACAGGCATGCTTTATTTAGAAAGAGAATAATACAGTTTTTAGTCATTTAAAATTATAAAATTTGTAAATGCATTAATAGGCGTGTCGAATGATCTGTCGACTACGTGCAAAACATTAAAAGTTTCTTTTTTTTATTAAATTAAAATCAAAATATGTATGTACATTTCAAAATACATGGCCTTCACCCATTATTTTCAAAAGGAGTTCAAACTCAAGTGGATGTACATATGTTTCCAAATATGTTTGTTTGAACTCTTCAATTGTTGCCCGAGTTTCCTTAAACCAGCCTAATAGCCTTTAAACCAACCTATTGTGTTTCTCTTTTTCTTGTATTTTCTGTTCTTCCCATAAGTGTCCTTTGCCGGGGCATTTTATTCAACTAACATATTTGATGTACTGAATTTGTTAAAAAATTATCAATGGGCAAATAATCATGAAAAACACAATTCATGTATTTCAAAATTCACTACATTCATTCGTTATGTTAAAAACAAATACAAACAAATTACATGCCTTTCGTTGAAACACTGCAGAATGCTGTTAGAGTTCTCAGCAATAATGCAAATGAACTTCAACAAAAAGGTATACGAAAAAACACAATCACTTTCAGCAAAATTATTGAAAAAAGTCACTTTACTGATAACACGTTCAATTAACTTGTATTCACAAACAGAATGTCTCCTACTCATGCACTTGTCGCTTTTCCACATTGCTGACGTAATTAACATGTCACTTCTATCTAATTTTTACCCGTTTTAAACACAACATAATGTATAAACATGAAACTTATATTCTGCACACCTTTATGACTCCGTCTTCCATATAAAACCAATTTGAGCAAGATCTGTTTAGAGAAAGTTGGTTAATAAATCTGTACAAAAATAGTGCTTGCGTATTAATATATAATAGTAACGCCCTGTGGTCAAAATTTGACCACAAAATCTTCTTCTTCTTTAAACTCCTTTAGTCCCTCATGGGACATAGGGCGGAAACAGTTGCCCTCCAGCGGACTCTGCTTTGCGCGACAGCTCTTAACTTCGACCAGGATCTCCCAGTTGTTGCGGCTTCTTCTAGTAGGGTTCTCCTCCACGTTGTTCTAGATCTTCCTACTCGACGGGAACCTTGCGGATTCCAGTCAAGGGCCTGTTTGGCTAGATTTTCGTTTTCGCGTCGCAAGGTGTAGCCTACCCAATTCCATTTCCTTCGCCTGATTTGGTCGTCTATCCTTTCTTGGCCGGCACGGCGCCATAGTTCTTCGTTTGAAATTCTATTTTGCCAGCGGATTTTTAGGATACGACGAAGGCATCTGTTGATGAAGACTTGTAGGCGCCTTGTGATGAATTGGGTGACTTTCCATGTTTCGCAACCGTACAAAAGAACTGCCTTAACGTTGGAGTTGAACAGCCGCAATTTGGTGTTAGTAGAGATCACCGTTGATCTCCATATGCGGAACAGGCATGCTTTATTTAGAAAGAGAATAATACAGTTTTTAGTCATTTAAAATTATAAAATTTGTAAATGCATTAATAGGCGTGTCGAATGATCTGTCGACTACGTGCAAAACATTAAAAGTTTCTTTTTTTTATTAAATTAAAATCAAAATATGTATGTACATTTCAAAATACATGGCCTTCACCCATTATTTTCAAAAGGAGTTCAAACTCAAGTGGATGTACATATGTTTCCAAATATGTTTGTTTGAACTCTTCAATTGTTGCCCGAGTTTCCTTAAACCAGCCTAATAGCCTTTAAACCAACCTATTGTGTTTCTCTTTTTCTTGTATTTTCTGTTCTTCCCATAAGTGTCCTTTGCCGGGGCATTTTATTCAACTAACATATTTGATGTACTGAATTTGTTAAAAAATTATCAATGGGCAAATAATCATGAAAAACACAATTCATGTATTTCAAAATTCACTACATTCATTCGTTATGTTAAAAACAAATACAAACAAATTACATGCCTTTCGTTGAAACACTGCAGAATGCTGTTAGAGTTCTCAGCAATAATGCAAATGAACTTCAACAAAAAGGTATACGAAAAAACACAATCACTTTCAGCAAAATTATTGAAAAAAGTCACTTTACTGATAACACGTTCAATTAACTTGTATTCACAAACAGAATGTCTCCTACTCATGCACTTGTCGCTTTTCCACATTGCTGACGTAATTAACATGTCACTTCTATCTAATTTTTACCCGTTTTAAACACAACATAATGTATAAACATGAAACTTATATTCTGCACACCTTTATGACTCCGTCTTCCATATAAAACCAATTTGAGCAAGATCTGTTTAGAGAAAGTTGGTTAATAAATCTGTACAAAAATAGTGCTTGCGTATTAATATATAATAAATTTTATATGCGCCTGTTTATATGCTAACCGTAATTTCTACCTTATTGTTATTTATATTGGGAAATGCAATACTCATTTCCGAGCGACAGAAATGAGATAAATGACTAATTCTTGTTTTGTGCACACCTTTACGACTAAGACTTCCATATAAAACCAGTTTGAGCAAAATCGGTTTAGTAGAAGTCGAATAAAGTGCTGTACAAAAAAAGTGCTTGCGTATTAATATATAGATAAATTTTATATGAGCCTGTTTATATGCTAACCGTAATTTCTACCTTATTGTTATTTATATTGGGAAATGCAATACTCATTTCCGAGCGACAGAAATGAGATAAATGACTAATTCTTGTTTTGTGCACACCTTTACGACTAAGACTTCCATATAAAACCAGTTTGAGCAAAATCGGTTTAGTAGAAGTCGAATAAAGTGCTGTACAAAAAAAGTGCTTGCGTATTAATATATAGATAGTAAATTTCGATTTATCGAATCTCGTGCGAAATAGAATCTATCGAGATATATTGTTTGATGGACAGCAGATTGTATCGACTCAAACATTATTTTTAACTTCTTTTCAAAAATATTTTAATTTGGAAGAAATATTTTTAAAACTGCTCGAAATATGTATAAAAACATTCAAATCAAATTCTCAACGATGTTTCTTCATAATCTATTGTACTTCATGCAATTGCGTATAACATAGAATCAACGGGGATATGTTATTTAACGAATTTCTGCGGTTTTCTCCCAATTCCTAAGGGAATTGACACCATTGCCTTCTCAACTACGCATTCCGTAGCGGAGTTGGGTTAAGGGGGCCACACCCCATAAAACGTAAAAAATTTTGTTTTTTGGCGATTTTTTTTCAGCTAAAATCACCAACACACGTGAATAATCTTTTGCATATATTTGGGTACATAGTTAAACTACATACATTTTTTTTTCATCAGCAATTAATTAAAATTGGATAAGTTATTGAAAGTCGCGTAGAAGAGGTTACGGCAGAGTGAGTAAACGCGGTCCACGCTGCAGTCAAAAGTTTGCATCTGAGACCCACAAACAAAGTTCTTTATTGTTTGGTAACCTTTTTATAGTCCAAGAGCTAGTGACAGATTTGCAAAGTGATTTTGCAGAGGATGGGCCTTTGATATATGAAGAGCGATATTCCAAAACGTACTAAGTCAATTTTTGTTTAATTTTAATATTGTATTGCTTTCCAATCTATGACGTAGTAGTTATGCATTCACATAAACATTTATCACAAATCATACTCATTCCGATGTATAATGGGTCATACAAATGAATTTTCCATCAATTTCAATAGCTATTATTCATATTGAATTTTTTAATGTTTTTTTTATATTAAAAATAAAGATTTGAAAAATACTATTCTTTCTTTTGCTGGGCTGAACTTTCTGAGGACTGAAAACATTTACCATAGTATCATAATTTTACTATGAAATTTTATTTCAAAATGTACTAAGTAATTGACTTAGTACATTATGAAAATGTACCACCATAAATAAAACCATTTTTTTCATATAAAATGTAGCAAATTTATTTATATTTTTATAAATAATAGTTTCTTTTATCGGTTTTTTGAGAAAGGAAATAATATTACAGCCCTTTAGGCGAGAGTGAAAGTTATATTCAGTTTTTTTTTATTTCCCACTAATTACATCATAAGAACTTAGCACGTTTTGGAATATCGCTCTTCATATGTTAGATTACTTAAAGCACAACTGATTAAGACTAATATCCAATTCGAGTCTACTTAAGTTTTAATTTTATGACCTTTTGAACTTGTAGATTTTTTGACCATGAAAAAAGTGATATTGCAGAGGATGGGACTTGGTATGTAGGTAAATTGGGTTGCTCCCACCTCATATTCCGATTGCCATCTCGTTTGGAGGTTAGGTTTGAATTTTGGGAATTTTTGAAAATGTCGGTTTGGTCCAGTTGAACAAAGTGATATTGCAGAGGATGGGATTTGGTATAATGGTGAGATAGACCACCAATAGCCCGAATTCGGGTGCCCATCTCATATGTAATCAAGGTTTCCATTTTGGCGGCTTTTGATTTTGTGGCGATTTTGGGTATGACCCAAGTGATTTTGCAGGAGATGGGATTTGAACATTAGGATTCGTTACGACATATATAATACTTCTCCACTTGGTCATCTCTTTCCTATTTGTAGAAACCCATGCCATCTCCAATTGAAGTTGGAAAATCGTAAAATCAAGTTTTATATATTAAATTTAGTTAAAATGAGTGTATATACACATCTGGTAGCATATTTATGGTATATTTTTAAGATATAATGAGTAGTTGGGTATTGTATGTGATTAAATAAAAGTAAAACTCCACCGTCGCATGGTCCCAAGCCTAGGGTGTGAAAGGAGGAGGGTGGTCGACCTGCCAAGTTGACCAGAATCGTTCATTATGATGACCGACCGACCGCACTTTTCAAAGCGGCACCGACAGCAGCGTATCCGTTGCGGACACGTCCCGCTCGAGCCGCCAGCTAACAGATCAAAGAAGAAGAAGAAGAAGAAATAAAAGTAAAACATCATTTTCAGATAAATAATGAGTGATATACTTTTATCAAAAATAAATTGATTTTCTTTTTTCCAATTTTCAAATTTTTTATTTGTATATTCATAATAATAAATACTAATATTATTTTTATATAGTAATATAATACCACCCTCACGTGCATAAAGTGTTTATTTCAACGTGACCAATATCAGATTACACAAGTCCAAGAAACGGTCGCCCACAGTTTATGCTAACGTTTGCATTTCTCCTCCCAAATGAAAAGCCAGATAAAAACTTAATAAAAAACCTTATAGTAGTTCTCCCGACGATCGCGACCGAAATACTTGTAAACTAATTAATCATTAAAAATAAAAGAATAAGTTTTGTTTTATCCGGAAAGTTGCGTTTTATTTTGGTGCTCCCTTGCTCCCTACATAACTATATACATAAATATGATAGACTCATTAACTATCGCTATCAGGGTCATAGTCAGTGGTGTTGTCGAACCGGAACGCTCCGGAACATCGTTCCGGTACTTCCTTTTTGGACCGGAACGCGTTCCGGAACTAAAGATGATTTCTGATAACGGGAATTGGCTGACGTATTGAAAAAAAATTAGAAAGAATTGCTGATTTTTTTTCTAATTTTTGACGAATTTTTATATGTATTATCATAGACAAATAAAAGGAAAGATGTTCCATTTCAAATAAGAAAAGTGTGCACTTTCCTGATGAAAGAGCTTTCCTATTGCTGAGAGAGCTGCACTATTAATTAAGAATATCCATTAATAACCATAAAGTATAATTTCCCCTTCATATTTTTAAATTTGTTACTCTTGAAATCTTGCAAAACGCAATAATTTTCTTTACGAAAATTAAACATTTCCCAATCTGAAAAATAAAAACATATTGCGGAAATGTTTTTTGTAAATCAAAACGAAATCAAAATTCGCACAAAACAAACGATTTTACTTACTTTTGCAAAGTAGTAAAAACCGAAAAGTCTGACCTGAAAAAACAAAATTGTAACTGCCTCCAAATGTGCAATTTATTTTTGTCATTCAAACAAAAATCAAACAGCTGTTTTCTAATTCAAATAGATTCCCGCCCACAATTTTATCCCCTTAATAATATTTTCCTAGAAAAAAATATAAACATTCTTATATTATGTACGTATGCCGATATTTCATAAATAAGAAAACCTGTAAAAAAAAGCGCAAACGCAAACAACTCGACCATTCTCCCATGCTCCCATCCATCCCTAACATTTTTCTTTTCATTTAGTTTCACTCTCTCCAAATATGAAACTTACTCAAGTCTCTTGACAGTGCCACCGAAAACAATGATTTAGCGGGGGCAGGTTTCGTTTGGAGGAAGCTTAAATGGAGGAAATAGGAAAGCTCTTTCATCAGGATAGTGCACACTTTTCTTATATGAAATGGAACATCTTTCCTTTTATTTGTCTATGGTATTATTATAAACAAGGGTTTGAACCAAACCCGAACCGGAACTAACCGTGAATCGGAGTCCGGAACGTTTTTTTTCTGTATTGGTAGATGAAATTCCCATCTTTGTAGTTTTTACATTTCCCACCCATAGTGTAAGAATTTGAGTATGTATGTGAGTAAATTTGGGACATGAGACCGCACAGAGCGGCCGCCTACCCAGGATCGGCCCTGTCTATATAATTATATATACGCGTTCCGGTAAAAGAAAAATTAGCACAACACCACTGGTCATAGTTGTTAAACCTAGTTACGCATATATGTATGTATGTATAGCATGTGTAGTTGATATCTCATCTTCCTCAATTTCTTCAACAATAACGTCTGACACTTGAGGTGGCACCTCGTCACCATCAAACCAGTTGAATAGAAGCTTCAGATCCTCATCATCATCATTACTGAGCTTCCACCCCCATTCTTCTGGTTTGTAACGCGTTGGAACTTTTAAATAGGCGTGTGTCCAGAGAGTAGCTATATAGCAACTACGTTTTATTTGCTGTGTCAACTCGCTTTTACATGGTGGTAGAGAGGAACCATTAAAACTCTTCATTATCTTTAAAAAAGTTTCAGTTACTTTTGATGTCTTGTAATTCGCAGAAAAAATAGCCATTCTACCATCGTTAACTCGGTTTATCTCTTTTAAGGTGTACATTTGACATACAAACTCTTCTAAAACATTGAACGTTTCATCCGATAGCCCAACTATACCTTTTCAACTTCAAATTGGGACTAAACAATATCAAATTGGGATTAAACAATTTCAAATTGGGACTAAACAATGTCAAATTTGGACTAAACAATTTCAAATTGGGAGTAAGTTAAAATTACCAAAATTTTTCTTTCTTTAACTTTAGATGGTATGTTATTTACATGAAAAGATATGCATAAGGAACCACAAAGAGCGAACAGCGAGAAAAATAAAATTAAAAGGCGAATTATGCTCAGCAACTTTTAGAATATCAAGCAGAAAACATTCCCGACTTAGACTTGGACCATATAGTCCAAGGACTAACTATCGAGCACGCGCTACAAATTCTAATCGGTGACGACAGGGCTAATATGACTCAAGCCGAATATCGTTTACAACGGTTACAAACCATGTTAATTAATGATAAA
This sequence comes from Thereva unica, assembly GCA_949987705.1. Classification (NCBI taxonomy): domain Eukaryota; kingdom Metazoa; phylum Arthropoda; class Insecta; order Diptera; family Therevidae; genus Thereva; species Thereva unica. The sequence continues at coordinate 89,039,665 of OX465281.1, forward strand.
ATAAATCAAACTGTTGTGAATTGCACAAAACTGCCCATGTTCAAAGGTGCGATGCATTAAATATGGTGGGTGTTTGTTTTTAAAAAATGTTTTTATGTTGTTTATCTGTGTTCATATTTATTCCAGACTTATTAAAAATAATACTTTAATCTTTAATACTAGTTGTTCATTTATTACTTCAAATTGTTCGATCCCAATTTGAAATTGTATATTCCCAATTTGAAATTGTTTATTCCCAATTTAAAATTGTTTAGTCCCAATTTGAAACTGTTTACTCCCAATTTGAAACTGTTTAGTCTCAATTTGAAATTGTTTAGTCCCAATTTGAAGTTGAAAAGGTATAGACTTATGTTCATAAACGCCCTTATATATCTTTCATTCTGCTCCATTAGTTCAAATGGCTTTGTTTTTCCCCGTCTATAAAAGGACGGGTTGAAATCACATCCAGTGAACGCGTGGAAAGCAGGCAATGCTAAAGCCAGTAAGTAGAGTTTTTTTTAAAAAGTGTCGGGAAATTGGTTGTACTCCTAAAACCAGCAAATTTTTCATAGGAGTTTCCATTCATGAGTTATTCCGTTTTAAAGATTTCAAATACTCATACCCCCTAATCCGCAAGTTGTATGAGTCTTCAGACGTTCAATAAATTCTTTGTTGGACAACGTGGCTAATATTTTTTGGGGTGATTGGATGTATTTGGAGAAAAAAAAAGCTCTAAAGAGGAACCTATCCCCACTACCCACTAGATACAGGGTGTTTACGAAAGAAAAACATATATTTTTTAAAATCTACTTAAACTTGAATAACTCCTAAACTAATTAACGTAGGCCAACATAATTAGGTTCATATTTTAGATAAATGTGTATTATTTTGTTTGATATTAAGAAAAGAATTCCGTTAAGAAGGTATTTAGTTAAAAGCGTGAGGAAAATTCTAATATTTTAGCATTTTGCTCATATTTTGAACCTAATATACATATCTTATAAACGAAATCACTCAAGTTTTTGCTCTTTATGCTAAATAAAATAATACACATTTAACTAAAATATGAACCTAATAACGTTGGTCTACGATAATTAGTTTAGGAGTTAACATTTAGTTAGGGGACTTCATTAGAATTTTGCGCTGACGTCAATCAACCAATTTTTCTCAATTAAACTGAAAATATTAATGGAAAGGAGATGGGATTGAAAATGTAGCATTTGGTAGATACCAAGAACCTATGGTCCAAATTTTAGGTTCTGCAAAATCATTTGGGTCATACCCAAAATGACTACAAAATCAAAAGCCGCCAAAATGGAAACCTTAATTACATATGAGATGGGCACCCGAATTTGGGCTATCTCACCATTATACCAAATCCCATCCTCTGCAATATCACTTTGTTCAACTGGACCAAACCGACATTTTCAAAAATTCCCAAAATTCAAACCTAACCTCCAAACGAGATGGCAATCGGAATATGAGGTGGGAGCAACCCAGTTTACCTATATACCAAGTCCCATCCTCTGCAATATCACTTTTTTCATGGTCAAAAAATCTACAAGTTCAAAAGGTCATAAAATTAAAACTTAAGTAGACTCGAATTGGATATTAGTCTTAATCAGTTGTGCTCAGTGGCGGTTTCAGAGAGGGGTAATTGGGTAATTACCCCCCCCCCCCCCCTCCTAAGATTTGCGTTCCCGTATTTATTTTTATTCTTAAAAATTACCCATATTACAAACAAACAAGTGTATGGTGAATCTAGTCGGCGATCTATGACTGTGAATTTTTTCTCCTGGAGAGTCGTGGAAGGGACCGATACCCGTGACTTAAGCTAATATAGCACGCTATGTAAACAAACCGAAGTTAACTGCTCAAGCGCCGAAAGAGCAGTGATAAACTTCTTCCTTTGCACGGGTTCCTTTTTCTAAACATACGCGACATACGTTGATACTATTAGTCTCTTTGATATTAGGTGTGTTTTTTAAACCTGTTCTGTCCTGGAACATTAAAAAACGCAAGGAACATTTTAATTTTCATTTGCATAAATTACGGCTGGGGGCTTTTTAATTTCTTTTACTATTTTATAAAAATCTATCAATTTTTTGCGTTTTTTATTCAGTAAACAAAGAAGTTATTTTATTTGTAAACTGCCAATTTAAAAAACGTATAAGGGAAAAAGGAAATTTCATTTAAATTTAATTTCTCTTTGGCCTGGATACGGTTCTCAGTAATTGTCGGGGACAAGATTTTGTATGGAAGCTGTTCCAGGAAAAAACAGAACAGATTAAAAAACGTAGCAATTGTTAATCGTTACATCGTGTTACATTAAGAGAGCGCGAATCGCATAGACCAAGAGCCAGCGACGTATTTTGGGTTGTCATTTCATTAGTCATGAAAATTTCCACACTGAATCTTATACACCTGCTGAACAATAAAAGCTAGTTCTGGCAACCCCCAGTGGCCAGAATGTAGTACCCTAAAATTACAAAGGGGGTAGGAAATAAAGTTCAATTTTGATATAGTATTAGTCATGAATTTTCAGGAGATTATTTTTGATGGTATTCTCTATTTATAAAAATTATTGCCAGAACATTTCCCCGTCACCAAAGTGCCGCCAGAACGCTGTAAATATTCATTTAACAAAACGATATTTTTGTTATTTCATTATAGTTCAGTCGACAGAGTCAGACTAAATGTTAACTCACGAAACTTTTTCTAAAAATATAGTTTTTCGTGACTAGAATACGTTAAAAAAAAGTTTCGGGAAATCGGTTGTACGCTACCCCTAAAAACAACCCCCTAAAAACAGAAAATTTCGATTTTGGCTAATATCTTTTAAAGAAAAAGTCCTAACCTAAAATATTGTTTACAAAGTTTGTAGATCATGAGATTATCTACAAAAAATGATATCTTACATTTTCCCGTACGAATCGCTGTTCATGAGATATCGCCATTTTAAAGATTTAAAATACTCATCCCCTAATTCTCAACTTGTATAGGTCATCAGACGTTCAATAAATCCTCTATTGCACTACATGGCTAATATTTTCAGGGGTGATTCCAGGATGGTTTTGAAGAGACAAATTGTTCTAGAGAGGGGGCTATCCCCACTATCCACTACGGTACAGGGTGTTTACCAAAGAAAAAATGTATTTTTTTAATATCTACAAGATATGTAGGTTCAAAATATGACCAAACTGCTAAAATATTGGAATTTTTCTGGAAAAAACGAAGAATATTGGGATTTAGATCCCACTTTTTAATTCCATATCGTGTAAACGGAGTCACTCAAGTTCCTGTTCTAATTATCATATAAAATAATACACATTTGCCTAAAAGATGAACCTAATTACATTGCTCTACGATAAATTCGTCTAGGAGTTATTCAACTTTAAGTAAATATTAAAAAAAATAAATGGTTAAAAAAAATTTTTAAAAAAAATTCTTTTCATTAACTAAAAAATGTACTGAAAAGTAAAAAATAAAAAATATTGTAAAGAAAGTGTGAAATTTCAATTTTAATGAAAAAGTTAATTAAAAGAATGGCGCATTTTTCATCAAAAATTGAAAATATAACTGTAAATCGCGTGAGATTTACAATAACCCTCAATTTTTTGCTTTGTTAATTTCAAATTCTAACAAAATTTTTTGATGAAAAATGCGCCATTCTTTTAATTAACTTTTTCATTAAAATTGAAATTTCACGCTTTCTTTACAATATTTTTTATTTTTTACTTTTCAGTACATTTTTTAGTTAATGAAAAGAATTTTTTTTAAAAAATTTTTTTAACCATTTATTTTATTTTCTACTTTTTAGTTTATTATATGTATTCCGCCATTTTATGATGGCAATTCTATTAGATTTAAAATTACGTCACACAGTTTACTGTATTCATTTGATACCCATGTCGTGGGCTCGGTGGAACATAATTGCAAAAACGGCCGCCATCTCGGCACCGTCTTCTTGATTTTTTTACAAAAAGGTCAGATTGCATTTAGTACTTATACATGATGAACCCAAGTCTAACTACACGTAAACGGGAGTCGAGTTGGGTTAAGGTTGACTGAACTCGACTCAGCTCTGCTACCTGGGTTTAGTTGAAATTATGCATACGGACATGAGTTCAGTATTTGAGTAGTTGAATTTAGTTGACAGCAGCATCTCTGTGTTTGTTTGTGATTTTTTGTAACGTGTATTGCTTCTTTATTATCAACTCACCCTTAACTCAACTATTTATCTCATCATTCATACACATTAACCACCCGAACTACGAGTGTGTGCAAAATTGGAAGTTGATCGGTTATATTTTCTACTTTTTAGTCTATTATAAGCTTTTCGCAATTTAGTGTTGGCCGCCATTTTGAATTTGGAATGACGCCACATAGCTTATTGTGTTCTACCTGTCATATCTTTTCATTTGATACCCATGTCAGAGGGCCGCGGAGCACAATTTCAAAAATCGGGCGCCATTTTGGAACCGCCCGCCATCTTGATATTTTTACAAAATGGCCAGATTGCATTGTCATCCAAACTAAACGTGTATGCAAAATTTCAGCTCTATCCGAAACCGGGAAGTGGGTCAAATTTAACTTCCAAGATTTGACGACAAACAGTGTAAGTTAAATAAAAGAATTTAAAAATACATTTTTTTTCTTTCGTAAACACCCTATATCGTTAGGATGATGGATGGATGATGGAGTAAGGATGAATAGAATTTTATTTTATTATTATATAAATTCCTTTTTATACAAATTATATTTTTTGATGTCGATTGTTTTGTATTTATGGAATAAAAAAAATATTTCAGTTTTTTCTTTTTTTTAATTACCCCCCTAAGCTAGTTGGCTGGAAACGCCCTTGGTTGTGCTTTAAGTAATCTAACATATATCAAAGGCCCATCCTCTGCAAAATCACTTTGCAAATCTGTCACTAGCTCTTGGACTGCGTGAATTAATTAAAAAAAAATAAAAAAATGTACAAAGTAATGAAATCATGACCTTCTTGAAAAATTGCATTTTTTACGTCATTTTTTTGGTTAAATATAGCTGCGAAATCTATAAAAAAAAATTATCCATCCAAATAAAATATTCACGCACTCGTTTATTTCATACTAAACAAAAAAAACCTAAGAACACGTGCATCGGTCTACTAGTTTCTTCGCAATCCGGGACCGCGATTTTAAAAACATGGTTTCGAGAAAACTGGACTTAAAGTTTCAAGTCGCCATATTTCGTACTCGAAGCGCGCCGAATTGATAAGACGTTATCTTCTACAATTTTAGGAGTTGGCATTTGAAATTTTGGGAACATTTTCTCATAACATGACTCCATCGATTTAGCGGGAAAACAAAAAATCGAATTTTTAAAAATTCTATAGGTAGTGCCCACCTTAAGCGCGAATGGTTTGAATGAACAATTCCTTTTTCTCAGTGTACAATGATATATGGATTGGTGTACATTAGTTTGCTCAAAGATACATCATAATCCCTATCATTATTAGGACTGGAAATCCTTCGTTGAAAATTATTAGTATTTTGTCGCTTACGATTTGCCAATAATTCTTTCGTTTCGCCATCGAGTATTTCTCTATATATATATTACCATTTTCACCTTCAACATCTGAAAGATCAAGCAAATCTTCTTCATCTTCGCTGTCTGTTTTTTCAACGTATTCTCTTTCACAATGATCTATGTCTTCACTTCCTGAATCTTCATAATCATTACCCGGTGAATTATCTTCGTTTTCTTCGTATTACTTCAGCTTCTACTAAATATTTCTTCCAACTAACCGATGACATTTGTAACAAATGCTATCTCACGATGGGGGAAAAAGTTGTTTAGTATACAACATTTCACAATAATAAAAAACTTACAATTATACCAGAGACACACTTGTGGTATAGTAATTATAATATGAGCAATATACTTCAGGTGTGTCTCTATATACTCAGAAAAAATCTCGGTATACACTCAGTATACTCAACATTGAAACTCAATATCCCAATTGAGAAAAACTTCGTGGTATAGCTCAGTATACCCTAGATTTAAACCGAAGAATAGTCTGGGCATAACCCAAAATGATAATTTCGAACAGAATTTTAATTCTTCAATTTTGGCAGCACTACCTATCAAAGATTTTTATGTCAGTTGAAGGAGTTAGTTGTTTATTTTTTTGACAGATAAATGACAACCAAAACAACTCAGTATACTGATGCAAGTGTGTCTTCAAATTTTTATATTGCAATATGGCAATATTGCAATATCCCGATCTCAATTGCTATACCACAAGTCTGTCTCCGGTATAAGTCTATGGCTTCTACACACCAACTGAGGAAAAGTCACAGGAGCACTAAATCGGGACACGAACAATGTCGAAATTTTCCGCTTAAATTGATTCGACTTTCGTAATTTTGACGAGACATAGTATTCTAGGGTTAAAAGATATTTGTTAATTAAAAAAATTCCCGGTATAAACCAATAATAAAAAAGGAGTTCACTACCACTGGCAGCGATAGTAGGATTCGTGCACATAGCCTATATGAAGGCAAATACATACATATATTCTTCCGATTATTTACCCTTGTACTACTTATACTAGAACTAGAACAATTTTAAAAACAGTCTCACTTCAAAATGCAATTACATATGTCCAAGTAATTTCACCTGTTAGTTTGATTGAATAACATACTTTTTATTAGGTTGCAACCGGATAACAATGACTTGTAAGGCTGCGAAAAAAATAAAAATAATACAAGCCATTTTTTCTTCGCCATTAATTATTTACATGGAAAACATCAAAGTATTTACACTACCTCCCAGTATTGATCCAGATGGGGATAAAATAGTTCTTTTTGGTTTTTCAGTTGTTTATCTCTGGATGTTCCTGGCTGATTGATAGTCGTCCTGCAAGGGATTTAGGAAACTTATTGCAAAAATGGGTGTAGCAGCTGCACTCTTCGACATGTTTTCCACTTTCCAATTGAATTTTAAGTCCGCAGTTTTTTTTATCATTGCCAAATATCTATTGCCTCTGTCCGATCAAATGCAGCTCGTAAAAGATGTCCTGCAGTGCCATTAAATTGCCCAATCTAGCAAATTACCTGCGAAACGGGAATGTATATAACGAGAAAAAAGTATTTTTATTGTCGGTCTAGTGTCATCGTGCTGTCATGTCATTTGGTGTTGTGATATTCCTTTTCTTGTTTTTTTATTATAATTATAATTGTATAGTTCTTTGTTTAAGTTGCTAAGATTAAATAATTAATTTAATGATTAGTGGGGAAAGTTTTATTGTGGTGCTTCATCTGTTATGTTGCTCTAAATTAAGTGGGTAACCCCGTTTATTGCTTGCTTTGCGTTGGCATTTATACATTTATTTATTTTTTAAGAAGAGGCTTGTTTGCGTTCTTGTACTCCCTTTTTTATTTTTTTTTTATTTTTACCTTATGGTATGAAATGATTTGAGCCCAAAAAGTGGTTCTCAAACTGCAAAGCTCGTATTATCAGTGGAGAATTTTTCGTTTTGCTGTTTAATCAGGGGCGTTTTTAAAATGTTGACAATTGTTTTGAGATTATTTTCTTTCTATCATGGCGAGTCATCAGCTTTGGAAGATGTGTTCTTCGGAAATCGTCCATGATGGGATTTCCTGCGATGGAGTGTGTGGAGTCATTTTTCACCTTACCTGCTTTAATACTAAAGTCAGATGCAAATCTTCGGCCCATAGGCGGTCTACTTAGCTTAGTAGCTTAGCGAGTGCTCTGGCATCAAACTCTGCCATGTGCTAAGACTGGTGAAAAACATATATGTATATCTGACGTTGTTTTAGTTGGTCATGAGAAGTCATGGATCGTCTTAACTCCTTCTCCGGCAACATCTCGCATTTTCAGATTCTGGATTCTGTTGTGACCAGTTCGGGTTCCTTGATTGATCAATTCCAGGAAATATCTTTCTGAGTTGCAAAAGCATTAGATGGTTAGACGACATACATTCGGCCATCCTTAGGCTGGTTGTCCACTGGAAACGTATTCGAACGGCTATACGTTTCGGCTGCATAAGCGACTACCGGGGGCTACAAGCGGCTCTGAGATACGCGGCTACACGCCACAAGGGTCGCCCACTGCAAGCTTTTCATGCTGCTCAGTTTGAAGTGAATGTGATACAATAATTTTGTGATTTGTAGTTATAGAAGGCTTTGAAGAAAATTATTTCCTGATTCGAACGGCTACGCGCGACCGATCCAAAATAATTTGGATTCGCGCGGCACGCTCGAATACGCCTACAGCTGCCCACTCAAAGTTGCTTGCAGTGGACGATGTTTGTATGAAAATCTTAATGTTGGATCTGTCGCCGCGTGTAGTCGCTCATGTAGCCGAAGCACGCTTCCAGTTAATGACCAGCCTTAGTCCTGTCGCCACTTCATCTTCCTGCACTTTTAACTCCTAGGCCTATATCGGACGATATCAAAAGCAACATCAACCGTGTTCGGGCTGATATTGAATCGCTGTCATCTGCAGTTGTACAAAATCACAATGCTCTGAGCTCTCTATCCTTAAGATTGGAGAGCGTATTTGATACGAAAAACGCCTAATCATCGGCGGAAGCATCTGATGGCACCCTGCAGGCTAGTAGTATTAAGGCGCGTTGTAAGAGTCGCAGGAATAATCGAAAGCGCCAAGCCACCATTGGTGACGATGTCACTTTGAGTCCGTTGCCCGAGTTCTAGAGACAGAGTCGATCTCTAGGCCGGTCTCGTTATCAACCTCTCTGCCTCTTATAGTGCTCAATCCCCGTTAACTGAAGTTACTGCTCCCTTAGAACAGTGCACCCCTCTGGTTACGATACCGAGACCTTTAAATATCTTCATTCCCCGATTTTCTCCTGAAACTATGACGGAAACTGTCTGTGAATATTTAACGAACAAATTTAAAGACCGCGGAACTGTTTTTGCAGAATACAAGTGCTTTTACTCCGGCCACTTCACAGATGTAAAAAACTCGAGACGCTCTCCATCTACTACCAGAACGTAAAGAGGACCAGGTCAAAAACTAAAGACATCCATCAGGCAGCGCCGGCTAGCGGGTTCGATGTCCATGTATTCCCTGACACCTGGCTTCATGAAGGCATTCTTAATGCTGAACTCTTTGATTCCTCCTACGAAGTGTTTCGGAGGGATCGTTACACTGGCTCGTACTTCTTACTTGTAGTAACCATTTAATTTGTAACCCAATCTTCCGAATTTCTCTATCCACCTTGACATTAAGTTACTCCCTCTCAAAGTTTCTTTCTCCAAAACAAAATTCTAATGTTTTAGAGAGGCAGTTGGATCTTATATTCTTTACTGACTCAGCCAACATGACTGTTGAACCTAGTCCAATAGTCATGACGACTGTTGACAATTACCAGCCTCCTCTCTTGCTTAACTATTGGTTCAATTCAGAGAATACTCCTTGTCCGGAGGTTGTGTTTCAGCGCAAAACAACAACCTTAATACAACTGTTTGTATATACCCTGAAACATATATCCAAATCAAAAAAAAAATTCAAGTCCACCAAAAAAGAACACTTTTTGAATGAAGTCAATTTTATTCTAAAAGAAAACAAAAAACGAAAGTATACAAACAAATGAATATTAAAAACAAAAAAAAAATTGTTTATGATTACACAACACTTAAACAAACAAACAAAAATTAAAATTAACTTGCGAGTATGATGAACGAAGATGGAATAAACTGACTTCTTACAAAATAGTTTTCTACATTTTCTACACTATTCACACAATTATCTACATAAAAGCTAGTCAGAAGTATTTCAACCGTAGTAACATCATTTTCTGAACCTTTTTCTAATATATGGTTCAAATGATACTGTATAACGGAGCCTAATAGAAATGGACTACATGTTACACCGAATTATTGAAGAAGTCCCCGATGATGAATTGGATCTGACCGCACATTATCTACCACACCGCCATATAATAAAAGAAAACAGTACGACAAAACTGCGTCCTGTCTTTGATGCATCACCCAGGGAGAAAAATTGTCCTAGTATTAATATGTGTTTAGAGAAAGGTGAGAATCTTATAGAATTAATACCAGCAATTTTGATGCGCTTTCGATTGAAACGGATTGGTGTTATTGCGGACATAAAGAAGGCGTTCCTTCAAATTGGTATCTTTCATCGAGACAGGGATTTTTTGAGATTTCTTTGGTATGATAATAGAGGACAATTGAAGGCATATAGACACAAACGTGTAGTGTTCGGTGTAACATGTAGTCCATTTCTATTAGGCTCCGTTATACAGTATCATTTGAACCATATATTAGAAAAAGGTTCAGAAAATGATGTTACTACGGTTGAAATACTTCTGACTAGCTTTTATGTAGATAATTGTGTGAATAGTGTAGAAAATGTAGAAAACTATTTTGTAAGAAGTCAGTTTATTCCATCTTCGTTCATCATACTCGCAAGTTAATTTTAATTTTTGTTTGTTTGTTTAAGTGTTGTGTAATCATAAACAATTTTTTTTTTGTTTTTAATATTCATTTGTTTGTATACTTTCGTTTTTTAAGTAAAAGAACAATCAGGGCCGGACTAGACTAATTGCCGCCCCCACGCCAATCGCAAGTTTCCGCTTCCTTAAGGCTAGCGTTTTTGGAAACTTAAATTTTTCACTTATATATATATATATATATATATATATATATATATATATATATAGGGTAAATATAATGATAATAATATTATAGCATATTGGGGCCTATTCTGTCTGTACAATTTTATCATTTTATGTTATTTTATGCCATAAAATAAAAGAATTATCTAAAATCCTATTCTGTGCGACAAATTTTCTTTTCTTTTATGCATCATAACATAAAATATTTCCTGTTATGCTTCATAACATAAAAGAATCTCAGCAGCACATTTTAAGGGTATTTTGACATATTTTATAAAAATAACAGGCGTGAATTGACACTTGTTGTGCAAAGTCGTGTTTATTGAGTTTGTAGTTTAATTAAAAATTAATACGCCCAGGGCACGCTTTGATTTTGTTTATTTACATTTACAACCGATCAGCTGTTCATTTTCAACCGAATTGTTCAAAGCGTAATAGAACTCAGAGCGGATAATACTAAATCTTTTATGTTATGTGTCCATAAAAGATTCCATAAAATAACTTTATGGAACTATGACAGAATAGGAATTTCGAAAATATTTTATTTTCATTTTATGAAGAAGAAATTTTATCATCATAACATAACATAAAATAATATTTTATGAAAAATTTCAGAATAGGCCCCATTATATGATTATTTAATATAATGATTTTATACAATTCTATATAATTGTAGTGGTGAAAGTTCTTCTCAGTGTTAAAGACAATAAAAAAATATTTACGTGCCAGTGTAGGTGACGAAAGACTTTATTCATTTGCAATATTGTGCATTGAAGCTGAGCTTAATCGATCTCTAGATGTCGAATTGTTAATTGACGATTTTGCTCAGAAAAAAGCTCAAAAAGTACTAATTTAAAAACCGTAGAATAGTATATATTAAAAAAAATAAATAAAAAAAAATTTCATTCCAAAATATTAATTTTTTTTTTTTTCACATTATTGCCGCCCCTAGTAATGTGCCGCCCTACGCCATGGCGTTGTTGGCGTAGGCGATAGTCCGGCCCTGAGAACAATCCTATCAGCTGTCCATCGAATCTTTGATCCTACCGGAATCAGTTGTCCCGTAATGTTGCTGCCAAAGCTATTGTTGCAACAGATGTGGTCTTTAAAAGTTGGGTGGGACCAAGAGGTGGATTACATAATTAAGAAGCAGTTTTTGAAGTGGCGACGAGAATTGATATATTTACAACCAATGATATTTCCCAGATGGTTCCTTGGTACGAGTGGATTCGCTAAGTATTCGCTACATATATTTTGCGACGCTAGTAAATTGGCCTATGCAGCGGCAATATTTTTAAGAGTTGAGACAATGTTGGTAGTTAACGTGCAGCTGGTACAGGCGAGATCAAGGATATCACCCCTGAATAGAAAAGGGAAAATAATGACGATTCCACGTTTGGGGCTGTTGGCCGCTAATATTGGAGTTAGACTGTATGATAGCATCATTAGAGAATTGAGTTTGCCGATGGATGAAGTTGTATTTTGGACTGATTCGACAGCAGTATTGGCTTGGAATGACCGACAGGAGCAGTGGGACATTTTTGTAAGAAATAGAGCCAACGAAATAAGAACATTGTCTGCAGGAAATCGATGGCGCTACGTGCCGGGTACGCATAATCCTGCCGATCTTCCTTCCAGAGGCTGTAATGCGAGAAGATTGACTGAATCTAAATGGTGGGAGGGACCTTCTTGGCTGAAAGAAACAGGAGAATGCTGGCCTGCTCCAGCTATAACGTTTGATGAAGATGAAATAAATAGAGAAATGAAGAAGACTGTAATATCGACAATGATGGCATGCGTCGATGAGAATATAGATTGGTACCATTGTTATTTTTCGAAATTCACTCGAATTATACGGTTGAAGGCATGGATTATGAGATTCAAGAATAACTCTTTGTCTCCAAGAAACTCAAGACTGTGTGTGGACTTGAGCATTGAAATTTAAAAGGCGGAGAAGAGATTATTCTATTTAATACAAAAAGAATGTTTTTCCGGTATTACAGACAACAAATTAACGAACTTATGTCCATATTTGGATAAGGATGGATTAATTAGGTTAAAGACTAAGGTTTCATATGGTGATTTCATTAAGGATTTCTGCTACCCAATCGTCTTGCCAAATCCAAAGCATCCGGTTGTAGAAAGATTAATTCGAGAAACACACAATAATTCATCTCATGTTGGGTTAAACACTAAGACGATAATATTACGAAAGCGATTTTGGATTCTTGGAGGCCGACGAAGTATAAGGTCAGACCTAAAGAAATGTGTAATTTGTAAAAGACATACGTCCAACAGGTTACAAGTACAAACGCCACCGCTGCCTGCAGATCGAGTCCGTGATGCAAAAGTGTTTGAAGCCGTTGGAGTAGACTTTGCGGGACCTATATATGTAAGATTAAAAGAGAAGAATACGTATGAGAAAGCTTGGATCTTGTTATTTACATGCGCAGTGTATAGAGCTGTTCATCTGGAGTTGGTTTCTTCATTGTCTACGGACAGATTTATACATTGCCTTAGGAAATTTATAAGTAGAAGAGGGCGTCCTAGCGTGATATATACCGATAATGGAACTAATTTCGTTAGGGCAAGTAATGTTCTGGCAAAGATCGATTGGGAAAAGGTAAACCAACACAGTGTGGTGAGTCGAATACGATGGAAGTTCAATCCGCCTACAGCAGCATGGTGGGGCGGTTGGTGGGAGCGCTTAATAGGGCTGATGAAAAAATTATTAAGACGAGTTCTGGGGAAGACATCTTTGGACTTTGAGGAGATGCAAACCATCTTGTGTGAGTGTGAAGCTGTCCTTAACGCGAGACCGCTGACGTACATATCGGAAGAGGCTGAGGACTTAACGCCACTTACACCGGATATGTTTTTGAAGGAAATTGAGGAAGTGGGCGTGCTCGATTTGGATGCTGCAGAGACAGTTAACATAAATCGACGAGTGAAATATCGACGGGAATTACGACGAATACTTAAGCAACGCTTTCAAGGGGAATATTTAGGTCAATTAGCATTTTTTAACAAAAAGATTGCTCCAAGGAAGATAGAAATTGGTGAATTGGTCTAACTGGAGAATGACAACGTAAAAAGGTTAGATTGGCCGTTGGCAAAAGTGGAGGAATTGTTGCCAGGACGAGATGGAGAAGTACGACTGGTGAGATTGAGGACTGCATCTGGAATTCTGTTGCGTCCGCTTCAGAGAGTTTTTCCTTTAGAAATTAGAAGCCAGCAGTGTACAGAGGAAAAGAACATTCCCGCAATGATAAGGAAAAGGATTGCAGAAGCTAGTCCAATAGACGTGTCTGCTGAAAGTCCTGGAGTAGCGGATGTGACAGATGAAGAAATTTATACACGTAGTGTTCGTAGAATTAGGGCCCCACCTAGACTTAATTTGTAATTATTTTGGTTTAGATGAATTAATTCTGTAGTAACTTCATTAATTCAGGTGGGAGAATGTTAAGAAATAGCTATGTGTAAACAGTTATTTATAAAAAGAAAACTACTCGGTGCAAATTACTATTTCAACGATTACTGAGATATGATTTGTAAAAACAAACTTATAGAAATCTCTTTTTTTTTTTTGATAAATTACACAAAGAGTCGTCTTGCATTGATCGAATTGAGCATACGAAGAAAAAATAAAAATAAAAAACAAAAAGGTTTTCTTGTTTGAATAATTATTTATAACTAACGAATAATTTTCAGAAAGGAAAACATTTTGGGTTTACGATAAAACCGTGGATTAAGGGATAATTTTCCACAACTGGTATCAGAACTGGTGACAAAGTAATCCTGAGAGAAGCTAGCTAGAAGCTAAAGTACTTGTCACACTTGACCAAAAATAAGCAAATTTTAGCGGTAACTACTGGAAATCCCGGAATGAACCGCAAATTCCTGAAACTGTATCACGCCTAGAAAACAATTCCCCATCAAAAAGTGCTGATTCAAGGTTTGAAAAATTCGTGATATTTGGAAAGGGTAACGAAATTTTTGTACGATTTTTAAAGGTTGTCGGATTTTGACAAGTGATGTCAATTACCAAATAACTCGGCAAGGAAACTTAAATAAAATACACAAGAAAATATTAATATCAATTTAAAAACATTGAAGATTTTTACTAACCTCAGCTCACCTCACACGAACTGTCAGCAACAATCAACTGATTGCAAACGAAAAACTTTCAAAATATTGGAACTATCGGCGCCATTTAAAAATATTTTTATTGGCATGATCGCCATTTTTATCCTGGAAACAGAAATTGCCATCCCCACCCCCACCCACAAGTGTATTCAGGGGGCTATATAAACCGAAGCAAGGAGCTATTCCAATACCGAGTAGAGGTAATGTTGGTTGGATTTACAACCTCATTTAGATATAGTTAGGGCTTAGATTGCTGGCGTGTATTTACCGCCGGCTTTACAGGGGCTGGGGGCGGGAATTCCCTTGATATTTCGTGTAAATTTGTACACAATCAATAAAAAAGTTGATACGGCGGTGCCGTATTCACGAATTTATTATGTTGGTACCATTAAGCCTCCCTTGATCACCAACTGCTTGTAAACAGGAAGAAGATTTCTTGGCAATTCATTGCTTAAGTAATTGTAATTGTAGTTATTAAATATTTTCCAGCATTCGCTAACCGATTTTTTTTATTGATACAACTAACAAGTTGGAATTTGCCAACTAAAATATTTGGACTCGGTAATAAAATATTTATATTGCGGCTCCAGCTAAGGACAACAGATTTTTAATTTTAAGATTTTAATTTGAATAAAAGAAAACAATTAAAAACTAAAGTAAAAATAGATTTAAATAACTATAAATAAGCTAGCATTGTGACGAATAGGAGAAAACAAACTTGTTTCTAAACCAACCAAGCTCTTTCATGTAGAGGAACCAATCCATCCTATCCCTTTTCAGGGGCGGATAGGCAACATCTTAGCGGCCCGGGAAATAATATTTGCCGGCCCTTTTTTTAATTTCCGGATATGGCTAAAATATACATTTGCGGTGTGTTACGAGGTTTTTCATTCAGAATTTGTAAATTTTTTAAATAATCATTAAAGCGCCAGAAACACACGCCTCCCACTAGCAATACGCAACCGTGGCTGATTAAATGAACATAAGTGATTTGATAGGAGGAGCTAAATGAAGCTTTTAAGCATTTTTAAAGCTTTGCACTCCAGCATGCGCCAAATGTCACGGAATTTGATGACATCTATACCACAAAATAAACAAAACATAAAAGTTTGAGAGTTATTTATGGGCAGTCGGAAGAACCAATGTACGAGGTGTGGCTATTAAATAACGAGACTGACGCTGCTACAGAAGAAGTGCGCATGCGCCAAACGCCAGCAACCAACAGCTGTTATCGTGAAGCCTTCTCTTTCGAATGTAGTGCCTCTCGCTTCTGTAAACAAATCAGTACAGCCGTAGCCTTCGTTCGCATTAGAGTTGTTTTTTTGTTTCGCCGGAAAAATCTTAAGTGTAACAGTAAAGCAACGCATTGTCGCAAGACATTCCGCATTGTCTGTTAAGAGGTTTCTAGCCAAATTCAGCATCCCAGTGTTAGACCATCCGCCTTATTCGCCGGATCTTGCGCCGTGCGACTTCTATCTGTTTCCTAAGATGAAATCTGCATTAAAAGGAACAAGATTTGAGTCTGTTGAAGCTGTGAAAGAGAAAGCGGCACGCGTCCTGAAGGAGCTGACCGAAAAAGACTTCCAGCACTGTTTCGAACAATGGAAGCTTCGCATGGAGCGTTGTAGGGATAGAGGAGGGGTGTATATTGAAGGTGATAACAAGTAAAAATGTATGAAATAAAAATAAAATGTTTTACAGCGTCAGTCTCGTTATTTAATAGCCACACCTCGTATAATAATACAAATAATAATGTAAAATACAGAAAAATTTCGAGTTATTCATTTCTACGTGATTCTACGGATGCACTGTCAAAATTTCAGCCCTTCAGCTTCAGAGGTTTGGGTTAACCCCATTTCACCCCCTTAGGGGATGAATTTCGAGTAATGGCCTCTTAGTGAATGTCCACGTCATTATAGAGACGCACTGTCAAAATTGCAGCCGTTTAGCTCCAGCGGTTTGGGTTAACCCCATTTAACCCCCTTAAGGGAAGAATTTCAAAAAATCGCTGCTAAGTGGATGTCCACGCCATTATAGGGATGCACTTTCAAAATTTCAGCCCTATAGTTCCTGCGGTTTTGGGTTGACCCCTTTTCACCGACTTAGGGGATGAATTTCGAAAAGTCGCTTCTTAGTGGATGTTCACGTCATTAAAGGGATGCACTGTCAAAATTTCAGCCCTATAGATCCAGCGGTTTGGGGTAACCCCATTTCAACCCCTTAGGGGATGAATTTCGCAAAATCGCGGTGTATGTCCACGCCATTATAGGGATGCACTGTCAAAATTTCAGCCCTATAGCTTTAGCGGTTTGGAAAAACCCCATTTCACCCCCTTAGGGTATGAATTTCGAAAAATCGTATTTTAGTGGATGTCCACATCATTATAGGGATGCACTGCCAAAATTTCAGCCCTATAGCTCCAGCGGTTTAGATAAACCGCATTTCCCCCCTTAGGGGAAGAATTTCGAAAAATCGCTTTAATAGTGAATTTCCACGCCATTATAGGGATGCACTGTCAAAATTTCAGCCCTATAGCTCCAGCGGTTTGGGTAAACCCCATTTCACCCCTTTAGGGGATGAATTTCGCAAAATCGCGGTGGATGTCCACGTCATTATAGGGATGCACTGTCAAAATTTCAGCGCTATAGCTTTAGCGGTTTGGAAAAACCCCAATTCACCCCCTTAGGGGATGAATTTCGAAAAATCGCTTCTTAGTGGATGTCCACGTCATTATAGGGATGCACTGTCAAAATTTCAGCCCTATAGCTCCAGTGGTTTGGGTAAACCCCATTTCACCCCTTTAGGGGATGAATTTCGTAAATTCGCTTCTTAGTGGATGTCCACGACATTATAGGGATGCACTGTCAAAATTTCAGCCCTATAGCTCCAGCGGTTTGGGTAAACCCCATTTCACCCCTTTAGGGGATGAATTTCGTAAAATCGCTTCTTAGTGGATGTCCACTTCATTATAGGGATGCACTGTCAAAATTTCAGCCTTATAGCTCCAGCGGTTTTGAGTTGACCCTATTTCACCCCCTTAGGGGATGAATTTCGAAAAATCGCTACGGATGCACTGTCAAAATTTCAGGCCTTTAGCTCTAGCGGTTTAGGTTGTGCGTTGTCTGTCAGTCAGTTACTTTGTATACAATAGAAAACTAGTTGGGATGTGGGTTCGACCCGTTCGGTCCACACGATCAACTTCCCAGTATGATGGATGTTGAATATTATGATTGGATATTTTAATAATAAATGAACAATAGGCAATATAGAATATATGTATGTATAATACCGAGAATTTGTCACAATTGTTTATCAATATTTTCGCTAAAATGTCAAACTAAATGTGCGCACTTACAAGATTAGAATGACGAAAATGTATATAAAATTGATGTGTTAATGTTTTTCGGCACCTCAATGAAGTCGATATAGTTTTTAGTTCGCGCGGTATAGTGCAGGTACAAAAATCACTTAAGTCATTTAAACCAAAAACCCGCTGGATGGAATATTATAAAAATCTTTTCAGATTATATTGTTGCTAATACGCTTCGAACGGCACCTGAAGTAAGTCAATATCTTTCGTGGTTCGGGCGATATCGTGCAGGTGCAAAAATCACTTACGCCGCTTAAACAAAAAAACGGCTCGACCGAATTTCATGAAAATCTTTTCAGATCATATTTTGGTTAATACTCTTCGAACGGCATGTCAACTAAGGCGATATCTTTTATAGTTCGCGGGATATCGTGCAGGTACAAAAATCACTTAAGTCATTTAAACCAAAAAACCGCTGCACAGTGGGACCAAATCCAAAAAAGCTGGCCAAAAGTCAAAAAGTGCATTAAATGATCTCAAATTTTACACTCGGGGGTTTTCGGGGTCGCTGATGACGAATCCGGTGTCGAAATTTCGATTTTCAAAATGGCGGACTCAATATGGTTAACATAACCCCTCCAAATAGTCAACAACTTTAGTAAATGATACCAAAACATCTCACTTAGGGGTTTTCGGGGTCGCTGATGACGAATCCGGTGTCGAAATTTCGATTTTCAAAATGGCGGACTCAATATGGTTAACATAACCTCTTAAAAAAATCAAAAAATTTGTTTTAATATAATGTTTAATACTTTTGATTAATTTTTTTATAAGCAAGTTATTTTAATAGGAAGTTATTGTTTATTAGAAAAATAAAATAAGAATTTTTAAGAATGCAATTACAGAAGAAAATCATTGTGAATACAAGTAAAAGTTGTATCTTTATCTTCTGATGTCGAACATTCAGAGCTATAGCCATTAAAAGAAAATACTGTGACTAATTTTGGTGCTCTAAGGCTTATAACTTCTTAATTATTAAATTTACCCAAAAATATCTTGCTAATATAATAATATAATAGATAATTTAAATATAAACAAAAAGTGCCCTTGCAAATTTTCTGTAAGATGTACTGTTACGGAGATATATAATGGAAAAACCATTTGCGCAAAATTGGGGGGGAGTGGGTTAGAATCCCGAAAACTCAAATTTAAGCTCACACTGACCCCCACCAAACATCCCAAAAATAAAACCTTGTCCCGCATTTTTGCAATATTGAAGTACCATTTCCATGGGCTAGTGCTGGACGTATGTGACCCCTTAAAACACGGAGGGGCAATTTTGGGCAGCGGATTTTTTTTGGAGGTGAAGGAATACACCTTTACCAACAACGCCCAGCAAGTTTTCCAGTGGAGCAGAGTGGAGCAATATTACTTTTTGTCCAATATATATCGCATTCTTACAATCCTAATTCATAAAAAGCACGTGTAATAGATGCTTACTGTGTATTATATACTTGCTTAATGGGTATAGTGCAATTTTTTTTATACTCTATATACCTTCCAAAGAAAATTCCACTTTACACGACCACGATTGCTTGGTTACTTAATTTTTTATAGCGTTTTGAAAACGTTAACCTTTTTTCACAATATTAACGTTTAAAAATAAGCAAAAAGAGTAAAGTAGCAACTACAATTTCTCAGTCCGTAGAAAAAAATCTAACCTTCCGTGACTGATTGCTCACTATTGGAAGTGTCCTCGAATCATCCCCCCAAAAAAAACCGCAATCTATAAACTTTTTTTTAGACTTTTGGCCAGCTTTTTTGGATTTGGTCCCACTGTGCGCTGGACGGAATATTATAAAAATCTTTTCAGATTATATTGTTGCTAATACGCTTGGAACGGCACCTCAAGTAAGTCAATATCTTTCGTGGTTCGGGCGATATCGTGAAGGTACAAAAATCACTTACGTCGCTTAAACAAAAAAACGGCTGGACCGAATTTCATGAAAATCTTTTCAGATCATATTTCGGTTGATACGCTTCGAACGACACCTCAACGAAGTCGATATCAGTTTTGGTTCGCGCGATATCGTGCAGGAAAAAATGACCACATCCGTACGCACATACACACACACACACACACACATACTTCCTCTCAATTTTTTGTTTAAAATGCTCCGGGGACCTTGAAAGATGAAAATACGTTGAAATTTTCGATTTCGATTTTCGGACCGATTACAATAACTTCCTATACTGGGAAGTTAAAAAGTAAAGAAAAAAAATCCCCTTACAACCTATTGAACCCCATTTCACCCCCTTCAACCCTTTTTTCTCTAAAAAAAAAGTAGCCTATGACCGTCTCCAAGGTCTAAACTATGTCTGTTGCAAATTTCATCAAAATCGGTCCAGCGGCTTAGGCGTGAAAGTGTAACAGACAGACAGACAGACAGAGTTACTTTCGCATTTATAATATTAGTAAGGATAAAAAATATGAAATATAAATAATATTAGTAATTATAAAAAATGTATTTCCCGAAAATTTTTAAGATAAGTTTCACAATTTTTTTTTTATTAACTTCCCAGTATAGGAAGTTATTGTAATCGGTCCGAAAATCGAAATCGAAAATTTCAACGTATTTTCATCTTTCAAGGTCCCAGGAGCATTTTAAGCAAAAAATTGGGAGGAAGTATGTGTGTGTGTGTGTATGTGCGTACGGATGTGGTCATTTTTTCCTGCACGATATCGCGCGAACCAAAACTGATATCGACTTCGTTGAGGTGTTGTTCGAAGCGTATTAACCGAAATATGATCTGAAAAGAATTTCATGAAATTCGGTCCATCCGTTTTTTTGTTTGAGCGACGTAAGTGATTTTTGTACCTGCACGATATCGCCCGAACCACAAAAGATATTGACTTACTTGAGGTGCGGTTCGAAGCGTATTAGCGACAATATTATCTGAAAAGATTTTTATAATATTCGGTCCAGCGGTTTTTTGGTTTAAATAACTTAAGTGATTCTTGTACCTGCACGATATCGCGCGAACTATAAAAGATATCGACTTAGTTGACGTGCCGTTCAAAGAGTATTAACCAAAATATGATCTGAAAAGATTTTCATAAAATTCGGTCGAGCCGTTTTTTTTTGTTTAAGCGGCGTAAGTGATTTTTGTACCTGCACGATATCGCCCGAACCACAAAAGATATTGACTTACTTAAGGTGCCGTTCGAAGCGTATTAGCGACAATATAATCTGAAAATATTTTTATAATATTCGGTCCAGCGGGTTTTTGGTTTAAATGACTTAAGTGATTTTTGTACCTGCACGATACCGCGCGAACTAAAAACTATATCGACTTCATTGAGGTGCCGAAAAACATTAATACATCAATTTTATATACATTTTAGTCACCTAATCTTGTAAGTGCGCACATTTAGTTTGACATTTTAGCGAAAATATTGATAAACAATTGTGACAAATTCTCGGTATTATGCATATATTCTATATTGCCTATTGTTCATTTATTATTAAAATATCCATTCATAATATTCAACATCCTTCTTACTGGGAAGTTGATCGTGTGGACCGAAAGGGTCGAACCCCCATCCCTATTTTTTTTTTATGTAAAAGTTTTTATAAGCCCAGTTCAAAAGTTCAACTGTTGGTGAGCGTTGGCTGTGCCCTGGCCCTGCATTGACAATGATCACTCTAACACGCTTTGTTACAAGCGCAGGTTCAGCTCAGGTACTTTCAAAATTTGTGCACTGGCCCAAGTTAAATTTTCAACAGTTGGATTGTTACGCTGGGCCGTTTGCAACTGCTGGCATTCTACCGAAATTTCTTATTGAGAGAGTATGAACTCAACACGGTTATTTTTTTATATGAAAAAGCCAAACTTAGGAGTAACCTTTATACTACCAGAGCGCGTTCAAATACCTTACTATGGTTAACCATGGTTAACTATGGTAAACTTTTGTCGTTCAAAAACTCCGTGGTTAACTACAACATAATCACGAACTTAACTTTTTGGCGTTCAAAAACTCGCGCGGTTAACCAGGGTGTAGTTAAATTTTAACCATGCTCGGGAGCATTGTTAGCGATAATTAAGAAGAAGAAGAATAAAAACAAATTTTTGACATTTGTTTTAATGTTAATAATGAACAAATCAAAGTGGGATTTGTGAGATTATTTTAAATAAATAATTATTGGAAATAAGTGAGGCAAATAGCGGACACTATTTTATGGAAAAAAAATTTAAATTTTCTTTACCACGTAGTTAACCACGGTGCGTTCAAAAACCTCCATGGTTAAACATAAACTTTCGTGGTTAAGTGAAGTGATGTAGCATAACCACAGCTTACCTCGTGGTTTACTATAGTAAGGTTTTTGAACGCGCTCCAGTCCGTCATGGCGTTCAGTTCATCGTGCAATGTCTAGTAGTAAGCTTGGTTTGAAGAATAGAGAAGAATAGGAAAGGCACTGCGTCAGCACCATACTTGGCTATCAAAACTCGATAGAGACTGGCCACTGACGACGTCACGGTATCCCAGAGCTTCTCAGGTAGCCCTGTCCGAATTTTATGTGGACGACGTTCTCACTGGAGCAGATACTGTACAGGAGGCGCAAACGGTGCAAGGAGAATTTATTACTTATTGAAGGGTGGAGAGTACACCTGAGGAAATAGGCAGCGAGCAATCATTTACATACTTCTAGAATCCATACCAGCAGAAGATCGAGAACTGCAACTACCCTTGGACCTAAATGAAAACAATGAGATCAAAGCCTTGAGAATACTGTGGTATCCAGTAAAGAATTACTTCACATTTAGAATTAAGGCCACTGAGTTCGACAAACTAACTACCGCAAAGAGAGGAATATTATCGGAAGTGGCAAAACTACTTCACCCACAATGCAGAAATTGTGGATGTCTGGATGAGATTGGGATGATGCAGTTACCGACGATGACAGGGAAGAGTGGGGAAATTTCAAGAATGAATTACCTCATATCCAGAAAATAACGCTACCACGCTGGATCCATATACAAAAATCGATGCGTTCTTGTCAGCTGCATAGATTTTGCAATGCGTCCCGAGCTTATGCAGCAGCCATTTATGTAACGACGATAGGAGAAGATGGTATTATCAACTCAAACTTAGCCAAAACACGCGTGGCACCCATAAACCCCGTGTCCTTACCACGCTTGGAGCTGTGGCACCGTATTGCTAAGCAGACTGGTTAAACAAACGAAAACTGGCATGAAGCTGGAGCACATTCAGGGACACTGCTGGACCGACTCAAAGATAGTGCTTGCTTGGCTAAAGGGGCTACCGAACAGGTGGAAAAGTTCGTAGCAAATCGTATCGTATATGGGTGATTGTCATGAAATGGGGGTAGTGGCTGGCTGGCCGTTGTTCTCTAGCTACAACGCCTCAAACAAATTTTTTCTGGGGTGAAAATCTCCATCCAGTAATAAAACATTCTCTCCTTCATCGCCTCCCGCGGCAAGCACTCTTGAACAAAATGGCGGCCCTTCGACCACCGAAAATGTCGCCTCCGTAACCTGTCCATTTTCCGCTTTTACGTCACGGCACTACGTTTACGGAAAAACAGTGCATTATTGCCGCGCGCCTAGGGTCTCAAACGATAGCAGCAGTGCTCCGAAACTGATCACCGGTATGTATTACGCGGGCGGATACCTGCTTAGTTAGATGTCAGTGTTTACATTCTGACTGTTGTTTGTTGCAAATTTCAATAAAAACTATAAGAATAGCGCACACGCAACGACAAATTGGTTGTCAAGTGGCACTAAGTAGTGAAAACGAATCGTCACAAGTTTCTTTATGAATGTTTATCCTCGCCGGACGTTTAGACTGTGAACAATTTATAAACAAGAGAGCAACCCTCAAGAAAATTATCGAAGAAAAAAAAACTGTCGCCTCCGTAATGTGTGTTTTCGTTGTGATATGTGTTGCAAATCTCTTTTAACTCGGTTCGGTATATTTGTTTGCATTTGTAGAGCAAGCAAATTTTCGGAAAAATTGTTTGCTCTCATTGATCATGAAAGCGACGGATTTTTCGATGAAATGTCGCTACCGTAATTGTCGCCTCCGAAGCCATATAATTTCGGCTTTTCGATATAAACTTCTCACTGTCTATACCTCGTGTGTATTTATGTGGAAATATACAGAAAGTACTTCAAAATAATGTTGAAAACACATGAGAAAATTTTTTTTCAGCACTTTTTTTTTTGTTCACAAATTTTTGTTCAAATCTCAAAAACTCCCATTTCATGACAATCACCCATATAGTATATACCACTGACATATAATAATGGACTGCTCATCTGAAATTATTCCATACAAATCGATGGCACCCAAAAGTATAGTTGTAGCTCTCATCCATAGACCCCCAACTGACAAGTAAAAACAGACCCGATTTTATATTTTCCCTTTTGCACTAGTGATGTTTATATTTTTTGCTCTTTTCCCCATAGACCCCCGGATTTTGACATACAGAATGTCAGTTGCTAAAACAGGCGTTAAGAACTTAAATCAGATACACATAAAATTTGGAAATTAATGAAAAAAAGGCATTTTAAAAGGCTCGGAAAATTTATCCCGGATTTTAACTATTTGAGAACGACCAGACAAGTAGGTGTGAATCAATTTCACAACCAAGACCGAAATTACTACCTAATTTCTGTAAGAGCTTTACATGATCAACCGAATCAAATATGTACCTTCGAGAAGTCGAGTAAAGTCAATTCAATTCAATTTATTCGACTTATAAAATTCTTTTAGTACATTAATGATTGCTTACTGGTTATACATGACAATATGAATTAATGGACTATATATGGATTGTCCATTTGCATATTAGATACATACATGAAGCTGCCAAGCTTTCTACAATAATAGAGAAACTTACATTAGAATACACACTTGCGACCGGTGTGCTTACATCATAATGACCCTCCTGGGGAAAACTTAAAAATACTTATAAAGGAAAAGAAGAGAAACTTACATACTAAACTCGCCTACGTATTGGTTTGGTGACCATTTTAACAAAGTGTATAAGTGTGAGGATTACATCTACTACAATTAAATGACACAGGGGCGTAGTTAAAATTCCAAGTCAACAGATTAATTTTCTTACGTGTCTGAACCTGCAATAAAACTACATATCTCGCTAATCTAAATCCACTCTAGTTCAAAAGTTCATAAAAAAAAAATTTAAATGTACATAATATTATATTCTTATATATCTAACAGCATTTTAAAAACTAGAACTTAATTCGCTAAGAAAAGAGAATCATCTACACCCCTAAGAAAAGAAATAAAAAAATTCGTAAAAGAATTAAAACTTAATATATTGTAAGGCATTCAGTAGAGGGCAATGGCATGAGAACTCTTGAAGTCGTGTAAAACAACTCTTATTCCTATAATAGTCTATTCAAAACGCGGCCATTTTTCGCCAATTTAGGGGAAGCTTCAACCCTTCAGGAGCACCCCTTACCATTAAGTTCGCCTTAATTTTGTATAAATCAACCACCTTCGCAAATAAATATTAAAAAAAGTGCATTTCATCGCATTAGTTTTCATTATTTTTGAAATAATCGCGAAAACCCCCTAAAAAGGGGTGTTTTTTGAATTTTTAGGGGTGACGCCCTAATTTTAGGACCGCGGGATCTCGATTTTCGTGATCAGCGACCCCAAAAACCTTTAGGGTTCGATTTTCTTAACGGTGTTATTTTGGAACACCATAACGCGCGTTTTGAATGGACTAAATGGACTGGATGGTAAAAGCCGCAGCATAATAGTTGTAAGACATTATTCATAGAAAATTGCCCAAGCTTTCTAATTTTGCTTTCTAATGGAGCTGTAACAGAAGACGAGGCTGTTATTACGGAAGCTTTCTAATTTTGCAAAAAAAAAGTATTGGTTAATTACGTGTTTTTTGGAGAAAAAGGTGATTGAAGTTTAGTAAAAAAATACAAAATTTTGGATTTGATGACTCATAACTCTGGACGTTGGTGGGTTGATCACTTGACTTTTACAGTTTTAGATTGGTGGGAGTATTCAGCGTAGATTGCTGCCTTATTCAGCAAAATATCTAATAGGGTTACAAAAATACAGGGTAATATGTAAACCTCTAACAAAAAAATTTCAAAACGCCCTAGCGGCTAAACCGTTACGATTTCTCCTCCCCCACCCAACGATTTTTTGTTCGTCTATCCAAGACCTGTCCACAGCCCAACTCGTCAAGTAACTGATACACCCTGTATACTAATATGTACAGATATTTAAAGGTACCTATAATTTTGCATAAGTGTTTTCTGTTAAAAAAATTAGTTTTTGTTTTTCATTTATTTACAGTTTTTGGAGTAAACATTTTGGTTATATATTTCTTAAATCTACCCATCAGTAATTATAAATTTAACAATAAATGTTATATACTTTATATAAAACAGAAGTTATACGAATTTTTCTGTATTCATTTCAGAGATACCTATACTTTTGCGGCTTACTGTATATGCTGCCTATTATTAAAGTTTTCAAAGTATTGTTAGTGGATTTATAGTTGATGGAAGCAAAAACCCCTGGTGTACCTAGGTCAATGTGCAGTTTGAGGGCCGAAATATTATCCCTTATATGGATCGCCACCCCAACTCCCTCGTCGTTTCTAAGCATGTGATATTTCTTGAATTTAGGTTTTAATTTATGTGTTAATCTGGTTTAGGATATTAGTACCAAGTCCGGGTAATTATTATTCGCCAATAAATTATCAAGCTCCTGTCTACTTTGAATTGATCTGAAGGAGCGGACGTTAAGTTCCAGTAAGGTTATGTTTTTTTTATTCGTTTTTATTTAATAGAGATATTACGCAGCTCATAACTTCCTTAACGTACGTGGACATAATTTTTTCAATTTTAGTAAGTATGGCGTTTAATTCAGTTTAATTATTTTTACAAGAAAGTCTGTCAGTGTTTTGACCACCTAGTGATATTTGGTCGCCTTTAACCGCGTGTCCAAACGCCCGCGTCCTATGTCCAAACGCTTGGCTTTTAAAGCATTGTATAGGAGTGGTGCCTAATAATCTTTCAATCTTTATTTTCTGATAAGCTAGGTATTTAAGTTTGAGAAGATCCCTAACGTCTTCATTGGGAGCTACCTGGAGTAGAAAAATGCCCAATTCCATTTTCTTTTTTCTTGAGTTAAATGTCTCGAAATTTTAAATTTTTACGAACTTAGTGTTCGGGACTATTAACCTGAGTTCAGTTAAAACATCGTTGGGGTCAAAGGATTGAAAGATGCCCTTTATCAGGAGACTGGTGGGGTTTTCTTCGTTCCCCGAGTATGTGAACCCGCATACCTGCTGTTCTCGCAGTTTTTCCATAAGCTTAATTTTGTCTTCTCTCTTTTTAATAAATATTTTGGTCATATTCTTAGCCCCCTTGGCTAAGTAGAAATCCACTTTTTCCTGTTTTAGGAAATTCAGACAGACTTTGGTGTTCAAGTCTTTCACAAGGATTGGCGGTTGAAACCTCCTGTTTGGATTTTGGAAAACACCATTGTTATTTTTGTTAGTTCCCGAGTCATTTCTCCCATGCCCCCTATTAGGGTTAGGATCCCTACTTAAGTCCCCTTCAAAATTATTAGCCCTTAATAAATTAAAACTATTCTGGTAGTTACAATCCAATGAGTTAGTTTTATTATTTATTTCTTTACTTATAACATTAGGGTTAGATTTAATGGTACCTGGTGAGTTTTTGCGGTGTTTTGTTACTAAGGTCCAGCTCTCATTAGTAGCTAGTTCGATTAGCTGGATGTCTTCGTCACCATCAGATGATATGGATGTTCTTGTCCTCTTGGTATTAAGTTCTGCATTCTCCCTATTGCGGATGTAATCGGATGTAACTTTCAAAACGGGTGCTGATGTGGTATTACAGCTAACTAATTCTTGCGGTTTGGGTACCGTATGGGGGTTGGTTACCGTTAAGGATCCAGCCACGTGTGGATCTAAATTTTCTGGAATAATAAAACTATTAGTGTTTTTGGAAAAATCCGCTTGTCTTTTGAAGAGTTTGGTGCGCCAATTTGACTCCATTTTAACGTCTCCGGGAGTCTTTCCATGGTCGACACCCGGGACTTGATGTGAAGCTTGTGCTTCGTTCACCTTGGAGGTTATATATCCCGCGAAGATTTATGGCAAAAATCCACTAGTCTCAGTTTCTATGTGTTTATTACAGTTGAGGACCTTAACTGGTTTTATATATTTACTTTTCAAGATTATGAAAACTAAAAACACTCTTATTAAAAAAAAATTATTATTTTTTTATGTTTTTTAGCACACTTGATTGATACGACCACTCGTCATGAAGAATCCCAATTCGGAAAATGATACGAGAAGTGTCCTCGAGTAAAGTCAAGAAAGTTACTTTGCGGTTGTCCAAGGTATCATAGATATCAGAAGAGACTTTTAGTAGTGCAGTTTCACAACTATGTCCAGATCTAACGCCAGATTGCCGTTCAGAAAGAAGACAGTTTTCTTCAATATGCGAAATAGGTTCCTTAAAAATTACTTTTTCAAATACTTTCGACAAAAATCATAGAAGACTAATTCGACGGAAATCAGAGGGTTGCAAATGGGAAATTGTTCTCGGAATAGGTACCACCATCTTTCCATTGTGTTGGAAATTGGGAACACGAAAGACAGTAGTTAAAGATATGCGTGATCACATTTGATGCGATGATTTTTAAAAACTTAGGTGGAAAATCATCAGTATAGTGTAGAAAGAAGTTCATCCTCGCCAATGCAACGAAATAGAAAGCCATCAGAAGTATAATTTAAGTCGAAAGAAGGTAAATTAAAGACTGCATCGGAGGTGGAAGAAAAGTATTCAGGACATCAGGATCTAACTCTGCCTTTCGGTAATTTTGACCAAAAGCTCCAAGATTACGGAGATTACTCCATAGCCTCTTGGGAGGCAAACTTGCAGATTCAGCATCTTTCAGCAGATTACTAAAATAGGATCGTTTAGCTGAACGAATTAACTATACTGTCCCATTGCGTGCTCGTTTGTATAACTTGCGCACATCCTCATTCCGCGTTTTTTATACCGATGATACAGGAAGTATCTTTCAGCTATTGGAATATGCACTTCACGCGTGAGCCAAGGACACCGTCGTGGATAAACCCTTATGAACCCTTATAAACATTTTATATAAGGGTCTAATAGAGTAATAAAACGCTTGAGTAGACAGGATCCCAAGATAACTCTCGACACGCAATCTAAAGTTGCTGCAAATTGATGCATTTGAAGTCACGGAATGATATCGTCTGGAACTGAGAAACAAGCCGAAGGTGCATTTTGTAGAACAAAAAAAGAAAGTCATGATCAAAATTACTAGGTGGGCTAATTTGGTTATGAAACAAGATTTTCTGAATGTCATCGACAAGAAGATAATCCAACTGTGATGGAACCATTGCATTGAAGTACGTAGGTAAGGTATTGACGATTCCCAAATTAAGCAGTTAGCAAGATAATTAAAGTTGCTTAGAGAGGTACTTGGTTTTAAAGCATCAATATTAAAATCACCACAGGTAATGACATGGCGGTACTTTCTGGGCAGTGAAGGATTTATCAACAAGCAAAACAAGCAATTGCTTGAGGCCCCTACCCTCAGGGGGCCCCACGCCTCTTATATTTTGTTTGGTTCGTCTTTAGATAAAAGGGAGAGGAGAGAGAGAACTCGGAACTCGACCCACAAAGATGTTGAAATATATAGTTTATTTAAATAAAATTTATATTCCAAATTGAATTGATTTATCATTAAAGAACTTTTCGGTTGTGTGTAGGGGGGGGGAGTGGTAGTCATTGTTGGGGAGCCCCATCACGGGTTGTGCTTGGGGCCCCGCAATATATAAATCTGGTCCTTTCCGAGGAGCGTTGAAAGGGCGATATTGAGCTCATTAACGTTATCAAGGCTAAAAATACTAGATGGACGGTAAATACCAATGACAACTGTCTTTTCTACACCAGTATTTAATTCGACAGCCAAGCATTGGGCATTTTGACAGCACGTGGTAGAGATGATAATTGAAGATCTTATGCTATGATGAACGTAAATTGCAACGCCACCACCTGTACGCCCTACACGATCATTCCTAAATATGTTATAGCCAGGAATAGTTACAAGCTTAGAGTTGATACTGCCATTGAGCCAGGTTTCACAGACAACAATAACATGGCACAAGTATTGCAAAATAAGTCATGCAACATATCAATCTTGCTTCTAAGGCTTCTTGCATTTTATCTTAATCTTAATATCTTAAAGATCGCTCTTATCTTGTCCAGTGAGAAGACACTAGCCACAAGCATCCACATCGAACAACCAGCAACATTAACGGATAAATAAAATAGAGAAAAAATAGCCTGAAGAATTTAAGCGAAAGAAAAGCGAGAGAATAAGTAATGATAAACTTAATAAAAAAAGCTAACATTATACTAAAAATTAAATAACAATAAAAACCATAAATATTAAAACAAAAATATTTCAAAATAAGAATATGGAATAAAAAACAAAAATATTTAAAAATAAAAATGAGAAATAAACAAAAATCTTTCAAAATATTTGAAACATGCATTAATGTGAGGCTATGAAAACGAAAAAAAATAATAATAAGAATAAGGAATAAAAACGAAAATATTCAACAATAAGAAACAAACAAAAATATTAAAAATGTTTAAGACATGCATTAATGTGAGGCTACATCAAAATAAACGGCAGATCCAGGTTCCACGAAGAAGGCTAAGGCGTTGTGGAGGACCCAACTGCTTCATTAAGGTCACGGGCAGAGATGAACATCCGCAGCTGCTGATTTCTCTGGAGGTGGTCGTACACCAGTCCCGTTCTAGTGAAGACCGATGTCACAAGATTCCCTCTTAAAAGTCTACACTCTGTGTG
Organism: Thereva unica; assembly: GCA_949987705.1. Taxonomy (NCBI): domain Eukaryota; kingdom Metazoa; phylum Arthropoda; class Insecta; order Diptera; family Therevidae; genus Thereva; species Thereva unica. The sequence continues at coordinate 89,070,742 of OX465281.1, forward strand.
GAAGATGTCGCTATTCTTCGACGTCAAGCTCTCATTAATCCTGACCAATCCATCAGACGCCTAAGTAAAGGGCATCATGCTGGCGGGTTTTTCTGAGGAACTCCTGCTGCTCATTAGCGGACGGAGACTTATCTATTAGCAGCGAGCTCGTGTTTGTGGTACTTCCTGAGTCAGAGCCGCGTCAAGCAGCTCATAGCTTTGATCAGAGACTGCAAGTGAAGTAGACCTCGGAGTTCTAGCTTCGTGGGCATTGCTGCTAGCGGAATTACACTCAGTAAGTCCCTTGGCGAAAGATCGAGTTTGCTTCGACATTTTGGCTAGGTTTTAACGGGGAGTTCCACTAAAACAGTTAAAAAAAAATTAAGTCAAGCATGGCTTTATCATGGAATAAACAGAACGCACGCAGGAACGTAGAAAAATCGATATATCGAAAAAAAAAACGAAGGATTGGCGGAAAAAATCAAAACATAAATGACTCGGAGCCTCGAAAAGTCACATCTACACTGTGATCATGTCACTCAGTATTAAATTTTTTGTTATTATTTAATTAATTTTAGAAAATTCCGGCACCGAGCGAGAGAGACGTCCTGGCCAGAAGTTAGGGTCACACAAGCTTATCTATTCAAAATCGTTAGGACATAGAAAATTTTTTTGTTTATTTCTTGAAAAAAAAAAATAATAATAATTTTTTTGAACAATTAGAATTTTTATTCCAAGACCTAGAATTTTAATTCCAAGACCTAGAATTTCTGGTCAGAACCATATTTTGTTAAGCAGAATATTGTTTTGTCAGAATATTCCGGGACTTGAAATATCATTCAATCCTTTGTGTTCGTTCTCTCTGGTGGAGGAAACATAACAGAAAATTGATGTATTAAATCAAAGAAATTCCGCAGTCTGCGAGGCCAGGAATTCCCTTGATATTTCATGCAAACTTGTACACCATCAATAAAAAAGTTGACACCCGTGCCAATCTCACGAATTTATTATTTTGGTAGCATCAAGCCTCAATTGATCACCAACTACTTGTAAACAATTCCTAAGACAAAGGAGCAAGATTTCTTGGAAATTTATTGCTTAAACTAGTTGGAATGTGGGTTTGACCCCTTCGGTTCACACGATTAACTTCCCATATGATGAACGTAGACGGAATAAACTGACTTCTCACAAAATAGTAATAAATTTAGCACTAGTGGAAAATTGACTAGTATCAGAACTGGTGACAAAGTAATCCTGAGAGAAGCTAGTTAAAATATCTATAACAGGGGTTAATCTAAAAGATTTTTCTAGGGAATTTGTTTTTCTCGAACGTTAGCAAACAAACAGTACTGCGTACTTCGTTCGCTGCACTAAAGCGGGTGTTCGACTTGGTATTGAGCGTGCTGAGTGCCGCTGATAAACTGGGAAGAGAATGACTTCATCTGGAAACGTCAAAGATTTCCAGAGATAGCACTTGTCAGACTTGACCAAAAAGAACAAATTTTTCGGTAGCTAATGGAAATCCCGGGATGAACCGCAATTTCCTGAAACTGTATCACGCGTAGAAAATAATTCCCCGTGATAAAGTGCTGACCAAAGGCTTGAAAAATTCGCGGTGTTTGTCGGATTTTTTCAAGTGGTGTTTTGTTGGCAGGCTATCGCTGTGCAGAACCCAAAAAAAGATCAATCGTTTAGAACGGGTCTCATTCCATCGAGTTTATTGGAGTCAATTTTATTCTAAACTATCAAAAATTACCTACTTAAGGTCTTTTTGACACTTAGCCGGTTTTTCCATTTAAACAAAAAGGGCCTGACCGAATGTTATGAAATTTTTTTCAGGGCATCTTTTCGTTAATATTCTTCTCTCGGCACCGCATAGAAGTCTACATAGTTTTTGGTTCGCGCGGTATCGTGCAGGTACAAAATTCACGAACGTCGTTTAAACAAAAAGCGGTTCGACCGAATTTTATGAAAATCTTCAGATTATATTTTGGTTAATATTTTTCGAACGTTACCTCAACTAAGTCGATATCTTTTACCTTTTTTAACGTGCAGGTACAAAAATCACTTATTTTGCTTAAACCAAAAAACGGCGCGACCAAATTTTATATAAATCTTTTCAGATCATATTTCCGTTAATACGCTTCGAACGACACCTCAACGAAGTCGTTCTCTTTTTTGGTTCGCGCAATATCGTGCAGGAAAAAGTGAACACATACATACGTACACACACATACATCCACCCAAATTTTTACTTGAAATGTTCTTGGGACCATGAAAAATGAAAACACGTTGAAAATTTCGATTTCGTTTTTTGGACCGATTACAATAACTTCCCTATACTGGGAAGTTAATAATTGCAATTGCAGTTATTAACTACTAGCATAAAACTTGCGTACCTTGCAACGCCTTTAAATTATGTTTTCTTTCAAAAAAAAAAAAAAAAGTCAGCTGTTATTATCCTTAAAAAGGGTTTATTATATTGCATTTTTTTAATAAATATGGTAAACAAATTGCTGCGTATATCACCTTTGCTCAACAAATCTGCAAGTTTTGAAGCAGAGATTGGCATGTTTATGTCATCAATAGAAGAGACATTTTAGGGTTTGACGAACGTTCGTTTAGTTTGTTCGCCTATTTACGTGGGTGCAAGAAATTATGAAGCAATCACAAATGAATATAAAATAAAGTGAATTTCGAGTCTTTAATTTCTTCGTGTTTATAGGGATGCACTGTCAAAATTTCAGCCCTTCAGCTTCAGAGGTTAGGGTTAATCCCATTTCATCCCCTTAGGGGATGAATTTCGAGTAATCGCCTCTTAGTGGATGTCCACGTCATTATAAGGATGCACTGTCCAAATTTCAGCCGTTTAGCTCCAGCAGTTATGGTTAACCCCATTGAACCCCCTTAGGGGATAAATTTCAAAAAATCGCTCCTAAGTGGATGTCCACGTTATTATAGTGATGCACGGTCAAAATTAAAGCCCTTCAGCTTCAGCGGTGTGATTAACCCCATTTCACCCCCTTAGGGAATGAATTTCGCAAAATCGCTTCTTAGAGGATGTCCACGTCATTAAGGGGATGCACTGTCAAAATTTCAGCCCTATAGCTCCAGCGGTTTGGGTAAACCCCATTTCACCCCCTTAGGGGATGAATTTCGAAAAATCGCTTTATAGTGGATGCCCACGCCATTATAGGGATGCACTGTCAAAATTTCAGCCCTATAGCTTTAGCGGTTTGGAAAAACCCCATTTCACCCCCTTAGGGGATGAACTTCGAAAAATCGCTTTATAGTGGATGTCCACGTCATTATAGGGATGCACTGTCAAAATTTCAGCCCTATAGCTTTAGCGGTTTGGATAAACCGCATTTCAACCCCTTAGGGGATGAATTTCGAAAAGTCGCTTCTTAGTGGATGACCACGCCATTATAGGGATGCACTGTCAAAATTTCAGCCCTATAGCTTTAGCGGTTTGGAAAAACCCCAATTCACCTCCTTAGGGGATGAACTTCGAAAAATCGCTTTATAGTGGATGTCCACGCCATTATAGGGATGCACTGTCAAAATTTCAGCCCTATAGCTTTAGCGGTTTGGGTAAACCCTATTTCACCCCCTTAGGGGATGAATTTCGAAAAATCGTTTAATAGTGGATGTCCACGCCATTATAGGGATGCACTGTCAAAATTTCAGCCCTATAGCTTTAGCGGTTTGGATAAACCAAACTTCACCCCCTTAGGGGATGAATTTCGAAAAATCGCTTTTTAGTAGATGTCCACATCATTAGAGGGATGCACTGTCAAAATTTCAGCCTTATAGCTCCAGCGGTTTTGAGTCTACTCCATTTCACCCCCTTAGGGGATGAATTTCGAAAAATCGCTTTATAGTGGATGTCCACGCCATTATAGGGATGCACTGTCAAAATTTCAGCCCTATAGCTTTAGCGGTTTGGGTAAACCCTATTTCACTCTCTTAGGGGAAGAATTTCGAAAAATCGCTTTTTAGTGGATGTTCACGTCATTAGAGGGATGCACTGTCAAAATTTCAGCCCTATAGCTCCAGCGGTTTGCGTAAACCCCATATGACCCCCTTAGGGGATGAATTTCGAAAAATCGCTTTATAGTGGATGTCCACGCCATTATAGGGATGCACTGTCAAAATTTCAGCCCTATAGCCTTAGCGGTTTGGATAAACCAAACTTCACCCCCTTAGGGGATGAATTTCGAAAAATCGCTTTATAGTGGATGTCCACGCCATTGTAGGGATGCACTGTCAAAATTTCAGCCCTATAACTTTAGCGGTTTGGATAACCCCAATTCACCCCCTTAGGGGGTGAATTTCGAAAAATCGCTTTTTAGCGGATGTCCACGTCATTATAGGGATGCACTGTCAAAATTTCAGCCCTACAGCTCCAGCGGTTTGGGTAAACCCTGTAGTTGTTCCGAACCACGTTGTGGTTAATAAGACTCAATTTTTTGGTTTTTTATCACAAAACTATTTATTTTTGTTTTTAGTATTACTATATAACTACTACGAATTACTTATATCACTATTATCATTATATTGTACATAATAAAATGGAACTAAATGCAATGGGAGTTCGTCTGTCTGAGGAACCGTAAAACTCAAGAGTGTAGACGGAGATGCCGGAAATTGGCTGTACCGATATGGACGGGAGAAAACGGCAAGATCACTGAACTTTCGTTCGTTGATCGATGGAGTGTTCCGACTGATCGTTTTGATCGTGTCGGAAGTTGTTGTGTGACATTGCGTAAAGTTTGGTAATTAAACTTTACTCGGTCACTACATACTCCCCCCCCAGCGTAGCGTTAACGGAATGTTACTGCTTTCCGTAGGCCGAATGGCATACGTGTAAATTCATATAGGCCGAATGGCGCAATGAGTGCAGTCTTATGCACGTTTTCTGGGGCGATTGGTATGTGATGGTATGCACGTACCAAATCAACCTTCGAAAAAATTGTGCAGCCGTGAAGATTCACGGAGAAATTCTGTATATGCGGGATCGGATATCTATCCGGCACAGTGACAGCGTTAAGGCGACGGTAGTCGCCGCATGGCCTCCAATCATGTGAGTCCCGTTTAGGGACCAGATGAAGCGGAGATGCTGCGGGGGACGACGAAGGTCGACAAATCCCCAATTGGACCATGTGGTCGAACTCTAACTTTGCCACCTTCAGTTTCTCCTTTACAGAAACGAGACTAATGGCAATCGATAGCCTTTATGCCACACAATATACGCAGGGAATTGCAATTTCCATTGCTTAATAGTAAGAGTGATTGTTTTCAATGTAATATGTAAGATGTATGATATTTTATATATGCAATTATTTTGTGTATTTCTACAGAAAAGCACTTTAAATGATTTCTATATTGTTAAGTTATGTTACATTTGCTTTTAACAACAAAAAATTCAAAGCCCCAGATGGTTAACTTTTTTCAAACTCTTCAAAAAATACAGCTATCGATTGCCAAAAATTGACAAAAATACAGAAAACCCAGTCCGCAAAATTAGGCCTATTTTTGGGGGCCATTTTGAGCAGTGTACAACTTTTAAATAGACCTTCTGTTACTTGTAGGTAATAATGCAATCTTTGAAGAAAATTTTAAGCCCTCGCACGTTCCCCTAAAGGAATCCGCAGACCAAGAGGAGCGTTTTTACAAGAACGCCTTTTTTTGAAAAAAGTGAAATTTCAAGGAAACTGTGCAATATTTCGCAACAAAAATTACACCGTTTTTTCAGCTAGCAAGAAGCAATATTTGTACCAAATAACAAATATGTAAGTGGCGTTAAACAAAAGTTAATAACAAATTAAAAAAACGTGATTTTCGACTGTTTTCCCCATTTTTCTCTATATTTTCTACCATAACCTATAACTCAATATACATCAATCGAAAGATAATTTGAATAGCTAAAACTTTATAATTTGATTTTTTTCGATCCGAGGTCACGTTTTTCTTTTATTCGCTAAAAACCGTTTTTTTCAGTTTCCGGGATTTTTTAGGTTAGGTTCGCCATTCCCAATTCCGAACAAAAAAACGCTATCTTTTTTAGAATTTTTTTTCCTATATGACCATATTTTTTGTTTCCTGTTGGCAATTATTAGATGGATTTGCGTAGATTGATTGGACTATTGTGTTTAACCGGAAGGTTAAAATTGGGCGGTTTTGTTAACGAAACGAACTTTGTTAATAGCTCTTTGTATATGCCAATAACTCGCCATGGAAATGTTTCGGGGTTGTAGTCGACGGTAGCGCACACGTTAATTCGAAACTTCGTGCGCTTGTCGACTAAATGCCGATATTCAAAATCGACGGACAATTTGAACTTCGTTAAGAAGTCCGCCCCGATAATGGCTTTTGTGGTGTCGGCTATTATAAAGTTGTAAACATATCGTCGGCGTAAGCCGAGTTCAAGTTCAAGCAACTTTGTGCCGAAAGTTCGGGTCAGTGATCCGTTGGCCGCGTACAGAAGGCCGGGAACGCCTTGGCGGGAACAATTGAAACGTCAGAGCCCGAATCAATCAGAAAGTCCATCCGATTGTTGGTGTCTCTGACGAATAAACGATATGTATTGTTGTATGCTCGCTCATGTCGATCCCCAATTTTAGTTTTTTTTATGGATGGTGGCCTTTTTCTTCGCCGGCTTGGCTTGGCCACCACCGAAACTGCAGGGGGCTTTACAGGTGCGAGCTTCACTACCATAACGGTAGTGAAAGTAGCACAGGCTACCCCTGGCTTTATTGGCCCCTGTTGGCCGATTGGCCGAGGGCTGTCGGGAGCCGCCCTGCCGATGGGCAGGTGTTTGGCTTCTCGAGTGACGCGGGCTTCTGGCCAGATTGTCTAATCGGGCCGTGAGTTTGTTGATGGCGCTTTGCAGCGACATCAACGTGGGTTCCGCGTTGGCCGGTGTTGCGCGGACGGCGGACGCGTATGAGGCGTCTCCGTGTGGAAGTACCTCCCAAACTTTGTCCGCCGTGGCAGCCAACCCGACTAGGGTTTGGTCGGCAGCTGTGGCCAATGTGATCTGGATGGCCTGTGGAAGCCTCCGCTCCCACAGGTTCCGAATCAGATCGTCATTGACCGCCGACGATCCACCCGCTAGTGCCTTGAGAGCCTGGAGGAACTCCGAAGGTTTCCGGTCTCCAGGCTCTTGCACTGATAGCAACTGCTCGAGCCGGCGCTTCTCGGAAGTGCCGTATTTCTCGAGTAGGTTCTGTTTGAGTATTTCATAAGATGCGGTATAATCTGCAGTGCTGAGCCGCATCGCCGTTACCGCCTCTTCCGGCAATGCGGCCATAACATTGTAGATCTTCATCTTATCAGATTTGCAGCTCGCCATCTGAAACGTGATTTCAGCCTGGTAAAACCAGGAGGCGGGCTGGTGTGCCCAGAACTTCGGGATGTCCAATTTTGACACCGAAACGGCATCGACTCCCGAAGGTCCGGGCTTTGGTCCCTCTGAGTTAGAGTGCTCAAGCTCCATAAGATTTTCTTCAGTTCTTGACATTGGAAAATATAAAAAAATAACAAAATCTCTCAGGAAATTATCAATGAATCCGTCAAAAAAAAAACAAAAAAATCAATATTGTGTTTAATTATAGTTATAGTTAAACAATATTATCCAAAAGAGGGAAATAAAATCGAAATGACTCCCTAAAAATGACTTGATTTGTCTTCCAAAAATATAAGAGTTATTAAGTACAGCTTAATAGTAACTCGTACTCTAAAAATTTTATTTATTTTGTAGCAGTCGGTAAAATTTGTTTAAAAATTTTTTTTAAATAATGTTAATTAGCCGTAAAATGGTTATGTTTATGTACATATGTAGAAACAAAGTAATATATATATATATATATATATATATATATATATATATATATATATATATACATATATATATATATATATATATATATATATATATATATATATATATACATATATATATATACAGGGTGTCCCACATAAACTTACAAAGCGGCCGGCTGTGGATAGGGCTTGGATAGACGAACAAAACGTCGTATGGGCGGGGGGGGGGGAAATCGTAACGGTTTAGCCACTAGGGCGTTTTGAAATTTTTTTGCTAGAGTTTTACATATCACTCTGTATTTTTGTAACCGTGCACCCCATTTTCATGATTATGGCACCGGTGTACGCAGAATTCCCCCACCTATCTACAACGGTAAAAATAATGGTCCTATCTTACCAACTTTTGGAGTTATGAATCGCCAAAATCAAAATTTTGTTATTTTTTCACTGAAATTTCAACTAAAACCACCTTTTTCTCCAAAAAATACGTAATAAACCAATATTTTTTTTAAAAAAATTGGAAAGCTTGGACAATTTCCTATGAATAATGTAATACAACTTATACGCTACGGCCTCCAGTTTAGAAGTTATAAGCATTTTTAATGTTGAAATTGGCTGTATTTCGTCCTTCTTTAGTACTTTGCCATCTGAGCTTTATCGAAAAGTACCAAATAAGCACCAAATTAGGCAAATTTTATCATTAAAATTGCTTACAACTTCAAAAGTAAAGGCCCTAGCGTAAAAGTTATTATACATTATTCATAGGAAATTGTCCAAACTTTCCATTTTTTTAAAAAAAAATATTGGTTTATCACGTATTTTTTGGAGAAAAAGGTGGTTTTAGTTGAAATTTTAGTGAAAAAATAACAAAATTTTGACTTTGGCGATTCATAACTCCAAAAGTTGGTAAGATAGGACCATGGTTTTTACCGTTGTACATAGGTGGAGGAATTCTGCGTGTACTGGTACCATAACCATGAAAATAGGTTATACGGTTACAAAAATACAGGGTGATATGTAAAACTGTAGCAAAAAAACTTCGAAACGCCCTAGCGGCTAAACCATTACGATTCCCCCCCCCACCCATTCGATTTTTTGTTCGTCTGTCCAAGACCTATCCACAGCCGGCCGCTTTGTAAGTTTATGTGGGACACCCTGTATATATGTAGGATTGATTGCACTCAAATTCAATAATAGGTTTTTATTATAAATTCAAGTTTAACAGTTCGAGTTTTAACAATTCAATTAAGTTCAAATTTTTCAATTATTATTAGACAAATTACTATTTAATTATAAATTCAAGTGAGTTTACAACTTATCAACTTATCAACTTAACTACTGACTACTTCGACTTCTATTTATAAACTGACTTTACTATGTATTCCGTTAGAAATATCGGCTTCGGCCGATTTACATTCGATCATGACAATGGTTATTGTCAGGACAATGCGTTATACGATAACTGGGGTCTACATCCGGCCATCCTGCAGTTCGTTCGGCCCGAACGAAACATCCTCGTCGTTGGATGAACTTGGAGAACGCCAAGGTTTCATCATATCACAGCTTGTAGTTGTTACTTTCGGACCTTCTCCATCTGTTAATTTTTTGACTGTATAACGTCCAAACCTGCCTCTGCTTACCACCTCGTAAGGACCTAAAAAATCAGAACAAACTTTCGAACCTACATTAAATTGTGTTTTCTTAATAGCAACTAAGTCTCCATTTTCATACTCTCTCTCTGATTTTCGTGACCTGTTGAAGCTCTTGCGATTTTCTGCTTGAATTTCGCTAATTTGTTGGCGTACGTCTAACCGCATTTTGTTCCTTTCATTGTCATAATCGGCAAGTGATGCTTCTTTTACTGCATCTTGTATATTTAAATCCTCCTTTTTATTCATTTTAGTACCAAAAAGAACTTCGAATGGGGTTCTTTGTATCGATCTTTGAAAACTGCTATTTATGGCTATTTGCACTTTAGGAACAAGTTTATACCACGTTTGTGGCGATTCAATTGTTAGTTTCTTCAGCACTTCAATGATGATCCGATTTATGCGCTCTATTTGCCCGTTACCCCTTGGTACGCCAGTAGTTATCAATACATGATCTATTCCTTCCTCCGCACAAAATTCCTTAAAAGCTGTTGCTGTAAAAGCTGAACCTCTATCTGTGATTATCCTTCGTGGGTTGCCGAAGTACTGCTGCTGGCCCATCAACTTACGTATAACTTCTTCGCTGGTTAATGTTTTTGTTGGGTAAATCCACACATATTTCGAAAAACTATCTATTATTGTCAACATGTACTTATATTGTTTAGTTGTTTCATCCATAGGCCCTACGTGATCCAGATGCATAGTATCAAATGGCTTTTCACCTTTGTCTATGGAATGTAAAAATCCTTCCTGTTTGCCTGCTTTTCTAGAGGCCAATATACATTTCACACAATTGTCTCTACATCTTTGTACCTTGCTTAGTACATTGGGAATATAGAATTCTTGGTTAATCAACTGAATTGTTTTCTGTGTTGCAAAATGTCCTTCGTTGTGTTTCATTTGAATTATTTCGCACTCCATATTTCGAGGAACTACTTAAAGTTTCTTACCGTCCACATATTTAAATAGTAAATCTTTCTCAATGAAAAAGTCTTCATAATTTTTCTCTTTCAAAATTTCTTTAATCGCATTTATGTAATCGTCCTTTTCTTGTGCCTTCTGCATTCTTACTACTAACTCTGTACTAATTGTGTATACAACAGGGTACCTGCTCAAAGAGTCGACATGTATCATTTTCCTACCTGCTCTGTGTTCGGTCTCAAAATGAAATTCTTGCATGTAAAGGATCCATCTTGACACTGCTGCTGGAAGATCTTTTTTCTCTTTTGTTTGGCGGAATGCTAGACAATCTGTAATTATTTTGAATCTTGTTCCTAAAATATAAATTCGAAATTTTTTAAGAGCTAAATAAATAGCCATAACTTCAAGAATGTAACTATGATACTTCTCTTCTGCCGGTAAGTTCTTTCTGCTGTAGTAATACACTGGGTGGAGCTGATTATCTTTACCGGTTTGCCAGAGCACTGCTGCACAACCGAATTTACTGGCGTCCGTATGAATTTCTGTGTAGGCTCCTTGCCTGTATATATTCAAAACAGGTTTATTGGTCAGTGCCATCTTAAACTTTTCAATTGCTTCTCTCTCTTCGGCTTGAATTTTAAAACGATTATCCTTTTTTAACAGGTTTGTAAGCGGCCGAGCAATTAAAGAGTAGTTTTGAATAAATCTCCTGAAAGCGCCTGTTAGTCCAAGGAAAGATTGAAGATCTTTTATAGTCTTAGGTTCGGGAAAGTTCTTAACTGCTTTTATTTTTTCTTCAGAAGGTCTGATTGTACCTCGATGGATGATATGTCCTAAGAATTCTATTGACTGTTTCAGAATTTACATTTTTTCCAATTTATCTGAAGTCCATATTTTGCTGCTACTTCTAAAACTGTGTTTAACTTACGTAAATGTTCTTCTTTTCCTTTAGAATATATTATCAGGTCATCCATATATGTTTCAACCACCCGCTTTGCAGCTAAATCTCTAAAAATGAAATGTATGAAACGACAGAAAACCGCTGGAGCATTCGTTAAACCAAATGGAATTCGCTTAAATTCAAAATGACCGTCTTCTACCACAAACGCCGTATATTGTCTGCTTGTTTCTTCCATTGGTACATGAAAGTATCCATTTTTCAGATCTAAAGTTGTAAAAAACACTGCTTCGGATAATTTATCAAGAACGTCTTCCATAACCGGCATTATGAATGGTTCCTTGATTGTTACTTTATTTAATCTTCTAAAATCGATGCATATACGATGTGAGCCGTCTTTTTTCTCAACTACTACAACATTACTAGCAAATTGTGACTTTGAGGGTTGTATTATATCGTCCTTTAACCACTCTTCAACTTGCTTTCTCACAACCTCTTTTTCTATTACTGGAAGACTACGCGGTCGTGAAAATATAGGAGCTTCGTCATTTAAGATTATAGACATTTTTATTGGGTGTTCTATAACGCGACATGTTTTATAATTGGAAATCATGTTACCTACTGTGTTTTTAAATTCTGGCGGAACATCTATCTCAGTCTGATCATCTATACAAATACTCATAATTGACGCTACTTCATCTTGTTTTTGTTCTTCTCTTTCATAAAAAGTGATCTTGTTCCTATCAATTACTACTCTAACTTGACAAATTATGTCATTCCCTATTATACATGGATATCGTATCGCAGCATTAGGTACAACATTTAAATTTGCTTTAAATTCAACATTATCGATAGAAACTGTAGTTTTGCAATACCCGATGGATTGCGATTTGCCTAAGCCGAAACCTAGAAATTTAATAGAGTTTTTAATCAACATTACATTCTTAAGATTTTCAAAAGTGTCTTTTCTAATTAAACTCAATTCGCTGCCCGTATCAATCAACGCATTAAATTCGTCATCGTTTATTTTAATAATTTTTGTATTTTGGGTTCCTATGCAATTTGTTTCCTTCTTATTATTTTGCGGACAGTTATTTGATAAATGCCCACTACCATTACATTTAAAACATTTCGTGTTCATTTTGCAGTCTTTTCTTTTGTGATCAACTGAACCGCAATTGAAACAATGGAGTTTGGCTGAATTAGAATTTGGTTTTGGCGCGAAATGAAAATGTCTGTTATTCGATGTTCTGCTTCGATTTTTTATTCGTTCGTAGATGTCTAATTTTTCCTTTAAATCATTAATACTTGTTGCAGTATTTAGAATCATTTTATTTTCTTCTCGATCGACTATTCCCATAATAATAAAATTGATTAATGAAGATTCATCGACGTCAGCCAAGGAAGCGATTTCCTGCATTTTGTATATGTATTCTCTGTATGTTTCTGTATTTCTTTTACTGCGTTTTTGTAATTGCATATAAACGTCGGCTTTGCACACTTTTTTTCCGAATTCTTGTATTAATTTATATTTTAAAGTCGTATATGAACCGCAATGTATTGTTCTAGCAAACATTTTCGCACTGCCCGTTAGTAATCTCTTTGTATATATAAATTTTTCTATCGCATTCCAATTTAACATTGAGGCAACTTCATCAAATTCTTCCAACCAGTTGTTTACCGTAATACTTTTGTCACCGCTAAATGGTGGAATTAAATTTTCGATATCCCTTACCTTAAATTCCAATTTGCTTCTTGCGTCGTTTTCAATTATGTTAGGTGAAGATTCTCCTGACCGCGTGTCTGCGTTATCCTTACGCGAGTTACCTGCAGCTGCTGCATTACCTAATACCGCTCCTTCTAGTCTCGCTACTAATTCAGCTTTCACACCTTTGGTTTCCAAACCCAGCTTTGTTAGCTCCGACTTTAATTGTTCAACCGTTAGGTCACTAAACATTTTTTGTTTAATTTTTTTATTCGACACTTTTCGTTTAATTTGTAAAGGCTTGAAGCGGTTGAGCCCCCAAATGTAGGATTGATTGCACTCAAATTCAATAATAGGTTTTTATTATAAATTTCAGTTTAACAGTTCGAGTTTTAACAATTCAATTAAGTTCAAATTTTTCAATTATTATTAGACATATTACTATTTGATTATAAATTCAAGTGAGTTTACAACTTATCAACTTATCAACTTAACTTCTGACTACTTCGACTTCTATTTATGGACTGACTTTACTATTCCGTTGGAAATATCGGCTTCGGCCGATTTGCATTCGATCATGACAATGGTTATTGTCAGGACAATGCGTTATACGATAACTGGGGTCTACATAATATATATATATATATATATATATATATATATATATATATATATATATATATATATATATATATATATATATATATATATATATATATATATCGATGGGTCTTACGAAAAAGATATTGTTTCAAAATATTGCTGAAAAAGATATTGTTTCAATTTATTGCTGAAAAACATATTGTTTCGGTTTCTCGCTGAAAAAGATATTGTTTCGGTTTCTCGGTGAAGAACATATGTTTCGTTTTCTGGCTGCAAAACATATCAGCAAAAAAACCAAACAATATGTTCTTCACCGAGAAACCGAAACAATATCTTTTTCAGCAATAAATTGAAACAATATATTTGTTCAGCAACATTTTGAAACAATATCTTTTTCGTAAGACCCATCGATATATATATATATATATATATATATATATATATATATATATATATATATATATATATATATATATATATATATATACTATATACATATATAGTGGAACCCCACACATTGCGACCCCACAAATTTGGTTTTAACATTGTCTGATGTACCCAAACAAATTCAAAAAAAAAAAAATTTCGTACATCATGAAATGCAATTTCATGCCCTTTTATCGACTAATTGCACTGGACTATTTTACATTTTCAAATCACAAAATTATTGTGTCAAATTCACTCAAACTGAGCAGCATGAAAAGCTTGCAGTGGACGACCCTGTAGCCGCGCATCTCAGAGCCGCTTGTAGCCGCCAATAGCCGCCCAATAAGCCGAGGTGCGTAGCCGCTCGAATACGCTTCCAGTGGACGACCAGCCTTATTCGTTTATATGTATATGAAAATCAACATGGCCTCATTTTATTACATAGTATTGTATTGCGGCTGTATAGAGTGCGCAGTGCATTTTTCAGAAAATTCTGCTTGAAAAAATCAAATTAAAAAACAAATTGTTAAAAAATTAGAATAAAGAAATTTTTTTTTTAATAATTTTTATTTTTTGGAGGCTTTGGGGCGCCGATAATTTGTTTGGTATGGCAGCTGCCATACCTGCCATAGCCGTGTGCACGCCAGTGCTCCCGTGTAGTATATTTGTTGAGTGAGGATCACTGATCGGACACGTAACTTTGCAGAGTCAAAGATGAACAGAAAAGCACAACGCTTTATGCGGAGGTTGCGGTGATTAGTGGACCCTAGTACAGTTTCTCTTTGAACTGATAGTTTTTTTTTATTTCCTTATAAAGACTTCACTGTGCTTTTTATTTCATAGCTTTATTATTTGTAAACTGATCTTTATGATTTTGATCATTTTAGAAAGGTAATAATCTGTGGAATGGATAAAAAATATTAATTGACCCTTTCAGGGCTGATAAAATGGTAATTAGGGTTGAACAAAGTGAAAAAAGGTAAAAAATCATCAATTTTGAAGATTTCGTTCGCCATGAGCGACCTCTACATCTTTTCCGATTTGCCTAAAATTTTAAATTTGTTAGTTTTTTGCCTATTCGCATATTTCTAGGGGGTGAGACCCAAAATTGAAGCACTTTTGCAAATAAGGGCCACCTAATATATATATATATATATATATATATATATATATATATATATATATATATATATATATATATATATACAGGGTGTCCCACATAAACTTACAAAGCGGCCGGCTGTGGATAGGTCTTGTAATATGTAAAACTTTAGCAAAAAAACTTCAAAACGCCCTAGTGGCTAAACCGTTACGATTCCCGCCCCCCCCCCCCCCCCCCCCACCCATACGATTTTTTGTTCGTCTATCCAAGACCTATCCACAGCCGGCCGCTTTGTAAGTTTATGTGGGACACCCTGTATATATATATACAGTGACTCACAGTGAAAATGGCCCACCCTTTAAAAAATTATTTTTAGTAAAAATCTTCTAAGACATCAGTTAAATAAAAATCCCCAAAAAATATATTCTTAACAGTTTATTTAATTCTTGTTTCAACAAAAAAATATTAAATTTGCTCTCATCCGCAAATAAAACGTTTCTCCAATACGAAAAATCTTTCATTACGTTGTTGTGGGCGAATTCTACTCGCACTTTTTTATTTTTCTGGCTAATGAATGGCTTCTTCCTTGCAGATCTACCATTTAATCCAGCCCTACGTAGAACTCTCGAACTGTATCGGCATTGCACTTAATCCTTCGGTGTTTCTCCGCCATATCTCGAAGTTTTGGTGCGCTCAGTCTAGGATTTTTCTTGGACTGGTTGACAATCCAACGTTCAGCGCATTCAGAGAACAATTTCCTTGGGCTTATTTTTGGCTTGTTAGCAATTCTGTTCTCCTTCTGATACCTTACTATGATGTTTCTAATTGTTTTCTCGAGCTTATTAACAATTTTAGCGATTTCTCTCTGACTCTGACTCCATTTTTATAATTTTGAATAATTATCTTTCGCAACTCTATTGAAGTGTGACGTCCCATTTCGTAAATTTAATTAAACAGATCTGTATTAATGACTAATGAACATGCATTCAACGATTTTCAAGTGAAACTAAAACATAATAATACAACAAAGCAAGGAAATTCAAAAATCCCGTTATTTCATAAATTCTTATTAGCTGGGCCTTTTTCACTGTGAGGTTAGAATTGCCATATTTCAGTTAATCTCGAATTTTAATGTTGTTTTACTAATTGGATTGAATGTTGCTTTTTTTGTTGAAACAAGAATTAAATAAACTGTTAAGAATATATTTTTGGGATTTTTATTTAATTTATGTCTTAGAAGATTTTTACTAAAAATAATTTTTTAAAGGGTGGGCCATTTTCACTGTGAGTCACTGTATATATATATATATATATATATATATATATATATTAGACTGTGTCAAAATGCACGAAATCAAAATTGTAACCATGTCAATATAACCATATCATAAAAAAATATGCGCATTGAATTTTTTAATGTTCTACATCAGAAAACATTTATTTATGAAATAAGAAACACAAAAAATATCATGGAACGGTTGTGCTATCAATTTGAAATTTCATTTTTCCAAATAGCTCAGGTAAAAGGTTCTGCCATAGATATATATATATATATATATATATATATATATATATATATATATATATATATATATATATATACTAGCAAAAACCCGCGTGCGTTGCAACGCCTTTCAATTAAATAAGATTATGGGGACACAGTCTGCGATAGGAAAAAGCTATAGTGAAAAAAGAACAAATCTGGGAAAATTGATTTTGGAAGATGACCGCCATGGACCAAATGATATATTGAGTATACTATATTGCATATGGTATTCACTTATCATACTCTCTCATTTGATACCCATCTCGAAGGGGTTGTGAAGAAAATGGTAATCCACCCTCTTAAGATGACCGCCATGTACCACACGATAGATTGAGTATACTATATTGCTTATGGTGTTCTACTTATCATACTCTTTCATTTGATACCCATGTCGTAGGGGTTGTAAAGAAAATGGTAATCCGCCTTCTCAAGATGGCCGCTATGGACCAAACGATATATTGAGTATACTATATTGCTTATATTGTTCTACTTATCATACTCTTTCATTTGATTCCCATCTAGGAGGGGTTGTGAAGAAAATGGTAAACCGCCCTTTTGAGATGGCCGCCATGGACCAAATTATTAATTGAGTATACTATATTGCTTATGGTGTTCTATTTTTCATAGCCTTTCATTTGATACCCATGTCTCGGTTGTTGTGAAGAAAATGGTAACCCGCCCTCTTGAGATGGCCGCCATGAATCTAAAGACATAGTCTATGGCATTATTCTTATTATGCCCTTTCATTTGATACCAATGTCGAGGGGGTAGTGAAGAAAATGATCATCCGCCCTCTTGAGATGACCGCCATTGACCAAACGATATATTGAGTATACGATATTTCTTATGGTGTTCTACTTATCATACGCTTTCATTTGAAATCCATGTCGAGGGGTGTGAAGATAATGGTAATCCAACCTATGGAGATGGCCTCTATGGACCAAACGATATATTGAGTATACTATATTGCTTATGTGTTCTACTTATCATACTCTCTCATTTGATACCCATCTCGAAGGGGTTGTGAAGAAAATGGTAATCCGCCCGCTTGAGATGATCGCCATGGACCAAACGATATATTGAGTATACTATATTGCCTATGGTGTTCTACTTATCAAACTCTTTCATTTGATATCCATGTCGAAGGTGTTGTGAATAAAAAGGTAATCCGCATTCTTAAGGTAGCAGCTATGGACCAAGCGACATATTGAGTATACTATATTGCTTATATTGTTCTACTTATCATACTCTTTCATTTGATATCCATGTCGAGGGGTTGTAAAGAAAATGGTAATCCGCCCTCTTGAGATGGCTGCTATGGACCAAACGCCTGCTTTTCTGTTGAAATTTTTTTGCTATAAACCTCACGGAGCCTGAGACCTTTCCAACGAATGCAAAACCGTGGAAATCGGATCGTGCGTTCTGGAATTATAGCGTCAGGAAGGAAAACCCGACTTATTTTTATATTATAGATATAAATATATATATATATATATATATATATATATATATATATATATAGATATATATAGATATATATATATATATATATATATATATATATATAAATGTGTATGAAATATTCTTATCTATATGTATATGAACGGAAAAAAATTTAATTTAACCTACAAAATGTATGTATATATGTATAAAGAAATTATGTATATATGTATGTATGCAGAGAAAAATTATTTGTAAATTTATATAGTATAAAAAACTTAATTTATATTAAAATATATAAAATTATCTGATATTCGATATTCCTTGTCTCCTGTTTGAAATTTTTTTTTTGTCTTCCACTCTTGCTTTGTTGTCTTCTATCGTGTAGTTTTTACCGTTGAATGGTTGAACTTGAATTTTTTTTGCATGTACGGATGAAAATTCTTCCAATGAGTCAATGACGCATTCAATAATAATGAGAACTAGTAATGAGAGGACAAAAGAAAAAAAAATTTTTTTTTTGGCTATATGAAATAGCAATTAATTGTCAAATTTTTAAATCGGTTGAAACCTGAATGTAAATTAATACCCGTAAAATTTGGTTTTTATTGTTGTTGTTTTTTATTGTACGAAAATCACAAATTTCGGGCGCACTTAGGATATTTATCAATGCACTTCTTATATTGCACTTTTCCCGCGTGTTTTGCGGTCGGGGTCACCAATGTAGTTGTTCCGAACCACGTTGTGGTTAATAAGACTCAATTTTTTGGTTTTTTATCACAAAACTATTTATTTTTGTTTTTAGTATTACTATATAACTACTACGAATTACTTATATCACTATTATCATTATATTGTACATAATATAATGGAACTAAATGCAATGGGAGTTCGTCTGTCTGAGGAACCGTAAAACTCAAGAGTGTAGACGGAGATGCCGGAAATTGGCTGTACCGATATGGACGGGAGAAAACGGCAAGATCACTGAACTTTCGTTCGGTGATCGATGGAGTGTTCCGACTGATCGTTTTGATCGTGTCGGAAGTTGTTGTGTGACATTGCGTAAAGTTTGGTAATTAAACTTTACGCGGTCACTACATTTCACCCCCTTAGAGGATGAATTTCGAAAAATCGCTTCTTAGTGGATGTCCACATCATTATAGGGATGCACTGTCAAAATTTCAGCCCTTTAGCTCTAGCGGTTTAGGTTGTGTGTTGTCTGTCAGTCAGTTACTTTTTATACAATAGAAGAAAAAAAAGTAAAGAAAAAAAATCCCCTTACAACTTATTGAACCCCATTTCACCCCCTTCAACCCTTTTTTCCATAAAAAGTAGCCTATGTCCGTCTCCAAAGTATAAACTATGTCTGTAGCAAATTTCGTCAAAATCGGTCCAGTGGTTTAGGCGTGAAAGCGTAACAGACAGACAGGCAGACAGACAGACAGAGTTACTTTCGCATGTATAATATTAGTAAGGATTTTCCAGCATTTGCCAACCGATTTTTTTATTGAAACAACTAATAGGCCTGCAGCGCATCCCATTTTTTCGCTCGAAGTGATAGAAATGAGATAACCGGTTGAGACTAATTTCAATCGATAGAGGATGGAAAAATGCATCTACAGTTGATTTTGACCGAAGTTTGGACATGGCCAACATATAAAAAAATCATGAAAATGCCTTTTTTTCGTAAGTGCGGTTTGAACGAAATTTTCACTTTATCTCGCTATATCTCTGTTGATATTGCAGATGGTCAATTCCGCCGTAATCCAGTTTTTTTAACAAAAAAAAAAGTATTGTGTGTAATTTTTTTTCTCTTTCATTTTATGCGGTTTTATATAAGGAATGGATATTTTGAACATGTGTATGGCGGGGTTTTATATCTGTGTGCGTTGTTGTTGAATTCGCGTCTTGGCCATTTCAATTCACACACTTCACATTCAAAATATAATTTATCCCGTCCACGGTAATGACCACCGCCACGGTAATGACATTAACAATTTAAATTGACCTCAGGTCGTTAAAAATTAGTTCTTAGCGGTTTCCCGCTGGATTTGATCACAGTTTCATCACTGGAATCCGATCCGACACTCGGTTTTCTGATTATTTGTTAATAATCAAAAGGCTGCTTACCGGCGGTAATGACAAGTTAGGACGCGCCACGGTAATGACAATATGGCCGTATTATTTTACCTGCGCGGAGAGAAACGTTTCTTTCAAACTGCTATCATTCTCCGCTGATTGAATGACTTAAAATAAATAAAATTACGGGGGTATGTTTATCATCCTATATATATTACATAAATGGGGACACTGGACTCCAAAAAGCCGAGTTACGGCGGAATCGACCAGATATCAATTTCAAATTTTAACATAGTCTAGTTTGACTAATTCCCTAAATATAAAACTTTAACCGAACTGGTTACATCATTTAAAAACAAAATGGCGAATGTTTAAAAAATTTCCAACAGATTCGTCAGACTTTTTTTCTAATCGAAAAGTTGTGTTATAGATTTTTGAAATTCACTTTTTTGGCTAAACTACATTTTAGCCAAATACTTAAGGCAGTTTTCTGTAAATTTTCAGATCAAAATGTCCTCCGGTTCAAAAGTTACAATAACATTTGTTGACACTCGACTTCGTCCGCAACAAACGTTCGGATTTAAAATATTTCCTGCTAGTTAATTTTTTTGTTAAACAATTATATAAAGTGGTTTGATTATATTTTCCTATTGTGTAATTCATTTAATTTAAATTCATTATATTTCTATACAAATCTCAAAATCTCTATTAATGACAAAGAAGTGAAGCGTTTTTTTTTTGTGATATCTTTTTAAACGAGCGCGAACTTGCTGCACAAGTAAACAAAAAAGGAATCGATGCTCTTCTTGAGTCTGCTAACCAAAATAACGATGGCATTTCAAGAAAGTTATTTGCTGCCCGTGATAGCAACTCTTTGAATCAAACTAAGCTTCATAATGATTGTAGAAGTATATACAATAAATAGGCGCGGACTCGGAAAGTTCAGAATTTGATACTGATAGTAACTCTCAGAAACGTATACGAAGCACGGGATTTTTTGACTGGGATAATTTGTGTTTTATATGTAATCATGGTAATAACTTATCAGCAGTAACATCGATTCCAAATATGTGAAAATATTTTACAAAGCACAAGGTGACTAAAAATGTCCGCGATTTACTTACAAAAACCCCGAATTTATTAGAGGTCAATGCCAATTATCACAAGCCGTGTTACGCGACATTTTGTAACTACGCGAAGAATGCTGAAATCTCAAACAAAAGTGAGACAAAAAACTTTATTTGTGGAATATATGAGATATGGAAAACGAGATATGGAAAAATAATGAAAGCTCCTTGCAGAACGGAGAAATATTTTTTTACCTGACTTCCATGCTGAATTTATAACAAATTTACAAAAGCAAGGCACTTCCAAGAATGAAGCGCAAGCAATACTCCCCCATGAAGTGAAATTAATTCTTTTGGAAACTGCTTCAGATGGTGTAATATTTCACTCAAAAAAAGGGTGTCCTGACATTATTTGTTCGACAAATTGGACAATCTACGAATTACTGAAAAGAGAAAAAAACCGCCAAATGAAATCACAGCATATACACTATCTCAAAAAATTGCACATACAGCAGTTGTAATTTGAAATAGAGTCAATGTACATATAGCGACTTATAACACGAAAATGCGAATATTTCTAAGAAAATTAAGTTAACAGTTATATTTTTTTTGCAATTTATAAGAACTAACTCTAAGGAAAGAATAAAATAAATCTAAGTTAACTTATCTTCTTTTATTTTCAAAAACACCGACTCTATTTCAAATTATAACTGCTGTATGTGCAATTTTTTGATATAGTGTAGGTGATATTAAAATTGATGCTACAAACGATTCAGTAATTTTACACCTCGCTGTCGAAAAAATCAGGGTATAAATCGAAGAAATACCTAAAACTTGCGAATATCCGAACCCATCCAATTTGCAGATCAATTACGCACATAATTTTGTTCTATTTTAACGATTAAAAATTATTTATGTAGTTGCTACTCGTGTACTTTGCAACGGCTACAATGGCGAGTGTCAACAAATGTTACTGTAACTTTTGAACCGGAGGACATTTTGATCTGAAAATTTGCAGAAAACTGCCTTAAGGATTTGGCTAAAATGTAGTTTAGCCAAAAAAGTGAATTTCAAAAATCTATAACACAACTTTTCGATTAGAAAAAAAAAGTCTGACGAATCTGTAGGAAATTTTTTAAACATTCGCCATTTTGTTTTTAAATGATGTAACCAGTTCGGTTAAAGTTTTATATTTAGGGAATTAGTCAAACTAGACTATGTTAAAATTTGAAATTGATATCTGCAATATCAACAGAGATATAGCGAGTTAAAGTGAAAATTTCGTTCAAACCGCACTTACGAAACAAAGGCATTTTCATGATTTTTTTATATGTAGGCCATGTCCAAACTTCGGTCAAAATCAACTGTAGATGCATTTTTCCATCCTCTAACAGCGACCTCTGCGAGTCGTGTTTAGAATTGATTTATTGACTTAGTACGGCAATATGCAATGTGTGGCAGACCTCACTAAATAGACTAACTCAGTGGATCTGGGATATGATGGGTTGAAAATGATTTCGAGTTTGGCTCGGATCTAGTGGGGGTTCCGATTCGAAGTAATGTGAATTTCTTGGTTTTGCTTAGTGAATCAGATTTATGCTTCTCTGACAGCTGCTGTTGTGTTTGATGTACATAAGTATATTTTTCTTGTTTATTTATTTTATAGTTTTAATCGAGGAGGAGTTTGAGAACTGCATCTGCTGGTGTTGTCAGATGAGTATTTCTTTTAAGTTTTTTTTTTTTTTTTTTTTTTTGTAGTGATTGCTGAGGATGGAACAAAGCCCGTAAAAAATAATCCGCCAATTTGCATTGGTCGCCATTCAGAATTTGGAATGAATACTTCAACTTGTCATACCTTTTCATTGATACCCATATCAGAAAAAGGTTAAGAAAAAACTACTCCGTCATTTCGTGATGGCTGTCATATTGGATGTACCATGAAAATGAATATACTACATATATTGTATTTGCATTCAGAACCAAAGGTCTGTGTAAAATTTGAGCATGATCGGATATCGGGATGACATAAAACGAGGCTAAATAAAAGTTAAATAGTTTAATTTATTTTTTACTTATGTGTTCGTTCTACAAAATGACACAAAGGTGCTAAGATTCACATCAGCCAAAAAGCTGATCTTCTATTACTTACTGTTTTAAAGAGTAGAAGCATAATTAACTACCCCTAGAAAAATAAATAATGAACTCTTAATAATTGCAACGCAATGCAACTTATAAACGATGAAGAAAACTTTCTAACTTACGGAATCCAAGTAGGCTATTTTTTTATGTGGTAGTGCTAAGCTCAGGAGTCACCCTTTGTACTGCTAGTCCGTCATGTCATTTGTCACGTCATGGTGCAATGTCTAGCAGCAAGCTTAGTACGGGGGAGGGGTGGGGGGAATAGCCGGTGACAAATGTGTTGTAGTCAGTGTATACTGTCCGCCCAATAGTTTTAACACTGAGATTGGCACTGAACTTGCCAACCTTATTGCAAGGCTTTCTCTGCACTACGAAAACATAATTGTTGCTGGTGATTTTAATGTTAACCTTTTGAAAGCCAATAATCGTTCGACTGCACTTAAGCAATTCCTTGTATCACTGGATTTACATATCTTGAATGAACTGCCTACGTTTTTGAACTGCCAGAATCCCTCCCTACGCGATATTCTAGCTACAACTGCCACGGATGCTGTATTAAAACACAGTCAAATCTCCCCGCCTAGTTTTCTTGATCATGACCTACTATTTCTCTCAACTAAGTTTGCATTTTCTCCTCCCTCTTCATCTTCTTCCATTTCGTATCGTGACTATAGCAATATTAATTTAGATCAGCTTTCTGAAGTCGCCGCGGCAATGCGGTGGGATGATATCTATTACACCACTTGTATCGACACTAAAGTTGATCTATTAACTGCTTTTATTCATCACCTTTTCGATCAGTGTGTCCCTATAGTAACGAGAAGGCGCCAGGTATCTCGCCATTGTCCATGGTATTCCCGTGAAATCCGCGATCTGATAAATCAGCGTGAGTTTATGTATAGGCGCTATCGCAAGACCAGAATTCCTAGGTATCGTAATGCTTACAAACAATTACGCAACCTAATCACTTGTAAAGTCAAATCTGCTAAACGGGAATTTTACTCCCGCAAGCTTTATCCCGCTCTAAATTCCAAACAACTTTGGTCCAATATTCGTTCTTTAGGAATTAATACTTCTGTACCCTCACCTTCTGATGTAGATTTAAATCTTCTCAATGCTTCCTTTATTCAATTTCCTCCCGATAACACACTCTCCTCTCCCAAGTACTCCCCTTCATCTAGCTCACTCAGTACTGATGGTTTCAACTTTCGTTGTGTAGACTCCTGTGAAGTTCTTGAAACATTGCTGTCCATCTCATCTAACAGTATCGGTTGTGATGAAGTTTCTCCGCGATTTCTTAAGTTACTCTCTCCACTAATTCTGGAAACCATCACTCATATCTTTAATTACTGCGTGACAACTTCACAAGTGCCCCTGATTTGGAAAAAGTCTGTTGTGATTCCATTACCAAAGAAATCCTGTCCAGTCGATTTAACAGATTTTCGTCCTATTAGTATTCTTCCCTTTCTTGCCAAAGTCTTTGAGAAAATTCTCTTCGGTCAGATCACGCGCTATATTGAATCTAACAATTTCCTTTCTAAACTACAATCTGGCTTCCGTAAAAACCATAGCTGCGAAACTGCTGTATTGAAGGTAACTTCAGATCTTCGTTCAGTCCTCGATCAGGGTGATGTAGGTTTACTTGTTCTTCTTGATTTCTCCAAAGCGTTTGACTCTGTAGTTCACTCGCGTTTGCTTTCTAGGACATTCTATAATTTTTCTTCTTCTGCCATCAGACTTTTCTCCTCCCTTCTGTCTAATAGGTCACAGTGTGTTCGTCATAACGGGGTTGCGTCTTCATTCCTGCCAGTACTTGTAGGGGTTCCACAAGGCTCAATTCTCGGTCCTCTCCTTTTCTCCCTGTATGTCAACGATGTTACCTCCGTTATTCAACGCTGCTCATTTCATCTATATGCTGATGATCTTCAGTTGTACACCTCGTGTCCTCCTAGTAAAATCAGATCTTGCATCTCAAATCTTAATGATATTCTGTCCCAAATAAATGAGTGGAGTTCTTCCAATTTTCTTAAATTAAATCCTAATAAGTCCAAAGCACTCATCCTTAAACGTCCCAATAGGTCCCTGGACATTATTCCAAATATCGTCCTTGATAATATTCCTCTTCCCTTTGTTGAATGTGTCAATAATCTCGGTATCATTATTAATGACAGACTATCCTGCTGCGATCATGTCTCACTTATACTCCCCAAGATCTATGGCACATTGCGTAAACTTTGGCTCTATGGTAATCTCTTACCACAATCTATTCGTGCCAAGCTAGTTAAAACTCTCGTGGTGCCACATTTTCTTTATGGTGCCCTTGTTTACATTTCTTTTGACTCATCTTGTCGTCAACGTCTTAAGGTAGCATTTAATGATTGTCTACGGTATATTTTCCACTTGAGACGCTCGGATCATGTGTCAGGCATACAACATTCTTTATTAGGTCACGACATTTTTCGTCTTCTTGACATCATGGCACTGGTCCTCCTACATAAAGCATTTTATGCTAAAAGTCCTGTATACCTCTAACTCCTTTACAGTCCTTGAGATCAATCAAATTCCTTATACCTGCTCATTTGTCCCTAATTGGTAGTCGCTCCATCTTTGTGTATACAATTAGACTTTGGAATTGCCTTCCTAACACAATAAAAAGGATAGGCACAACAGCAGCTTTCAGAAAGCAAGCATCTAGTTTTCTCTCTTCCTCTTCCTCATCTTTTCTTTAGTTCTTTTTATTTCCTTTCTATTTTTCCCCCTATCTAACCCTCTTATCTATCCCCTATATTTTTCTTTTTACTTCTACATTATTTATTTAAGGCTAGTTTAAGTCATTTTTTTTTAAGATTTAAATATTTTTTCTTGCCGTTTGTTCTGTACTTTAAAAGATGTAGTTCTTGTGTACTGCCCCAATAAATGTATAATAAATAAATAATAAATAATAAATGATGAAGTGGAGGCTTCGTTACTTATGTTAGGGCTTCAGTGTAGGAAGCAAAGGAATATGACGTGGTTTCGGATGATGATTTTAATCCAAAGTGAGTTAAAATCTGAAGAAGTGCTTTTGCATATTTTATAATGAGCCACGTCATCCCTAACGTAGATGGCAATGCCCCTATGGGGAGAGAGATTATGCACTAAAGTGTACCCCGATATCTGATATTGACTTAAGTCATTATCGGGTGATATTTGGGTTTCACTAAGTGCGAAGATTGGGGGTTTATAAGTCGATAAGTGGCACTCAACAAAAGAAAAATTCGCATGAAGTCCACGAATGTTACAAAAGTCAATAGCAAAATTTGACTTGTAACGGGACTTCGGTTGCGCGGGTTCAATCGCCACATTCTTAGAGATATTTCCCGGAATTACATCTGCCGCAACCATCGGAGTCAACGAAATTTGCCTGCGTTAAAGTGGGTAAGTTCGTAATTGCATCATGACATCACTGCCATCTAACATTCAAAAATGCCTCATGAGTGACATTTCTCGTTATGCATGATATTCGAAAACTCATTGTAAACGCATCATATGTGTCAAAATCAAGCAACGAACGCATCATTAAAATGGCTGATGCAATACTTCTGTTTGCTGCGCATTAGAAGACAGAAATGGAGAGGTAAATATGTATATACTCTTTTTTAACGATTTAATTAGATATACACTATTTCTAGAGAATCTTGGACGAACCAACAAAAGAGGTTGCTAATAAATAGTCGGCTAAAATATGAAAATGAGTTTAAGTCGGGCCGAAAAAAGAAGTCGGTTCTTTGGGCAAGAGTTCTTCAAGAAATCCAGCATGTAGATCTAAACTTTCGTTTCAATAAAGAAGAAATTTCCCGTAAATTTTTAAACTTATTAATTACTTACAAAAGAATTAAAAGGAGAAATTCCAAAACTGGTAGAAACGCTACATGCTGGGATTTCTTCGAAATATTGGATGAGGCTTATGGCACAAGAGATTCCATTCAACCTCCTCCAGAGAACCTTATGTCTTCTTTGGAAAAAACTGACTCGTCTAGTAATCAACAAGAAAATTTAGGAGTTCAAATCGACGAGCCGCCTTGCTGTATCGAAAATGAAGACAGCAATGCAACTACAGCAATCCGTCCCACTTCAAGAAGAACCAGTAAATCGGAGAATGCAGAATTTTTAAAGTTTCTGCAAGATGAAGCGAAGAAGGAAGATCAACGTCACGCGGAAATGATGCAGCTTGAAAAAGAAAAAATGCAAATAGAAAGGGATCATCTGGAGGAAAAACGAGCATTGAAAGCTATTCTACTGCAAATGATACCATAAAAGCAAGCTTATTGTATCATTTGCAGTAGAATTGCTTTTTTTCAGAAATTTTGTTCATTTATTTATTCAGAAATTTTATGTTATTTAATAAAAGAAGTTGTTTTGTTATTTCATATAAAGTTTTGCTTTTCATGGTTTTAAAATAAAAAAAAGACATTTCGAAATATTATAAAATAAAAAACCTAAATTCCACAAATCATTGGTGATAGTATTTATGCTGCAAATAAAAGAGTTAAGTTTTCTCTCTTAGTACGTCCATCTTCACTGTCGTTTTGTTCTTGCTGCCCAATGTTGGCATCGCGGATGTTAACATTAAATTGGGTGCTTAATGCGAAATCTTTCTCTTCTTGGCAAAGTCCCTCTCTATCGATCACAAAATTGTGTAGAATAGTGCAAGCCGTTATTATAAATTTTACACTGCTTGTATTCCTAACATCTACATATGTCAGAATTGAAATTTTTTTCTTTAAGATGCCATAAGCTTGTTCTATAAAGACTCGCGTAGAACTAAGATAGTAATTAAATCTTCTTTGGTCTTTGTTAGGTAGCCGTTATCTTTGTAAGGTACCATCACGTAGGAGGAAAGAGGATAGGCTGAATCCGCTAATAAACTAGCATTAATTGGTAGAACAATCTCCCCCGATTCTAGGGCTTTTCCGATGGGACTACCTCTCCAAACAACGGCATCGTGGCAGCTCCCTGGATATCCTATGAAGATATCCAAGAACCGGAATCTGCTGTCACATATAGCCTAAAAATTATGAAATAATTAACTTAAGCATATAGCACACGAACCAATTTCAGTACTTGCAATATAATAGAATGCCTTCCCTTTCAATTATAATAGCTTATCGAATCTCTTTTAGGTGTTGGTATTTCTATATGAGTAGCGTCCAAACAACCCATTACAAATGGGAATGGATTTTGCCTACTATTTTGAAATCCTTCCATTATACTTTTTTCTTCGGATGCAGTTGATGGCCATTTCAAAACCTTATGTCTCAGCTGGCACAATATGCAAACTGTCTTTAAAAAAATTTTGTGGACGGTTCCCCTAGCCACACCAAAACGATCAGAAATGTCTCTAAAACTGGTCCCATTGGAAAGTTTCCACAAAGTAATGTAGAGACATTTTTCCAACGAATATGCTGGTCGACCGGTGGACTCATTCCAAAAAGGTTTAAGCTGAT
The DNA here is from genome assembly GCA_949987705.1 of Thereva unica. NCBI lineage: Eukaryota > Metazoa > Arthropoda > Insecta > Diptera > Therevidae > Thereva > Thereva unica. The sequence goes on from OX465281.1 coordinate 89,099,609, forward strand.
CTTGTAGCTCCTGTAACATATTACATTTAACACAGTATAAACATAAGAAAATATCATTTTACAGAGAACGTAGATCTTTTCATACGAAAATGGCTACGAAATACATCATCCGAATACTTTTTAATAATTTGAAAATACCCCTCACATTTAGTTACATTTCGATATTTTCTGCGGTTAATTGCAGTGAGAATTTTAAGACGATAATTCTTTCGTCTTTGTACCGCACTTTTTATTAAATTATTCGTTTTTAAACACGGATTTTTTACCAAGTTACTCACAATAATATTTAACACCAAAGACTCCATTTTCATACGCGTTCGCTTTGTTCGGAAATGTCAAATATGTGCATCAGCTGTAGATGCGCAGTGTCATCGCATCGGCAAATCTTGGCATCACCATACTGCAGTGATGCCGCATCATTTCTATTAAATTGACGTTTACGAACTTACCCAGTGTTATGCCTTTTGAAACGAGGCAAATTTCGTCGACCGACAGATTTCGGGTGCGACACTTGCGGGTCCGAGAATCGAGTGAGGGTAGGAAGCAAAGGGAACTTACTTGTGCTGTTCGTCGGTCGCTTGTCTGTAGAAAGGGTGATGAGGCCTTCGCTTTACACTGCCGCGGGTATTTTTTTCCACTATTGTTTTGTTGTTGCTGTTTTTTTTTTTTAACCTCCCAGTATAGGAAGTTATTGTAATCGGTCCGAAAATCGAAATCGAAAATTTCAACGTATTTTCATCTTTCAAGGTCCCAGGAGCATTTTAAGCAAAAAATTGGGAGGAAGTATGTGTGTGTGTGTGTGTGTGTATGTGCGTACGGATGTGGTCATTTTTTCCTGCACGATATCGCGCGAACTATAAAAGATATCGACTTAGTTGAGGTGTCGTTCGAAGCGTATTAACCGAAATATGATCTGAAAAGATTTTCATAAAATTCGGTCCAGCCGTTTTTTTGTTTAGGCGGCGTAAGTGATTTTTGTTCCTGCACGATATCGCCCGAACCACGAAAGATATTGACTTACTTGAGGTGCCGTTCGAAGCGTATTAGCGACAATATAATCTGAAAAGATTTTTATAATATTCGGTCCAGCGGTTTTTGGTTTAAATGACTTAAGTGATTTTTGTACCTGCACGATACCGCGCGAACTAAAAACTATATCGACTTCATTGAGGTGCCGAAAAACATTAATACATCAATTTTATATACATTTTCGTCATCCTAATCTTGTAAGTGCGCACATTTAGTTTGACATTTTAGCGAAAATATTGATAAACAATTGTGACAAATTCTCAGTATTATAGATATATTCTATATTGCCTATTGTTCATTTATTATTAAAATATCCAATCATATATTCAACATCCATCATACTGGGAAGTTGATCGTGTGGACCGAAAGGGTCGAACCCACATCCCAACTAGTTTTTTGTGGGTTTGTATTTTTGATTTCACTTTTCACAAAGAAAGAAATTTTTTATTTTTTTTTATTTTAGTTTTTATTTCACGGGGCGTGTTTGACACACCGGACCAGCACACGTCCGTTCACTTCGATGTCCACGGCCAAACTCCAAGGGTAGCAGCTACCTGGAGCGAGTTCAAAAACTTTACTCTGGTAAACCACGAATTAAGCTGTGGTTATGCAAGGTCAGTTCACTTAACCACGAAAGCTTATGGAGGTTTTTGAACGCACAGTGGTTAACTACTAATGAAATGAAATTTTTTCCCATAACATATTCTCCGCTATTTGCCTGAATTATTCCGTCTGTTATTTGCCATAATTTCACAAATCCCAATTTGATTCGTTCATAGTTAAAGTGAGAGTTGTTTTTATTCTTCTTCTTAACTAAAATTACTACACCATCGCTAACCACGGAAATTTTTGAACGCTCGTAGGCGAAACTCAATAAATGATTAATAAGTTCTAATTTAAACACTGCGAGTACAAATGTAAATATCTTAATAACTCAATGTAAATACTCATAATCCTTACTAATATTATAAATGCGACTGTCTGTCTGTTACGCTTTCACGCCTAAACCACTGGACCGATTTTGACGAAATTTGCTACAGACATAGTTTATACCTTGGAGACGGACATAGGCTACTTTTTATGGAGAACAAAGGGTTGAAGGGGGTGAAATAGGGTTCAATAAGTTGTAAAGGGATTTTTTTTTTTACTTTTTTTTCTTCTATTGTATAAAAAGTAACTGACTGACAGACAACGCACAACCTAAACCGCTAGAGCTAAAGGGCTGAAATTTTGACAGTGCATCCCTATAATGATGTGGACATCCACTAAGAAGCGCTTTTCGAAATTCATCCCCTAAGGGGGTGAAATGGGGTTTACCCAAACCGCTGAAGCTATAGGTCTGAAATTTTGACAGTGGATTCCTATAATGGCGTGGTCATCCACTATTAAAGCGAATTTTCGAAAGTCATCCCCTAAGGGAGTGAAATGGGGTTTTTCCAAACCGCTAAAGCTATAGGGCTGTAATTTTGACAGTGCATCCCTATAATGGGGGGTCAAATGGGGTTTACGCAAACCGCTGGAGCTATAGGGCTGAAATTTTGACAGTGCATCCCTATAATGACGTGAACATCCACTAAAAAGCGATTTTTCGAAATTCATCCAATAAGAGGGTGAAATGGGGTTTATCCAAACCGCTAAAGCTATAGGGCTGAAATTTTGACAGTGCATCCCTATAATGATGTGGACATCCACTAAGAAGCGCTTTTCGAAATTCATCCCCTAAGGGGGTGAAATGGGGTTTACCCAAACCGCTAAAGCTATAGGGCTGAAATTTTGACAGTGAATCCCTATAATGGCGTGGACATCCACTATAAAGCGATTTTTCGAAATTCATCCCCTAAGGGGGTGAAATGGGGTTTATCCAAACCGCTAAAGCTATCGGGCTGAAATTTTGACAGTGCATCCCTATAATGGGGGGTCAAATGGGGTTTACGCAAACCGCTGGAGCTATAGGGCTGAAATTTTGACAGTGCATCCCTATAATGACGTGAACATCCACTAAAAAGCGATTTTTCGAAATTCATCCAATAAGAGGGTGAAATGGGGTTTATCCAAACCGCTAAAGCTATAGGGCTAAAATTTTTACAGTGCATCCCTATAATGGCGTGGACATCCACTATAAAGCGATTTTTCGAAATTCATCCCCTACGGGGGTGAAATAGGGTCAACTCAAAACCGCTGGAGCTATAAGGCTGAAATTTTGACAGTGCATCCCTCTAATAATGTGGACATCTACTAAAGAGCGATTTTTCGAAATTCATCTCCTAAGGGGGTGAAATGGGGTTTATCCAAACCGCTAAAGCTATAGGGCTGAAATTTTGACAGTGCGTCCCTATAATGGGGGGTCAAATGGGGTTTACGCAAACCGCTGGAGCTAAAGGGCTGAAATTTTGACAGTGCATCCCTATAATGACGTGAACATCCACTAAAAAGCGCTTTTCGAAATTCATCCCCTAAGGGGGTGAAATGGGGTTTACCCAAACCACTAAAGCTATAGGGCTGAAATTTTGACAGTGCATCCCTATAATGGCGTGGACATCCACTATAAAGCGATTTTTCGAAATTCATCCGCTAAGGGGGTGAAATGGGGTTTATCCAAACCGCTAAAGCTATAGGGCTGAAATTTTGACAGTGCATCCCTATAATGGGGGGTCAAATGGGGTTTACGCAAACCGCTGGAGCTATAGGGCTGAAATTTTGACAGTGCATCCTTATAATGACGTGAACATCCACTAAAAAGCGATTTTTCGAAATTCATCCAATAAGAGGGTGAAATGGGGTTTATCCAAACCGCTAAAGCTATAAGGCTGAAATTTGGACAGTGCATCCCTATAATGGCGTGGACATCCACTATAAAGCGATTTTTCGAAATTCATCCCCTACGGGGGTGAAATGGGGTCAACTCAAAACCGCTGGAGCTATAAGGCTGAAATTTTGACAGTGCATCCCTCTAATGATGTGGACATCTACTAAAAAGCGATTTTTCGAAATTCATCTCCTAAGGGGGTGAAATGGGGTTTATCCAAACCGCTAAAGCTATAGGGCTGAAATTTTGACAGTGCATCCCTATAATGGGGGGTCAAATGGGGTTTACGCAAACCGCTGGAGCTATAGCGCTGAAATTTTGACAGTGCATCCCTATAATGACGTGAACATCCACTAAAAAGCGCTTTTCGAAATTCATCCCCTAAGGGGGTGAAATGGGGTTTATCCAAACCGCTAAAGCTATAGGGCTGAAATTTTGACAGTGCATCCCTATAATGGGGGGTTCAAATGGGGTTTACGCAAACCGCTGGAGCTATAGGGCTGAAATTTTGACAGTGCATCCCTATAATGACGAGAACATCCACTAAAAAGCGATTTTTCGAAATTCATCCAAAAAGAGGGTGAAATGGGGTTTATCCAAACCGCTAAAGCTATAGGGCTGAAATTTTGACAGTGCATCCCTATAATGGCGTGGACATCCACTATAAAGCGATTTTTCGAAATTCATCCCCTACGGGAGTAAAATGGGGTCAACTCAAAACCGCTGGAGCTATAAGGCTGAAATTTTGACAGTGCATCCCTCTAATGATGTGGACATCTACTTAAAAGCGATTTTTCGAAATTCATCTCCTAAGGGGGTGAAATGCGGTTTATCCAAACCGCTAAAGCTATAGGGCCGAAATTTTGACAGTGCATCCCTATAATGGCGTGGACATCCACTATTAAGCGATTTTTCGAAGTTCATCCCCTAAGGGGGTGAAATGGGGTCAACTCAAAACCGCTGGAGCTATAAGGCTGAAGTTTTGACAGTACATCCCCCTAATAATGTGGACATCCACTAAGAAGCGAGTTTTCGAAATTCATCCCCTAAGAGGATGAAATGGGGTTTATCCAAACCGCTAAAGCTATAGGGCTGAAATTTTGACAGTGCATCCCTATAATGACGTGGACATCCACTAAAAAGCAATTTTTCGAAATTCATCCCCTAAGGGGGTTAAATTGGGTTTACCCAAACCGCTAAAGCTATAGCGCTAAAATTTTGACAGTGCATCCCTATAATGGCGTGGTCATCCACTATTAAAGCGATTTTTCGAAATTCATCCCGTAAGGGGGTGAAATGGGGTTTTCCAAACCGCTAAAGCTATAGGGCTGTAATTTTGACAGTGCATCCCTATAATGATGTGGACATCCACTAAAAAGCGATTTTTCGAAATTGATCCCCTAAGGGGGGGGGGGGGAATGGGGTTTACGCAAACCGCTGGAGCTATAGGGCTGAAATTTTGACAGTGCATCCCTTTAATGACGTGGACATCCAATAAGAAGCGATTTTTCGAAATTCATCCCCTAAGGGGGTGAATGGGGTTTTTCCAAACCTTTTTTTTTTTTTATGTGGCAGTGCTAAGCTCAGGAATCACCCTTTGTACTACTAGTCCGTCATGTCATTTGTCACGTCATGGTGCAATGTCTAGCAGTAAGCTTAGTACGGGGAGGGGGTTGGAGGGGTTATAAAGGAACGGGAGGGAATTGAAGAAGGCGGTGATGAACCCTGCGTTTGAACTCTTGGATGTTGTAGGAGCTCGGAAATACTGACTGCGAGAGATTATTCCACAGCCGAGTTGTTCTATTAACAAACGAATTCATATCTTGTTGAGTGCGTGAAAGGGGGAGTTGCAGGTGGAGGGAATGAGACGAGTGAGCTAATCTGGTGTTGCGGGTATAAGAATGCCGTGGAGGCAGGAGAGCGTTTAGCTCGGAGGAACAGTCACTATGATAGTAGCGATAAAATTTTGTCAATGCTGCTACATTCCTACGGTGGCTGAGGGGGTCGATGGTGGCGCAAGCGGTATCGTCATCAATTAATTTAAGGGCCTTTTTTTGGACCTTATCTAACCATGCCAAGGTGGTTATTGGAGCGCCGCCCCAAACGAGGGAGTTATATTCGAGAAGAGGTCGAATGTAGGATTTATAAATAACAGCACGGGCCGATGGCTGGAGGAGGAACTTACACCTCCTAAGAAATCCCAAGCACTGAGATCCTTGTTTGGCGATTTGGAATATGTGGTCATTCCATCGCAAGTCTTTGGCTAATGTCACGCCTAAGATGTGTAAGGATGGTTCGGCCATTAGTTGAACTTCATTCACTTTCAAGGGTGGAGGGGTGTTGAACTTCTTTTTGGAGATAAGACAGTACTTGGTTTTGGCGGGGTTGAATTCAACACGATTCTTCTTTCCCCACTCTAGAATGAGTACAATGTCGTTATTAATAGAGTTGGACATACGCTCGCGATCATCAAGACAGGATCTGGCATGAGTCTGCCTTGTATCGAAGCTGTACGAGTACCGTAAAGTACCGTCGTCAGCGAAGCTGAGAAGTGGGTTGGAGGGGACTGAAAGAAGGTCATTTATAAAGATAAGGAATAGGGCCGGTGATAAGATTGACCCCTGGGGGACCCCCGCTGAGATCGGGTGGGATGCGGATTTGACGCCATCCAATACTACTTTGATTGAACGACCGAAAAGGAAATGCCTGATCCACTTCTGTAGAAGTGAGTCGACTCCAATAGCTTTGAGTTTGGCTAACAGGGCTGAGTGCCAAACTCTATCGAAAGCCTTGGAGATATCTAGAGCAACCAGACTAGACTCGCCGGATCCATGCAGACTACGGCTGAGGTGTTCTGTAAGACAGACTAAAAGATCGCCAGTGGATCTTTTCTGGCGGAAGCCATATTGTCTGTCGTTAATTAGTAGGTTGGATTCTAGATATCCCATAAGCTTTTTGTTGATTATCGTCTCCATGGTTTTGGAGAGAATAGAAGTAATTGCTATTGGGCGGTAGTTTAAGGGGTCGCTGGCTTCACCTTTTTTCGGAATTGGCTGAACATGGGCAAGTTTCCAAGAGTCTGGGTAAACTCCGGAGGAGTATGATAGGGCAAAAAGTTTGCGCAGAGGTTTAGCCAAAGGTGAGGCGCATTGTTTTAAGACGATAGGGGGTATATTATCGGGTCCAGTGGATTTGTTGACATCGAGCTCCTTGAGGCACCTGTACACCTCGCGAGTCCTGAAGAAAACCCTGTCCATTAAGTGAGCATTGTGCTCGAGAACTGGGGGTAGCGCATCAGTTTCGGGTAGGGAAGAATTTGAAGCAAACAGAGATGCTAATAAATCGGCCTTGGCTTTTCTGTCTGTTATCACCTTCTTATCGTGAATGAATGAAGGAGTTGTAGATGCAGTGAAATTCTTCTTTATGGAACTTACCAAGGACCAGAAGTTCTTGCTACCAGAGGTTGCATTAAGGAGTTTACTTCTCAGCTTGCTGTCAAATGAATTTTTGCCATTGCTGATGGTGACTTTACAGGAATTTCTCAGTTTTATATACTCTGCACGGAGCGATTCACTCGGGAAGCTCTTGTAAGCTCGAAAGGCGGCTTCTTTATTTCTGATTGCCTTCATACACTCCTGATTAAACCATCTGTTGGGCTTAGCTTTCGCAGATTTAGTAGAATGAGGAATGTACAAATGCATTCCTGCCTGTATGATCCTGGTGATACGGATAGTGGCAGAGTTGACGTTTTTGGTTCGGAAACACTGATTCCAGTCAGTAGCTTGGAAAAAATTAATTAGCCCCAGCCAATTGGCCTTCCCATAATGCCATACAGTTCTTTTAACTGGTTTGGGAGGGGTGGGAAATTCGAATGGGAAGCTAGCGCTAATTAAGCAGTGGTCCGAATTGCCGAGAGGTGAATCAACTTCGACGGAGTATCGCTCTGGATGGGAAGTGAGAAAAAGATCAAGGAGATGGTTTCCTTGACCGGCAACATCAGGGACTCTCGTGGGATGCTCCACAATTTGATGTAAATTATTGGTGTCTGCAAAGAGCTCGACGTCCTTGCCAGAAACACTGGTGCCATTTGAGTAAGTCAGCCAGTTTGCGTTATGAACATTGAAATCACCCGCAACGATAATTTCACACTCAGGATTGGACGAAAAAATCCCGAGATTTGTTCGGAAATAGTATCAAATGATGAAATGGAGGCTTCGTTACTTATGTTAGGACTTCTGTATAGGAAGCAGAAGAATATGACGTGGCTTTTGAAAATGATTTTAATCCAAAGATAATTAAAATCTGAAGTCGTGCTTGAAAATATTTTATGATAAGCCACGTCATCCCTAACATAGATGGCAGTACCACTATGGGGGGAGAGATTGTGCACTAAGGTGTATCCCGACACCTGGTAATGACCTAAGTCGTTATCGGGTGATATTTGGGTTTCACTCAGTGCGAAGATTGGGGGTTTATAATTAGATAAGTGGCACTCAACAAAAGAGAAATTCGCATGAAGTCCACGAATGTTACAAAAGTCAATAACAAAGCATGACCTGTAACGGGACTTCGGTTGCGCGGGCTCATTCGCCACATTCTTATTGATATTTCCCGGAATTACAACCGTCGCAACCATCAGAGTCAACGAAATTTGCCTGCGTTAAAGTGTTATGCCTTTTGAAACGGGGCAAATTTCATCGACCGACAGATTTTGGGCGCGACACTTGCAGGTCCGAGAATCGAGTGAGGGTAGGAAGCAAAGGGAACTTACTTGTGCTGTTCGTCGGTCGCTTGTCTTTGGAAGGGTGATGAGGCCTTCGCTTTACACTGCACGCGTATATTCCACTGATTATGTTGTTGTTGCTTTTTTGTGGACGTTTCACACCAAAAAAAAAAACAAAAAAAAATTTTTGGATTTTATTTTATATTTTTTTTTAACGCGGCGTGTTTTACGGACCGGATCAGCACACGTCCGAACACTTTGCTATCCACGGCCAAACTCTAAACTTATAGGGCTGAAATTTTGACAGTGTATCCCTATAATGGCGTGGACATCCACTCTAAAGCGATTTTTCGAAATTCATCCCCTAAGGGGGGAAATGGTGTTTACCCAAACCGCTGGAGCTATAGGGCTGAAATTTTGACAATGCATCTCTTTAATGACGTGGACATCCACTAAGAAGCGATTTTTCGAAATTCATCTCCTAAGGAGGTGAAATGGGGTTAACCCACACCGCTGAAGCTGAAGGGCTTTAATTTTGACCGTGCATCCCTATAATGACGTGGACATCCACTTAGGAGCGATTTTTTGAAATTTATCCCCTAAGGGGGTGAAATGGGGTTAACCTAAACCTCTGAAGCTGAAGGGCTGAAATTTTGGCAGTGCATCCCTCTAATCGCGTAGAAATGAAAGACTCGAAATTCACTTTCTTTAATATTCATTTGTGATTGCTTCATAATTTGTTGCACCCACGTAAACAGGCGAACAAACTTAACGAACGTTCGTCAAAACCTAAAATGTCACTTCTCTTGATGACATAAACATGCCAATCTCTGCTTCAAAACTTGCAGATTTGTTGAGCAGAGGTGATATACGCAGCAATTTGTTTACCATATTTATTAAAAAAAATGCACTATAATAAACCCTTTTAGGGATAATAACAGCTGACTTTTTTGTTTGTTTTTTTTTTTTTTTTTTTTTTTGAAGGAAAACATTGCCCATAATACACAGTTTTTATTTAAAGGCGTTGCAAGGCACGCGGGTTTTATGCTAGTATATATAAAAATGAATCATTGTTTTGTATGTAATCGATGTATGAAAAATTGGCTGTATGAAATGACTGATTGAGTGTTGTTTATGTTAGAAGACCTCAATAGCAAGGTTTACGTATATAGTTTTCATGATTATGTCTGTTGGTATTTTTGTAATGGCGCTTGAAGAAGAATTGTCGATATCCCTAAATATTTTTCTTCGCATTTATAGTAATTGATGTGATTTGTATGTGAAATCGGTTTGTTTTATTACATGAAATAAAAAAAGTTCAATCGTTCTAAAAAAGGATTGCAGCAGCCATAGTGGTGTCGAATTGTAAACGCTGTAAACGAAACGTAACAGTAATATCGTTGGGATACCTTTACATGCTACTATCATTCGGCTGGCGTAAACGGATCACTACTTCACACTTGGTAATCCGGTTTGTTATCATACCCCCGAGGTACATGGGTATTGCTTCATCAAGAGTAATATATTATTCTTAGATGGGATATCAATGTATATGCCGTAATGTTTCTTTATCTAGGAAGCATTTGTGCATGTGTTCAGTTTTCACCCATGTTAAAATAGACTTTATTTAGTAGTTTTCGACAGTAGCTTAAGTGAAAAAGAACAAAAAAGTATGGAAGTTAGGGCAGCCGAACCATCACTTTTATAATTTTAGATAGGTGCAAAAAAATTCGATACAACTTGAACGTTGGGAAATCGCTATAAACGTAGATGTGTTGTGTGTGTTTGAGAGCATATATCCGTCAATATGGTTGCCCAGATTTGTTCAAAGCTTTTACGGCAATCCACAATGGGAGGAGATTGAATCATGAGGCATGATAGATGGGGAATAGCGGTATCCAAGAAGTTTGATTTCTGAAACTATAATCGGAAACAATGGCTACCCGTTTTATCGTCGTCTATTGAAGTCAATTGCAAATAGATAACTTGGAGGGCTAATGGTCAGGATTTCGAAGTTGACAATGGTGGGATCGTTTTGAATTCGTTTTTATTGTCCACGACATTCAATTCTCACATCAATGCTGAATTTTGTATTCCGTCAAATCAATCAAACACATATGCAAATATGTGACGAAAGGCAAACACGATCGACAAAATAGCACAATATTAAATGATTTTTTTTTCATTTCCCATTCATAAAAGATATTCGACTGTGGTTCATTGGGTAGTTCGTTTCGAAAATGCAAAACGTATATATTTAACAATGGATAAAGGCCGGCACACAGATATCGGCACTGCGCCCGTACCGCACGACGGCCGTGTGTCGCACAACACACGGAGAGAAAGTAAACAAATGCAACTTTACCAGTCAGTCCCACCTGTCCGTGTCCGCACCGATTCAAATTACTTGAGTTTAGTTTTTTCGCGGACCCGGTGAGAATGGGGTGTGGACGCGGTGCGGATATATGTGTCCTGGCCCTAATGCTGCGGGAAGGGCTGAACGACCACCATCCACCACATTGATGGGTGCAGCAAAGCAAGGCGCACCAGGATCGAGCTAGTATGGTTATAAACTAAGTTTCATAAAAATGAATAAAAGGGTAATTTGTTTTGTTGCATTGATGTTATTATACACAAAAATAAAGAGTGACATAATTAATAGTATTAAACGGATTTAGATAAAAGTAATAGATCAATTTAAGTATAAAAAGGAAAACAGAAAAGAAAGGTAATTTGTCTTGTTGTATTGATGAGTTCATTATAAAGAATACGCAAAAATAAAGAGTGACATAATTAATAGTGTTAAACGGATTTAGATAAAAAGTCATAGATTAATTTAAGAATAAAAAAGAAAACTATTGTAAGAAGTAACGTCAAGATTGTAATTAAAATAAAATTAATTATCGGACAAGCAAATAATAAAAGTGCGTTTTTTTTAATATAACAAAATTCGGTGAGTTATGCATATAGAACAATTATTTTAACCTAACAATCATTAGTTTGCGCAAAATGCATGCAAAGAAATTATGTACTTATGTATAAATGCTTTTACAGTTATCATACTAAAAAGTAAATATACACATGTATTTATATCATAATTAATTGAACATCATAATCGATTTTATATTTTTTGTTTAATTTCATTCGTGAAAAATTTTCAAGAATCTTGCTAAAGTCTTGCTCCTGAGTCTTGCTCTTGCACAATCAGTCTTGCTCTTGTTCTTGCAAGCATAACTAAGTCTTTTTTTTGTTCTTGGTCTTGCTATAATTGAAAGCACAAGACCAGACTGCAAGAACAAGACCATTTTTGCTCATCTCAATTGTGTTTTGTTTCACAAGGATTGTGAAGGTTTTGTAGCTGGTATTGAGGAGTAAGATGCGTCTGTAGTTTTGAGATTTTCTCTTTAGTTTTATAGAGATCTTCTCTTGGGGAATTACAAAAGCCTCTGTCTGTGGATTCTAGTTTAGGTTCTGAAAATAATCTCTCCACCTTTCTTTTATCCTATCAGGAGCTGCTAATAAGTTCCCATCTAATCTTTACAGATGCCCGTTCTTGGCTCAAACTTATTGGTGATCTGGCGAGTTCCTTTGTACGCTTGTCTAATTGTCATTTTACTGAAGTCTTCCTTTCTCTGTAAATCCTGCTGTTTAAATATTAACTCTTTTTCTTTCTGCAAAGCTTGTCAATTTTACGTTTTTGCTTGAAGATTTCAAGAAGACTTCGGTGGCTCTGGTTTCTTTCTTTAATTGTGGTTCTACAGTCTTGGCCAAAGCAATCAAGTCTAGTCTGTCTGGGGGCCCAGCCTAGTGTCTCTTCTGCTTATATGCTGCTTTTGATGAGCTCCTATTAGTCGTTGACGTTGGGCTGTTCTTGAACCTCTCTCAAGACAGCATGCTGGTAGGCATGGTATACAGAAACAAGGTAATGTAAAAGACGGTATACCGTATACGGTATTTTAGTGCTGACGTCACGTGGGGCCCGTTTTCCATATAAAATCGAAGCTGTTTTTGTTGTTTCTGCATAAGGGCTAGACAATTGTTAACATGAAGTAACATTTTAACGTTAACTTTAACCAGGCAAATTCGCCCGGTTAATGTTATTATTATTGTTAACTTATGACAGTTGTCATAGATCCAGACAGGGGTGCCATTTTCAATAAACTCACAAACGGTGAAACTTATAAATACACAAAAATGTAAATTTAAATCAAAGTAGCCGTTAACGATAACTTTAACAAACGGTTGGGTGGTGCAACTCATTTTTTCAAACTGGAACTTTAAGAACTTTGTTATTGTTAAAGTTAATTTTAACAATAACTTTAATCAATGATTTGGTGCAACTCACCCTAAGTAATGAAAAAAATAAAATATATGTAACTGGTTGTCAATTTGAAAAATCAAAAAAAAAATATATCGAGTTTGTGATAGGTCAGTTTTAATTAAATAATTTAAAATCTAAATAATAACCGAAAGTTCGATTAATAAATGTTGTACAAAATATATGTAGTGCAATTAAATAAAAATATATAATTGTTATAAAGATAAAATAAAGTGTTAAAAGTAAATGAATAAAAATAAACTTATAAAAATTACGTGTTCGTTTATTAACCATTAATAACGAAAGAAAATCCTAAAGTAAACAAAGACCTAAACTTACGTCGAGTATTGGCCCCTCTTCTCTCAATTAGTACCTGGTTATTTTGATTATTTGTTACCCCGTCTGATGAGTGCTGCGTCATCTTATGAATATTTTTCTGCGGGAATATTTTTAAACTTACTACCATTGAGTTTGAGCTTGCGAGGTCGATCAATCTGCGACCATTGTCATTGGTAACGTTGGGTAAACTATATGTTTTCCTATGACTCCAAAGAACTCATCTGTTTTTCCTATTTTGGCATTCATATCACCAAAAACCATTTTAATGTCATTTGACGGTATTAAACTGATGGCGTTTGGTGTTAGCTCTTGGTAGAATTCCTTTTTCTCCTCGTCCGTCTTCCTTTCTGTGTTATGTAGCCTTGTTTTAATGCAAATTCTATTTCTTACGGGCTTGAGGTCCGAAAATCAGTGATGTCATCCCTTTCTATATGATGAATGCTACTACAAGCTCTCTTCTTCCATTCGATGATCTACTGGAGAGTACCGTGTGGGTTTTTAGATCCATTATACCACTATGGGTCCATTTGGTTCCTTGAAGGGCTGTGATCTTTATATTGTATTTTTTTAGTACTAATAAAAGCAAACGAAGAGCTCCCGTTCTGTTGAGCGTCCTGACGTTCCATGTTTCAAGATCGAATTCCATATTCCGTTGCCTGAGTCGTTGGCGTTGAGTCCGTCCTGTCCGAGGCGTGTCTTGAGGATTCGTGACGAGTGGGTTTTTACGATGGAAGGTTGTCGGACTGCCGCTCAATCCCCAACCTGGAGGACCAGTCCGGTATTTGCTTCGTTTTGAGGCGCGAAACACTCGCCTTTCGCCCTCCTCAGTCTGTCACTCTTGTATAGACAAGAGCATGCAAAGGTCACCCGATGTAAAATTTACATCTTCGTGGAGGTAGGATTCGGTAGCATATCGGAAGATCTTAGATCGTATAGACCTTTGATCGCAGATGGCGTTACTCAGGATGTAGCTCTTTGATGTACTGGCACCAACAAAGCTCCCTCAGGCCGTTACTACAATTTGACCCCACATCCAAAACTTAGCGAAGAAAAATAGCGGCGGTAGCTGAGAGTGTACATGATGACATATCGGTGCGGTACTCAAGATCCCCTTGAAAATCGAAAATTTTAACTTCAGAATGGACCATGTAATCCGCAACAATTGTTTTTTTATTCTATTTATTGTTGAAAGAAGCTCGTTAAAGTAAATCGCCCAATAAAATAAACCACTGATTTCCAACTAATGGCACATAATAAATACCGTTCTATAAATCCCGTTTTATGTTTTAATCACCCAAACGAATCTGACTACCTGTTAATCACAGGCAGCACTCCATACGAACGTAGAAATATGTTTACAGCATCACTTGCAGCTTGGGCAAACAAAATCGCTTAATAAACGCGCGTATTTTATTTACTTTTGCAATTTGCTCAATTTAAATCCCAACATCAAATTGAACGTAAAGTTAGTTCCTACATCACGTTACTCTTGATTTGGTATTCATGAAGCACCAGCACCTCATCCAGTCAGCAGATGCATTTTTAGTATTTTTTTTCTGCGAAAGTAGTTTGAAATGCATTTACACTTCAAACTGCACGGCAACTAGATGAGAGCGTATCAAAACAACAAAATGGAACAAAGTTTTGAGGTGGAAGTAATTTTCATTTCGGTGCACGATTCATTTTTATTCGATGTTGGAGCTAAAATAAAAGTTTATTACAACTAACGTGGAGCATCTGCAAATTAAAAGTTTTACTTGACATAACAGAAGTGGTTACATTAGTGCTGCTGGATTACAATTGCACGTTTGACCTTTATTTAGAATTAGGTGTGTTATTCAAATTTAATATCATATGCAGGATTTGTAAAGAGCTACCTAATTAGCGCGAAAAGACTTAAAATGGTACACTGAAAAAACTAAATAATATGTGTTACTAAAAAAAAAGCTATTTCGCACAAAATAGTTGACACTATATATTTAATTTAAACTACACTATATAAGGATAGTTATGATAAAAAATTAATGGTCTTGGATGTGAAGTATCGCGTCCGTATTTTAACGTGACAAGGTCTATTAATTTGAACGTGACAACGTCTGTTATTACGTTTTGTATTATTTTCTCAATTAATAAATTATATATTTCGAAGCAAATTTTTTTTTGTGTGCGGGACATTTTCACACGCGCGTCCTATCTTAAACCGATTTAATAGACGTTGTCACGTCAATAAGGTGAATGAATTTTTCCCGTGTAGACGATAAATTAACGAAAATTTTGAGTCATTAACCACGTCCCTAACATGTATGGGGGCGGAGATATGATTTTTTTTGTGTGCGGGACATTGTGCGGGACCTTTTCACACGCGAGTTACATTCCCAGACTTTGCAAGCGGAAGTCAACCGACACCCCAAGACAATATTCGCCTAGAATATTTACAGTTCGTAGAAAATATAAATGAGCTAAAGAATGCTGGGAACTGCTCCATCAACAATTTAGCTGGAATAACGTCCAGCAAACAAACGAAGATGCAGGAGTAACATGAAACCTGAAATAATTTCATGTTCATGTACCTCTTTATCTATTAAGTTAATTTTTAAGTTTCAGTCTTGTATCTTTTAAATAACGGCTCGGTCGCTCTTAAGAGTAAATTTTATAAAATAAAGTTTGAACTATTCCAAAGAATAGAGTTTTTTTTTTCTTAAATATAACATATTGTCAGAACTGTACGAGTACAGTGAATAAGAGATCTAGGAGGTAATAGTAGTAGACTGTGAAAACGGGATTATTGAGAAAAGCAGTCGCCGCTGAATATTAGACTGAGACAGTTCAGTTTTATTTCCATTGTTTTTTTTAATTAAATAAACGTTCCTTGAGAAGATTGATTTTTATTCAGAGACGCCGTACCTTGACCATCCTTACAATTTCAGAAGTGGGATACGTAGCCCGCCTATATATATATATATAAAAAAAAGAAGAATTTGAAAAATTGCGGAAAATGTCGGAAAATTTACATAACTTGAAACTCAAACAGCTACAAAGGCTTTGTACGAGGAACAAGCTGCCTAAAAGCGGACAGAAAGATACTCTAGTAAAGAGACTAGAAAATCATTTAATGCAAAACGAAATTTCAGCATTGGAAATTAGTTCGGACAACGAAAACTCGAAAACGGATATGACCGAGAAAAAGCTAACATCTACGCCGCTTCAAAGGAACATGCAATCAACAATTATGGATAATTCTACGTTGATGCAAAGTTATCCACAGCAATCGAACCCGCCGATGCTACAACCGCAAACTGGTAGTACAACAACTTGGTCGCCGATTACTTCAACGCGTCATTTTTCATCTGCTCCCACTACAACCTTTCTGCCGACCCGATCAACTTTTATACCACATCATGAAACTTGTACATCAGTTTACTCTCAACAACAATTCCAGATAACACAGAACGTTCCTCCGTATAATACGTCAGTGCAGTTTCCTTATCACCAACAGGATTGCAGGCTTCCAGCCATTCAGATGTCCACAGCTCCAATAAGATCACAAATAAATATTCAAGAGAGTGACAGAAACTCAGCTATGCGAACCGTTCCAGATTATGCAGTACCAAGGCAAGAAGCTCATTTCGGAAACGTAAGAGATATTATCGAGATAATACCAACGTTCCACCCGTTCGAAGCAACATCTCTAAATGCAGGTCAGTTCATAGAGAGAATCAACCAACTTAAATCGGCATACGGATGGGATGATAAGATTCTGCTTTTCGCTGTGTACGCTAAGCTAAAAGGTCTAGCAAAGATGTGGATAGATAATTCTAAAGTATTCTCCACTTGGATGGAGTTTACAAATTGTTTCCTTAAAGATTTCCCGTGTGAGGTAAATCTCGCAGATATACACCTAGAACTAATCGAAAGTAAGCAAAAGCCGCTCGAAACAATGGAACAATTTTATTACAGAATGCTCACTCTTGGGAGAAAAGGAAACTTACCAGAAATAGCGATTATAAAATATATACTTAGAGGTCTCAGGGATAAGGATTTCGTAAGATCTGCATCCACGATACAAATTGTAGCCTGTACTGACTTGCTGACAACAATAATACGTTATTCTAGTTTAAATACATTTCGGCAAGTGGAACCGAGAGCAAACAATCGATTTAAATACCAAACTGATGTCTGTTTGGGTTCACAGCCACACTATAAGGCACCAAATTCGAAGCCTAAAGAAATTTTGTGCTACAATTGTTTCCGAACCGGACATATATCCATTAATTGCCCAAAACCGGCTCGAAGAGAAAGATGTACAATTTGTTTACGAACAAATCATCTTGCAGCCGATTGCCCGCAGAAAACAAGAAACGTTTATGAGAAGACGAATGTCAACAGAATTTCAGCTGAATGCACAAAACAAATACTTTGTGACAAAATAAAAAAATCCGTCAAGATTTGTGGACAAGAATACTTAGCTTTCATCGATCCTGGTAGTACTCACACCTTAATTAGAAGAGAAATTGCTACAAAACTGGGTCCAACCAATAAAGTCAATGTTACCCTTACAGGATTCGGGGGAGGTTCTTATGATTGCCAAGATGCAATAAACATAAGTATCGAATTTGATAATAAATTGTTTAAAATTAATGCTCTGATCGTTGCTGATGAACTATTAGATTTTGATCTCCTTTTAGGAAAGGATATTCTATGTGACAAAGGTCAACGTTTGATAATAGAAAATGGAGAATGCTGGGTCGAAAATAACGAAGATTTAAAGGTAGGAACAAACTTGTCATTGTCGAACCTCAATCACTTGAAGCAGATATTACAAAAATACCGGAAATGCTTTGCCACATCAGTTTTCGAACTCGGGAAATGTTCGACAACGAAAATGAAGATTAGGTTATCATCCGCAGAGCCAATTTCATCAAAGCCCTACCGAATTGCTTTTGCCAAGAGACAAGTTGTCGAAAAAATAATTAAGCACTTATTGGAAAGCAAAATCATTTGCCCGTCCGAATCTGAATATGCGTCCCCAATTGTCCTCATCGAGAAAGGGAATAAAGAAAGCCGTCTATGTGTAGATTACCGACGATTAAATAAAATTACAATCAGAGAGCCATATCCAATGCCGAATATGGAAGATCAATTTGCTCTGCTAGCTGGATGTAAATTCTTTACCGTATTGGATTTAAAGATGGGATACCATCAGATCGAAATGGATGAGTCATCCAAAAGGTTTACAGCCTTTATTACACATAACGGGCATTTTGAGTACAATCGTATGCCATTCGGTTTGGTGAATGCCCCTGGAGAATTCCAAAAGTTGATGAACAAAATTATCGCTTGCATGAAGCCAGGCGAAGCCCTTGCTTACCTGGACGACATTATTTTACTCAGCCATGACGTAAATGAAGGACTTGGAATCCTAGGAAAGTTTTTGAAACTCTTGTATACTCATGGCCTGACCGTCAGACTTGACAAATGCAAATTCCTAGCTACTGAGATTACTTACCTAGGACACATCGTAATTGAAAATGGTATTCTTCCTGGAAAGGAAAAAATCAGTGCCATCAAAAATTTCAAAACCCCTCTTAATATTACAGAAGTAAGACGTTTCCTTGGATTAACGGGATTTTTTAGGAAATTTGTTCCGGAGTATTCAATTATTGCTTCACCTATTACAAAGTTATTAAGAAAATCGGAACACAGGAAATTTATTTGGCAAGAAAAACAACAGGAGGCATTTGAAAAACTAAAAAGTATTTTGTGTTGTCAACCAGTGTTAGCTTTATATAAGTTCGATGCCGAGCACGAGATACATACGGATGCCAGTGCATTAGGTCTAGCAGGTATGCTTTTACAATCTTCAAATAATGATAATCAGTGGAAAGTGGTTGCATACTACAGCAGACAATGTTCACCAGCTGAAAGCCGTTACCATAGTACCGAACTAGAAGTCCTCGCTGTTGTGGAATCCCTAACCCGATTCCGTTTTTACGTGTTAGGAAAAAGAGTAAAATTGGTAACTGACTGTTCCGCGATATCTAGCTTAAAAGCTAAAACCGAACTAAACGCTCGTATCGCAAGATGGTAACTATTAGAATATGATGTAGACATTGTTCATAGAGCTGGAAGTAAATTGTCGCATGTTGATTCACTTAGTCGCATGCCGGAGTTGGCACCGAAAGAGGTTGAAGAAGCTGGATACGTCTACAATATTCAAGTCGCTTCCAACGATTGGATATATGTACACCATGCAGTTACAAGACCCTAAACTCAAACGTATAATTTCCGTTATCAGAGGCGATACGAAAGACGAACAAGAAGTCCAGATTCGGAATGAATATCAGCTTAAAAATAATAGACTATATCGCAAAGAAGACCAAGAATTAAAATTTGTCGTACCGAGAAATGTGCGTTGGAGGATTCTGGAAAATTGTCACGATAAGGTTGGACATTTTAGTTTAGAAAAAACTACCGATCGCGTCAGGAAACATTATTGGTTCCCAAAATTAAGAAAATATTGCAAGGAGTTTATAGCTTCTTGTATAGAATGCTGTTACAACAAAGTAAAGGCCGAACGAGGAGAAGCACAATTACATTTATATGACGTAATCCCTATTCCGTTTCGCAGATTACAACGTTCCTTGAGAAGATTGATTTTTATTCAGAGACGCCGTACCTTGACCATCCTTACAATATGTTCTTCTTTTTTTTTCAGTTCTGAAGAACTGGTGTAAGTTTTTTATATTTTTTTAAAATAAAACGTAAAAAACGTAAGTGGCGCAGTCGGAAACGGATTTAAATTAAGTGTATTAATAATAATACAAATTAGTGAACAGATAATATCAACAGAAAAATTTTCTTGTTAAACCTGATCAAAAGTGGTTAATAATCCCTAATTTCTATTATAACAAGAGGGAAGTTAAAAACAAAAAAAGTAATTTTCTACTATAAAACTGTGAAGTTGATTTAATCGAAAATTGAGTGATAAAAGAAAAATTAAGTGACAAAGTTCCTTCTACACTGCATTATGGCAAACCCCCAGGAAATGGCGATTTTAATGCAGTCGATACAACAACAACAAGGAGAAATTAATATGCTCAGAGATCAAATTAATGGGCAACTAGCCAGACAACAACAGCAGGGAAACAACAGTCCGTTCCAGCTATCAGCGGACCAAATTTTGACGCATTTTCGACGCCTTAGGGCTTAGGCCGTTCAATGGAAAAGACGACTACAGCTTAATTGAGTTCATAAAATCGGTAGACGATGTACTGGAAATTTGCAACAATGCCGACCTTCGACAATATGCCATCCGGATTGTTCTACATGAAAAAATTTTGGGCGATGCGAAAAGATGCATCCAACGATTAGGAGACAATTTAACTTGGGAAACAGCAACATCAGAACTGAAACTACACTTTCGTCCCCGCAAGGATTATTGTGAGGTTATTAACGAATGTAGGAACATAAAGGTAGGAAATTTAAGAGATATTTTTGAGATAGTTAGAAATGTAAATTTTAAATTAAATGAGTTGTATAATTTTGAAGAAATTCTTGAGAGACCAACAATTTACTCACCCGAAAATAATGATAAACATCTTGTTGGAATTGTTATGGAGAAAGTTGATAGTTTAGTTCGCGGAAATATTGAAAAGAATTCTACTTTAATCCAAGTTTATAATAAATTTGCAGAATTAAAACTTCTTGACGACGAACGAGCTATAGGTATTGCTCATAGGAAGCTTAGATATAATCCGAAAAATATTAGTCGTGATTTTAATAACCGTCAAATTAAAAATACAGTTCATAGAACACATAACAATTACAATACGCACTCATACAGACAAGAAATCGACTACAATAACGCAAATAATTATAATATGAATAATGCTAGTAGAAATAATTATTATAATAACAATCTTGGAAATAATAATAATACACCTAATCAAATCGAAGAAATATAAATAGTGGGTCTGGACGATTTAATTCAAATCGATATAATAATTTTAGTTTTAGTCGCGACGCAGAGCCGATGGAAGTAGAAAATGTACAAAAGCGAAATTTTCCCATAGAGCCTCAAAATCTACACTACCCATAGTGACTCTCACAATAGGTCACCAAAAATTCAAATGTTTGGTCGACTCCGGGTCAGAAACCAGCATAATCAAGCCCCAACTTCTTGAAAATTTTCCTCAGATAAAGCTTTTAAATTCTTTATACTATACCACAATTAACGGCACGAATATGATAGATCGGGAAATAATTACCCCATTACCAAAAGAATTTTTAACGAAAGGAACTATTTCTTGGAAGGTAAATCCACTAGACGGAAGGAAATATGATGCAATTATTGGTCTAAATCTATTAACCCCAATGAAGGCAAACGTAAATTTAGAAAAAAGGCAGTTAGAAATGTCCCAAAATATAATACTTTTCGAAGATAACTGTCCTTACGAAATCAACGAAATAATTATCCCTGAAAGTACCAATGAAAACGTTATACATACATTAAAATATAATAATCTAAATGAGAAAGAGTACAAATTAATTAAAAATTTACTGTTAGAATATCAAGAGCTTTTTTTAAAGAAGGAAATACACTTTCCTTTTCCCATGAAGTACAACACGAAATTATCACAACGACCAACAATCCAATATACTCTAAAATCTATCGTTACCCGCAGATGCATGAAAAGGAAATAGAGAAACAAATTTCTGAAATGCTTTCACAAGGGATTATAAAAGAAAGCAACTCTCCTTATAATTCACCCCTATGGATAGTCCCAAAAAAACCCGAATATTCTGGAAAACAAAAATGGCGTATAGTCATCGACTATCGCAAGCTAAATGAGGTCACGGTCAACGACAAATTCCCAATTCCTAATATTGAAAATATATTAGACAAATTGGGAAAATCACAATATTTCACTACTTTGGATTTAGCCAAGGGTTTTCACCAAATCCTTGTTAAGCCCGAAGATAGAAAAAAGACAGCGTTTTCTACCCCAATCGGACATTATGAGTATATCAGAATGCCGTTTGGATTAAAGAACGCCCCGTCAACTTTCCAGAGGTTGATGAACTCCATCCTCAGGGAGTATATTAATAAAATCTGTGTGGTATACCTCGACGACATTTTGGTATTTAGTACATCTCTCGAGGAACACATTCTAAGTATTCGCAAAATATTTAACAGGCTACAACAAGCTAAACTAAAAATACAGGCCGACAAATGTAATTTTCTGTCTAAAGAAACAGAATACCTTGGACATATTCTCACACCTGAAGGTGTACGTCCAAACCCAATAAAAATCGAAGCTATTCAAAGCCTCAAACTTCCTAAGACTCAAAAGCAAATTAAATCCTTTCTGGGAATCACGGGATACTACAGAAAATTTATTAAAAGTTATGCCCAAATCGCCCAACCCTTAACCAAGTGTTTACAAAAAAATGCTCGAGTTAATTTAAATGATCCCAGTTACATCGCCGCTTTTGAGAAACTTAAAGAACTTATAACTAATCATCCCATTCTTAGGTATCCCAATTTCAATAAACCTTTCAAAATTATCACAGACGCCAGCAATTTTGCTATTGGTGCTGTTTTAACGCAAGATGGTCATCCCATTTCTTATGCCTCCAGAACTTTAAACTCTCATCAACAAAACTACCCCACAATCGAAAAAGAGTTGTTGGCTGTAGTTTGGGGAGTCAAATATTTCAGGCCATATCTTTTCGGAAGGGAGTTCGAATTACAAACGGACCATCAGCCCATCAAATGGCTACATTCGAAGTATTCAGGCAAAGACATTAATCCACGTCTGCAGAGATGGCTTATACAATTAGGGGAATATAATATTAAAATCGATTTCATTAAGGGCAAAGAAAACAGGATCGCTGATTTTTTGAGTAGAATAAATGTAAACTAGTGGGATGTTGTGCCTAGAGACTAGCCACTAATTACGCTTTTTCATGGTATTCTTTCCGCCATCGAAAAAATCTAAGCAGTAACTAAATGGTTTTTGCAGTAATGTATTTGCATATTTTCGAACGAATTTACAAAAAAAAACTTATTGTAATTGAGATTCCCAGATCCGACGGCGCGGAAGTGAGTGCGGATTTGACACTTTGCGATTCTCAAATTCGCAGTCGCGGATTCAATTCAATCAAAAATTCGGAGTGAAGACTCACACGCTAATGAAATACCTGATGTCGGATTATCTTAGGCGCATTTGTGGTTTCAAATCCACAGAAAATTTGTTGCGGATCACACTTTTAAAGCACGGAAAATGTCAAAGAGAGATTCGCGGTTGCAGATTTGAGAATCGCAAAGTCTCAAATCCGCACTCACTTCCGACCTACTGGATCTGGGAATCGAGGCCAATAAATCGAAAGTGTCAAATTGAAAAAAAAAAAAAAAAAAAAAAAAACACATCACACATGTAAACACTATATAATTATGTAAAACGAATCTAAACATTTTTCTATGGATTGGAGGCAAATCTAAAATCACTTTGCACAGCAGAATTAGGTGTATTATTTTACTTAAACATACATTATCGTTAAAAATTCAGCTTACCGCGCCTTTTGTATTAATTTACACTTCAATTTAACTTTATTTTTTATTTTTAAAGAAAATATTATCATGCACGCACTTCACTTTTCTTTAAATGTAGAACATCTACTGAAAAACACAGGCACCTGTTTATCCATAGCATATATGCACGTGCACGCACACAAGTACCCCCACTTCGCAATGAGACCAACACCAATAATTACCCGCCAAAAATATGAAAGAATTGATATATTTTAATTGCACCCCATCTATGACAAAGAATAGTAAACACCATCTATGGCAATATTACATTACTCTTCGGTTTACCTATGATTATCAATTTCCATAAAATATACAAAATACATTTCATAAATAATAGAAAATCTGTTGTCATAAATCAGTTGTTTACTTCCTTCTAAAGTTTATACATATCTTGCATTGGAATGTACCTTTTTATGAAAGCATGAATAAATAGGTTTATTGCCACATTCCTACGAGTTAGTGTTTGGAGTAATGGGTTGGTGCTAGATCGGGGTGCGACAGGACCACCGAAGTAAAAAAAAATTTATTTCACCATTTTGCGGTCGGGGATTGAACTTGGTTCGCCTGGAACCTGACTCCAGCGCCTTACCTCTAGGCTACCGATGGACTTTATTAGATGTCCCTTTTTTGTTGTTTAAATATACTTCTGGTTGATTGTGACAAATCCACAGCGAAGTTCGATAAAATTGAATTTTTGTTTTGGTCTACAGCACCACCTACATGACTATAAACTATAATAAAATGAACAGCATATAAAATATGCATATAAACAAATAAATACTTTATATTATTTCCGCGAAATTTCTTAATGATTTATAAAGCCGCCGAAGATCCATAAAAACTCAAGAAAATGATTTTTTTGCACTTTTAATTAAATAAATGTTTATGTTCTCCTGAGTATCATTATTAAATAATATAATTTAGTGAAGAATAGAATTAAAACATGCTACACCGAAGTAAAAAAAAAAATTTATTTCACCATTTTGCGGTCGGGGATTGAACTTGGTTCGCCTGGAACCTGACTCCAGCGCCTTACCTCTAGGCTACCGATATATGGACTTAATTAGAAATCTCTTTTTTGTTGTTAAATATACTTTTGTTGTTAAATATACTTCTGGTTGAAATTTCCAGACCATTTTCTCAGTTTTTGGTCTTTTGACCAAGAGCTACATTTTGAGATATTTCCCAAGTCTGTATCTGCAGTACTTTCAGAGATGAAAGTAGGCTTCAGACGGACAGACGGACAGACGGACAGACGGACAGAGCCTCTGTATAAGCTTTTTTTTTTTAAAAAGCTAAAAACCAAGAAATTAATATGATTAACAGAAAGCAAAACGAAGATTGCAGTAGCACATTAATAAAAATGTTCTCAGAGAGTGTTGAAAATTTGAACACCACTACCGAAGATTTGGGTAGAAACTCTAATTGCGAGAACTCGAATAATATTTTTAATAAAATTATGGATAGAAAAATTAGAAGTATAAATAATCTTGAAGTCAATAACGGAGAATCTCTAGAAGTGCAAACTACTCATTCCCAACAGGAAAACTTAGAAGACCATATCCCAATTCTCGATACTGTTGTTAATAGATTCAAAATGCAAATAATATTCGTAGAAACCAAGGTAAAAGAATTCGAAACAGTGTTCGGAAATAAAAAAATTTACATCGATAAACAAGATTTAATGAATGACCATGTATCCAATATTCTTAGAAGGTATTTAAATAAAGGTAAAATAGGAATTTTTACTAATTTGATCGACCATGAATATAATCAATTGCAACAAAAAATAATTGCATTATTTCCAAACCGTACCACTTTTAAATTCGTCAAATGTTCTTATATGGCTACCGATATAGAGGACCAAGAAAAATTAAAAAAACATATAGCATTATTTCACAAGAACGAAGTCGGTCATTCAGGTATTATTCCTACCTATGAGGGTATGAAAAAGGAAGTTTATCATCCTAACCTAAGAACCGAAATATGGAAAATAATTAATAATTGCGAAATTTGCTCTGGAGCTAAATATGATCGGTACCCAATAAGAAATAAATTTCATTTAACAGAAACCCCCTTAACAATAAATGAGATTGTCCACGTCGATGTTTACGTAAACAGTAAGCACTCATTTATAAATTTTATCGATAAATTCTCAAAATTTGCGAGTAGCTTTTTTTTAGAAGATAGAAATAGCCAAACAATAGTGGAAAAGCTCAAGCAATTTATATCATTACGAGGTAAAATTAAAAAGTTTGTCTTCGATAACGAATTCAATTCAATAACATAATAAATACTGTTAATCAACAAATAAAAATAAATGAAAACTTTAATTACTCATTTACATTATTGAAAGGACTGCTAGAGTCTGATCGAGATAAAATTATTACGGAATTAGGAGAAATAAAAAATTTTGAAAAGAAGTTATCAGAAAAGGAATTAATATTAGAGCAGCAAATGAGAATTAACATGTTAAGAGATCAAATTAGTCAAGTGCAAGATAACATAATATCTGCTAGAATAGGCATAATTCATCCCAATATATTAACCGATCAGGAAACTTGATCGACTTGAATAAAGTGAGTAATATTAGAGCAGGGGTAGCAAAATTTATGTATGATACTATAATTTTCGCCATAAAAATTCCTTCAAGTACGTTTAAAACCGAAAAAAAATTGATTGTATCAATTGCAAATTCGAAAGGAAAACAAATTGATGAAGAATTAGAATATGTTTATGAGCTAAAATCTAGTAAAAACTGTATTGTTAAGAAAAACTGTAGATTAGTGAATAGTCCACAAGAAGAGATAATAGAAATAGGAATTGATCTTTTAGTTGTGAATAACATGAAAAATATTAATTTCAAAAGTACTTGTGACGAGAGAAAACTCTCTTTAAATGGTAACTATATGATTAATTTTGCAAACTGTACAATTAAGATAAATGACAGGCAATTTAGTAATATGATATTAGAATTTGTTGAAAGATTTCTTTTACCGCTTGATGGAAATATAACTGTACATGATAAAATGTTAAATTTTGAAGAAATCACTTTACACCATATTGATAATATCAGAGAAATTAAAAAATTAAAAGCACATAAAATCGTTAACTATACTATAGGAACAAGCAGCATTGTTTTGATAATATTAGCACTCCTAGTTATGATTAGAAAACATAAAAAGCTCAAGGTTAAGATAATTCAGGAGAATCATCAATCAATGGGAGGAGGAGTTACATTCCCAGACTTTGCAAGCGGAAGTCAACCGACACCCCAAGACAATATTCGCCTAGAATATTTACAGTTCGTAGAAAATATAAATGAGCTAAAGAATGCTGGGAACTGCTCCATCAACAATTTAGCTGGAATAACGTCCAGCAAACAAACGAAGATGCAGGAGTAACATGAAACCTGAAATAATTTCATGTTCATGTACCTCTTTATCTATTAAGTTAATTTTTAAGTTTCAGTCTTGTATCTTTTAAATAACGGCTCGGTCGCTCTTAAGAGTAAATTTTATAAAATAAAGTTTGAACTATTCCAAAGAATAGAGTTTTTTTTTTCTTAAATATAACATATGTTCTTTTTTTTCAGTTCTGAAGAACTGGTGTATGTTTTTTATATTTTTTTAAAATAAAACGTAAAAAACGTAAGTCGCGCGTCTTATCTTAAACCGATTTAATAGACGTTGTCACGTCAAAAAGAAGAGGCCTAACTAAAAGTAATAGTAAGTGACGCTATCTTTATGTAACTAAAAAAAATAGTTGTTGAAACAAACATATTAATAAAATATTTTTTTTGTATGGCAACCCCAGAAGATAAGGAACCGAACTAAGCGTGCCTGTGTACGCATTCAAGAGAAGCATCTGGGCTCAAGAAACTCTCGCTCTAAAAGAAAAGGAACAACCATATGTTCATGGGTATCAAGCAACGTTTGTTTTGACAGTTCTACCAATCTATGAGATTTCTTCGTAAACATTATAATTGTGAATTGAAATTTTAGATTTTTTACAAAGTGGCAATCCTGTGCGTGATAGAGACCCGAGGAAAAATGAAACTCGCTCGCAGCTAGCATGCAGCAGGTACGCACTTGAGTAAACATAAGACTAGCCCGCCGGTAGCATGCAGCAGGCAGGATCGAACAGTGTAAATCACGAGTAAAAATGAAACTCGCTCGCAGCTAGCATGCAGCTGGAATGCACTAGCCTCCACGGCCCGCGAAACTAGAATGCACGAATGAGAAAAAATAAGACTCGACCGTAGCTAGCATGCAGCTGGGTCGCACGACCAGTGTCAAAGGATCTTTTTCTAAAAACAAATTTAAAACAAAAGAAAAAAACATATTTCCGTAGAATAAGGCTTCTAATATTTCTTCTTAAAACAGTTTCTTAAAACAGATACCCACAGGCACGCACCCTTCCCCCACAGGCATGCACGAAATTGCCTGTATGACTTTAAAGTATTATATAGGACGATGAAAATGGGCAGTTATCGTGGTCATCATATGGCACCAATAGCACACCCAGTAGAACAGTTCTCGGTCGATTGCTTAGGTCAAGAAGCATTGGACGTGATTCTTCTTTCTTCTTCTTCTTTGATCTGTTAGCTGGCGGTCCGAGCTGGACGTCTCCGCAACGAATACGCTGCTGTTGGTGCCGCTGGGTATCGAACTCTATTCATGATTCGTTTACACTCCTGTCGGTTTTTTGCGACGTCTTGAGCCTCGGTAACTGATAATCGTTGGCTCTTTAGGCCACCCTCGATATTCTTTAGCCAGATTTTCTTCGGTGCTGATCACTGGATTCTACAGTCTGCGGGACGGTCTCGCTAGAGAAGTTCCCGTGGCAAGCGGCTATTATCCATTCTGCAAACATGTCCAAACCACCGTAATCGACGTTTTTGCATTTCTTCTTCGATCAGTGTCCTGATCGCATCTTTGTCTTGCTGTCTCGTTTCGAATGCGATCGCGGTGTGAGACACCGAGGATCTGCCTCAAGCATCACATTTGGAAGACCTCGAGCTTCTTAACGTCCGGTATGAGCAGTGTCCATGTTTCAGATTCATAAAGAAGAGTCGACGGGATCAACGTTCGGTAAAGGCGTACTTTTGTTATGATGGAAATATTTGTTCGTTTCCATATGCCGTCGATGCTACTTTCGTTTCCTCAACCAATTATTTCATTAATCGTTAACCTCGTTAAAGTCGTATAAGATAATTTAGGGCACAATGTAAGGTATTCAAGCAAGCAAGTGTCCTGACATCATTCCTACTGCACCGTAACAATTCCTTTTCCATCTTAGGAGACAGCACAGGAAGGAGACGGCACAGCTGGCCATACCAGCCGTTGACCTTCAGCGTTCACAATGTTTCATCAAAGTGCGATCGGCTAGAGCCCTTTGCAGCAAGCTAGACGATGCCCCAATAGCCGGCTCTAGAGTGGCGAATGCAATATAAGAGACCTGTTTAGCCAGGGCATCCGCACTTTCGTTGCCTTCTAAGCTCCGGTGACCCCGAACCCAGACAAGGGTAACTTGATTGAGAACGCCCAACTCTTCAAGAGCACGTTGGCAGTCCCAAACTAATTTCGACTTGGTGCTAAGGGACCTTATCGTTCCATTTGCCGATTGGCTCCCAGAGAAGAAAAAAATCCGTTTATTTTGGTAGGCCCTGTTATGTAGAAATTTTGAGCAACCCTCAAAATTAAGAAAATTTCTAATAATTTCTAAATTTCCAAATCCAAAATTCCTTGAACCCGGAATTTTGTTGACATAAAAAATGCACGGGCCGGTAAATGACCCGTGCACAAAATCCAAGTGTAACCTGAAACGCCAAAGGAAATTGGCAAGAATATTTAGCGCAATTTGCCTTGCGAAATTAATAAACGAAAGAAAAAAGCTCGTAAGCAAATTGCGCCAGTTTCAGGGCATTTAAAGAAAAAGCCGACGGGTGCGTTTTTTCGGCCGGCGACCTCAGCCTTGGGTCAAGCACCAGCAGGTGACTTTTGCACCAAGGTTGAATGCCCGGAGGAAAAGTGCAAACGAAGGATTTTTGGAAAGAAAAGTTTCGGAAAACTGAGGATCGATCGAGTGATCGATCAAGGAGTCTGATCAAAACTTTCCGCGGCGACGGTTGCTTTTCCCGCAACATTTAAAAGAGTATTTTTTCCTTCACCAGCGGCGGTGGGTGATAGGAGATTTTGATTAAAAAAATTCGGCGGCGGGCGCGTTACCAATTTTTTATAAAAAAAAGTCCAGCGTTGTGATTATTTAGTGCTAAATTAAAAATTAGATTTCGTATTTTAAACTACATTTGTGTACTGGTAAAGTGCTGGATATTTGTTCGATAAGTAAAAATAAATAGAATTCATAAGCAATAAAATCCAGCGTTGTGATTAATTAGTGCTAAATTAAAAATTAGATTTCGTATTTTAAACTACATTTGTGTACTGGTAAAGTGCTGGATATTTGTTCGATAAGTAAAAATAAATAGAATTCATAGGCAAAAAAGTCCAGCGTTGTGATTAATTAGTGCTAATTTAAAAAGTAGATTTCGTATTTTAAACTACATTTATGTACTTGTAAAATGCTGGATGTTTGTTCGATAGTTAAAAATAAATAGAATTCCTAAGCGATAAAACTCAGCGTTGTGATTAATAAGTGCTAAATTATATAAAAGTTAAAAATAGAGTTAAAGTAAAGCGTTGAAAGGAAAAACACGGTGAGTTATTAATATAAAACAACACACAAAAAAAAAAATATATATATATATATATATATATATATATATCTATATCTATAAAAATCTCGTGTCACAGTGTTTGTTACCGTACTCCTCCGAAACGGGTTGACCAATTTGCATGAAATTTTTTGTGTATATTTGATAGGTCTGAGAATAGGTCGTAGGCTATTTTTTATACCTTTAACCAAAAAAAACAGCTGCAAAATCCAAACAAAAATGGTAATTTTAGGATTTTTCACTTCATTTTAGTTTCAATAGCTTCATGGCCTACCTATTGTTTGACAAATGTAAAATTGTCATTAAATTGAATCATTACATTTAATGAAAATTTCAAATTTACGCAGCTGTCAAACAATAGGTAGGCCTTGACGCTATTGAAACTAAAATGATCCATTGCGGCCGTCTCAAGAGGGCGGTGTACCACTTTCTTCACAACCACCTCGACATGGGTATCAAATGAAAGGGTATGATAAGTAGAATACAATAAGCAATGTAGTATACAAAATATATCTTTAGATCCATGGCGGCCGTCTCAAGAGGCCGAATTACCACTTTCTTCACCACCACCTCGACATGGGTATCAAATGAAAGGGTATGATAAGTAGAATACAATAAGCAATGTAGTATACAAAATATATCTTTAGATCCATGGCGGCCGTCTCAAGAGGGCGGGGTACCACTTTCTTCACAACCACCTCGACATGGGTATCAAATGAAAGGGTATGATAAGTAGAATACAATAAGCAATGTAGTATACAAAATATATCTTTAGATCCATGGCGGCCGTCTCAAGAGGCCGAATTACCACTTTCTTCACCACCACCTCGACATGGGTATCAAATGAAAGGGTAATATAAGTAGAATACAATAAGCATTGTAGTATACAAAATATATCTTTAGATCCATGGCGGCCGTCTCAAGAGGGCGGGGTACCACTTTCTTCACAACCACCTCGACATGGGTATCAAATGAAAGGGTATGATAAGTAGAATACAATAAGCAATGTAGTATAAAAAATATATCTTTAGATCCATGGCGGCCGTCTCAAGAGGCCGAATTACCACTTTCTTCACCACCACCTCGACATGGGTATCAAATGAAAGGGTATGATAAGTAGAATACAATAAGCAATGTAGTATACAAAATATATCTTTAGATCCATGGCGGCCGTCTCAAGAGGGCGGGGTACCACTTTCTTCACAACCACCTCGACATGGGTATCAAATGAAAGGGTATGATAAGTAGAATACAATAAGCAATGTAGTATACAAAATATATCTTTAGATCCATGGCGGCCGTCTCAAGAGGCCGAATTACCACTTTCTTCACCACCACCTCGACATGGGTATCAAATGAAAGGGTAATATAAGTAGAATACAATAAGCATTGTAGTATACAAAATATATCTTTAGATCCATGGCGGCCGTCTCAAGAGGGCGGGGTACCACTTTCTTCACAACCACCTCGACATGGGTATCAAATGAAAGGGTATGATAAGTAGAATACAATAAGCAATGTAGTATACAAAATATATCTTTAGATCCATGGCGGCCGTCTCAAGAGGCCGAATTACCACTTTCTTCACCACCACCTCGACATGGGTATCAAATGAAAGGGTATGATATGTAGAATACAATAAGCAATGTAGTATACAAAATATATCTTTAGATCCATGGCGGCCGTCTAAAGAGGCCGGATTACCACTTTCTTCACAATCCCCTCAACATGGGTATCAAATGAAAGGGTATGATAAGTAGAATACAATAAGCAATGTAGTAGACTCAACAATATACCGATTCATGGCGGCCGACGCAAGACCCATGTTCTTTGAGGCATTTCATCTGTGTAAAATTCATATCTCGAAAAATATTAAGTCAATGGATTGTTTTTATTGTTTACTATTGACTTATGGGTGCAGCGTAGGCGCACCGGGTCCCAGCTAGTATATATATATATACAACAATTGCTCGGTGATTTTAAAATAAAACAAATTATACAACAAAAACCTATAACAAAATTGGCGCAGCCGGTAGGATCTGGGTGCGCTAACTAACAAAGGTGTTAATACTGCTGGTCTAGGCTCCTTTGACCATCAACCCAAGGCTGAGCCTGACTTGGGGGCAGTATTAGCGTCTAACTACAGCGCATAAAAATTCCCAGATCCTCCACGAATCAACGCTCGGGGGTAATCATCTATAGGTGCCTCTGCTCCAGGCGAGCACGCATTTACCCCCCTAAATTTTTACCAGCGAGGGACTAATAGCGGGCTTCATCCGTCCCCAGGATACGCCCTATGTCAGAGGGCCAACAAGGGGACTCCAGTCAGCTAGAAACTCCCCCACCGAGGGACCATCAAACAACAGCAGACTTTTCAACCACATCAAGATCCAACGACACTCCACAGTTCAACCAGACAGGCGACACTTCCACACCCACAACAACAGGATCACCCAGAAAGCTGAGAAGCGGTACTATATTAGGAGGACCACCCAAACAACAAGTAGGTTTTAAGTTAAGTTTAGACCAAATTTTGAAGAGAGCGCTCGAGACAGGTGACATAAATATCACCGCGTGCCAGGCAGTAGAACGAGAAACAAAAAGAACTCGTGAAAGCCGCCTGACACAAATAGAAAACCTAAAGCAGAGCACCCTCAAATTTAGAGAGGATTTAATTAAATTTCAGTCCCTCGAGCGCCCTCTTCAAGGCGAAAGCCATAGTATAGAAAATTTAGAATATTTAGAATTAAGTGAAAAAAATTGTGAAGCCGACGACACCCAGCCGCCTACCGATAGCCTTACAGAGGATCTTCTGAATTGGGTAAGCGTGTCCCTCACAGACTCCGAGAAGGACCCTACCCTATACGAAAATCAAAAAGACCATACAGTAAGGGAGAAAAAGGGATTCCTACTAGACACAGCAATGGCAGACGAGTACCTGAAAGTCGCCAAAATAACAGCACAGCTGGTCCCACTATTTTCTGGCGGACAAAGTCCGACCCTGACGACCGAGCTGCAAATGTTCATAGGCTGTTGTCGTAGAGTTCTACAATGCCTTTCAGAAACGGAAAAAGAGGCATTTATTCAGATTCTCCTTACCAGACTTCGAGGCGACGCATACCAACTAATAGCCTCAAGTCAGCCAGCAAACTTCGAGGAAGCCGAAAAGCTCCTCAACCGCATTTATTTGCCTAGGGAAACTTATCAGGAATTAGTTAATAAACTAATAACACTCCGACAGTACCCTATGGAACCCCTCACAGCGTATACCACGCGCATAAAACAACAACTGTCTTTATGCATAGAAGCCGCCACAACTAAATACGGCGAAGCAGCAGCCCAAGTCAAAGTACAGTTAGAAGATTTTGCGAAAAGCGCATTAAAAGGAGGGATTAACAACCAACACTTATGTCAGTACTTGCTGGCAGCAGGCGATGACGGCCTGGATAATTTAATCCAAAAGGCCCTGGACATGGAGAGACTTCAGCAAACAACACTGAACATCCATGCCCAGTACCAAAGTCCATCAACCCTGCCAATGTACAGTCAAGGTGGGCCAAATATATCAACCCCCAACCTGTACAACAATCCATATACGCTGGCTTACAATAATGGTCCTTATACATATCCATCACAGACAGGCCTGAACGGCCCCACTCCTCTACAAACGACACATTCACTCTACCCCGCTCAACATAACGCCGCCGCCGTCATCACTCCGCCCAGTATCACATCACCAGAACATAACATTCCACCCCAAGCAACAATAACGAACTACAATCTCCCCCTGCCCGATACACAACAATCAATTGCAACAAGTATACCTGTCCCTACCGCAACTACCACAGTACCTCAGGTGGCGCAAATAACGCCAACGCCTCAAAAACCTCAAGGCAATCCGTTGGCAAATTGTCACCTGTAGTTACTGTCGAAACAGGGGGCACACATACGCAGACTGTATTAAAAGAAAAAATACTCCCTATTGTTCCATTTGTAGATCGACAAATCACGATGCGCGAGATTGTCGCCGTCCACTAGAGCGCTCCCGACCGAATTTCCCTAATAACGGTCGTTTCCCTGAACAGCGCCCCAATAACAATAATGGCGGTAGACATTCACAATATAATAATAATTATCAGCAAAATAATCAACAACAATCACTGCCCCGTTCACAACCGCCACATAATCAAAACCAGGTAAGCAATAACAATCGCCGAGTATTCAACATACGTCACACATGCGATTTCTGCGGAAAACGGGGCCACCAGGCAGAAGACTGTCGACAAAGACAGCGATGGGAGAACTCCCAATCGGGAAACTTCTCAGAGTCGGACCAAATACCCCCGGCCCGACAGTAAACACTAACAAAAAACCAAATGGGGGACCTCAGGCCTCAACTGGTACAAACCCACTAGTAACTCTTCCGCTCGACATAAGCCTCAACGACAAAACACAACTAGTGGTGGATACAGGCTCTGAGGTTACAATACTAAAAAAGAATAAGCTTCGACAAAATGTCACCAAAAACCCTTCTCAAAAGTGCACGCTAGAAACGCCATACGGTAAAGGGAATACTCTCGGAAGTTGCCAAGGAAATTTCAATTTGAAAACTCCAATTCCTTGCACTTTCCAAATAGTGCAGAACATGCCAGAGATTCCCAAAGATGGCCTTCTAGGAAACGACTTCCTCTCCCAGCACTGCAACGTTGAGGGTCCCAACAAAACATTACGATTTCCTCGCACGGAAATTAATCCGGAAGAAAAACCAAAACTACCAAACCGAATCCTAGAGAGCAGCAGGAGCAAACCCAAACCAGGGAGTCTCAGCTCGTAGAAGCCGAGACGACCCCCGGTGGTGTCTCCCAAGTACCCTCCGAAGGGAGTACAAGCTGCCAATCTCAAGATGGATCAAAGTTAGATAACAACCTAAACGGTTTCGAGACCAATGAAGACCTAAGACAAAAGGTAATCCTAACGGAATCTATTTGTATCCCAGGCCGGTCTCAGATGGTGGTACCAATACCATTAAGTTTAGAGGAAGAAATGCTCTGTAAAGCTCAAGAGCCCTGCGAGGGAGTATTCCTCGCGAATGCCCTCTTACCTTCTGGAAACCAAAGAGTATTTGTTGGCCTCCTCAATGCTAACAACTATCCAGTAGCCCTAACGAGCCTAACTCTAACGCTCGTCCCCACAAATGGCTACTCTACAATACCACTCAATTCCAACCCTGCAAGTTCTAGCCCAAGGCTCTTTGTCAAAAAAGACAACGGCGAGTGCGGAAGACCGGTTACCAAAACCGGCACCCCACCGCTCAAAACAAGCCGCAAATGGCAGAAAAAACTAGGGGTCAAATCAACACGGGGTCACAAGAGCAGTGACCAGGAAGCCGCCAACCTATTACATATTAGACATGTATTCCCGGACTATGAAGACCCGGACGACCAAGAGCGTGCACAGCGCATTCAAAAAGTTGACGAGGAGCTCAACCTTGATCATCCACTAACGACCGAAGAGAGGAGGTCCATAAAGGAACTATGTCACGAATACGCAGACATATTCCACTTAAAGGGAGATAAGCTCACGTACACAGACGCTATCTCCCACGAAATTCCAATGGTCTATGACCAAATCATTAATCAGAAAATGTACAGACTGCCCGAGACACAAAGGCAGGTAATTAACGAACAACTAGAAGAAATGTTGGACAGCGACATAGTCCAACCCAGTAAGAGCCCATGGAACTCACCCTTATTAGTGGTCCCCAAAAAAGCGGGCCCTAATGGAGAGAAGAAGTGGCGAGTAGTTGTCGACTTCCGAAAAGTCAACGAAAAAACCATAGGCGACGCATTTCCCCTGCCACGAATCGAGGATATTCTAGACCAACTCGGTCACTCAAGATATTTCACTACCCTCGACTTGGCCAGTGGTTACCACCAAGTACTTGTGGAACCACAAGATCGCGCTAAAACAGCCTTCAGCACAAACTACGGCCACTACGAGTTCAAACGTATGCCGTTCGGACGGTAAAAACCTTGAGGACCATAATACTAAACTTCGGAGAGTCTTCGACCGGTTGAGGGAAAATAACCTCAAATTACAACCAGAGAAGTGCCAATTCCTCCGAAAAGAAGTTGTTTATTTGGGTCACGTTTGCTCAGAGAAAGGAGCTCTGCCAGACCCACGAAAAACGGAATGCGTCCAGAAGTTCCCTGCCCCACGGACTATCAGGCAAGTGCAATCGTTCTTAGGCCTTGCCAATTACTACCGAAAATTCGTCCCAGATTTTTCAAAAACAGTCCGTCCCTTAACGAACCTTCTACGCAAAGGCGTAAAGTTTTCTTGGACACCAAAGTGTGAAGTGAAGACGCATTCCAACAAATAAATTAAAAATCAGGTGCGGTCATGGGACCCCCGTCAGGAACGAAGTTCCTTACGATTTTTCTACAACTGCGAATGTAACTCAAAATAAAATCTGTATATTTTATTTATTTTTACTTTATACCATTTTTCAAGCAAATAATGTAAAGGATCGAATCAAATCAAAAATTTAATTTAATATTTTAGGAAAATATTTATTATAATATAATATTAACATTCCAAAACTTTCCAAAAAAAAAAAAAAAACTGTAAAGACTGTAAGCAAATAAAAGGCTTTTCGCAGCTAAGTATAATAAAACCGAAGCATTTGCAGCCGGACCAGCATGCTCCTGAAAGCTTTTAAGTAATTCGAAAGCAACAGCATTTGCATTTGCTATATTGCTTATGGTGTTTCACTTATCATACTCTTTCATTTGATACCCATGTCGAGGGAACTGTGAAGAAAATGGTAATCCGCCCTCTTGAGATGGCCGCCATGGACCAAACGATATATTGAGTACACTATATTCCTTATGGTGTCCCACTTATCATACCCTTTTATTTGATACCCATGTCTCGGTTGTTGTGAAGAAAATAGTAATCCGCCCTCTTGAGATGACCGCCATGAAGATAAAGACATAGCCTACTGCATTTTACTTATAATGCCCTTTCATTTGATACCCATGCCGAGGGGGTTGTGAGGAAAATGGTAATCCGCCCTCTTGAGATGGCCGCCATGGACTAAATGATATATTGAGTATACTATATTGCTTAAGGTATTCCACTTATCATACCCATTCATTTGATAGCCATGTCTCGGGTGTTGTGAAGAAAATAGTAATCCGCCCTCTTGAGATGGCCGTCATGAATATAAAGACATAGCCTACTGCATTCTACTTATAATGCACTTTCATTTGATACCCATGTCGAGGGAGTGGTGAAGAAAATGGTAATCCGCCCTCTTGAGATGACCGCCATGGACCAAACGATATATTGAATATACTATATTGCTTATGGTGTTCTACTTATCATACTCTTTCATTTGATACCCATCTCGAAGAGGTTGTGAAGAAAATGGTAATCCGCCCTCTTGAGATGACCGCCATGGACCAAACGATATATTGAATATTCTATATTGCTTATGGTGTTCTACTTATCATACTCTTTCATTTGATACCCATCTCGAAGAGGTTGTGAAGAAAATGGTAATCCGCCCTCTTGAGATGACCGCCATGGACCAAACGATATATTGAATATTCTATATTGCTTATGGTGTTCTACTTATCATACTCTTTCATTTGATACCAATCTCGAAGGGGTTGTGATGAAGATGGTAATCCGCCCTCTTGAGATGGCCGCCATGGCCCACATGATAAATTGAGTATACTATATTGCTTATGGTGTTCCACTTATCATACTCTTTCATTTGATACCCATGTCGAGGGCACTGTGAAGAAAATGGCAATCCGCCCTCTTGAGATAACCGCCATAGACCAAACGATATATTGAGTATACTATATTGGTTATGGTGTTCTACTTATCATACTCTTTCATTTGATACCCATCTCAAAGGGGTTGTGAAGAAAATGGTAATCGGCCCTCTTAAGATGGCCACTATTGACCAAATGATAGATTGAGTATACTATATTGCTTATGAAGTTCTACTTTTCATAGCCTTTTATTTTGATACCCATGTCTGGGTGTTGCGCAGAAAATGGTAATCCGCCCTCTTGAGATGGCCGCCATGAATATAAAGACATAGCCTATGGCATTCTACTTATAATGCCCTTTCATTTGATACCCATCTCAAGTTGGTTGGGAAGATAATGGTAATCCGCCCTCTTGAGATGACCGCCATGGACCAAACGATATGTTGAATATTCTATATTGCTTATGGTGTTCTACTTATCGTACTCTTTGATTTGATACCCATCTCAAAGAGGTTGTGAAAAAAATGGTAATCCGCCCTCTTGAGAAGGCTGCCATGGACCAAACGATAAATTGAGTATACTATATTGCTTATGGTGTTCTACTTATCATATTCTTTCATTTGATACCCATGTCGAGGGGGTTGTGAAGAAAATAGTAATTCACCCGTTGGAGATGTCCGCCATGGACCAAATGATATTTTGAGTATACTATATTGCTTATGGTGTTCTACTTATCATATCCTTTCATTGGATACCCATGTCGAAGGGGTTGTGAAGAATATTTCAATCCGCCCTCCTGAGCGGCCTCCATGGATCTAAAGGTATATACTATATTGCATTGTCATGGGAGCTAAAGCTGTGTGCAAAATTTCAGCATGATAGGATACCCGGAAGTATTTGTAAAATCGATTGCAAAATTTGTTCCTTGAAGAAAACAGTAATCCGTCCTCTTGAGACCACGGCCATGAATCTGACGGTATAATTGGTATACCATAGTGCATTGTCATCGGAGCTGAAGCTGTGTGCAAAATTTCAGGGTGATCGGGTAACCAGAAGTATTCAAAAAATCGATTGCAAGATTTGTACCGGACAAACAGACAGACAAGAAAGCATAAGCATCTATCCTCGATAATGACCAATGCAAAAAGTGTGCACGTTCGTCATGCATGACACTTTGCATCATCATTTCTTCCTATAGCTATCGGTGCAAATTGATTCCAATTTCTAAAGAAAAACACTGCATTCTGATTTAATAAATTCACAAATTGCCTACTGGGATCGATACTCGCACGCATACATACACAAAATATCGCATTTTGTTACGTGACGATTTCTCCCAATTCACTCTACCCGCAAGCGTTAAGGAACTTCGTTCCAAAAATAACTTGGTATCCCCTCCACTGCTAATCTATCCAGACTTCGACAAGCCGTTCAACTTGGCAACGGATGCAAGCAGTGAGGCACTCGGAGCAGTGCTCTCTCAGGGAGAAGTAGGAAAAGACCAGCCTATTGCCTACGCAAGCCGCACCCTTAACAAGGCAGAACGCAACTACTCCACCATTGAGAAAGAGTTGCTGGCAATAGTCTGGGCTGTGAAAAACTTCAGGTGTTATCTATTGGGTCGGAAGTTTACGGTCTACACGGACCATAAACCCCTCAAAGGCGTATTCAACGTCAAAGACCCAACTACTCGACTAGTGAGATTCCACCACAAGCTGTCGGAATACGACTACACTATCGAGTACAAACCGGGAAAATATAATACAAATGCTGATGCACTCAGCCGTATACCGCACTACGTAGAGGAGCCAAAAACCTTCACGGTAGAAGCTCAAGTTCACCAACCCGGAAAACACCTCCAAACAAAACAAGAAGAGACGCCCAAGCAATGCAACATCATCACAAGGGCACAGGCGCAAAAGCAGAAAGACGACGAAAAGGACAAAAGAACTACGTCTCTAGAAGCCCCCCACTCAGAGGAAGGGCCCAAACCGCCTGAGATCGAAGATGAAACCCCAGAAGACCCTCCCAAAGACAACCTCAAAGGGAAGAAGAAAGTTGAGGTCATTACCAGTCAGGAGGAGATAAATACAATCCTAAAAGATTATCACGATTCCCCCTTCGGTGGACACCAGGGAGTCGTTAAGACCTATAACCGTATTCGCCAAAAATATTGGTGGAGGCGTATGTTCCGCGATATCTCCCGCTATATAAGAAGGTGCAAGAAATGTCAAACCATGAAGGCCTCTAGACAATTCCGAATGCCCATGGTTATCACGGACATTGCTGAAAAACCCTTCGATAAAGTCTATTTAGACATAGTAGGCCCCCTGGAAGAAACACATTCGGGAAACAAGTACATCCTAACCTTCCAGGATAACCTAACAAAATTCGTCGATTGGTATGCCATTCCCAATGGGGAAGCTCACACGGTAGCACAAATTTTCTTCGACGAAATCGTCACGCGCTATCGCATACCAAAACAAATAGTCACCGACCAGGGATCAAACTTCCTGAGTGACCTTTTCAAAAGCGTGTGTAGGCTCTTAAAGGTTAAGAAACTCCAAACCTCAGCATACCACCCTCAGTCCAATGGAGCCCTAGAACGCGCTCACAGACCTTTAATAGAATACTTGCGCACCCTCGTAGACGAGAGCCCCCAAAGCTGGGACAATTTTCTTCGGACAGCAGCATTCGTGTACAACAACAGTGTACACGAGGGGACAAAACTAACCCCCATGGATTGCCTCTACGGCTTTACAGCCGACGTCCCATCCAATTTAAAACGAGAGCCAGAACCTATATACAATCACGAAAGTTATTACCATCAACTTCGGTATAAATTGCAAAAATCATACGCACTGGCACGTAAGAATCTACTCGCTAGTAAAAACCGCTCCAAAAGATATTATGATGGGAAGGCACGACCTCTAACACTACACGTAGGAGACAAGGTCCTACTACACAACGAAGCGCGCAAGAACAAATTATCCCAAATATGGATCGGACCCTATACAGTGGTCGCAGTACCCAACTCAGTAAACTCCACAATTAAGATAAATAAGAAACAAGTAACGGTTCACAACAACCGCCTAAAACCGTTCCACGACACACAACCCCAACCGGAGTAAAACTGGTCCCGCTAACAACAATACATACTCCTAACGTTCACATGTCAGAACATTAAATTAAAGAGATCGCACAGGACCATAATTTACCAAAATACAACCCCCAAAATACCCAGCGGGGAATTGAAGCGCTCTGGAATAGATTCTGAAGCGCTGAAATAGAATGCCAACGCGCTTCTTATTCATATCCCAATTCCCTTCCTTTTAACACAGGCATGTCATCAGAGCGAAGCGCTTATATTTTATTGTTGAAGAAGCGCAATCGAAGCAGGGAAATGGAAGCTTTTGAGAAGCTCCTGGAGCTTTTGTTTTCACCAAAAATAGTATTTCATAACAGATACGATTATTATAAAAGCACAAATTTACCAACTGTGGAGAATAAAAAAGAACTGGAGGAAAACAAAGCAGAAAATGAGAGTATAGAGTGGGTGCTTCCAAAGAGCTTCCATAACATATGAATAGGAAGCGCTGCTTTCTTGCTTCTTTTGGCAGCGCTTGATAAATTTCCCGCTGGGTAGCTTCCCCAACTCATGTCTCCATATCTCAAACAAAGGCAAACTAGAGCTAGCCTCTGGTTTACACCTTCCACCGATATATTTACTATTATTTCTCGTGACTATCAAACCACTTCATCCCCTAATAAAAACTCCATTTACATATAATCTTACCCTTTTTTTTGGGTTTTGCTTTCACCCTCCTCTCTCTTATAACCTCAACTACGAGAATCGCTCTACTCCGTAGCGATTCTCTTGCTTCAGGGGGGAAGGAATGTTATGTAGAAATTTTGAGCAACCCTCAAAATTAAGAAAATTTCTAATAATTTCTAAATTTCCAAATCCAAAATTCCTTGAACCCGGAATTTTGTTGGCATAAAAAATGCACGGGCCGGTAAATGACCCGTGCACAAAATCCAAGTGTAACCTGAAACGCCAAAGGAAATTGGCAAGAATATTTAGCGCAATTTGCCTTGCGAAATTAATAAACGAAAGAAAAAAGCTCGTAAGCAAATTGCGCCAGTTTCAGGGCATTTAAAGAAAAAGCCGACGGGTGCGTTTTTTCGGCCGGCGACCTCAGCCTTGGGTCAAGCACCAGCAGGTGACTTTTGCACCAAGGTTGAATGCCCGGAGGAAAAGTGCAAACGAAGGATTTTTGGAAAGAAAAGTTTCGGAAAACTGAGGATCGATCGTCCAGCGTTGTGATTATTTAGTGCTAAATTAAAAATTAGATTTCGTATTTTAAACTACATTTGTGTACTGGTAAAGTGCTGGATATTTGTTCGATAAGTAAAAATAAATAGAATTCTTAAGCAATAAAATCCAGCGTTGTGATTAATTAGTGCTAAATTAAAAATTAGATTTCGTATTTTAAACTACATTTGTGTACTGGTAAAGTGCTGGATATTTGTTCGATAAGTAAAAATAAATAGAATTCATAGGCAAAAAAGTCCAGCGTTGTGATTAATTAGTGCTAATTTAAAAAGTAGATTTCGTATTTTAAACTACATTTATGTACTTGTAAAATGCTGGATGTTTGTTCGATAGTTAAAAATAAATAGAATTCCTAAGCGATAAAACTCAGCGTTGTGATTAATAAGTGCTAAATTATATAAAAGTTAAAAATAGAGTTAAAGTAAAGCGTTGAAAGGAAAAACACGGTGAGTTATTAATATAAAACAACACAAAAAAAAATATATATATATATATACAACAATTGCTCGGTGATTTTA
Organism: Thereva unica; assembly: GCA_949987705.1. NCBI lineage: Eukaryota > Metazoa > Arthropoda > Insecta > Diptera > Therevidae > Thereva > Thereva unica. The sequence continues at coordinate 89,142,795 of OX465281.1, forward strand.
AAATAAAACAAATTATACAACAAAAACCTATAACAGCCCTTCTTAAGTTATTTGCTTGAAAGACAGTGGCTAGGGTACTAGGCTTATGGCCCTGCTGAACCTGGGGCTTTCACTCCAGATTCCGACACCCACACCTATCTCTGCCTGTAGTAGCAGCCGCTACTTGTATATACGTTTTTCGTTGTAGTAAGTTTTATTCCAGTATCGATTCAGTTTCTGTACTGTAATAAAATCGAGTGCAGTGTTTTTGGTTACGTCATAATTTGGATTCTCACTACTACTATGAAATACACTTGGGGAATTTAGATTGTCATATCACGTATACACGTATATATACACTGTACACAGAAACAATTTTAAAAAAACATAGCCACACAAATATTGTTATATTAAAATAATTTTGAATAATTGTAAGTGTATTAGTTAGCAATTCAATCAAATAGGAAGTCGCCTATTTGAGTTGTTTTAAATAACGGTTATATAATTTAACGTAAAATAAAAAGATATGTTTAAAAATATAATTTTTCTTATTGGCAATATATTACAATTTATATTGCAATGAAATGAGGAAAGACTGTCAAAATAAGTCTGACCCATTTCATACCATACCTCCCGGCAATACTTTAGGAAAAGTCCAGGTTAGCCTATCCTGTATGCTGTATGTGCACAGAAATTTGTTCAAATTTTGAGATTCTAAAGAGCATGCAGTCCGATAGCATCCTCTCTTCCGGAATCTCTTCTTTGATCTTGGTTACTACAATGTTTATATCCCCGCCCAAGACCAGCGCCCAAGGATGCTGTTAATGCCTGACTTTACTATATCTTAGTATTAAGGAAATTATTATAAACATTTCAAATATTTAATTTCATTCAAATTATTATAAACATTTCCAAATTTAATTTCATTCAAAATATTATAAACATTTCCAAAATTCAATATCATTCAAACCTTTCTTTGTCATAAAACTCAATTTAATGTAAATCCAAATTTTTATTCCGCATATCAAATTGACAACGTTGCAATTTGTTATAATTTTCATCGCTTTTAATATCAGTTCCTTCTAGTCAAGAATGCATTGTTTTAACCTAACGTTGCTTAGAATATAATGGAAAGACTCATTCGATATATGTAGAGTTACGGAATAAAAATTTGGACCTTGAAAGTCAGTACGAATTTAGAATTATAGGAGCGTGGAGCTCACCAGAAATAAGTGAAGTGTGAAATGTGAATAAACAGTTCTTTGGTCCTAAAAAAAGTTTTGGATTAATTTGAATTCCTTAAAAAAGGTCAATTTGTTTGGATTGGTTTTGGTTCGCTATAGTAATAATAAGCTCAAAAGGCTCTTTGGATTTGGTTTTGGTTTCCCTTAAACGAAAGGGATTTACATTTGGCGCCCGAGCAGGGACCAAGGTGCGTGCTTATTATCATCATATCATCATTGAAAATTGACGGTGGAGTCCACGGTTCACAATTGGATTGGTTTGCGCTAAAGTTTGGAGGATTTCAGCGAAGGAGTAATTAATTGTTGTTGTTGAGGCTAATTTCACACACGGATATTGGTTAAGTACATTCAAGCTTAACGGATCGAGGTATGCTTTCTTTCGTTCTTCTTTATTAGAAAATAGACATTTATATTGAAAAATATATACACAAATTGGATTTGGACTTTAATTATTATATTGCACATTGGACAAATTATTTCTAAAGAAAATAAAGCAGTGAATGTGTTTTTTTTTGCGATTCCATGTATAAATACCTGAATTCAAGAGAAAACGTGTGTGAACCTTTATTCCTTTCTTTGAATAAAGTAAAACGAACTGAAATAAAATAATAATTGAATTATTCATAATTAAACTCGGACAAATTATTTCAAGGGTGAATTATACTGTAATACATGCGGTAACGGTTGCGTTTTACGATTATCATTACGGTTATCCTTTGTGTTGCCTCTTGCGCATGGTTTAACGGTATAGAACAGTTATTAGCCACGAATTGACTTATAGTTTTTCTTTGAGCGGGAGATAATATTTGTGTATCCCTTTAGAACGTTTAAAAATAAATTTCGTTCATTATGACGGACAAGTGGCGGTACTAGTGGAAAATCGGCCACCGCATTTGAAAAACTTGATAAAAAGCTTAAATTTATTAGTGATTTACGCACGTGGCGAGGTACTGTTACAATGTAGCAAACCAAATTAAAAAATTATTTAGAAACGCCTGGTAGGGTTATGCCGTTAGTTGAGTTGGAAACTAGATTGGGTTTATTAGAAAATTATATGACCCGATTTAATGAGTTCCAAACGAAGCTCGAAGTTGAGGATTCGGATGAGCAGAGAGGGGATAGAAGACAATCGTATGAAGAAGCATATATCGCTATAAAATGCAAATTATTGTCATTGATTGACGAAGCGCGTCCGAGAGATTCGGTCACCGGCACCACCTCGTTTATTCATTCTCCCAAAGCAAATGTTAGCCTTCCTAAATTAAAAATTAAGCCGTTTTCGGGAAGAATTTCTGAGTGGTCCGACTTCTATGCTACTTTTCGAACCTTGGTGGCTGAGAATGACGACTTGACTGAAGTCGAAAAGTTAGCATATTTGCGAGGCTCGTTAGACTCAGAGCCGTTACAAGTTATTAACAACATCCATCTGAAGGAGGATGGGTTCAATAATGCAATTAGTTTGTTGAAATCTCGCTATGAGAACAAAAGGCTTATTTTTCAGGGTCATGTAAAAGGCCTGTTTTATCTTAAAGCAATTGAAAAATCATCTTTGTCGAAACTTAGATTTTTGAGTGACGCAATTAACTCGCATCTTAGGGCTTTGAAAAGTATAGCGACACCTGAGCAAATCACGGACGGCTTACTATTGAACCTTTTAGGTAGCAAAATTGACATGGCTACTAAATTAAAATGGGAGGAAGAAGCACCTCTTGACGCATTGCCGTCACTAAAGGATTTTTCGACTTTCTTAAATAAACGGTGTCAAACATTGGAGAATGCTGAAGTTGGCAAAAATGATCCTGCTCGTCCCCACCGTGTGGAGGAACCGAAATCGTCACACAGAGGTAAACCCTTGCAAGGATCTTCTTTCTCTGCAAATCACCTAGAGGCCAACTGCGTCTTCTGCAAGAACAGAGATCACGAAATACGCAACTGTGATAGATTTCGCAAATTGTCTCCTTTGGAAAGATTCTCTGAGGTAAAAAGGTTGAATTTATGCCTCAACTGCTTGAAAGCTGGCCATTTAACTAAAAATTGTAGGTCAAGTCGATGTAAATATTGTAGTTTCAAACACAATACGCTGCTCCACAGGCATCAAATTGTTAACGTGGGAACAAATCATGAAATGGATGCTCCAAACGAAGGAGCTACAAGTTCGTGTAAGCAACTAGCTTCCAGCTCAACCGCTATGACAGCACAAATTGGTTCCAGCAGGAAGGTGAAGGACTCTTCCTCCACCACACTTGATAGCATGTTGGCTACCGCATTGATCGACGTAGAGAGTAGCACAGGGACTCTTATTCCCTACAGGGCATTATTAGATGCGGGTTCAACATCTCATTTCGTCTCAGAAAAACTGGTTCAACAGCTTCGCTTAAAAAGATCAAGGGCATATGCTAGTATTGATGGTATTGGTGTTATATCCGTTAACGTAAAACACAAGGTGGAATTGGTCATACTCTCACGCCATAGTGCATTCACCGTTTGTATTGAAGCCCTGGTTCTTCCAAAAATCTCCAGTCATCAACCTTGTCGTGTCATGGACACGAAGAGTTGGAAGGTGCCTGAAAATATTTCATTAGCTGACCCTACATTCGACACACCACAACCTATTGATATACTAATTGGCGCTGGATTATTTTATGAGTTATTATCCGTAGGACAGATTCGTCTTGGTAAAGGACTTCCAGTAGTTCAAAAAACCTTACTTGGTTGGATTGTAGGTGGAGGTGGAAGCAGGCAAACCGCTCGATGCATGATGGCTGTAGGAGCATCACAAGAAGAAAATTACGGCTTGGAGGAATCAGTTCGAAAATTTTGGGAGATTGAAGAGCACATCTCGCCAACCAGGATGCTGAGTGCTGAAGAAACAGATTGCGAAAATCATTTCTTGGAACATTTGAAGAGGGATGATGCTGGAAGATTTTATGTTCGTTTGCCCTTTCGAAGAAGTCCATCGGCATTGGGAAATTCATTGGAGACTGCAAGGAAAAGATTCTTCAAGTTAGAGCAGAAGTTAGCCAAAAATCCGGATATTCAAAAACAATATTCTGATTTTATGTCAGAATACGTAACTCTTGGTCACATGGAACGAGTCTCATCGCTGTCATCGCTGGACAAACACTATATTCTACCACATCATTGCGTCCTAAAACCCGAAAGCAGCACTACAAAACTCCGCGTAGTTTTTGATGCCTCTTGTAAGACTAGTTCCGGCCTCTCTCTAAACGACACTTTAATGGTTGGTCCAGTAATCCAGGACGACTTATTTGATATTCTGCTTCGCTTTCGCTCTCGTAAATATGCCATTACAGCAGATATCTCAAAAATGTACCGCCAGGTGAGGGTACAAAACCCTGATACGGATTGGCAATGTATTCTCTGGAGAGAAACCCCTAAGGCTCCTTTAGATATCTACCGCTTATTAACGGTAACATATGGAACTGCTCCTGCTTCCTATCTTGCGACGGGCTGCCTTCGACAGTTGGCGTTAGAGGGTCTAGTTGAATTTCCTATTGGATCCGAGGTTTTGAAGCGGGATTTCTACGTTGACGACATGTTATCCGGTGCTGATTCAATCGAGGAAGCCAGGAAGCTTCAAAGGGAAGTAGATGAGCTATTACGATCCGGGGGTTTCGAGCTAGCAAAGTGGTGTTCCAAATAGTCCAGAGCTTCTCTGCTCATTTAACAAAACTAGATTGGAAAAGTATATTCATATGGCCGGTGATATAATAATTTCGTTAAGACCTTGGGAATGTTTTGGCAGCCGCAAGATGACGTATTTCGATTCTTCTCTCAACAGTCGAAGGATTCAGGACCTGCTTATCAAGTAACAAAACGCAAGGTTTTATCCATCATCAGTCGACTATTTGATCCATTGGGACTACTTAACCCAATAGTAGTAAAGGCAAAATTATTTCTACAACAACTATGGAGCCTGAAACTTGCTTGGGATGAATCATTAACACAAGAGCTTCATTGCAGCTGGTTGACGCTCTATGAACAATTTTCATTGGTTGAGAGAATTAGCATTCCTCGTTTTGTCTTGAAGCCTTCCAGTTATGTCGAAATCCATGGGTTTGCCGATGCTAGTATGGCAGCTTATGGCGCATGTATCTATGTTCGCTGCATAGAAGGAGAGATCATAAATTGTAATTTATTGACGGCCAAATCACGAGTAGCTCCTCTGAAAACCATATCCATCCCAAGGCTAGAGCTTTGCGCAGCATTGCTATTGGCAGAACTCGTCGCTCGCGTAATTCGAATCTTTGGCCCTATAATTCAGCGAACTTATTACTGGTCAGACTCTACTATTGTCTTGTCCTGGCTTCGATCTTCACCATCCAAATGGAGCACATTCGTAAGCAATCGTGTTTCGAAAATACAGGAGCTGTCACAAGATACACTGTGGCGACATGTCCCTTCGCCTCTGAATCCTGCAGATTTAGTGAGTCGAGGATCATCTCCCGAAGAATTATCAAATTCAGAACTATGGTTCCATGGACCTGACTTTTTGCGCCTCGCAGAGGAAATGTGGCCAGAAAACAGCCATCAGTTTGAAGAACAATTACCCGAGAAACGCAAAGGTGTACTTGGTTTGTTAGTAAGTGCTACGGACAATTTTGATGAGTCCTCGAAATATTGCAATTCCTTTGTTCGGTTGATTAACTCATTCGCTTATATTTATCGTTTTATTTCGAATGCAAAGATTAAAGACATATCAAGTAGAAATTATGGACTTATTACCGCGGAAGAGTTTGAACGCGCGCTATTGAGTATAATTCGTTTGGTTCAAAGACATTACTTTGAAGATTATCGTGCGTTAGAGAATCGAAAAAATTTAAAGTCTAACAGTGTGCTAAAAAGCCTAAACGCGTTCGTTGACTCTGATGGCGTAATTCGTGTCGGGGGAAGATTGGATAATGCAGATCTGGATTACGACGCCAAGCATCAAATCATCCTACCTAATTGCAAGTTTTTGAAGGCTTTAATCAGCCATTATCATCATAAGAATCTCCATGTTGGGTGTCAGACTTTATTGGCGATAATTCGTACCAGATATTGGCCCATTGGCGGAAGAACCACAGTAAAACAAGTAGTTCGAAATTGTGTTCGCTGTTCCAGGATTCGCCCCAATAAAATGGAGCAATTAATGGGACAATTGCCATCTCCAAGAGTTCAGCCCAGTCCCGTGTTTTACCACACTGGAGTGGACTTCTGCGGCCCCTTCTACATAAAGTACATTATCAGAAACCGCGCACCAACAAAGGCTTATATATGTTTGTTCATTTGCCTCAGCGTAAAGGCAGTGCATCTTGAAGTGGTCGAAAATCTAACTACTGAGGCCTTCCTGTCAGCCTTCATCAAGTTCAAGTCCAGGCGTCCAAGAGTAGCCGTGGTCTATTCAGATAATGCCACAAATTTTACAGGAGGATGTCGAGAACTTCAAGAGCTATATGAATTGTTCATGTCGGAAAATCACTCTCGGTTGGTACAAGAAATGTGTGCCAGAGATGCAATTGTTTGGAAATTCATACCGCCTCGTGCACCTCACTTCGGCGGCCTTTGGGAGGCTGCAGTCAAGCAAACTAAATATCATTTGCGCAGAGTCCTTGGGCTACAGTCTTATTCTCTAGATGAATTGCAGCGAGTTTCTTGTCAAGTTGAGGCCATACTTAATTCTCGTCCTCTTACCTCTCTTTCAGATGATATTGAAGATCTTCAGGCGCTTACACCTGGACATTTCCTGACTGGTGGTCCAATGATCGGCGTTCCCTATCCAACTTTGGTCAACTCAGACATCAAGCACTTATCTAGGTGGCAACTGCTGCAAGCTGCAAATGCAGAACTTCTGGTCACGCTGGCAAAAGGAATATTTGCAAACCCTCCAACGAAGGACCAAATGGAAAAATACCAACCCTGACTTAAAGGTAGGCTCCTTGGTTCTACTTAAGGAAGACAACCTCCCGCCACTCAAGTGGGCATTGGGTCCAGGAAATATACTACGGACCAGATGGGCATATTCGAGTTGCAGATGTTCGCACCATGAGCGGTACTCTAAAGAGGTCTATCACCAAGCTGTGTCCTTTGCCAGTGGAGACTTCAAATTCCTCCAGTGTGTTGGAAGATGGCACTTCCAAGGAGGCCGGCTTATGTTAATGCCTGACTTTACTATATCTTAGTATTAAGGAAATTATTATAAACATTTCAAATATTTAATTTCATTCAAATTATTATAAACATTTCCAAATTTAATTTCATTCAAAATATTATAAACATTTCCAAAATTCAATATCATTCAAACCTTTGTCATAAAACTCAATTTAATGTAAATCCAAATTTTTATTCCGCATATCAAATTGACAACGTTGCAATTTGTTATAATTTTCATCGCTTTTAATATCAGTTCCTTCTAGTCAAGAATGCATTGTTTTAACCTAACGTTGCTTAGAATATAATGGAAAGACTCATTCGATATATGTAGAGTTACGGAATAAAAATTTGGACCTTGAAAGTCAGTACGAATTTAGAATTATAGGAGCGTGGAGCTCACCAGAAATAAGTGAAGTGTGAAATGTGAATAAACAGTTCTTTGGTCCTAAAAAAAGTTTTGGATTAATTTGAATTCCTTAAAAAAGGTCAATTTGTTAGGATTGGTTTTGGTTCGCTATAGTAATAATAAGCTCAAAAGGCTCTTTGGATTTGGTTTTGGTTTCCCTTAAACGAAAGGGATTTACAGATGCTAGCCAAACGCCTTACTCCCTATAATACCGAGGCCCAGAAGTTATTTCTAGACTTTGCATTCCGCCAGTAATCGCTCACTAAATTTGCCGATCTTTTTTTATTGCAATTTCTCCCGTGATAGGGTTGTCTTCAAAAAATAAGTGACTAAAGCGGTCGGATACACGTGAATGGTAAATTAAGCTACTACACTCCTCCGCAGAGAATGTTGCAGGGAGAATATATGAATTGAGATTGAGTATATAAATGAGTCGGAATTTTTTTTTTAGTTTTTGATTCACAAATACTGTATGGTTCCAGAGTCAAGAACTTTTAACATATAAGTTAACACCATGAATAAAAACATCTCACGGCGATTTTCTAAGAAACCCCCAGCCGCAAATGCAATTGAGTGCTGACCAAGCGTCTGCACTTGAAACAAACATTTCACTAGAATGTAGACCATAAGATCTTACAAGAAAGATTCAATTACATAAGTAAGATTTAATAAGAATTTTGATTAAAATATTTGCGTAAGAAATAAATTTGTAAAGGAAGAAATGTCAGTTTAGTAGTTGCAATCGAGAATTAAAGACGTAAAAATAAATAAGTTTAACTCAAAAAAAGCGTTTTAATTTTCTTAACTTATATAAATCTTAATGTAAATATTCGGTAATTAATCGGAAAACAAACCTAATATTCGGCCGAATACGAACATAAAAAATACGCCGAACATACCGAATACGAATATTCAGCCGAACATTCGGTGCATCTCTAGTTTCTAAGTATTCCATAAATTAAAGTTCGGTAAATTAAATTTAAAGGGCTTAATTGCTAGTTTAATATAATAAAATAATCCAACAGCAAAATGGAACATCCACCTTAATTTTCATATAAAAAGCAGTGTGAGTTTTCCCTCATACCTGCTATCACTTTATTAGGGTTGGATTAACTATGAGCAAAATTGGTTGGTTTAATCCAAAGGATTATTTTAGCGCTATATCGCATAAACTAACACACCAGTAACCAAATATGTTCGTGTATAGATATGATGGAAGTAGATGCTGTGTAGCAAGGACGCACTTTACCTTTATAAAAAGATTTTTGCATTACCATACCCCAACAAAGGTGATTTCCGTTCAAATTAAAATAAAAAATACAATAAAAAATATCTATTGGAAAAACGTATATGCTCCAAAAGCGAGACCAATATGAAAATGTCCATTCTGGCATGGCACCTAGTAATTGACGTTACCGTCCAATCTGGCTTTGCCTGGAAGCTATTCGTGCATTCATCCCATCACCATAGGTCGCTTGACAGGTTTGAAATTGGGGATTATTTTTATGGCGGTTACATTTTTTTAGAAAAATCAGGCTTAGAGAAAAATTGGGCCATCCGACAAAGGATTTAATTGGAGCACGATCCTTGTAGCGATGACTACAGCTCTCTACTTCCCACGGGCTTTTTCTATAAAAAATTTAAAGGGAGATATATTTTTAAATTTAGTGTTTACATCACAGTATCGTAATGAATTTAATTCTTACTGCAGGATACTAACTCATTTCGGCCAAAGGAAAGCTTTACCAACCTTAAAAATGTGATGGGTTAAGTAGAAGTTTCCTCCGTCAATAAACTGAAAAAGTGCGGACGTGTCATAAATCTAGGAAAGGAGCAGAAATAATTTATTTTTATTCTCCCAAAAAGGCCTTAAAACATTTTATTAGCTGGAAAATGTATTTTCAATCGCCTTACGTGCGCTTCAGTGTTTTTAGCAGCAATAAAAATTTGTCCGTGGTAAATTATGCTTTTATTCAATTTATGTTAAGATTTGGCGGCAGATTTATTTGAAGACTGGTTTTACTGCGTAGCCTTTGAGTCTCCAATATTACAATATTCCAAACCAAAAGCATCACCATTAAAGTCACACCGATGTAGTTTGCAGTTTTAATGGTTACTGGAAGACGTTTGTGTAAGTATGGTAAATTGAGTTTTATTTTCAATAACTTGAGAAATGCATGTTAGCAAGTATATGGTTATGTGAAAAAATGTACGTGGTCTCTTTGAAAATGTTAAATGGAAAGGGGCTACTTTCTTTATCTAATTTACCGATTAGTTAATCTTTTAATCACTTTGTCATTTTAATTTTTTTTGTACAAACTCTTTTTGTTTAAACGCGAAAAGCTGTTTTCGGTCATTTTTTGATGGAATTTTGGAAGCCTTTCCAAAAGTTTACGAGAGCTAAATTCGCTAGTACATATCCTACCAAATTCTACATTTTTTTCCTATTTTTATAAATTTCCCTTGTGGGTGGTTCGGTTGGCAGAAAACGTGGTTTTCTCGTCATTTTGACTAGCCCACAAATTTCATTTTAATAATTTTGTGATTTCTGCTAAGAAAATCAGAATTTAATAGCAGAGCTATGTCACTACGGGACCACCTCTTAGGTGAAGGAATTGGGGGGTCCGAAAGCTCTTCGTCTACGTTAAAAGGGGATCTAGGTTTTCGTTTTGGATAAGAGTTGGTTGGGTGAAGCTTGGGTTCGAAGCGTCTTTCGGTGTTTTTAGATGGTTTCGTAACCTTAACCACAGAGTACTTAAGGGGGTCCTCTAGTTTTCCGGCTCTTTATTTTACGGTTTTTTCAATAATTTGTTACGGGCTAACCATCGATGTAATAAATTTCATTGCTTTTACATAATCGTGATTAACATTTAAATTAGTTTTACAAATTTTTTTGAACATAAAATATATAATAGAATCAAAGTTATAGTGGCCGACAGGCACACATCAAGTAAAGGAGGTGCTTGACGGTGACCAAGATTGCGGATCTTCCGCTTATCTGATATCAAAAAGCCAAACGGCATTTTAGTCTTCATATTTAAGACTAGCGATTGAACTAGAATGAATTCTATATTGCAAAAATTATTTTTTTATACCGTTTTGAAAATTATATTCTATTTTTTATTCATTTTGTCTTAAGTTTTTCGCTCGTAGAAAAAAGTTATCGAAGCAATCATAATAATCCTAGTTCAATCGCTGGACATTAAACATACATATACATACCTATATTAAAGATGCTGTATAAATTTGAACAAGATCGGTGCAGTAGTTTCTGAATTATCGTGGTCACCGTTTTGAAAAATAGTGTTTCGAGAAAAACGCGTTTCAAAGTTCGCACTGTGATTTATAATAAAAATTTCATCTCATCTCACCGTCAATCTGCTATGCCTGGATCATACAGTAGGCCCCTCCCCTTCTTCTTGGAAGTATCGCAAACCTGCGTCGTCTTTCCTTTTCGCGATTCGGGCCTGTTTTACGACATCACTCGTGCGCCTTTCTGAACGGTCGATCCGAGAGCTATCACGCTGTCGAAAGTATCCTTTACGCACGCCCCATAAACCTGCTCCGTTCCAGGGCCGTAACTCGTGAACCACTTCGAATATCGATAAATCCTTTGGCACACATTTTCTACACATATTGTAGATGTGATTTATGGAAAAACAATTCGATTTTTTCGACCCGAGAAACTAGAGGGCCCCCTTAATATACAGAGGGAACAATTAGTCCAGTCAAATGGTACTTTCGCTAAGCACTTTATGAAAATAGCAATTTTGTTTTTCATTGGCTTGGGGGGGAGGGATTGGTTGGGAGTATTCAACCGAGTTTCCGGGATCCGGTAGCGTGACCCTCGGCCGCCATTTTGTTTTGAGTGGTGAAAAATGGTTTGTCTTATTCAGCGATATACCGTGAGACTCAACAACAATATTTTTAGATAATCAAATTATCTACAACTTTCGTAAATAATTAGACCAGTGCCGATAATTTTTGATAAAACAAAATTCTTAGCAGTATATGGAAGGCGGGAAAATTTAGGAGAAATGCTACATAAACAAGGAAAAATCGAGAGAACCGCAGCAGATGACCGGAGAGGGGAGGGGGAGCCAAAATATGCGTTTTGGGGGTTTAAACGTGTTTTTTACGATTTATAAGAAAAGTAGACCTCCTATCGAAAAAAATTTAAATTTAAACGTTGTAGATAATTAAAAGATCTAGAGCTTTTGTTCAAACCATTTTTCGAAATAACCTCAAAAAATAGAGAAAAACGTCAAAAACCGAGTTTTTCGTTTATCATTTTTATCTTTCACAAAAATGATCCAATTTTAATGAAAATTGAGGAAAATGTAGATTTTCATGTTTCGAAAAGACTCAATTTTTTTCAAAGCGATTGGCTGTTTAGTTTTGTTTGTATGACCTTAATTTAAAAAAAAGCCCCATTTTCATTCAAAAAAGTTGGCGAACGAATTTTTGATTTTTAAAATTTTGAAGACGGATTTTTTTCGTTGAATCCTCTACTTTTAGGTGGCGTAAAAAATGATAGTGTCACAATAGAAAAACATCGATAAAAATTCGAAAAACCAAAAACATTCTTTTTCCAATATCGATTTTTCCGTTAACTTCACTAATTCTTTATATCTCTTTGATATAAAGCTTTTAGAGTCGTGCAAAACTGTAAATTTAATGTAATATATTATAAGGGAGCTTCATGTAACAGTTTCAGATGTGAAAAAATTTGTTTAAACAATTATTTCACCCACGAAATCAAGGGAAAAACTACAGTTTTAGGCTCTAATTATTTACGAAAGTTGTAGATAATTTGATGATCTAAAATAATTGTTCTTGGGTCTCACGGTTTCAGCGATATAAGACAAACCATTTGTTCAGACCAACAATGAGCGAGTTTACACGGGTGCATCAAATAATTAATTTGATGCACACTGCATTAAGCCGTGTCGTTTACACGGTATGTGATTAGCTGTCACTTTTAGTTCGGTGATTAAATATTGAACCAAATTTTTTTAATGTGGGGATGCACCGATTTTGTGTCCATGATTGTGCAAATATTTATTTCTTTGCAGATATCTATAAATAATTTTGTTTCTACATTTGTCCAATTAGAACCGCGCCTCGTCCGCGATTCCATTTGTAATTCCATTTCCATTTTTAATTTTAACAACACTTTTAGTGAAAATATATGCTCTTCTTGAAATGTCAATTTAATGCACTCAAATGTTTACACGGCAGGGCATCAAATAAGTTCTGTGAACTAAATTAATGCAGCGGATTATTTTAATTGTCAGGGACACCGCTGCATCAAATTTAATTTAATTATTTGATGCACCCGTGTAAACTCGCTCAATGTACACACCTCCTTATAAAACAACGGTTGGAACAGTTAGCCGTTATCAGACCAAATTGCAGCACTGATTGAGATCAGTTTTGTTGTTGGTCTTCAGCCAGTTGGTTGCAACTCTTTACGTTTTAACTTTTAGCAAGTCAATTTAATTAGTTTTTAACTTGTCAATTTGTGAAATAGTAGTTAAATTCCATTGAATTTGTTGAATAAATTAAGTTGTAACAAACATAAGAATAATAAATACAACATACAATAACTCAGAAGTGAAGTGTTTTGCTAAAGGTCACAATCTCTTGCACACAAGCGACCTTGAAAGGGTACAAAAAAGCTTGCACATTTTTTATGGCGAACGTGACAGGACTTGTTTGTATGCGAATAAATTAATTCCTGATTTAAGGAAGGCAAGGAATATGAGGTGACAAACTTTCCATCATCTTTATCAAAAATTATAACTCGTTGAAATAAAATATTTGCAATAATTATTTCGTAGTGGACTGTTACACCTTGTTTCAGTGCTGGAATTGTCGTTTTGCCTAAAACCGGTACATAAAATACGACGAGCCAAAAACGCAATTTGTGTGCACTGTTATTCAATATGTATTAATTTGTGCATGTAATGCTAGGAATAAAACTTCACAAAACTGTAAAGTTGCATGGAAATTTCTCCAAAGCAAATATATTACTATGAAATGTCGTATATAGAACATAAATTAAACAATTATATTGAAGGAAATTAAACATTTAAAGAGTTCCATTGCAGTGTTAGCAGTTTTTCGTTCATTGAAAACGGTACACCGAAGAAGTTAAGTGTATGTAAACAATAAAAATACATCTTGCATTTTACTGTTAAACCTTGTTGTTACCTTGCATTGAAAGTGGTCATTTTGAACATTCCTTTTACATTTAAATTCTTGTAACAAGCGAATATTTATATGAGACTAGCGTAAAACCCGCGTGCCTTGCAACGCCTTTAAATAAAAACTGTTTATTATGTGCAATGTTTTCCTTAAAAAAAAAACAACAAGCAAAAAAGTCAGCTGTTATTATCCTTAAAAAGGGTTTATTATATTGCATTTTTTTAATAAGTATGGTAAACAAATTGCTGCGTATATCACCTTCGCTCAACAAATCTGCAAGTTTTGAAGCAGAGATTGGCATGTTTATGTCATCAATAGAAGTGACATTTTAGGGTTTGACGAACGTTCGTTAAGTTTGTTCGCCTATTTACGTGGGTGCAAGAAATTATGAAGCAATCACAAATGAATATTAAATAAAATTTCGAGTCATTAATTTCTTCTTGATTATAGGGATGCACTGTCAAAATTTCAGCCCTTCAGCATCAGAGGTTTGGGTTTACCCCATTTCATCCCCTTAGGGGATGAATTTCGAGTAATCGCCTCTTAGTGGATGTCCACGTCATTATAGCGATGCACTGTCCAAATTTCAGCCCTATAGCTCCAGTAGTTTGGTGACCCCATTTCAACTCTTTAGGGGATGAATTTCGAAAAATCGCTTCTTAGTGAATGTCCACGTCATTATAGAGATGCACTGTCAAAATTTCAGCCGTTTAGCTCCAGCGGTTTGGGTTAACCCCATTTAATCCCCTTAGGGGATAAATTTCAAAAAATCGCTCCTAAGTGGATGTCCACGTTATTATAGTGATGCACGGTCAAAATTAAAGCCCTTCAGCTTCAGCGGTGTGGGTTAACCCCAGTTCACCCCCTGAGGGAATGAATTTCGCAAAATCGCTTCTTAGAGGATGTCCACGTCATTAAGAGGATGCACTGTCAAAATTTCAGCCCTATAGCTCCAGCGGTTTGCGTAAACCCCATTTCAACCCCTTAGGGGATGAATTCCGAAAAATCGCTTTATAGTGGATGCCCACACCATTATAGGGATGCACTGTCAAAATTTCAGCACTATAACTTTAGCGGTTGGGATAAACCGCATTTCAACCCCTTGGGGGATGAATTTCGAAAAATCGCTTTTTAATGGATGTCCACGTCATTATAGGGATGCACTGTCAAATTTTCAGCCCTATAGCTCCAGCGGTTTGCGTAAACCCCATTTCAACCCCTTAGGGGATGAATTCCGAAAAATCGCTTTATAGTGGATGCCCACACCATTATAGGGATGCATCCATTTTTCTGCTCCAGCGGTTTTGAGTTGACCCCATTTCACCCCCTTAAGGGATGAATTTCGAAAAATCGCTTTATAGTGGATGTCCACGCCATTATAGGGATGCACTGTCAAAATTTCAGCCCTAAAGCTTTAGCGGTTTGGATAAACCCCATTTCACCCTCTTAGGGGATGAATTTCGAAAAATCGCTTTTTAGTGGATGTCCACGTCATTATAAGGATGCACTGTCAAAATTTCAGCCCTATAGCTCCAGCGGTTTGGGTAAACCCCATTTGACCCCCTTAGGGGAAGAATTTCGAAAACTCGCTTCTTAGTGGATGTCCACATCATTAAAGGGATGCACTGTCAAAATTTCAGCCCTATAGCTTTAGCGGTTTGGATAAACCCCATTTCATCCTCTTAGGGGATGAATTTCGAAAACTCGCTTCTTAGTGGATGTCCACATCATTAGAGGGATGTACTGTCAAAATTTCAGTCTTATAGCTCCAGCGGTTTTGAGTTGACCCCATTTCACCCCCTTAGCGGATGAATTTCGAAAAATCGCGTTATAGTGGATGTCCACGCCATTATAGGGATGCACTGTCAAAATTTCAGCCCTATAGCTTTAGCGGTTTGGATAAACCCCATTTCACCCCCTTAGGGGATGAATTTCGAAAAATCGCTTTTTAGTGGATGTCCACGTCATTATAGGGATGCACTGTCAAAATTTCAGCCCTACAGCTGCAGCGGTTTGGGTAAACCCCATTTCACCCCCTTAGGGGATGAATTTCGAAAAATCGCTTCTTAGTGGATGTCCACATCATTATAGGGATGCACTATCAAAATTTCAGCCCTTTAGCTCTAGCGGTTTAGGTTGTGCGTTGTCTGTCAGTCAGTTACTTTTTATACAATAGAAAAAAAAGGAAAGAAAAAAAATCCCCTTACAACTTATTGAACCCCATTTCACCCCCTTCAACCCTTTTTTTTCTCCATAAAAAGTAGCCTATGTCCGTCTCCAAGGTATAAACTATGTCTGTAGCAAATTTCATCAAAATCGGTCCAGTGGTTTAGGCGTGAAAGCGTAACAGACAGACACACAGACAGACAGACAGAGTTACTTTCGCATTTATAATAATAGTAAAGCCCCTATGACACTTCTTTTTTTTTCGTATTTTTAATGCATAAAAAATGAAGTTAGAAAGGTATGAATATTTTCCAATGTAGAAAAGCTATTAGTGTAAGTGAGTCAACAGTAAGTGTCAAAAATATAAAAATTTCATTAAAAATGCGAACCTGTCAAAAAAATACTTTAAATATGTAAATTTTTTACATTTTTAATATTCTTGGAGAATTTTTTGACAGTTCTGCATTAAACAGCTGATACATATTTGAGAAATTTACTTTTTTGTGAGCAATTTAACAAGTAAATACATACTCAAAAGAGTTATAAATGAATAAGAATCAAAGGCAATGTGATCATTTTTTTTTAAATTCATGCGCATTAATGTCCAAGAAGAAGTAAGATTTGATTAATTTATTTCTGTTTCATTCTCATAAAAGTCTGGTTATCTTATTCTCACATGACTCGATTTAACGCATTAAAAATACGGAAAAAAAGAAGTGTCATAGGGGCTTAAGGATTATTGGTATTAATTACATGCAATAATTTTTCTCATTTATGATGATTGGCGCCTGGTGATTAATCAGAACGGACATTTGCCGTGCACTGTTACAAATTGAATTCTTATTTCAATGGTTTCATATGAAATTTTACATTGTTCTTCGTGTCTAAATAAATAATAGATACATTGAAAGAAAAATAAATAAATTGAAAGGGGCCTTTAAAATAGTCAAAAAAATTACATTTCAAATTAAAAGGGTTTTGTTTTTAATAGTTTTCTGTTAACGAAAATTTCTTTTATCCGCGATTGATTAACATCAAATTCCTAATAAAATTTCCGTTCTACTTATAACGACTGGTGGTGGAAAGACCAGTGCTGCTGCCAATACTGGGCAACAGCAAGTCAAATCAAGTGAAGGAACGTGTGAAGATACAAAGAAAATTACTGACTTAAAGGCGCAGCGGGCGTCGTCGACGAAAGGCTGCATTACGCGTTTAAAAACATTTATCACAACGAAAGATGATACGCTCACAGCCACAGAATTAGAATGTCGATTAGAAATTCTAGAATCGTATTGGAAATTATGATCAAACGTCGATCGAGAAATTATCGCCATTGGATACTGCTCATGGTTCGACCCGTAGTGAATTGAAAGACTTAAATTGTGAGGTCTAGTCAAAAATGTTATCGTTGTTGGGAGGACATAGAAGAGGCAGTACGATTGATGGCCATATTTCCGTAATCGCTTCGAATCAACCTAAGGTTCATCTACCGCCCCTCAAGCTTCCGCAGTTCTCCGGGAAATATTCAGACTATCCCAATTTCATTGCAGCGTTCAACAAACTCGTACATGACGATCCAGAAAGATCAACAACGGAAAAATACACTCATCTCCGCAACTGTCTATCAGGTGCTGCTTTAAGGGCCATAGATGCGTTGGGAAAGTCAGCAGTGAATTACACGGAAGCATTAACGAAGTTGAAAGAAATATTTGACAATACGGTTCCCATCTTTCAAAAACATATTGGGGAAATGTTTTAGCTACAAAGTGTTAGGAAAGGGTGAGCAATTCAACTTCGAAGCTTGGTAGACAACGCAAGCGCACATCTAAGCGGGTTGCGAACGTTGGGCACCGATACTGAGATCACGAACGCTTTAGTTATTCATCTAGTAAATTCCAAACTCGATCCTGATACTCAAGAAAAATGGGATGAAGCCATCGATTATATCCAATTGCCAACTTGGGACGAATTCGAGAAGGTGTTGAGTCGGCGATGTCAATTTCTAGAAGCCCAAAACCAACAACCTCAATCAGTCAGCTCGACTCCTGAGATGGTCAATTCAAGGTTTTCTCGTAAAAGGTCAAATACATCTTTTTCAATGAGAAGCGCCATATCGCTAGCTACTTCAAAGGGTAAATGTACATATTTCTCAGAATCAGCTCACAATATAATGCAATGTGCAAAATTTGTGGATCTGCCAGTTCTTGAACGGATCGAGCAACCAAAGCGTTTATCGTTGTGTATTAACTGTTTATCCAAGGGTCATTCCGTAACCAAGTGCTCTTCATCGAAATACTTTTGATTGCAGCGTGCTGCATTTTTATCTCATGACCTAATTTATTGCAAGCTGCCAATTTTGATGTTCTGATACGGCCTGCGGACGATATAAGCGAAGGGGTAGAGGCTATCAAGGGCAGCCATTGCAACTCCAATCCTTTAGCTATTAAGTTTATTATTATATGGGCATATGAAAATTCGTAGCCAAAGTCCGTTCACGATGTCCGTGGGTGAGGACGTTTTTACCCAAAGGCTATGGAGGGAAATAAATTACATATCCTAGTTTTCAGCTAAAGCCGGCTCTAAACGATGCTATGAGCACTTTCCAACGTTGGACGTTTGATGGTAGAACGCATTGTGTGGCCGCTACTCGAACTACGAATGTCCAATGTCAAGCGTCCAACGAAGGTGTTTGGACAGGTTCGGAGTGTTGTCACTCAAACGTTGGAAGCGTTGATGCTGTATTTGCCGATACATTAATGTACTTAGTATGAAACTCTTCGTATCATATTTCAATTACCCTAACCCACTCAATTTAATTGAGTAACAACTAAAAGAAGAAGCTAGGGAAGTGAACAGAATTTGGAAGTGACGTTTATTTCAGTAGTGGCAAAGGAAGTAGAATGAATCTACACAAGGTCGATGAACCCACAGGTGAGTTACGAGAGCATACCGGCAAAATGAGTCTACGCAACGCCTGGAATTCCTCATTGTGACAGAAGACACAGACATTCATTACGTGTTGGTAGAAAATTAGCCAGTCTTAAGAGAATTTCATGAGGCATCTTAAGCCCATCTTAAGATAATTGTAATTAGGCCTAATGACCCACCTAGTTGGTGATTTTAGTTAGGATTAGAATACGGTATAACCGACAGCCTTGAGCGTGTCGGCATCATAGTGCTTGCACCTTCCAACGCACGAAAATAGATAGAATCCAATAAAATATTTGTGTAGAAATTAAAAATTAGTCTTAAAATCACGAAAAAGAAGTATAACTTCTAATGCGTGTACATAAGTACACACCCCCACTGTTTTACAAAATGGTCAGCTTGCATTGTCTTGCGAACTATACATATGTGCAAAATTTTAAATTGATCGGTTATATGGAAATGGGTTAAAATCAAGTTGCAAAATTGGTCTACCTGCATACATTCCTACATACCGAGTGGGCTGTAAAGAAAAGTTAGTCCGCCATTTTGAATTTTGAATGACACCATAGCAGTGTTGGGCAAAATTTAATCTGATTGATGATTAATGATTGCGACTAAAAGCTGTAGTCTGTAATCATGATTAGAGATTGATATATTTAATCAGAGAAGTAATCATTTTAGGTGATTGATGATTGATCAATTTCAACCGCAATCATGATTAAATGATTAAAATTTTAGATTAAAAATGAATTTTTTTTGGAGATGTTAAGTTTTAACGTTGGATTTCTATTCTTTAAGGTTTTATTTGAATATTTTATTTTGTGAATCCGTCAGTTAAGAGTTTTGTGGTGAAAATTTGTGAATTAAAAAGTGGGAATAATTTTGGCAATTGTGCTCCGATTGCACTGAAAATCGGCCCAGAATTTTTACATTTAAGTACTGTAATTTTAAAATTATCTTTTATATTTTATTAGTTCATTTTTAAAAGCATGTTTGTAGTTTTTGATGTGAAAACTTTTTAGGCACGTTGGGCAATTTTCAGTCACGGTCATTTTTTATGCGTACCGTGGGAAAAATTTTCCTTTGGGGATTTCAGTTTTTATTGTATAAGTTAGTACTATGTACTACGTAATATATACTATGTACTAGTGTGTACTATGCATTAGATATTACTAGGTAGTACTCGGACTATGAACTGTGCGCTATGATTATGAAGTATGTAGGTATTGGCGGACGAATTTTGGGAAATGTGTTCCGATAGTACTGAAATTCAGTATGGGGGGGGTTTTAGGGGTTCCAAATGACGGATTTGTGGTCGAAATTTTAAAATTCAAAATGGCGGACAAGTTTTGGCAATTTTGTTCCGATTGTACTAAAATTCAGTATGGGGGGTTTTAAGGGTTTCAAATGACGGATTTGTGGTCAAAATTTTAAAATTCAAAATGGCGGACAAGTTTTGGCAATTTTGTTCCGATTGTACTAAAATTCAGTATGGGGGGGGGGGTTTTAGGGGTTCCAAATGACGGATTTGTGGTCAAAATTTTAAAATTCAAAATGGCGGACAAGTTTTGGCAATTTTGTTCCGATTGTACTAAAATTCAGTATGGGGGGGTTTAGGGGTTCTAAATAACGGATTTGTGGTCGAAATTTTAAAATTCAAAATGGCGGACAAGTTTTGGCAATTTTGTTCCGATTGTACTAAAATTCAGTATGGGGGAGGGGTTTTAGGGGTTACAAATGACGGATTTGTGGTCAAAATTTTAAAATTCAAAATGGCGGACAAGTTCTGGCAATTTTGTTCCGATTGTACTGAAATTCAGTATGGGGGGGGCTTAGGGGTTCTAAATAACGGATTTGTGGTCGAAATTTCAAAATTCAAAATGGCGGAGAAGTTTTGGCAATTTTGTTCCGATTGTACTGAAATTCAGTATGGGGGTTTTTAGGGGTTCCAAATGACGGATTTGTGGTCGAAATTGTAAAATTCAAAATGGCGGACAAGTTTTGGCAAATGTGTTCCGATTGTACTGAAATTCAGTATGGGGGGGTTTTAAGGGTTCTAAATAACGGATTTGTGGTCGAAATTTTAAAATTCAAAATGGCGGAGAAGTTTTGGCAATTTTGTTCCGATTGTACTAAAATTCAGTATGGAGGGGTTTTAAGGGTTCTAAATAACGGATTTGCGGTCGAAATTGTAAAATTCAAAATGGCGGACAAGTTTTGGCAAATGTGTTCCGATTGTACTGGAATTCAGTATGGGGGGGTTTAGGGGTTCCAAATGACGGATTTGTGGTCAAAATTTTAAAATTCAAAATGGCGGACGAGTTTTGGCAAATCTGTTCCGATTGTACTGAAATTCAGTATGGGGGGTTTTAGGGGTTCCAAATGACGGATGTGTGGCCAAAATATTAAAATTCAAAATGGCGCATGACTGCTAAAAGCCAACAAAGCCTACTATAGTCTGTCAAGGCTCTTTAAATCCAAGCATCTAACTATAACGTCTAAACTTTTACTATATAAGACGATGGTCTTAGCTGTACTCACATATGCATCTGAAACGAGGGTGCTTAGCAAAAAGCACTCAAACCTCTTAGCCGTGTTCGGGAGGAAAACACTTCGGAGGATTGTTTTTTTTTATGTGACAGACTAGAGGCTTAGGAAAAGTCCCTTTGTACTGCCGACAATCTATTTTTCGTATAGAGTGATTGTCGAACAGCAGCTCTAGCCGGAAGATAGAGAGAAGAGAAGGAAGTAACTGTCACAACCTAGCCGCGATATTTTATTCCACCTACTCACAACCATTTCGCGACTCTGACATCGGGGCGTCGAGAACAATTCGCTGGAGTGTTATGCCTCCTGAAACGAGTTGAATCTCATCAACCAACCGATGGCATGCGCTTGGTGGAGCGGTGGAGAACTAGCGAAGGCTATGAAAGGGGAGTCAGGAATGTAAAGAGGGAAGAAGAAAGAAGGAAAGTTAGGTGGGAAAGGCGAAGGACCGTGGCGCCGCCGGGATTCGAACCCGGGACCTCTGGGGATAGCAGTCAGGGGCCTTACCTCTAGACTACCGAGGCCCACAAACAAGCAATTCAAGCCTCGTATGGGAGGAAGGACGATTCCAGAGACTCTAAAATGACGAGATTTACGAGCGCTTTCGTGATATGAATGTTGTAAAGAAAATAAAGCTCGGTAGGCTGCGGTGGGCAGGTTATCTAGCTCATATGAGTGAAAATGAGCCTGCTCGTAAAGTTCTCTGCGGTAGGACCTATGGGGTGCGATAGCGAAGGAGACCCGGCCTTCGTTGGAAGGGTGGTGTAGACCAGGACGCTCAGAGTTTAGGGATGCCAAACTGGATGACACCGGATCAGAATCGGGACCGGTGGAGAGGACAGTTGCGAGAGGCCAGGACCGGATCCCGGTTGTAGAGCCGACAAAGAAGAAGAATTTAAACACAAGTGGGTCTCTGAATCTTGGAGATGAAATATCTCGATTAAAATGAGAATCTTTCCTAAATTTAACTAAAATATAATTTGTAACGAATCCACCCATACCATTCATACTTCCCCTTTAAAATTTTAGGACTTATTTTCATGAATAAGTTAGCAATGATACTTCCACCTATTTCATGCTGCCAAAGTCAAGGTTCTCCACCCTACCAACTTCCAGAGGTATTAGTCGTACAAGTCATAAGTTTGGACTTTTCCACTAAAATTTCCACTTCAACCACTTTTTTATCCAAAAAAATGCTTAGTTAATATTTTTGTTTTGGAAAGCTTGGACAGTTCTCTGTGAATAAAGTCCGAACAATATTTATGCTACGTGTTATAAGTTAATTTTGACGTTAAAATTGGCCTTATTTGATACTTTTCGACATAAACTCAGATGGAAAGGTACTAAAAAAATATGAAATAGCGCCAATTCTAGCATTATATTTGCTTATGACTTCAAAATTAAAGGCTGTAGCGTAAAAATTGTGTACATTGCTACCATTTTCATAAAAATAGGCCATAATGTTACAAAAATACAAGGTGATACATAAACCTCTGCATTTCATTACAAAACGCTGTAGCGGCTAAATCGTTACGATTCCACACCACCCTCATACCTGAGGATTTTTTATTCATCTATCCACAGCCGGTCACTTGGTAAACATAACGGATACACCCTGTATAGAGAAAATTCTGAATCATTATGTCGATGAGAAAAAAGTAAAACAAGAAAAGGGTTCTAAGCACTAAATGAGCGATGTAATGTGTTAGTGAGTAAGATTGTAAACACGTGGAAGATTTAACTAAATAATTGCGACACATGTATGTTAATATAATTCCTCAAAAATAGGGTCACTTGGCACGAAAAACAATACCATCACGACAGACCCCTTTCAGGCCATAAGAATTTTTCTACCTATAAGAATTTTCAGTCCTTAACTAAATACTTTTCGAGTAAACAAATAGTGTAGGTCACGTGAATTGAAAATCTTGGAACCTGTTTGCAAGAACACACTTGCACCACGGACTTCTAACAGGCCTTATTTTTTAGATAATTTCATAGCGAAGAGCTTCACCAATGCATTTGTTATACTAAAAGTTATCAGGAACGGAGATATTAAAAGAAATGTAAAAAAACCTATTTTATTCACAATAGGTTAATTAAAAAGTTATGCGGTCAACCAAATTGTGGGCAAACTTAAGGTATTAAACTACACCCTAAAACGAATCGATTCCAATAATAATCTCGTCTATGGGCCAAAATGGCCATAAAAAAGCCTTGCCGACTAGCCTATAGTGATTTAACTGAAATAATTTCATTTCTTCAAGTAATATAAACAGAAATCGGTCTCTGAACCTTTAAGACGAAATACCTCGATTAAAATGAGGCTTCCAAATTTATGTTGGATTGAATTTCAATACAATCGGAGCACGATTGCCAAAACTAGTCCGCCATTTTGAATTTTAATATTTTGACCACATATTCGTTATTTGGAACCCTTCAAACCCCCACATAATGAATTTCAGTACAATCGGAACACATTTGCCAAAACTTGTCCGCCATTTCGAATTTTACAATTTCGACCACAAATCCGTCATTTGTAACCCTTAAAACCGCCCCATACTGAATTTCAGTACAATCGGAACACATTTACCAAAACCTCCTCCACCATTTTCAATTTTAAAATTTTGACCACAAATACCCCCCCCCATACTGAATTTCAGTACAATCGGAACACATTTGCCAAAACTTGTCCGCCATTTTGAATTTTACAATTTCGACCACAAATCCGTCATTTGGAACCCCTAAAACCCCCCCATACTAAATTTCAATACAATCGGAACACATTTACCAAAACCCCCTCCACCATTTTCAATTTTAAAATTTTGACCACAAATCCGTTATTTAGAACCCTTAAAACCCCCCCATACTGAATTTCAGTACAATCGGAACACATTTGCCAAAACTTGTCCGCCATTTTGAATTTTACAATTTCGACCACAAATCCGTCATTTGTAACCCTTAAAACCCCCCCATACTAAATTTCAGTACAATCGGAACACATTTACCAAAACCTCCTCCACCATTTTCAATTTTAAAATTTTGACCACAAATCCACTATTTAGAACCCTTAAAACCCCCCCATACTGAATTTCAGTACAATCGGAACACATTTACCAAAACCCCCTCCACCATTTTCAATTTTAAAATTTTGACCACAAATCCGTTATTTAGAACCCTTAAAACCCCCCATACTGAATTTCAGTACAATCGGAACACATTTGCCAAAACTTGTCCGCCATTTTGAATTTTACAATTTCGACCACAAATCCGTCATTTGGAACCCCTAAAACCCCCCCATACTAAATTTCAGTACAATCGGAACACATTTACCAAAACCCCCTCCACCATTTTCAATTTTAAAATTTTGACCACAAATCCGTTATTTAGAACCCTTAAAACCCCCCCATACTGAATTTCAGTACAATCGGAACACATTTGCCAAAACTTGTCCGCCATTTTGAATTTTACAATTTCGACCACAAATCCGTCATTTGGAACCCCTAAAACCCCCCCATACTAAATTTCAGTACAATCGGAACACATTTACCAAAACCCCCTCCACCATTTTCAATTTTAAAATTTCGACCACAAATCCGTTATTTAGAACCCTTAAAACCCCCCATACTGAATTTCAGTACAATCGGAACAAAATTGCCAAAATTACTCCGCAATTTACTAAAAAAAACTGGAAAAAATTTCAGGGAGACAATGCTCATATTAATCACTAAAGAGTTAATCATTCAATCATGATTAAGATTAGATTTCATAATCAATAATCATTCTGATGATTAGATTTTCCCCAAGATTACTCGATGTAATCTTGATTAGTGATTGATTTAATCATGATTGATTCAATCATGATTGGTTTTAGCCATGATTATTAGTCTGATTGAAAAATTAGTCGAATGTGCCCAACACTGACGACAGACCCCTTTCAGGCCATAAGAATTTTTCTACCTATAAGAATTTTCAGTCCTTAACTAAATACTTTTCGAGTAAACAAATAGTGTAGGTCACGTGAATTGAAAATCTTGGAACCTGTTTGCAAGAACACACTTGCACCACGGACTTCTAACAGGCCTTATTTTTTAGATAATTTCATAGCGAAGAGCTTCACCAATGCATTTGTTATACTAAAAGTTATCAGGAACGGAGATATTAAAAGAAATGTAAAAAAACCTATTTTATTCACAATAGGTTAATTAAAAAGTTATGCGGTCAACCAAATTGTGGGCAAACTTAAGGTATTAAACTACACCCTAAAACGAATCGATTCCAATAATAATCTCGTCTATGGGCCAAAATGGCCATAAAAAAGCCTTGCCGACTAGCCTATAGTGATTTAACTGAAATAATTTCATTTCTTCAAGTAATATAAACAGAAATCGATCTCTGAACCTTTAAGACGAAATACCTCGATTAAAATGAGGCTTCCAAATTTATGTTGGATTGAATTTCAATACAATCGGAGCACGATTGCCAAAACTAGTCCGCCATTTTGAATTTTAATATTTTGACCACATATTCGTTATTTGGAACCCTTCAAACCCCCACATAATGAATTTCAGTACAATCGGAACACATTTGCCAAAACTTGTCCGCCATTTCGAATTTTACAATTTCGACCACAAATCCGTCATTTGTAACCCTTAAAACCGCCCCATACTGAATTTCAGTACAATCGGAACACATTTACCAAAACCTCCTCCACCATTTTCAATTTTAAAATTTTGACCACAAATACCCCCCCCATACGGAATTTCAGTACAATCGGAACACATTTGCCAAAACTTGTCCGCCATTTTGAATTTTACAATTTCGACCACAAATCCGTCATTTGGAACCCCTAAAACCCCCCCATACTAAATTTCAATACAATCGGAACACATTTACCAAAACCCCCTCCACCATTTTCAATTTTAAAATTTTGACCACAAATCCGTTATTTAGAACCCTTAAAACCCCCCCATACTGAATTTCAGTACAATCGGAACACATTTGCCAAAACTTGTCCGCCATTTTGAATTTTACAATTTCGACCACAAATCCGTCATTTGTAACCCTTAAAACCCCCCCATACTAAATTTCAGTACAATCGGAACACATTTACCAAAACCTCCTCCACCATTTTCAATTTTAAAATTTTGACCACAAATCCACTATTTAGAACCCTTAAAACCCCCCCATACTGAATTTCAGTACAATCGGAACACATTTACCAAAACCCCCTCCACCATTTTCAATTTTAAAATTTTGACCACAAATCCGTTATTTAGAACCCTTAAAACCCCCCATACTGAATTTCAGTACAATCGGAACACATTTGCCAAAACTTGTCCGCCATTTTGAATTTTACAATTTCGACCACAAATCCGTCATTTGGAACCCCTAAAACCCCCCCATACTAAATTTCAGTACAATCGGAACACATTTACCAAAACCCCCTCCACCATTTTCAATTTTAAAATTTTGACCACAAATCCGTTATTTAGAACCCTTAAAACCCCCCCATACTGAATTTCAGTACAATCGGAACACATTTGCCAAAACTTGTCCGCCATTTTGAATTTTACAATTTCGACCACAAATCCGTCATTTGGAACCCCTAAAACCCCCCCATACTAAATTTCAGTACAATCGGAACACATTTACCAAAACCCCCTCCACCATTTTCAATTTTAAAATTTTGACCACAAATCCGTTATTTAGAACCCTTAAAACCCCCCCATACTGAATTTCAGTACAATCGGAACACATTTGCCAAAACTTGTCCGCCATTTTGAATTTTACAATTTCGACCACAAATCCGTCATTTGGAACCCCTAAAACCCCCCCATACTAAATTTCAATACAATCGGAACACATTTACCAAAACCCCCTCCACCATTTTCAATTTTAAAATTTTGACCACAAATCCGTTATTTAGAACCCTTAAAACCCCCCCATACTGAATTTCAGTACAATCGGAACACATTTGCCAAAACTTGTCCGCCATTTTGAATTTTACAATTTCGACCACAAATCCGTCATTTGTAACCCCTAAAACCCCCCCATACTAAATTTCAGTACAATCGGAACACATTTACCAAAACCCCCTCCACCATTTTCAATTTTAAAATTTCGACCACAAATCCGTTATTTAGAACCCTTAAAACCCCCCCATACTGAATTTCAGTACAATCGGAACACATTTGCCAAAACTTGTCCGCCATTTTGAATTTTACAATTTCGACCACAAATCCGTCATTTGGAACCCCTAAAACCCCCCCATACTAAATTTCAGTACAATCGGAACACATTTACCAAAACCCCCTCCACCATTTTCAATTTTAAAATTTTGACCACAAATACCCCCCCCCATACTGAATTTCAGTACAATCGGAACACATTTGCCAAAACTTGTCCGCCATTTTGAATTTTACAATTTCGACCACAAATCCGTCATTTGGAACCCCTAAAACCCCCCCATACTAAATTTCAATACAATCGGAACACATTTACCAAAACCCCCTCCACCATTTTCAATTTTAAAATTTTGACCACAAATCCGTTATTTAGAACCCTTAAAACCCCCCCATACTGAATTTCAGTACAATCGGAACACATTTGCCAAAACTTGTCCGCCATTTTGAATTTTACAATTTCGACCACAAATCCGTCATTTGTAACCCTTAAAACCCCCCCATACTAAATTTCAGTACAATCGGAACACATTTACCAAAACCTCCTCCACCATTTTCAATTTTAAAATTTTGACCACAAATCCACTATTTAGAACCCTTAAAACCCCCCCATACTGAATTTCAGTACAATCGGAACACATTTACCAAAACCCCCTCCACCATTTTCAATTTTAAAATTTTGACCACAAATCCGTTATTTAGAACCCTTAAAACCCCCCATACTGAATTTCAGTACAATCGGAACACATTTGCCAAAACTTGTCCGCCATTTTGAATTTTACAATTTCGACCACAAATCCGTCATTTGGAACCCCTAAAACCCCCCCATACTAAATTTCAGTACAATCGGAACACATTTACCAAAACCCCCTCCACCATTTTCAATTTTAAAATTTTGATCACAAATCCGTTATTTAGAACCCTTAAAACCCCCCCATACTGAATTTCAGTACAATCGGAACACATTTGCCAAAACTTGTCCGCCATTTTGAATTTTACAATTTCGACCACAAATCCGTCATTTGGAACCCCTAAAACCCCCCCCATACTAAATTTCAGTACAATCGGAACACATTTACCAAAACCCCCTCCACCATTTTCAATTTTAAAATTTCGACCACAAATCCGTTATTTAGAACCCTTAAAACCCCCCATACTGAATTTCAGTACAATCGGAACAAAATTGCCAAATTACTCCGCAATTTACTAAAAAAAACTGGAAAAAATTTCAGGGAGACAATGCTCATATTAATCACTAAAGAGTTAATCATTCAATCATGATTAAGATTAGATTTCATAATCAATAATCATTCTGATGATTAGATTTTCCCCAAGATTACTCGATGTAATCTTGATTAGTGATTGATTTAATCATGATTGATTCAATCATGATTGGTTTTAGCCATGATTATTAGTCTGATTGAAAAATTAGTCGAATGTGCCCAACACTGCACCATAGCGTTAATGTATTTTACTTATCATACCAATTCATTTGATGCCCATATTCCTTCACTTCTCTCCCTCTCTTCACTATCTTCCGGCTTGAGCTGTTCGACTCTTTCACATAAAAACCAAAACAAAATTATACCTGAAGTCTTAAAAACTTATAAATCCTATATTAAATCCTAAATTGGTGTACAAAATTCTTGTCGCCATCATGAAAAAGTATGTCACACCTAAGATAAAAGTTGTTACCACATTCTCGTTAAGTTGCTCCTCTTTTTCGTGTTTACTTTAAAAATTTATGTTGAAAGGAGCTCGCCACAAAGAGCAAGTGTCGTGAGTAAGGGCTGCCACAGTGCATGCTTGAAATGCATTGAGTTTATTATCCCCAAAAGGCAAGAGTGCTACAGTGGAGCGTGCTGCATGGGAATGCTCGTTACTGAACCAATTGGAAATTTTCCTAGAAATCCATTTTCACTGCAACAACAAAATGCGCAGCAAAAATGAAATTATTTGATAGTGATTTTAAATTATGAGCTGCGGTAAAGAAAATTAGGAAAATTTAATGTTCGACTATTGTTAATAAAATTGTTTTACGAAGAATTAATCTTAAAGTTACTATTACTCGGCTTTCTCCTACACAAGCAAAGGGAATTGAGGATGCAGCTTCCCTTTTGTAAATTAATTAAACTACATAGTTAATATATCCTAAAAGAGCACCACGCTTCGATTGCTTCGGATTAGATTAAAATAAGCAACTTTTGAATATAATAAACAAACTTGGGTTTTTCTTCGAACCTTTAAGAAGAAATTTGCTGAAGTTAGATTCATGCACAAATATTGAGATTGTGCTGTATGTTATCCATACACAAACGATTTCCTGGTTTTAAAATTATGTTGAGTAAAAACATCTAGCTGCTTGAAGCTGCTTAAATATTTGTATTTTACAACTAGATTAATTTTACAGTTTAATACTTTGATATCGGGCGCTTTTTCTGAACACTTTCTTTATTAGGTTGGGTGGGTAATTCCAAATGATAGAAAACACATTATAAATACGCAAATTCCAACTAATTTTCGTTTTAGTTGCACAAACTACAATTGGAATTTAGAACCTGTAAATCTATGTCAAATTTGAAATGTATGAGATGTTCTGGATGGAATCTGTAAATAGTGGCAATTTTCTTCAACATTTCTTTGGTTCTTTTAGGTTCTTATTTATTCGGAAAGTGTCCACAAGATACAAATCTTTTAGAGTACAATATATAAGATACAAATCTTTCAGGGTACAATATAAAGGATTAAAAACTAAAAAATAAGAGCAAAGGACCGAAAAAATATTAAAACTATTGGAAAGCTTACCCTAAAGGTGACTTTGACCATTCACGAAAAGACGTATATGAAATTCAAAATAATTAAAATTAACCACCGTACAAATGCTTAATAAGTTTCCTCCTGAAAAGCACCGCTGTAGTGGCTCCCCTCACGAAGGGAGGCAGAGAACCCGTCATGGTATGGGGTTGCATGGGGACAAATGGGGTTGGAAATTTGGTTTTCAACGATGGGATTATGGATAAATACAAATATCTCGATAAAACACACAATTTAAAATCATCTGCAGAAAAATCGGGAATGCCAGCTTTATGGAGGTTCCAGTATAGATTAGGACCCCAAACATACCCCTGAGTTAGTCAAGAGGTGGCTTATACATATATATATAATATTCAAGTGCAAGTCAAACACCCCCCTCAGTAACCCGACCTCGTCGAGATGCTTTGTTTTTAAATTTTTTGGAAGAAAAAGTAGATGAGTATGATAAAAAAAATAATCTCATAGTGGTGGGCGATTTTAACATTGATATGTTGAATAGACGTTACTATGCAGATAAACTTGATAAAATTTTCGTAACTAGAGGGATGATGCAATCAGTTAACAAACCGACTAGAACAACAACTACTAGTAGCACTCTTATAGATTTAGTGTACGCTAATCTCGAACTAACAACTAACGTCGAAGACACGCCAAAGGTATCGGATCATGCATGGATCTCAATCGAATTTGAACAAATAAATAATGAAAACAAGAAGAAAATAACTAAACGCAATTTTACTAACTTTACTGATTTTGATTTTGTACATATTTTAAGACATAACTTTTATAATAATTTATTCCCTAATTTATTTGTTGACGATAATAAAGAAAGAAATATTTATTTGAATTTTAATGATCAGGACAACTTAAATTTACGTAAAAAAATTTGTTGTCTGTAAAGAGGGTTTACGGACGATAGTTTAACGTGACAACGTCATGAGACCGTGGTAGCTGTCTGAAATCTCCGCATAATATCACGTGGATGCCTCCGAATGGTTTGTCATAAAAGCCGGTAATCTGCTGCAGTCGGTAATTGATTTTTTGAAGAATGGCTGAACTTAACATGCTGATCACGTCGACGAAAACAGCTTTGACGCCAACGAACATGTTTCTGTAGGCTTGCAAATTTTCTGTGGATAAGAGTTTTGTCACGCGAGAAGTTGTGAGACGAAACGCTGAATGCACTGTAGTGCCACCAAGAGGTACAGCGGCTTTACCTGTGCTTGCACAGGCAATGTAGGCGTTGTTCATCGAGTTGTGCTCCTGAGTGTATCGGTTGTACGTTTCCATAAGGCACTTTAATGTGTAAGTTTTTCCACAGCCCGCCGGACCGGTGAAGAAAATTTGTAGCGCTTCCAAAATGCCATCTCCACAACCATGTAATCGGTGAATGACTTCAAGGATGATCTCCCGTTGTTCCGGATTGGTGGTTCGAAGAAACTCGCAATACTGCTGCTTTGACATCACATTGCTGCGCTTTTTCACAATCGAGAATCCACAACAAATATTATTGTTGACAATTTTTGACAATTTTAATCAAATTTTTAAGATTACTACAATCAAATTTTTATTAAAATTACTACGGGACTTACGGGACTAACGGGACTAACGGGACTAACGGGACATAACGGGACAATGAGTCATCATTTTTCGTGCATGCAGCCGGCGTTCATCGTTTTAATAGACGTTGTCACGTCAAAAAAATTACGTAATTTATTCGATAGAGAGTACATTAGATTTACTAGCACCAGTTGAAGAATTTTTTGTGAATGATAAAGATAAAAAATGGTTCACGCCAGAGGTAAAAAGTCAAATTAAAAAAAGAGATCACTTTTATAGAATGTTTAAAGTTACAAAAGATATAAACCATTGGAATGAATATAAACTTGAAAGGAATAAAACAGTAGCTCTTATTCATAAGTCAAAGAAAAACTATCATGAAAACAAGATTAAAGAAAATCAAAATGATCCAAAAAAAATGTACAAAACGATAAACAACTTATTGAAAAAACAAAAACAAACTGAAATTAATTGTAAAAATATTAAATTTGAAAATCTGGATCAGGAAATACGAGATGATAGAGAATTGGCTAACAAGTTTAATGATTATTTCATTGACAGTATAGAAAATATAATTGAAAATAACGAAAACAACAATTTGTTTGATTTATTTGAGTTTCATTGTGTCAATTTCCTTGAGAATTTTGATTTAATTAATTTAGACAGTTTATTTAAAGTAATCAGTAAATTAGAGATGAAAAAAAAGTCACTTGATGGTATAGATAAAAGAATCTTACTTAATGTTTTTGAGTCAATAGGAAATGAATTTGTTGATGTCCTTAACCTATCACTTTCTTCGGGTATTTTCCCGGAGAAATGGAAATTAGCGATATTAACACCGATACGTAAAGTAGCCAATTCCAATAACGCTAGTGATTTTCGGCCAATAAATCAATTGCCAATGTATGAAAAGATTCTTGAATTATTTGTCAAACAACAACTCCAACGATTTTTAGACGATAACAATATTTTAATTAAAGAACAATCAGGGGCCAGTTCACGCAATTCGACACTCGACGTCGACATCGACGCTTTATGAAAACGACATTAATTTCAACGACGTTGAATTTGGGTTCAAGTAAGTCGACGTGTCGAATGTCGTTTTCCCAAAATAATTTATCCTAAAGGTATGCAAAATCCAAAGAAACCGGTGCACTTTTCACATTATCCACAAGAGGGCAAGTTGCAAATAATATTAAAACTTCAATAATGTGAGTAATTAAATTAATTAATTAAACAAATTCATAATAATATTGGAAAATCTCAGCTCTGAATTTATTTTTGTACATCTAAATCTTCTTGGAGTAGTTATAATTGTTATTCTTCAACTAATAGTTTTTCTTTTTCTGTTGCATTTTGCTCGTTCAGAACTGTAAAAAGTTTTGTGTAAAATTATTTCTGCTGTGCTCTAATTGGCACCACAACTCGTTTTTAATACAACAATAAATGAATTCGACGCCAAATTTGGCGTCGAGAAGATTAACGACACTTTTAAAACGTCAAACATAAAACGTCGACTTGCGTGAACCTAAAACGACATTTAACGCGTCGTTTTCAGTCGACGTCGAATTGCGTGAACTGGCCCCAGGTTTTAGACATAAGTTTTCCTGTGAGACTACTTTACAGCTAGTATTAGATGAATGGACAACTGCGATTAGTGAAAAGAATTATGTTGGAGTAATTTTTATAGATTATAAGAGAGCGTTTGAAACGATAGATAGAAATCTTTTAATTAATAAATTATTTTTGTATGGTATTAGAGGCAAAGTTTTGAATTGGTTTAAATCGTATATTTTTGATAGAAAACAAAGAACTAGTGTTAAGGGAGTTTTATCTGATGAAAGAAATGTAAAATATGGTGTACCGCAAGGCTCCGTTCTTGGTCCCATGCTTTTTATATTGTATATTAATGACCTTAAACAACACCTCGGTCAGCATTGTGAAATCAGAATGTTTGCTGATGACACAATGTTGTATGTAGTAGATAAGAGTATGGAGAGTATGGAAAGGAGATTGAACTTAGCAATGAAGTCGCTTGATGACTGGATGAGCAAAAGCAGCATGTTTCTTAACACAAAAAAGACATTCTACATGATTTTTAAACGCGACCAATTAAGAAAAGATAGAGATTTGACAATTAAATATAAAAATGATTTTATCGCGAGGAAAAAAGAAATTAAATATTTGGGTATATATCTAGATGAATGTCTTAAGTTTAAGAAACATGTTGCTTACGTAGAAGGTATAGTTGGAGCAAAATTAAGCTTGTTGAACAGAGTCGGCAATTATGTTGGCCCTGATACAAGAAGCCTGATTTATAAAACGATGATAGCTCCTCATATGGAATATTGTTCAACAATTATTTATATTGTAATTTAGAGGAAATTGATAAGTTGCAGAAATTGCAAAATAAGGCAATGAGACGAATTTTACACTGTGATATTTACACGCCAGTGAGAAAAATGACTGAAAAACTTGACTTTTTAACTGTAGACCAAAAAATTAAAAGAAATGTTTTATTATTAGTTTTTAAAATGAAGAACGGGTTTATTAATGATGAATTGTGCAATACAATTAATTATGTAGGTGAACGAACTAATAGAGTACACGACAAAGCAATCATATTGCTCTGCCGTTTAAACGCACATTTGGTGCTCAAAAAAGTTTACTGTATAATGGAATTAAATTATTTAACGAACTTCCAAATGAACTTAAAGAATCACAGAGTTTAGAGATTTTTAAACGAAAACTATTAATTTATTTGAAAAATGATCTGCGATAAAAAACATATGGTACAACTAGGGACGCACTTGCAATTATTATTATATAATTAAGTTAAGTTTTTCGTATATTGAAATGGAACTGATGACAAATCTGTTAAACTTGACATAACTAGCTGTGAAAGCTAAAAAAATAAAGCAAATATCATTACCTCAACCCAATTGAAAATTTGTGAGCACATCTTAAAAAACCAAATAACGAAAAGGGAAATACAAAATAAAAGTTTATTGCAACTTGTTCTCCAAGAAGAATGGTCCAATATTTATACTGAATATACAAGAATGTTAGTAAGATCAATGAATGAATACTCCTCTAACCCTCTGCCACTGACGTTACGTCTGACAGACACCAGAATACCTATGCGTTGTTGCTACGTCGCTATTTCGCAGCGTATCGTTCTACCTTCCGGCGCGGGCACATGCTACCTGCTATTAAGCTGGTGACAGAATTTCGCGCAACCGCGGTGCGGACATTGGCTTCGCGGTGTGTGCGTATTTTTTACTGTCATAATGTTGCTGTGTCGGCGGCGCGTTCCGAGTTTGACAACCAAAGTGACAAGTGGAAGTGTTTTTGAAAGTGACTTCAGTGATTTTCACAGGAAATTTTCGAGCAATAATTTTGGGTTTTGAACAATATTAATTTTGTGATTTAAACAGTAACAATCGAGAATCGTGTTGTACAAATTTTATTTTTGCAATATATTTCATGATGCAGATGTATATATTAGCAAAAAAAATTAAAAAAATGAGCTGTCGGTCGCAGCGGAGAATGTGGATTCGAGAAGTCCACTTAAACCGCTCATTGATGGGTTTTTTCGATTCCAGCTTTGAGCAAATAAAAATGAAAGACGCCGAACAGTTCTGGGGATGCACAAGGATGAGCAGTTCCGTTTATGATGCGCTATTTACTTTGTTAAAGCCACCACTAATGAGGACATCATGGAGTTTGCCCAAAGTGCAGGCTGTTCCTTACGTTAATATGAGTAAGACACCTTCAAAATTTCAAGTAAATGACTCTTTGCTTTAACCCTTGTCGAGCGGCATAAATTTACAACCTTAAGAGGCGGCATAGGTACAATTGTACCTTCATATATTTTGTATGAACAAATCCATTTTAGGTATAATTTTTTACAATTAATGAATAATATTTAGTATATAGATATTGTGTAGTCATGTTTTGTGATATTTTACCTGTATTCAGGAGTACCAGGAATTTTTTTTTGCATTTTATGACAGGTACCTAATAAAAATAATAAATATTTGCGGTAGATCTGATTCAAAGGATTTTATTACCCTGATTATTCTTGGTATGGAATACTAATTGGTTTTAGATTAGGATAAGAGTACCTGCTCTTATTCCAAGACTTATTGGAGTCCCTTTTGATATTCCAAGAATAATATAAGGAAATATTATTTCCAGGTACCTAATAAAAATAATAAATATTTGCGGTAGATCTGATTCAAAGGATTTTATTACCCTGATTATTCTTGGTATGGAATACTAATTGGTTTTAGATTAGGATAAGAGTACCTGCTCTTATTCCAAGACTTATTGGAGTCCCTTCTGATATTCCAAGAATAATATAAGGAAATATTATTTTTTAGAATAATTAGGGTTATATTCTTATGATTCAATCAAGAAGGTATAAAAGAAAAAGTAACTTTGACAAGCATTTAATATTGCTTGAGGCTTTGTGCAGTGAAGATATTGTTAAAGATAAAAGTTATACTAATCATTATGAGTGATGAAGCTAGACCTAGTACCAGCCGCAGTTCAAGAACACGAGATTGCAGGTCGGTGTTATATAGTGACAAACCTATAATGTAGTAGTATTTCATAATACAATTTCCATATTTTTACAGATATACATGCGAAGAAATCAGTGGAATGCTTGAAAAATCTGATTCTGAAGACGAGGGAGAACCGTACTGTGCATCTGATGACGAAAGTTACGTACCACAAGTTTCAGCAGAGGAAGAGTCTGATATTGAACAAGAAATGATCATCGAACATGAAGAAGAATACGACTCAGACGAAAGTGTTGAAGATGAAAGTGTGTCTCCAAGTGTGGGTGATATATGGACTTCGAAGGATGGAACTCAATGGCGTAGTGTTCCACTACCCAATGCTCAAACAAGACGTCGTAATATCGTAAGACAAAAAGGTGGAGCTGCAGCAAACAGTAAGATGTATACAGCAAGAGAAATATTTAAAACAATCATGACTCCGGAAATGTGTGACATCATATTACGCGAAACAAATCGGAAGGGCAAGAGAGTTTGTGAGGATTTCAATAATAAACTGGTTCAAACGTTTCCTGTAGCTTCCAAACGGCCACCACCAAAAACATTCAAGCCATTTAGTGAAAGTGAACTCGACGCATTTTTTGGTATACTTATTTCTACTGGTGTGCACAAAGATAATAAAGTGAATCTGAACGATTTGTGGCAGGTTGATGCTCTACCTCTTATACGTGCAGCAATGCCTCGTGACCGCTTCAAGATGATGCTGAGATTCATCCGATTCGACAATGACATTACACGTGCAGAACGTTTGAAATCTGATAAAGCTGCACCAATACGGGACATCTGGACAATGCTGAACAGAAATTTGGAGAGAGCCTACAAGCCACATGAATGCATCACAGTCGACGAGCAACTATTTCCGTATAGAGGACATACCAAATTTACCCAATATATGCCTTCCAAACCGGCTAAATATGGGATAAAGGTTTTCTGGGTTTGTGATGCATCAAACGCATATCCGTTACAAGGTCAGCTTTATACTGGAAAACCAACAGATGGCCCTCGACAGGTAAACGTTGGTGAACGAACAGTTTTGGACCTAGTCAGCAAATACAAAGGTTCTGGAAGAAATGTCACCACCGACAACTTTTTCACATCTATGGAACTAGCTAAGGTATTGAACTCCTGGAACATGACGTTAGTTGGCACAGTAAGAAAAAATAAAAGGTTCCTGCCAAGCAACATGCAGGCCTCCAAAGAAAGGCCTATAAACTCGACGAATTTTGCCTACATTAATGAAGCAACAGTTTGTTCATATGTGCGAAAGAAGAACAAAGCAGTCGTGCTTCTATCAACCATGCACATGACGGGAGAAGTCGAAGAGACGCAAGCAGCCAAACCAGAGATAATAACATATTACAATAAAACCAAAGGCGGAGTAGACGTTATGGATAAAATGTTGGGAGAATATAGTGTCAAACGACGGACATTGCGTTGGCCTCTGGCATTTTTTTATAACATGATTGACGTCTCTGGGTTAGCATCGTACGTCATCTTCAGAGAACACAACCCACGTTTCTGCACAAAGGATCAACGAAGAAAGTTCCTCAAAGATCTTGCCACTCAGCTTTGTATGCCTGCAGTCGAAACTCGGAGTACAAACCGAATGTGTATGAGGAATCATTTCCTTCGATGTGCAGTGGAAATGGTGCTTGGAAAACGCATTCTGGTGACGTCAGAACCAGCGGCTGGACGTCAAGAACCTCATGGTAGTCGTGGAGCCTCCCCTGTCGTTGGTAGCTGTTATATCTGCCGAGAGCTGAAGAGGAAGCAGCGCAAAACTAGAAAGTCCTGTGTGGTTTGCCTTAATCCCGTTTGCGATGAACATTCACTACCAAAGACGACGTGCATTAATTGCGAAGAAAATCAATAAAATAAAAAAATCTTAATTATATTTTGTAAGGTACAATAAATTAACATAATCATTCAAAAAACGTTGATTCTTTTTTTTTCTTGCATTATCTTCATAGAAAATATATAAAGGTACAATTGTACCTATACCGCCATTTATAGGTGTAAAAAAAATGTGATCTCTTGATAAGTGAGGGGGTTGAGATATTTTTCTGAAATTTGACTTATGAAATCTAGGCCACAAAAGTAGAGATGTCAGAAAATATGAGGGCTCTATTGCTTCTGGGGAAAGAGCAATCAAAATTTAAAAACGCAAAAGTTACAATTGTACCTATTCAGCTCGACGAGGGTTAATTGCAGTTATTTATCACAAGGAGTGTCACGGCAATATTTGTCGATGACATTTAAACTAGGCGTATCAACTATTCGGGAAATTGCTCTGGAAAGGTGCGATGCGATTTGGTCAGAATTATCTGGAGTCTATCTAGCACCACCAAAGAAGGAGGAGTGGAAAAAAATCGCTTTACCTTATGTGGGATCTTCCTAATTGCATAGGAGCAATCGACGGGAAAATTACATGATCATAATCATACATATATAACGAGTGGTGTTATCGATCATGAAGTAGATGGAGTGCTCCTGGAGGGGTTATGGCGGCAACAAGTTGTGCCCCTTTCTTGAGCACGCCAAAAATTTGGATCGAACAATGCTAGCAGAACAGCATTAGAATTAAGAAGCCAACTATGTGATTATTTGCAAGCCAATAAAATATAAAATGAAAAGAGCATAACATTTGTGTATTTATGTATCATTCCACAGGACTTGTCTCATTTTCAGGTTTTACTTTTTAGCTTTCTGCTGGTTCACGAAATGCATCAAATGGCTTTTTTAATGTTTATGACACACAATAACTTGGAATAATTGCATTAATTTAAGTTTTTTTTTATTTATTAAATTCATAGGTGCATTCTTACAACGGCAGGTATTTAAGTATTATAGTGTTTAGTGAGTACGGCAGAGGTAGGTGTCCCCACAAGTTCTATTACTGCAATGAGAAGAAATTAAGATTTGTACTAACTATGAAAGTAATAGTAACGACCGCACTTAATTTTTCCTCCATTTATAAATTTGTTAGCAGCTGGAAACGTTAGTTGTGAACTGAATTAACAAAATATTAATTTTCGAATAACAAATTTTGAATATAATCCATCACGATTTCATGATGTTGTTATGGGACTAAGTAAGTAAGTACCGGCAAAATAATATCAATTGGAAGACCAACAGAGGCTGAAGCAAATTGCAGAACTGGAAAATTTGCTAGAAGTTTCCAAAAATTATCTAGTATAATTTTTACATGTTAAAATATAAAATATTGCAGCTTCTGCTACCCCCTATTCTAAATTTGTGACCAGTCATATCTCAGAAGATTTGCGGAATACCACTTAATTCTTATGATATTATTATTTTAGCTTTTGTGTCAATACTACCATAAGTTACTTTTCATATATGTTTCTACGTTATTTTTCAATTAGTAAAGGCCTCCAAGTTAAGTATCACCAAACACTTATGATTGCGTTGTGACATAGGACTGCTTTTAGAATAGGGCGGTTAGTCTACAATTTGCTATACGCTTACAGAATTTTAATCTGATTCATGGCCAATTTTGTTCTTATGGGCCAGAATTGTTTCTTGCTTTTATTTATCGCATGGTAATGTTAGGTTTGATCTCATACACTTACACCAAAAGGCTAGGCCCATTAAGATACCATAGTGGTCCCACTTCAAACCAGATGTTAACGCGTCATTTATTCGCTAAATCATCTACAGGAAGTAATAATCTTTTTAGTTGCGGCATCCCAATCTTCGAGATTTAGGCAAGCGTGCTTACAAAGGGTTCACCAAATGTTTAAATGTTTTTATCCTCCTTCTGCTTAAAACTGGGCAGGAACAGAGGAGATGTAGTACGTCCGTCGTGGTCCCTATCATGCAGTGTCCGGTCAGCACTCCCACTATAACTGAGAGATCTGTCGCTTGTCTGTATTATTACCGGTCTACCTGAGATCATAAAAAGGCCAACTTAAGTTGGCCAACGTGCATTTATTAAGAAACCCCCATTGCTTCCTCGCTTGTGGCATTGTGTTATCTTCGCATCGGAGTTTAAAAGTGCCCACAGGCGTACTAACCCTTTCCTTGTATATTTGAGTAACCGGGCACCCAAACGATGTTAGTTCTAAACTGTGAAGCTATCTTGTTAAGAGATTTGCGGCAGTCAAAGTTTCTAGAACAGGGCGTTCAGAGTCGCCGGACTATCTGAAAAGATATACACAGTCCGACTCCTATCGCATTGCTGCTTGATTAGTAGAACACCTTCATGTATGCTAAAATCTCCGATTGGTATAAATTCCAGTGATCGGGTAGTATGAAGGAGACTTTAATCCAAAGCTAAGATGAAGACACCTGCTCCCACCCGACCCTTCACTTTGAGGCCATCAGTAAAGAAATTTATAGCAACTGTTATTTATAGCAACCATTAACGACGTGAAGGCATGTGGACTCCGCAGTTGCTAGTGATGGTAACCTCGCGAATACAAAATCATCCCCATCCTTAACGTCGTAGTTAAGTTGACAAAATTTAATGTTATTAATTGTCAAGGAAAACTTCAGTCTGTTTTAGGTTTTGGGCGCACCACACTTTTTTTTGTAATTTGTGCGAATAAGTAAAGTTCATTTTTTTTCCTGTTACTCCTTGTTACTGTTGAAATTAACTTGCAAATATGACAAGCAATAGCAAAAAACACTTTCGATAAAAGCAAAGAATAAAATTCTAGAGGCTGTTGACCGTGAAGAAAAGACGAAAACAGAGGTTTGCAAAGAATTCGGAATTCCAAATTCTACCCTATCAGAGATCTTAAGAAATCGTTAAAAGATTTAACTGGCATATGAAGGTGTTTGCTTGAGCCTGCGAGAAAACGTCTGTGTCCAGCGAAACTTGTGAATTTGTATTATGCGCTATTTATATGGTTCAAGCAGGCTCGATCCCAAAATATTCCCATATGTGGGCCTATATTAGGAGAAAAGGCGGAAATTTTAGCACATGAAATGAGAATAGAATTCAAATCTAATACAGGTTGGATCGAACGGTTTAAATCAAGAAACGGTACTGTTTTTAAATCCATTAGTGGAAAATCCAAAGTAATTACGAGCGAAATCGGGTTAGCTATCTTCAATCTTGCCCGATATATTGAGGGAGTTTGAACCAAAAGACATCTACATATAACCCAGATAAAGCAGGGGTTCATTATATATTAAACTTGTTATTATTGAAATAATAATTTTTTTTGTTGTTATTGCTTTTAATTCAAATGTATATATTTGGATATATGTATAGAGATGCATAGTAGGTATACCACAAAGGTAGCTAATAGACATATGTACATATATACAATGTACTATATACGTTTTTCAAACACAACGGTTAATGCGAAATTCGAATACCGAGAAATCTCTATCCCAGCCCCACAATTTCGTGTTAACCGATCTCCACTGCATTTATAAAATAAAAAGTATGCGCTACAAACTTTTTTTACTCATTTTCTTTTCTTCTGGGGACATTTCTACTAAAGGCAGTAATGAGTTTCACAAAATAATGTTGTTTGAACCTATACAAGAAAGAAACGAGAGAATAATTTTCAATACAAGCAGTGCTCCCGCACTAACAAATTAAAAAAAAATGGTAAACTTTCATATTATATTTAACATTATCACATTTTATCACATTTTTTAGATAAGTCTTACATGCAAACGTAACAAAAATGAATTAAATACTAAAAAAATCAACATCATTAATATAACATAATTCAGTCTTACTTCATTAAAATATTCTATATAAACATAATAAAACAAATTCATTAACTTAAAAAACAAAAATTCAATGTAATCATAATAAAAAAAAGTACTTCATTTGCTTAAAAAAATAAAATATAAACTAACAAAAATAAAATATAAAAAATAAAAAGAATTCATTATAAATTAAAGAAAATAAAAAAATTCATTTAAAAAACAAAACACAAATCATTGTGTACATCATCTTGTAAAATTTGTAAGAAATAAATGTATTAATGATTATTCAATATTATTACCTTTGTTTATCGTGACTTCGTTATGGAGCCAAACTAAACTTTCCATTTTCTTGTCCTCCACAACGTTGGGAGAAAGCTCGTCCAATTTGTTTGATAACAATTTCAAAAACGCCTCATGTTTCCCTTCTTTCTTGTTTGCTCCATTTAGGAACTTGTCCATAGATGAAGCAAGGGCCGCAAAGTGGCGGTCTATGCTGTCTTCACCGCGCTTTCTTTTTGGCTGGTTTGTGGAAGGATTTGCTGTCACCGTTGGTGGTGTCTCCGCTGGCGCTGTCTCCTCAACCTCGATAAACATTCCTGCATCGGCAGGTTCAGGAGAACATGGAACCTCCATTCCGGAAAAATTTCCAACAGTCCTGCAATGAAATATCGCTATAATGCAATACCATTATAAAAAATATGTTTTTTAATACTCACTGCCTCGTTGCAATGTGGCCCGTCAGGAACATCAAGGAATTAAACAGTGGCCACTTCACTTCAAAATCGCCACCACTACCGCTTGGTATCCGTGCTGCTTCCTTGCAAAAGCGGTTCCGTAAAGTTTTCCACCGCACCTTACAAGCATTAACTAAAAGAAAGAAATGTGTAGATTTTTTTAAAAAAAATATTAAAAGTCAAACCTTCTGATTGTGCAGCTGCCGCAATCTCCTCCCATCCTCGGACTCTTAAATTTAAATTTCTGTACGTTTTCAGTTTCTTATTGTAGAGGAACTCCCTTTTTTGAATTTCTAAAATTAAAATTTCGTCGAACTCCATAATGACGATACAACACAATAAAATCAAAACTCAAATGGTAAACAAAATCAAAACTCAAATGGTAAACAAAATCAAAACTCAAATGGTAAACAAAATCAAAACTCAAATGGTAAACAAACAACTTCTTGACATTTGTCGACCGCGGCAATGCGGAAAAAGTAGAAAGTAAAGCAGCTTCCGCGGTGTGTGCGTAGCGCTCAAGCCACATTTCGTTAGTTCGCATTGCAATACACATACTCTATTCTATCTGTCAATGTCCGCACCGCGTTTGCGCGAAATTCTGTCACTAGCTTTAGAGACCCGCGTAACCACGCGAATCGGCGAAGTTAGCAGTGCCCTGAACAGCCGAGTGGGTAATTTACGAAACGAGGTGGAGACTGTGCAGCACGACGTTGCAGTAGTCTCCAATGCACTCGAGGACTTACCCCGGCGATACACACTGCAGGACGTGGTGATTCGTGGCATACCCATGACTGACAGTCTCAACCCTAAACAAATTTTAAATGCTGTGGCCACCACCATTGGACATGAACTTTCGTCTTACCTGGGAGCCAGACGATCAATTTGTCTGCAATTGCAATTTGAAATATTGCATGTCAAAGTTTTATCAGCAGGAGTTTTATTGCATTGCAATATCATTCTTACAAGAAATGCGTAGGAGATAGTTGTTGTGTTTGGACCTAATTTTCAATGATTCACTCATTTTGTAATAATAAAAAAATAGTTAACAGTCTCAACTTTTGCCTTTTAAAAAATTTTATGTTAATGCACATAAAATTAAATAATCCAGCGTCAAGTAATCTCCACTGCTTAGGTTTTTCCACTTTCCGCCATTTTGTTTTAAAGAAATTCAGAATTTCTTGCATATGCAAGCATTGCATTTACAATATTGCATTGCATATAGCAACAGGAGCTACACGATCAATTTTAGTACTGCAATACAATATTGCAATTCAAAAATTGATCGTGTAGCCCCCGGGTTACGTA
The DNA here is from genome assembly GCA_949987705.1 of Thereva unica. Classification (NCBI taxonomy): domain Eukaryota; kingdom Metazoa; phylum Arthropoda; class Insecta; order Diptera; family Therevidae; genus Thereva; species Thereva unica. The sequence continues at coordinate 89,187,306 of OX465281.1, forward strand.
AGCGTGTTTCGACTACGGCAGTGCCAGCGCTTGGACTCCCAGCCCAACAGAACTAACAAGACTGGCTCGCTTGCTGCTGGTAGTAAAATTCTCATATCCCAACGAGCAGCACGAATTCTTGCAACAGAGGCGTCAGCATGGAGCTCTCACTCTGAAGGAGCATATTTATTTTAATGAGAGTTTAACTTGAAAAAATAATGACATCATCCATATGGCAAGAAAGCTGCTGAAGAGGAAAATGGTGACTGTAGTCTTCACACGTCGAGGCTTTGTCTATGTTCAACTGGACAGAAATAAACAGCCGCAAAAATTTTCTTCTGCTATCGATCTTAACGATGTCATCGGGAAAGCTACCAGAGCAGAATGAAAATTTTGGAACTGCCTACTGATACCAGGGAGCATTAATACACAATAATTCTTTTCTTTTGTTTATTATTATTGTAATTTTTTTTTTTTTTTTTAAATCGGTCGAGTCGTTTTTTTGTTTAAGCGGCGTAAGTGATTTTTGTACCTGCACGATATCGCGCGAACTATAGAAGATATCGACTTAGTTGACGAGCCGTTCGAAGAGAATTAATCAAAATATGATCTGACAAGGTTTTCATAAAATTCAGTCGAGCCGTTTTTTTTGTTTAAGCGGGGTAAGTGATTTTTGTACCTTCATGATATCACCCGAGCCACGAAGGATATTGACTTACTTGAGGTGCCGTTCGAAGCGTATTAGCGACAATATAATCTCAAAAGATTTTTATAATATTCGGTCAAGCGGTTTTTTCGTTTGAATGACATAAGTGATTTTTGTACCTGCACGATATCGCGCGAACTATAGAAGATATCGACTTAGTTGACGAGCCGTTCGAAGAGAATTAATCAAAATATGATCTGACAAGGTTTTCATAAAATTCAGTCGAGCCGTTTTTTTTGTTTAAGCGGGGTAAGTGATTTTTGTACCTTCATGATATCACCCGAGCCACGAAGGATATTGACTTACTTGAGGTGCCGTTCGAAGCGTATTAGCGACAATATAATCTCAAAAGATTTTTATAATATTCGGTCAAGCGGTTTTTTCGTTTGAATGACATAAGTGATTTTTGTACCTTCACGATATCGCGCGAACTATAAACGATATCGACTTAGTTGACGTGCCGTTTTTTGTTTTGTTTAAACGACGTTTATGATTTTTGTACCTGCACGATACCGCGCGAACTAAAAACTATATCGACTTCATTGAGGTTCCAAAAAAAAAACATTAACGAAGAAATGATCTGAAAAAAAAAATTCACAATATTCGGTCGGCTAATTGTCAAAAAGACCTTAAATTGACAAGTTTTGCTAATATCTAATAAAATAGATGCAATGAGACCCGTTCTTAACGAAGTGATATTTTTTAGGTTCTCCACAGCGATAGCCTTCGAAAAAAACATAACTTGTCAAAATCCTTTCAAAATTTCGTTACCCTTTACAAACAGTGCGAATTTTTCAAACCTTGGATTAGCACTTTTTGACGGGGAATTGTTTTCTACGGGTGATACAGTTTCAGGAAATTGCGATTCATCCCGGGATTTCCAGTAGTTACCACAAAATTTGTTCATATTGGTCAAGTCTGACAAGTACTGAACAGTTACAGTTTTGCTAATATCTCCGGAAAGCTTTGGAATTTCCAAATGAAGTCATTCGCTTTTCAGTTTGTTAACGGCGCTTCAGCACGCTCAAAACGAATTTGAACACCCGCTTTAGTTTAGCGAACGAAGTACGAAGGAAATGTTTATTTGCTAACGTTCAGGAAAAACAAATTATCTAGAAAAATCTTGTGGATTTGCTACTATTATAATTATTTGAACTAGCTTCTCTCGGGATTGCTTTGTCATCAGTTCTTATACTAGCCAATTTTCCACTAGTGCTAAACGTATAACAATTTTATCAGAAGTCAGTTTATTCCATCTTCGTTCATCATACTGGGAAGATAAGCGTGTGGACCGAAGGCGTCAAACCCACATGCCAACTAGTTTTCTTTTTTCTATATTTTCTTTTTGCATGTGTGTTTTGTCCTCTGTGGCTCCGTTGCTCATTTTTTTAAGATGAATTCGCCTGATAGAGTGCACAATGAAGGAACGCTACTAAATATTCTCTGCTCCTCCTTCCCAGGGCTGAATATATGTAACTTTAATGCAAGAAGTTTGAGGATTAAAATGGATGAATTGAGATATCTTTTTGATAAGACTAAATTGCATGTTATTGTAGTCAATGAGACGTGGCTTAAACCAGAAATCCCAACTTCCCATGTTTCCTTGCCTACTTTCTGTTTGCATCGGAATGATTGCTTGGGTCGTACTGGGGGTGGTGTTGCTATCTATGTCACCTCCTCTCTCTCCTCAAAAATAGTTGGCCAGTCCATTGGCTCACAATTTGAATTTATCGCTGCAGAAATAAAATCATCCCATGACAAATGTGTTATTGTAAGTGTCTACCGTTCACCTAATGTGTTTACTCCTGATGTTGCTGGTAACTTCTTTGAACTTGTCTCTAGGCTTTCTCATCATTATGATAATATAATTGTTGCTGGTGAATTTAATGTTGAACTTCTGAAGGCTAATGAACGTGCGAATACACTCAAATACTTTTTGGGGTCATTGGATCTGTGTATTCTAAATCAACTGCCCACATTTTTAAATTGCTATAATCCATCGCTCCATGATGTACTCGCTGCTACCTCCACCAATTCAATGTTAAAACATAACCAAATTTCTATCCTTAGCCTTTTTGACCACGATATTCTCTTCCTCTCGCTTTGTTTTACTTTTTACCCTTCCTCCTCCCTGCCATTCTTTTCGTCGTATCACGACTTCAATGATATCAATTTTACTCGCCTTTCTGAATCTTCTTGATCTATACCTTGGGCTGATATCTAGAATACAACCTGCGTAGACACCAAAGTTGATCTGTTTAATTCGTTCACTCACTCTCTATTTAATAAATGTGTCCCTTTAGTTACAAGAAGACGTTGTAAAACTCCAGCCTGCCCTTGGCCTTCTTACGAAATCCGCAACTTGATTGTTGAGCGTGAGTTCCTGTATAGACGCTATCGCAGAACGAGGATCCTGAAGTACCTTCACGAGTACAAGAATTTCCGTAACTTAATCAATAGCAGAGTCAAATCGGCTAAGCGTGAATTTTACTCCCGTAAATTTGATCCTACTCTGTCCACTAAGAAACTTTGGTCTAATCTCCGTTCTCTAGGCATTCATTCCTCTGAGCATAGCTCTTATGATGTAGATGTAAACTCACTTAATGCATCTTTCATTCAATCCCCTCTCAATTCCTCATTGTCTTCCTGTCCTTGTTCCCCTCTCTCCAACCCTCTATGTTTTGGTGGTTTTAATTTTCGTTGTGTTGACTCACCTGAAGTACTCGAAATACGGCTTTCCACTTCGTCCAACAGTGTTGGCTATGATGGAATTTCTCCTCGCTTTCCCCTTTAATTGTTGGAACTATCACGCATATTCTTAATTATTGCCTGATAACCACCCAAGTCCCTTTACTCTGGAAAAAACCATAGTGACTCCTATACCTAAAAAGCCCGCCCCTGCTGATTTTCGCCCTATTAGTATTCTTCCCTTTCTAGCTAAAGTCCTTGAGGAAATTGTATTTACTCAAGTCGTTCAATATCTTTCTTCTAATATTTTCCGTTCTAATCTCCAATTTGGCTTCCGTAAATCCCACAGTTGCGAAACTGAAGGTAATGACTGATCTTCGTTCCGCCCTTGATCGAGGTGATATTCAAGTACTAGTTCTTCTTAATTTCTCCAAGAGTAGTTCACTCGCATCTCCTTCATAAACTTAATCAACGGTATCACTTATCTTCTTCTTCTGTTCGTCTTTTCTCTTCTCTCTAATAGGTTTCAGTGTGTTCAGCACAATAATGCGTTATCCTCTTTCCTTAGAGTACCTGCAGATGTGCCTCAGGGTTCAGTTCTTGGTCCTTTGTTTTTCTCCCTTTATATTAATGATCTTCCATCCGCTATCCGTCACTGCTGCTTTATGCTGATGACCTTCAGCTATATATCTCTTGTCCTCTTCATCAGATTCAGTTCTGTATCTCTGAACTCAATAGAACCCTGTCTCAAATTAATGAATGGAGTTCTAGTAATTTCCTTAAATTAAATCCAATTAAATCGCAAGTACTTTTCCTTAGTCGTTGCTCGCTGTCCTTGAATGGTTTCCCGCCTCTTTTTCTTGATAATGTTCCTCTCCTAATAGTTGAATGTGCCAAAAACCTGGGAATTGTCAATACCAAACTCTCCTGCTGCAATCATGCCTCATTGATGCTCTCTAAAATAGATCTGTGAAGTTGGCAACACGAAAAGCCAAAGCTTTTTACATTTTGACAAAAACTACACGTTGGATATCGTTATGGAGAAACTACACAACACCATCTCTCTTCTTGGATGACCTTAGCAAAACAGCATCATAGAACTGCTTCCCATGTGGATTTCTTGCTCAAGTGCCGAAGACACGACATCCTGCCAAAACATCTCGAACATTTGCATACCAGCTTTAAACACATCGACCTTCACAGTAAATGGGCTACAAATAAACTTGAGAGGTCCATTACATCATTGAAAAAGTCAATCCTCAACATCGAGATCAAGGATCAACATTTTCGCCTCGCTTCCATACGACACCGGCTAAGATCTATTGAATCGGAGCTGGAACTTGCCTTGCGGGCCGAGATTCTCCAAACTTTCTACAATACACAACTGAAATTATCAAAACTTTATTTGGATCTTGTAAGTCAAAAACAAAGAAAAATGTCTAATTTGGTGAAAGATAACGTAGATTTCGATTTTACCGATCTTACAAATAACTGGTTTATTATTATTTATTATTAAGGAATGTGGGGCAACCCATATGGTGAACACTGCGGCCAAGTTAGGCCTATTGTGTACCTACCCCACTAGCGGAACAGACTATCGGCCTTCCGAATGAAGGCAAGAAGGTCTTTAGTTGATGAAGACCGGACTTGGGCAGGGCTCAAGAACTCTCTGATAAACGTTCTTCTTCTAAGCCAGATCAGAGCAGGACATTCACAAAGAATATGTGTGGAAGTTTCATCGCCTTCCAAGCAGAGTCGGCATTCTGTCTCTTGAGACAGTCCTAGGTTGTGGAGGTGGTACCGCAGTCCTACATGGCCAGTGAGATAGCCCACCAGCAGCCTTAAGTCCGCTCTGTTTAGAGTAATAGTGCCCCTTAAGGCAAAGGGTCTTATAAGATCTTTAGCCTGTCTAAGACCTGGGACTGACTCCCAATAGGCTAGGTTTATTTTCTTAATCCACTCTTCTATCAAGGACTTGGAGGTGGACCAAGAGATGCCACAGAAGGGTTCTGGGCCCTGGAACAACGTCTCAGACCCCTCCCTAGCGAGGCTGTCTGCAGCCTCATTTCCCTCGATACCACAGTGTCCGGGGACCCAGCATAGCGAGACCTCGTTTCTTCTGGTCAGGCTCTGGAGTACGTCAAAACACCCTGCTACTATTTTGGAAGAAAACTTCCACGTTGAGAGTGCCTTGATGGCAGCTTGGCTGTCACAAAAGATTTTAATGTTGGCGCCTTTCAGACCTTTCTCAAGGTTGAGCCTAGCCCAGGTCGCAATGGCATGTATTTCAGTCTGGAAAACAGAGGGCCACTTACCCATTGCAATCGAGACCTTGGAGTTGGGTCCTGCGACACCAGCCCCTGTACCATGTTCCATCTTTGACCCGTCAGTAAACCAGTGGAGATGGTTTGGATCCCTAGGAAGAATAATTTCCTCTCACTCAGAGCGATCCTGGATAATTGCTTTGAATTTCCTTTGGAATCGTAGTTGACCAACCATATGGTCGGATACGCGGCAGATGGAAATGCTTGGGATATTTTTAAGGATATCCATGTGTCCTTTGACCGTATGGGGCCAGTTTTTTTTTTTTTTTTTTTTTTTATGTGACAGACTAGAGGCTTAGGGAAAGTCCCTTTGTACTGTCGACAATCTATTTTTTGGTATAGAGTGAATGTCGAACAGCAGCTCTAGCCGGAAGATAGAGAGAAGAGAAGGAAGTAACTGTCACAACCTAGCCGCGATATTTTATTCCACCTACTCACAACCATTTCGCGACTCTGACATCGGGGCGTCGAGAACAACTCGCTGGAGTGTTATGCCTCCTGAAACGAGTTGAATCTCATCAACCAACCGATGGCATGCGCTTGGTGGAGCGGGGAAGGACTAAGGAAGGCTATGACAGTTGGATGAGATCTGAAGTCTCAAGGCACTTATGGCGGCGGATTTCCATATGAAGAGATGCAGTGGGGTCAATCCAATGATTGCTTCCATTGCAGCTGTGGGGCAGGTCCGCATAGCTCCGGTAATGGAGAGGCAAGCAAGCCGTTGCAGCTTGCTGCACTTGAGGATCGACGTAACCTGTTTAGTCTTGGGCCACCAAACTATAGCAGCATAAGTGACAACAGGTTTAACGATCGTATTGTACATCCAGTACATCATTTGTGGTGTAAGACCCCATGTCCTACCCAGAAGCCTTTTGCAGGCCCATATGGCCCTTGTACCTGGTTTAAGAATTTGACTGAAATTGACAATCCCGCGAGATGTTATTGAAGTAGCTTCCTTAGGTAGTAAATTTAACTTCACACAACCAAACATACAAAAAAATGATATCATTAACTTGGTTAAAAATGTTGAAAATAGCTTATACAATTTTGATCCCCAAACACAGAACACAATAAGACACATTATCACTGACACTATATCTACACAACGAAAAGCAAACAAGAAAATGAAACACATCCCCAAGTTTGAAAAAGATTTAACTGAGAAACTTGAAAGAACTTCCACTTTTCTCAATGAAAACAATGACATCTTCTTCACCCCTGCAGATAAGGGCAACGTAACCGTTGCACTTAGACGCAATGATTACGTTCAAAAAGTGGAGTTACTTCTGTCAGACGAGGATACCTACAAAATAGTTAGAAAAAATCCACTACAAAAAGTCATTAACCAACTCAAAGATATTTGCAATAGGTGGAAAATCAAAAAGTATATTTCATATCAATGCTTCAAACAGATATTTTTAACGTCAGCTAACCTTGCAAGAGCTTATGCTCTACCAAAAATTCATAAACAAGGAAACCCATTTCGGCTAATTGTTTCAGCAATTGGCTCCCCCTTATACCACTTCTCAAAACTCATGCAAATCATCTTGTCCAAAACTTTAGATTCTGAACCAAGTTTTTCAGTAAAAAACAGCGCCCAGTTCCACCGCTCTGTCAACAAATTTATCGTCCCACCAGATCACTGTTTGATCTCTCTTGACGTATCGGCACTCTTTACCAACATCCCCAATGAACTCGTCATAGAAGGTATAAAAAAGAGATGGCCAACTATTGCAAAATTCACTCAGGTTCCCCTTTCTGAAATGATTATTGTAATTAATCTTATACTAAGTTCAACTTTTTTTACCTTCAACGAAAAAACCTAACAACAAGTTGACGGTTCACCAATGGGCTCTCCGGCTTCTCTTCCCTTTGCGGAAATTGCACTCCGTGACCTTGAGAATGAATGTTTGAATAAATTTCCCTTCCAGGTTCATAAATATAAGAGATACGTTGATGATGTTTTTGTATCGTACCAAGGGATCAAATCGACACAATCTTAAACGTTTTTAACAACTACCACCCACGTCTTTCATTCACACACGAGATTGAAGTTGATGGTAAAATTAGTTTTTTGGATTTGAATGTCATCAGATCTAGAAATAACAAAATAATTACTAACTGGTACAGAAAACCTACTTACTCTGGTCGTGTTTTACATTTTAAGTCGCATCATCCACCACATCAAAAACGCGCCATGGTTTTCGGACTCGTGGATAAGGCTGTCTCTTTATCTCACCCGTCATTCCATGCAGAAAATATAAAAATCATCAAAAACATTTTATTGAACAACAAATACCCTTTGTCGTTCATCAACAAATATACCACCCAACGGATTAAAATGTTAAAGAACCGCACTAACACCGGTCCTCCCCCCTCTCCCCCTCCCTCACCCTCTTCTACCCCTAATCCTACCACCAACTCTCCTTCCGAAAAAGCATTCATCGTTGCTCCCTTCCACACATCGCTTAATAGAAAATTAAGCAACAGCCTCAAACACCTTGGCATTAATGTTATTAACAAAATGAGCAATAAGCTCAACACAATTGTGAAGAAGGGTAAGGACAAACTTCCAAAAACCCGAAACCACGAGGTTATATATAAGACTAGCATAAAACCCGCGTGCCTTGCAACGCCTTTAAAAACTGTTTATTATGTGCAATGTTTTCCTTAAAAAAAACCAACAAAAAAGTCAGCTGTTATTATCCCTAAAAAGGGTTTATTATAATGCAATTTTTTTAATAAATATGGTAAACAAATTGCTGCGAATATCACCTCTGCTCAACAAATCGCTTCTTAGTGGATGTTCACGCCATTATAGGGATGCACTGTCAAAATTTCAGCCCTATAGCTCCAGCGGTTTGGGTAAACCCCATTTCACCCCCTTAGGGGATGAATTTCGAAAAATCGCTTCTTAGTGGATGTTCACGCCATTATAGGGATGCACTGTCAAAATTTCAGCCCTATAGCTCCAGCGGTTTGGGTAAACCCCATTTCACCCCTTAGGGGATGAATTTCGAAAAATCGCTTTATAGTGGATGTTCACGCCATTATATTGATGCACTGTCAAAATTTCAGCGCTATAGCTCCAACGGTTTGGATAAACCCCATTTCACCCCCTTAGGGGATGAATTTCGAAAAATCGCTTTATAGTGGATGTCCACTCCATTATAGGGATGCACTGTCCAAATTTCAGCCCTATAGCTTTAGCAGTTTGTAAAAACCCTATTTCACACCCTTAGGGGATGAATTTCGAAAAATCGCTCTTTAGTGCATGTAAACATCATTATAGGGATGAACTGTCAAAATTTCAGCCCTATAGCCTTAGCGGTTTGTAAAAACCCCATTTCACACCCTTAGGGGATGAATCTGTTGAAATCCACTGTTGAAATTTCAACCCTATAGCTCCAGCGGTTTGGATATACCCCATTTCACCCCCTTAAGGGATGAATTTCGAAAAATCGCTTTATAGTGGATGTCCACGCCATTATAGGGATGCACTGTCAAAATTTCAGCCCTATAACTTTAGCCGTTTGGGTAAACCCCATTTCACCCCCTTAGGGGATGAATTTCGAAAAATCGCTCTTTAGTGCATGTAAACGTCATTATAGGGATGAACTGTCAAAATTTCAGCCCTATAGCCTTAGCGGTTTGTAAAAACCCCATTTCACACCCTTAGGGGATGAATTTCGAAAAATCACTCTTTAGTGGATGTCCACGTCATTATAGGGATGCACTGTTAAAATTTCAACCCTATAGTTCAAGCGGTTTGGATAAACCCCATTTCACCCCCTTAAGGGATGAATTTCGAAAAATCGCTTTATAGTGGATGTCTACTCCATTATAGGGATGCACTGCCCAATTTTCAGCCCTATAGCTTTAGCGGTTTGTAAAAACCCCATTTCACACCCTTAGGGGATGAATTTCGAAAAATCGCTCTTTAGTGCATGTAAACGTCATTATAGGGATGAACTGTCAAAATTTCAGCCCTATAGCCTTAGCGGTTTGTAAACACCCCATTTCACACCTTTAGGGGATGAATTTCGAAAAATCACTCTTTAGTGGATGTCCACGTCATTATAGGGATGCACTGTTAAAATTTCAACCCTATAGTTCAAGCGGTTTGGATAAACCCCATTTGACCCCCTTAAGGGATGAATTTCGAAAAATCGCTTTATAGTGGATGTCCACTCCATTATAGGGATGCACTGCCCAATTTTCAGCCCTATAGCTTTAGCAGTTTGTAAAAAGCCTATTTCACACCCTTAGGGGATGAATTTCGAAAAATCGCTCTTTAGTGCATGTAAACGTTATTATAGGGATGAACTGTCAAAATTTCAGCCCTATAGCCTTAGCGGTTTGTAAAAACCCCATTTCACACCCTTAGGGGATGAATTTCGAAAAATCACTCTTTAGTGGATGTCCACGTCATTATAGGGATGCACTGTTAAAATTTCAACCCTATAGTTCAAGCGGTTTGGATAAACCCCATTTCACCCCCTTAAGGGATGAATTTCGAAAAATCGTTTTATAGTGGATGTCCACTCCATTATAGGGATGCACTGCCCAATTTTCAGCCCTATAGCTTTAGCGGTTTGTAAAAACCCCATTTCACACCCTTAGGGGATGAATTTCGAAAAATCGCTCTTTAGTGGATGTCCACGTCATTAAAGGGATCCACTGTTAAAATTTCAACCCTATAGCTCCAGCGGTTTGGATAAACCCTATTTCACCCCCTTAAGGGATGAATTTCGAAAAATCGCTTTATAGTGGATGTCCACTCCATTATAGGGATGCACTGTCCAATTTTCAGCCCTATAGCTTTAGTGGTTTGTAAAAACCCCATTTCACACCCTTAGGGGATGAATTTCGAAAAAATCTCTCTTTAGTGGATGTCCACGTCATTAAAGGGATCCACTGTTGAAATTTCAACCCTATAGCTCCAGCGGTTTGGATATACCCCATTTCACCCCCTTAAGGGATGAATTTCGAAAAATCGCTTTATAGTGGATGTCCACGCCATTATAGGGATGCACTGTCAAAATTTCAGCCCTATAACTTTAGCCGTTTGGATAAAAGCCATTTCAACCCCTTAGGGGATGAATTTCGAAAAATCGCTTTTTAGTGGATGTAAACGTCATTATATGGATGCACTGTCAAAATTTTAGGCCTATAGCTCCAGCGGTTTGGGTAAACCCCATTTCACCCCCTTAGGGGATGAATTTCGAAAAATCGCTTCTTAGCGGATGTCCACGCCATTATAGGGATGCACTGTCAAAATTTCAGCCCTTTAGCTCCAGCGGTTTAGGTTGTGCGTTGTCTGTTAGTCAGTTACTTTTATACAATAGAAAGAAAAGTAAAGATAAAAAATCTCCTTACAACTTATTGAACCCCATTTCACCCCCTTCAACCTTTTTTTTCTCCATAAAAAGTAGCCTATGTCCGTCTCCAAGGTCTAAACTATGTCTGTAGCAAATTTCATCCAAATCGGTTTAGTGGTTTAGGCGTGAAAGCGTAACAGACAGACAGACAGACAGACAGACAGACAGCCAGACAGACAGAGTTACTTTCGCATTTATAATATTAGTAAAGGTGCCGGCCCATAGAACGCGCGCAAGCTTTGTTTGTCCAAGCAAAAGTATTTTTTGTCCAGTCACCGTTAACACCGTTCTATGAAAATCTTTTCAGATCATATTTCGGTTAATACGCTTCGAACGACACCTAAACGAAGTCGATTTTTTTTGGTTCGCGCGATATCGTGCAGGAAAAAATGACCACATCCGTACGCACACGCACACACACACATACTTCCTCCCAATTTTTTGCTTAAAATGCTCCTGGGACCTAGAAAGATGAAAATACGTCGAAAATTTCGATTTCGATTTTCGGACCGATTACAATAACTTCCTATACTAGGAAGTTAATATATAAATAAATAAAACAACTTGTTGGGATGTGGGTTTGACCCCTTCGGCCCACACGATTAACTTCCCAGTATGATGAACGAAGATGGAATAAACTGACTTCTGACAAAATAGTTATACGTTTAGGACTAGTGGAAAATTGGATAGTATCAGAACTGATGACAAAGCAATCCCGAGAGAAGGTAGTTCAAATAATTATAATAGTAGTAAATCCACGAGATTTTTCTAGAGAATATGTTTTTCCTGAACGTTAGCAAACAAACATGTCCTCCGTATTTCTTTCTGCACTAAAGCGGGTGTTTAAATTCGTATTGAGCGGGCTGAAGCGACGTTGACAAATGACTTCATTTGGAAATTCCAAAGCTTTCCGGAGATATTGGCAATACTGTAACTGTTAAGTACTTGTCAGACTTCACCAAAAAGAACAAATGTTGTGGTAACTACTGGAAATCCCGGGATAAACCGCAATTTCCTGAAACTGTATCACGAGTAGAAAACAGTTCCCTGTCAAAAAGTGCTAATCCAAGGTTTGAAAAATTCGCACTGTTTGTAAAGGGTAGCGAAATTTTGAAAGGTTGTCGGATTTTGACAAGTGATGTTTTTTTCGAAGGCTATCGCTGTGTAGAATCCAAAAAAGATCACCTCGTTAAGAACGGGTCTCATTGCATCGAGTTTATTAGATATTAGCAAAACTTGTCAATTTAAGGTCTTTCTGACAATTAGCCGACCGAATATTATGAAATTTTTTTCAGATCATTTCTTCGTTAATATTTTTTTTCGGAACCTCAATGACGTCAATATAGTTTTTAGTTCGCGCGTATCGTGCAGGTACGAAAATCATAAACGTCGTTTAAACAAAAAAAACGGTTCGACAGAATTTTATGAAAATCTTTTCAGATCATATTTTGGTTAATACTCTTCGAACGGCACGTCAACTAAGTCGATATCTTTTATAGTTCGCGCGATATCGTGAAGGTACAAAAATCACTTATGTCATTCAAACGAAAAAACCGCTCGACCGAATATTATAAAAATCTTTTGAGATTATATTGTCGCTAATACGCTTCGAACGGCACCTCAAGTAAGTCAATATCCTTCGTGGTTCGGGCGATATCGCACTTACGCCGCTTAAACAAAAAACGGCTCGACCGAATTTCATCAAAATCTTTTCAGATCATATTTCAGTTAATACGCTTCGAACGACACCTCAATGAAGTCAATATCATTTTTGGTTTGTGTTCTATAGAGCATGTACAAAAATCACTTACGCCCTTTAAACATAGATACCGCTCGATCGAATTTTATGAAAATCTTTTCAAACTGTACTTTCGGTAATACGCTACGATCGGCACCTCAAAGAAGTCGGTATCATGGTTGGTTCGTGCTATATCGTGCATGTACAAAAATCACTTACGTCGCTTAAACAAAAAAACGGCTGGACCGAATTTCATGAAAATCTTTTCAGATCATATTTCAGTTAATACGCTTCGAACGACACCCCAACGAAGTCGATATCAGTTTTTGTTCGCGCGATATCGTGCAGGAAAAAATGACCAATAAACATGAAAATACGTTGAAATTTTCGATTTCGATTTTCCGACCGATTACAATAACTTCCTATACTGGGAAGTTAATAAATAAATAAATAAATATAATTATATATGATGATGGCTTAATCATAGCGTCAAATGATTAGAATGACCTTATTAGAATTAACTATTATTTTGGAATTCAATTCTCACAGAGTGGGAATATCGTATCCATGCATCAACGTAAATATACAGAACAAATTTTGATACGATTTGGGATGACGGAATGTAAACCTGCAGTTACACCTTTGGATGCAAATTCATCCCTACAGAAGCCGACAGAAGACCTCAACGAGCTGCACAAATATCCCTACCAAAAGTTAATAGGGTCTTTGATGTACATGGAAACTTCAACACGACCTGACATTGCTTTCGCTGTTAGCATGCTCAGCCAGTATAATAACAATCACCCCGAAGAACATTGGAAGGCCGCGAAGAGGGTACTACGTTACCTAAAGGGGACAATAGATAACGGACTGGACTCAGGAAGTCTGGCCAAAACATCATAAGCGGGATTGGGTGGTTCTGATGCGGGATAGGGTGGTTCTGTGGTTGATCGACGGTCGAATACTGAATATTCATTTTTCCTAGCAGGAAGCTGTATTGGTTGGTATTCGAGAAAGTAGCGGTCGGTAGCTCTATCGAGTACTGAAGCGGAGTATATCACTATCTCCAAAGCAACGAAAGAAGCTATTCATTTAAAGAAGCTCATGACGGAACTCGGATATCCCGTAGAGAAGATAGTTATATTCAACGACAATAAAGGAGCATAGAAGCTCCGTTATTAATAATAATAGAACGAAACATATAGCATTCGTTTTTACTTTGTGCAAAAAACATATGAAATTGGTGACATTGAACTGAAGTACATGCAAACATCGGAAATGCCGGCCGAAGTATTCACCAAAGGGCTCCACGAACCTAAGCACACTTCATATAGAGAAAAGCTGGGAGTCATGAAGTGCAATACGTTAACTCATTAGACGACCAAAGATTTGAGAGGGGGTGTTGTAATATGCAAATCGTTTGTACAGCCAGACACTCGGTTGTTGCTACTTTGTGTTTTCAAAACATTGCATTGCATATTTTATTTATTATGTAGGTATGTATATGAAATGTCACTTTACTTCCTTTGTTTTTTTTTTCATTCCAAATTGATTGATGTTAAGGAATGGACATTATCTATAATATAAAAATGAATCGCTAAATGTGTTGCTAAGCGCAAAACTCGAGAACGGCTGGACCTATTGGACTAATTTTTTTTTTTTCGAATATTCGTTGAAGTACGAGGATGGTTCTTACGGAGAGAAAAATTTACAAAATTGCCTGAAAAAACAAAAAAAAAACACTCTTCTAAATTTCCATACAAAAGATTCGTAATAATACTTAAAAGTCAATTTGTACTTTAATAGCATAACATAATGAAAGGGTATGATAAGTAGAATACAATAAGCAATGTAGTATACAAAATATACCTTTATATCCATGGCGGGCCGTCTCAAGAGGCCGGATTACCACTTTCTTCACAACCACCTCGACATGGGTATCAAATGAAAGGGTATGATAAGTAGAACACAATATGAAATGTGGTATACTCAATATACTTTATATCCATGGCGGCCGTCTCAAGAGGGCGGGATACCACTTTCTTCACAACCCCCTCGACATGGGTATCAAATGAAAGGGTGTGATAAGTAGAATACCATAAGCAATGTAGTATACTAAATATACCTTTAGATCCATGGCGGCCGTCTCAAGAGGCCGGATTACCACTTTCTTCACAACCACCTCGACATGGGTATCAAATGAAAGGGTATGATAAGTAGAATACAATAAGAAATGTGGTATACTCAATATACGTTAGATCCTTGGCAGCCGTCTCAAGAGAGAGGGATACCACTTTCTTCACAACCCCCTCGACATGGGTATCAAATGAAAGGGTATGATAAGTAGAATACAATAAGCAATGTAGTATACAAAATATACCGTTAGATCCATGGCGTCCGTCTCAAGAGGGCGGATTACCACTTTCTTCACAACCCCCTCAACATGGGTATCAAATGAAAGGGTATATTAAGTAATACAATAAGCAATGTAGTATACACAATACACCATTAGATCCATGGCGGCCGTTTCAAGAGGCTGGATTACCACTTTCTTCACAACCCCCTCAACATGGGTATCAAATGAAAGGGTATGATAAGTAGAATACAATAAGCAATGTAGTATGCAAAATATACCTTTAGATCCATGGCGGCCGTCTCAAGAGGCCGGATTACCACTTTCTTCACAACCCCCTCAACATGGGTATCAAATGAAAGAGTATGATAAGTAGAACACAATAAGCAATGTAGTATACAAAATATACCTTTAGATCCATGGCGGCCGTCTCAAGAGGCCGGATTACCACTTTCTTCACAACCCCCTCAACATGGGTATCAAATGAAAGAGTATGATAAGTAGAACACAATAAGCAATGTAGTATACAAATTATACCTTTAGATCCATGGCGGCCGTCTCAAGAGGCCGGATTACCACTTTCTTCACAACCCCCTCAACATGGGTATCAAATGAAAGGGCATGATAAGTAAAACGCAATAAGAAATGTGGTATACTCAATATACGATAGACCCATGGCGGCCGTCTCAAGAGGGCGGAGTACCACTTTCTTCACAACCCCCTCGACATGGGTATCAACTGACAGGGTATGATAAGTAGAATACAATAAGCATTGTAGTATACACAATATACCGATCCATGGCCGCCGTTGCAAGACCCATGTTCTTTGAGACACTTCATCTGTGTAAAAATTAATATCTCGAAAAATATCAAGTCAGCGGATGGTTTTTATTGCTTACTACTGGCTTATGGGTGCAGCGAGGCGTACCGGGTCCCAGCTAGTAAACAATAAAAGTTTAATTGTTTAATAAATTTCATTTAATAATCTTTTATTTAGAACCACATTTCCTTTCACGAGTATTTAACTCGGGTTCTTTGTGAACACGCGACGTATCCTGAAAGCCGGTTGCCAAAAACTCCCAGCCTTTTAATCCTGTTCAAGATTATCGATGGATCAAACGTACATATACATATGTAGTTTACTCACTCAGTGTTTTCAGATCGGCTTCATTAATATTAAACTCATCTTGATTGAAAATTTTGTTGAACTCAAAATGTACATATTAAGACAGTGGTTATTTTGAGGCGTAAAAGTTCAATTGGTGAAACTTGCACAAGTCCTTCCGGCTCAGATGTTTTTCAAACATTAATAAAGCAGTCAATCAATAAAAACCAAATTCGAACTAAAGAAATCTGGAACACCCTCACCGTCCTTCTACCCCACCTCTTCACCCTGTTCGTCCTTGGAACAGCAGAATAAGTTACAGTAAAGCCACCTGGATGTCATCAATCATCATCCAACGTCTAGGTACATCAACGACTTGTCCAGAGAATAACTTTGAGAAGTTAGTTATGCTCGTATCTTTGATTTGAGTTCGGAAGTACATATACAAATTTTTCGGTCGCGTTTTTAATATATATTTTCTTTTCATTGATTTACCTCGAAAGTTACTTCATGCGTGAGAAGGATGCTGTCTGAAGGAGTATGTCGCCCACGACCGGGTGAATACCTCCCTGTGCTAACATGATATTTTATAATGTAACTTCTTCGGAATAAATTGCAAATTTCTGTAAGGTATCAGTGAAAATGCTTTCATGATATGAATTTTATCGCTGAGAAGCTTGTACATGGGTGTATGTTATGACATTTTTTTTTCTCGTTGCGGAAGGGGGAAGCAACGGGGATGTAGGAATGTCTGTTAAAAATGTATAACGAATTATTTCCTTTTATTACTTTTGATTTGCAGATCGTTGTACGTGAATTATGAAGGAAATCATGTGATGAGATTTTTTCTGGGGTTTTGTTTTTTTAAGGGAAATTGAAATTATATTTTGTTTGGAATTTCGTTATCTTCAGTAACTTGAGGAATTTTTTATATTAACCAGTATATATTGAAATATTTGTTGTGGTACTGTTAAGAAGCCGAATTAAAAACAAATTATTCTAAGGTTAATGAACTATGCAATTGGTAAATTTAATATTTAATCAGAAATAACTGTATACTATGCTCTTTTCCCAACTTTTCTGTTTCTCGAAATAATAGTAAGCAATGGTCATGATCCGAAGAATGGATATTTAAATATACCTCTTTGAGGTCAACAATTGGAATGAAGTTATAAGTTGCACGCCCACGACCTGCAACAAAGCACATAAGACGCCATAAAGAACAGACTGCAACTGAAATCTCTGAGCTATTGGTAAATCCACAATGTGATAACAGGGAGATAATACTTCATAGAAAGGATAGCAAATTAAAATGGATCAGAGGCTCATATATAATAATGTGATGATTTATGAGCCATCTATTGGAAGTTGATGAACTGCAAGTGATACTAGTGGACTCTAAGAATAGTGTTTATTATTAAATTGTGTTTGGTTTTTAATAAATTAGTATTGTGTGAATAATTAAAAAGTGTATTTTCCTCAATTAATCTTACGAATCCGTTACGCCGTAAAAACGTAACAATATGATACACTGCAATATCTTAATATTTGTTTATAGTCAAGACGGATATAATTTTACAGTCTATCTAGTCAATCCCATTACAAGGCAGCATAATTTTAATAACAAAGTACCCGCATGGATATGCGGATGACGTGAACATCGTCTGAAGGTCCAGGACCAGTACTGTGTGATGGTAGCGAGACTTGAACTATGACCCAGGACATAGCGCAACGAGTCAACAGGTCTAAGAGAAAAATTCTCAGATGTATAATAGGCCCAACCAGAGCGGATGGAATATGGCGAAGAAGATACAACAATAAGTTGAATGAAATTTTTGACGAGCTACAACTCTCAGCTTTAATAAAAATTAACAGACTGAGACTAGCCGCCCACGCAATCAGGATGGAGGACAGTCGTATCCCAAAATAGCTTATAGCCTCAGAAATTTCGGGAAGTAGTCCAGTAGGAAGATCCAGGAGGAGATGGATAGACTCTGTGACGGCTGACGAAGAGGCAATCAACAACATCCGGAACTGGAGACTTGCTGAAAGGGACCGTCAAACTTGGATAAATGCCCTAGAGGAGGTCAAGACTCGATTTATGCTGTAGCGCCATTGGATGGATGGATGGCTTAATATTGATTGAAAAAGATTTTAGACAAACATGACCTGTAATTACTTGATCGACACTAGTGAAGGAAATATGTGCAAGTTCAGATATTCTCAAATCAATTTTTGGAAATTAGGGACGGAAAGTGCCGGTTAATATGACTTCAGGACGAATTTCATTGCTTCGTAACTTCTGCAATATAATGACGTAAAAGGAAGAATTGGTTGAACATAATATGTGGTCGGCTACAGCTAGCTTTAACCCTAGATAGCTAACCTCCGTCGAATCGACGGGCATCGCTAAGTAAAATCGCTGTCTCTTTTAAACGGTGGATTTAATTGTTTCAGCTCAGCTAGCCAACTCAGTCGTCGTTGAGGTCGCTGCAGTGGCAAACACATTGAGCAAGTAAGTGTTATAGTTTTTGAGATACTTAAGCTTTGTCCGTCGTCGTCCGTCGTTCGTCGTCGAATTTTGTTCTTTAAGTGTATGAAAAAAAATTGTTTGTTTTTCAGAGGTCTTAAAAATGTTACTGTAATTTTTGAATAATTAAATAAAGTTCAACTAAAAATACCCATCTTTATTGAAAAACCTTTTAATAACCAGTAATGTAAGGTACCAGGTGCGTGCAGTTTATATTTTATATAAAAAAATACTTTTTGAAATACACGTCGTTTCGACGGATGGTTAGCTTAAATGATGTACGCCAGAAGGTTAGCTATCTAGGGTTAAGTAAAAATTGAAATAAATTATTTGATATTCATAATAAAATGACAGAACCTTCCCTTTCACCTACACCTCCTACAACTCGACTGTTTAACAATCTTTCGCAGGCAGTATTGTATACATATGTATATTCTTAAAGTTTAAAAGTATGGTTCATTGCCACCTGCTGCACCCCTGGACCGCCAACAACAACTTGTGATTTCTAAGTTTGATTCTTCCGCAAATAAAGCAGGGCGATTCTTAAGCTTAGTTCTGACTCATAACAAAACAAGTTGATAAAATCATAAAAAACATAATTTCTACTTACATTCAACAAAATCCAAGTTCATTTAGAAATACATATAATGAACTTTCTTGTAACGTATACAGATAATATTACTTAATTATTGGTGGTCTTAAGTGTTTTAACACTGGACTAGATATAACTGAAGTATTATGAACAATACTTGTTACAAACAATGGGCAACATTCACACACTCGCCTTGTGCAATTAAAGTCTCCTTTTTGTGTAATAAATTTAGGTCGCCGAGGAAAAAGATAAAAAAGTACAACAAAGGATAAAAACTTACTTTCAAACAAAGAACAAGACGTAAAATGGGTCACAGCAGAAGAATTCCTCTAGCACCTGAACCTCATCACCTTGAACTACAGTAAAAATGTTGAAAAATGGCGTCTTGAAGAGCACTTATCTTTAAATCTTTCTTATATTCGTTTTCTATGAACTCAAGCTGTATGCGCTCGCCGTGGTAATTCACGGAAGAGCTCTCACGTCCAGAAGAACGATAAAAATGTTATTGCTACAAAAAAATATACAGTCCTTAATTGTCCTTCTTCGTGAATAGAAACCTCGCCATCTGCACCTCACCATGCTAACACCTTGGTCGGTCCAATCGAACAGAGAAATGTTGAACCCATCCATCTGTCCAATAGTAGGGGGAGTAGTAAATAAGATAAAAAGCGCTTCAGCACATAAAAAGTCGAGAATGTGCAGAATGAGATATCCTCCAGGAGAACTTGACAGGACTAGCTGCAATCCTTTCTCCGGGCGTTATTTGCATATCGAAGTAAAAAATTTCCATAAGAGAATTTCTATGACATCTTTGAGATGTAATCAGCGCAGAAAGTTAGGGAGTGACTTTTTGCAAAGCAAAAGGAGCATTATTGAAGCTGTTCTACAATTTTTTAAGAAATGACCGTAAGTTTGTGTGCGTTCCTAGATAAATATAAAAATTTGTCGTGCCAACTTAATTACTATCTAAAGCTTTAGCTGGGATTTTGCGTCGTAAGGTGCATAGTGCTGGGGGACGTAGCTCTGGTAGAAGTTAAGGGGTAAGACCCGATTTATGCAGAGATTTTCAATCTAATGAAGCACGAGGACGAGATTAAAAGTCTTATTACAACGATGTCACGGTAACGAACCCATTTTAAACTTGGGTCCTTAGCAGTTGTCCCGGTTTTATGAAACTTATCTACCTTTTATATTTATATTGATGCAAAATATTATCTATGTCGTCCCTATTTTGTAAGAAGGGCGTACCTATCATTTTAGGCAAAAATGAGTTAAGTATGATAAAATGTTGTATTAGTAGTCGAGCGTGATATGTAAAAGTAATACAACTGTACGTCTCATATTTGGCGAGGCCTCCCGGTGCTTTCTCAAAGAATTTTGTTCCCCGCCCACGTGTGCATCGTAATCCCGACACTCTAGAGGTTCAAAAAAACTTAAGACGCTTTCCGTCTACTATCAAAACGTGAGGGGCATCAGATCCAAAACCCGCGATGTATTTCTGGCAACTTCGGCTAGTGATTTCGATATATTCGCTTTCACTGAAGCATGGTTACATAGTGGGATTCTTAACCCTCGCACTGGCACATGGTTCTGGCCAGGCATATTTCATTTTTATGCTTCAATTAAGCATACTTCTATGTTAGGTACATACCTGTAATTTTAGGTATTCTCCTAAAATATTGTTGGCTTTCGATGTATAAATTAATAATTGGAAAAAAGTCCTTGGAACAGGACGAAAATCCCAAATTAAAAATCTACACCTTAGTTTTGGTACATGGTGCCTAGCCAGACCCCTGTGTATTTTGTATGAACGCATATGATATATAGTGTGTTTTCTTGTGAAATTTGTGTTTACGGTTTTGTGTTTACGGTTCTTTCTACGTTCTGCTTTTGTTTATGAGTTAGTTATTGAACAGTGAAGAAGTAAACTAGTTTTTGTGCGGTAATTTTGTGCTTGTGAATAATTTTGCGTAGGTAGATTTGTTGCGTTTTATGGCTGATGAACTGGAATTTATTTATAATACGCGCTTGCGTAGCGCGAATTTACAACCCCGATTATCAGAGGCATTATTGCGTGATTTTGAAAGTCAGGTAAAAGCAGATTTTTTTTTATTGAAGAAACTTATATTTACAATCAATCTAGGTAGAAGCAGATGAAAATTTTGATTTCTTTGAAAACGATGGTGACGACACTGCTGATTATGTGCCAGAAGATGATGCATCAGACATAGAAATTGATGTGGAAATTGAAGCTAACGAGCTTTATGATAGTGACGAAGACGTAGATGAAGGAGAACAAAGTGGTAATGATGCTGATGCAGCAAATCAAGTCGACCCAGGCTGTTTTTATGGCAAAGATGGAACTAAATGGAACAAAACTGAACCCACTGCATCTCGTTTGCGCCAGCATAATATCATGCGTTTTCAAAGTGGGACAAAAACAAGGCTCACCAATCCAGTTGAGGTATTCAAGTTATTTTTTTCAAACGATATTACGTTCATCATCATTACCGAAACAAATCGGCATGGACGAGAGTCAATTAGAAAATGGAATGAACAACATCCAGAGTCTACCCAAAGAAAATGGATTGATTTGACAAGTACTGAGGTAGATGCATTTATTGGGATTTTGTTGGCTTCTGGTCTCAGCCATAATAATATGCAAGACTCCAGTTTATTGTGGCGTTCTGATTCGCTGCCCATATTTCGTGCGGCTATGTCGCACAAACGATTCATTACTTTGTCAAGATATATTCGTTTCGATAATAGTCGTACGCGGGCATTTCGACAACAAACAGACAAAGCAGCTCCTATTCGGGACCTTTGGAATTTTCTCAATGAAAATCTGGAAAAATATTATGAGCCGTATGAAAATATCACCATCGATGAGCAGTTATTTCCATACCGTGGGCGCACAAAGTTCACTCAATATATCCCATCAAAACCGGCAAGGTATGGTATCAAAGTTTGGTGGGCATGCGATGCTAAGACGAAATTTCCATTGAAAGGAAAACTATACACTGGAAAGGAAGGAGACCATCGGGAGGTAAATCAAGGTGAAAACGTTCTGATGTATTTGGCAAATCGTTACGCAAACAGCGGCCGAACAATTATTTCTGATAATTTTTTCACGTCATTGAACGGCGCTAAACGACTGGCTTCTATGGGACTGGCATTTGTTGGCACCATTCGAGGAAACAAAACATGTCTTCCTAAGGAAGTTATGAAGAGCAGCAAACGACCAATTCTTTCAACTGTGTTTGGTTTTCATGAAAATCTTGTTGCACTTTGCAGCTACGTGCCAAAAAAAAATAACGCAGTCAATTTAATTTCAACCGTGCATTATACAAAATGTGTTGAAGGCGTAGCCCAGAAACCGGAAGCAATTTTGTTTTACAATTCTACTAAAGCCGGAGTCGATGCGATGGATCAAATGTTAACTCATTATACATCAAAACGGTCAACCAGACGCTGGACATACGCGTTTTTCTGCAACATAATTGATGTTATGGCATTGGCAGCTTACATTATATGTAAGCTAAATGATGAAAATACAAGAAAAGAAAGAAGACGCATATTTTTATATAAACTTGCAAAGCAATTGGTACTGGCCAACATTGAAAATCGCATCAATAATCCGCATATTGTGGCACAACCAACAACTCGTATGGCATTTGAAGCGTACTTTGGGAGACCTCTGAATATACCAAACCCACTACACGTGGTTCCACGCAGTGGTCCAGATACATTACATGCCAGAAAAGATTGCAGAATTTGCGCACAGCAAGATGACAAAATACGCCGTAAAACGCGTTTTTTTTGCTGCAAATGCAACAATCCTGTTTGTCAGCAACATTCAAAAGTAGAATATATATGTTTTTCTTGCCTTCCCCAAAATCCTGAATAAAATGTATCAATGTATTTTTCATATTAATATTTAATTTTATTAAAAACATTCACTACTTTACCCATAATAAAGAAAAAAATATATAAAACAAAAAATTGTTGCCCTTTTCATTCCAAACCTTTTTTCGGTATATTTTTTCTTAGTCAGGTAGCTGATAACATAGTAAAAATAAATAGAAACACGAAATATAACAAACATTTAACTAACTGAGTAAAAAATTCAACGGCAAACAACCCTTATTTCCATACAAATGCATGTAAATGTATAGGGGTCTGGCCAGGCACCATGTGCCAAATCTAAGGGCTCAAAATTTGTGCCTGACGAAGGGTTAATGCCGAAATTTATGATTCTTCCTTCCAAGTTTTTCGGAAGGATAGGTATACTGACTCGGAGGCTCGCGGAGGTGGTGTACTAGTTGCCTGTAGTAACCTTCTCAATTGTTGCTTATTAACGCTTCCTAGCTTCTCCAACTCTTTGGACATTGAGATTATTGCTCTTAAAATTTCCCTTGTCCACAATAACCTTTTCGTTATTTGCTGTTATATCCCACCAGATATATTCAGTACTCTTGATGACAGAGGCCAAAACCTCTATGATATCTTAATCTCTTGTACTAATCATATCCATGATATGATGGACTCTAAGGACGAGCTCCTACTGTTTAGGTGACTTTAATTTACCCAATGTACAGTGGGTATCTTGCGATAACGACGATAACTACCTTCCTGAAAACAACCTTAACGATAGGGAATCCATTTTTCTGAATTCTTTATTCTCATGCGATCTGAACCAACAGAGTGGTGTGAATAATATTTTAGGAAGGCGGTTAGATCTTGTATTCTGTTCGGACTCAGACAACATGACCGTTGAGCCCGGTTCGATAGTCTTGTTGCCTGTCGACAATTATCACCCTCCCCTCCTACTTAATTATTGCTCTGCCTTCGACGATAAGCCAATTCCGGGGGAGTCAACATTTGCCTTTAATTTTAAAAAGGCCAATCTTAATGAACTCTCATCCAAGCTCTCCTCCATCGATTTCGACAGGTTGCTTTCCTCAGATGAGTTGGATGACGATGTAACAAGATTTTATTCCGTCTTGTACGAAACCTTTGCATCCTGTATACCCATTGAACCTCTAAAGTTATCTAGGTCATCTCCACCCTGGTATAATAATGAATTGAGGCAAACCAAAAACCAGAAGAATAAACTCTGGAAAAATTACCTGAAGAGGAAAGACACTGCGAGTTTCTCTGCATTTGTCAATTGCTATGACCATTTCCATGCACTCTCTGAAACTCTCTATAATGAATACCTCAGTGATATGAAAGATAAACTGTATGGTGATCCGAGAACATTCTTTAAATTCATCAACACCAAGAAAAAAACTGATAATTACCCTAACACCATGCAACATGAGAACTCTTTCAGTACTAATCCATCCGAGATTTGCGACATGTTTGCATCGTTTTTCCTCAAATCTTTCTCGTCTCCCGTTTTTCAACCCGACGAAAACAATTTCCATCATATTAATCCGATACAGATGTCTCAAAACTTTTCTATATCTATAACTAGGGATGAAATCCTGAAACATATTAATGAACTCCCACATGATTTCTCGTCCGGCCCTGACGGTATTCCTCCTGCTATTCTAAAATCCTGTGCAGAGCCCCTTCTGTCTCCTCTTCTGTGTTTATTTAAAAAATCCCTAATTACAGGGTGGTTCCCAACCTTATGGAAGAATTATTTTACAGTCCCCGTTCATAAAAAGGGTAGCAAGAACGAAATATCTAATTATAGACCTATTGCGAAACTATCCTGTATCCCAAAACTTTTCGAATCTATTATTTATTCTGCTATCGCCCCAATCTGCAAGAGACTTATCTCAACTAATCAACATGGTTTTCTTGCAGCTCGTTCTACTACTACTAATCTACTTGAGTTCTCTTCTCACACAGTTCGAGGCTTTGTTAGCGGCTGCCAAACGGACTGTGTTTACACTGACTTCAGTAAGGCTATTGATAACCTCTCCCACTCTATTATAGCTCTCAAACTGAAAAAATTTGGTTTTCCGCCTGCCCTTATGGTATGGTTCCAGTCGTACTTAGCCGACAGAACTTACCAGGTTTTATTCCGCGGGGATAAATCTAGAAACATCGAAGCGTCATCTGGAGTCCCGCAAGGTAGTCACCTCGGCCCTCTTCTTTTTATTCTTTCAATTGATGACATTGTTGCCTTGTTAAATAACTGTCAAATCCTTATTTACGCTGATGACATTAAACTCTACCGTTATGTAAGAAGTATTGAGGATTGCAAACTTTTACAAGTTGACCTGAACACATTCTGGTACTCAATATTAGTAAGTGTGAGGTCATGACTTTTTGCAGGGAACGTGGTCCACTGACTTATGACTACACTTTCCTTAACAACACACTTTCCCGAGTTAACTCTGTGATCGATCTGGGGGTCAGGTTTGTCAGTAAGATGGATTTTTCCACTCACATTAATTATATTTCCTCCAAGGGCAGTTCAGTCCTAGGTTTTATAAAAAGGTGGTCTAAGGAATTCAACAGCCCCCTCATCACTAAGCATTTGTACATATCCTTAGTGAGGCCTTTACTTGAATACGCCTCCCAGGAATGGTCTCCTCAATACTCCTCCCAAGTTAGAAGAGTCGAATCGGTTCAAAGAAAATTCGTCCGTTTCGTACTCAGTCATCTCCCCTGGGATGACCCACGCATTCTTCCGCCTTATGAAAACAGGCTTAAACTACTCAACTTAAGCTCCCTACATAAACGTCGTGAAGTTGCTGACGTCATATTTGTTCAAGGTAGACTCAGGTTTCTTACGAAGCCAAGTGGCATTCAGAGTGAGTAATTATAGCTTGAGGGGTTAACCTCTCCTGCATACTAACTCCTCTAATACCAATTACGGCAAGTACGAACCTGTTAATCGAATGCTTATTAACGTTAATAGAAATCCCACCAAAAAACATTAAAAATGTGAATTAGAAGTTCGTGGGCGCGGAAATTATTTATTGCGACAGTTTAAAACACACTTATAACAAAAAGAAGTGATATGGATTAGTCAAGATGTATCGTTAATAGCATGAAATAATTAAACACGTGCATTTACGAATGTAAGTAACTAAGATGGAAGAACTAATGGGTTCTCCCAAGGAAGATGATTCAGTGCGAATCGAACGAACCTTCGTTGGACCGATTCAATAGTTCTAACATGCACAGAGTAGTGAGGAGACCAAACCTGGGACGCATATTCGAGTAATGGTCTGACAAGAGAAATATAAAGGTGTTTAGTAATCAAGGGGTTGTTAAATTCTTTGGACCACCTTTTTATAAAACCCAGGACTAAACTACCTCTAGAAGAGATATAGTTGATGTGAGTGGAAAAATCCAGCTTACTATCAAATCTAATCCCGAGATCTTTAACAAAGTTTACACGAGGGACAACTTCATTAAGAAAGGTGTAGTTAAAAATTATAGGATCACGTTTCCTACTAAAAGTCATGACTTCACATTTACTAATATTAAGAACCAGGTTGTTATAAGTACACCAAGAGTAAAAGGTGTCAAGATCAGCTTGCAAAAGTTTGCAATCCTCAATACTCTTAATGTGACGGTATAACTTGATGTCATCAGCGTAAATCAATATTCTACAGTGTCTTAACAAGGAAACAATGTCATCAATTGATAAAATGAAGAGAAGAAGGCCCAGATGACTTCCTTGAGGGACACCGGATGATGCTTCAATGGGTACTGATTTGGATCCTCGAAAAAGAACTTGGTAGGTCCGGTCAGCTAAGTAAGACTGGAACCACACCAGAAGTGCTTGCGGAAAGCCAAGTCTTCTTAATTTGAGAATTATAATAGAATGGGAGAGCTTGTCAAATGCCTTGCTAAAATCAGTGTAAACGCAATCAGTTTGACAACCAGAAACGAAGCCCTCGACAGCATGAGAAGTGAACTCAAGAAGATTGGTGGTAGTGGAACGCCCTGCAAGAAAACCATGTTGATTCGTTGAGACAAGCCTCTTGCAGATCGGAGCGATTGCAGAATAGATAATTGATTCGAAAAGCTTCGGTATAACAGACAACTTCGCAATTGGTCTATAATTCGATATTTCGTTTTTGCTACCACTTTTGTGAATAGGAATTATAAACGAATTCTTCCAAAGCGTAGGGAAGCACCCTTTATCCAGGGATTTCTGAAACAGGGTTTTCAGTGGAGACTGGAGAACCTCCGCACAGGACTTCAGGACAGCAGGTGGAATACCGTCAGGGCCCGAAGTGAAGTCGAAAGGGAGTTCATCAATATGTTTCACGATATCAGCAAGGGTAATTGAGAGAGGTAAAAAGTGAGGCTCTCGGTTAGGGGTAATGTGACGAAAATTATTGTCATTAGGCTGAAAGTCAGAAGGTAAAAAAGATTGATGAAAGAATGATGCAAACATGTTGCAAATCGCAAGTGACTCAGAGCTAGACCAGTTCGTGTGTTGCATAGTATTAGGGTAGTTATCAACTTTTTTCTTAGAGTTGACAAATTTAAAGAAGTTCCTAGGATCAGTAAACACTTTATCACTCATGCTGCTAAGGTGTTCACGATACAGAGTAAAAGAGAGTGAACGAAATCTGTTATAGCAATTGATAAATGAATTGCTAATAGGAGAGTCCTTTCTCTTTAAATAGGTTTTCCAAAGTCTAATCTTCTGATTTTTTAAATGCCTGAGTTCATTATTAAACCAAGGGGGAGAAGAACTGGGCAGTTTTTGGGGCTCATAAGGTACGCAAGAAACGAGGGCCTCGTATAGTACGTTATAAAACAGTGCCACGTCGTCATCCAGCTCATTTGCGGTAAGCAAACTGTTAAAATCGATCGAGGCAAGCTTAGATGACAGCTCCCCAAAGTTAGCCTTTCTAAAGTTAAAGGAATGGGTTACCTCCTCCGGACAAGGCTTATTCTCTGAATTGAAGCAATAATTAAGCAGAAGCGGAGGATGGTAACTGTCAACAGGCGTCATGACTGTTGGACTGAGTTCGACAGTCATATTGACTGCGTCAGTAAAGAATACAAGATCTAACTGCCTCCCCAAAACGTTAGATACACCGCTCATTTGATTCAAGCCAAGTGAGAATAAGGAATTAAGAAAACAGGATTCCTTAGAATTCAGGTTGCCTTCAGGAAGGTAGTTATCGTCATCTACATCCGTTACCCACTGAATATTGGGTAAATTAAAGTCTCCAAGGAGAAGTAATTCATCGCCAGTGTCCATCATACTCGAGATATAATCAACACCAGAGATGAGAATATCATAGAGATTTTTACCTCTATCGTCAAGAGTGCTTAACATATCTGGTATCGTCATCTACATCCGTTACCCACTGAATATTGGGTAAATTAAAGTCTCCAAGGAGAAGTAATTCATCGCCAGTGTCCATCATACTCGAGATATAATCAACACCAGAGATGAGAATATCATAGAGATTTTTACCTCTATCGTCAAGAGTGCTTAACATATCTGGTGCTTAACATATAGCAGCACAGCAGAAAGAGATTAATTTTTGAAAAGGTAATTTTAAGAGCGACAAGCTCAATGTCAAGGTGGATAGAAAAACTAGGAAGAGAAATTGGATTACAAGACAGATGGCTACTACAAGCAAGAAGTACGCCACCTCCACGAGCATCCGAGTCAGTGTAACGATCCCTCCGAAATACTTGGTAAGAGGAATCAAAGAGTTCCGCATTAAGAATACCTTCATGAAGCCAGGTTTCAGTAAATGCTATGACATCGAACCCGCTAGCCATCGATGCCTGAAGGATGTCGTTAGTTTTTGACCTAGTCCCTCTTACATTCTGGTAGTAGAGGGAAAGCGTCTCGAGTTTTTTGGCATCTGTATAGTGCTCGGAGTAGAAGCGTTTGCACGATGCGCTTGAGTACGGGTACGCGGAACAAAAAGCTTGGTAAGGGCACCAGCAGGCCAGAAACCGGGATCTAAAAGAGTCTCGGCAATAACGGGCGGTGCAGACAAAACAAAAGAAGCAACAGGCTTGGAAGCCTTGCTGACTTTTCTGCAGGAGACAGTTCCAGGGTCTATAGATTTCTTCCTTAAATATTCACAGACAGACTCCGTCATAGTTCCAGGAGAGAATCGTGATATAAAGATATCTAAAGGTCTCGGTATCGTAACCAGAGGGGTGCACGGTTGTAGGGGAACTGTAGCTGCCGTGACCAGGGGGTTGGCCACTATTAAGGGCGAAGAGGTTGATACTGAGACCGGCCTAGAAGTCGACTCCATCTCCGGAACACGGGGCAAGGAACTCAAAGTGACACCGTCCTCAATGACGGCTTGGCGATTTCGATTTTTTCTGCGACTTTTGCGACGCACCTTAGTAACAGGTGCAATCGAGTTGACGGCCTCCTGTGGCAAAAGGACGTTCTCCGAACGGGAAGTAGCCGCGGGGCAGGGTGAAGGCAGAGGCTGCACCTCAACCTGCAGAGCGTCATCAGATGTCAAACTTAAGGACAGGGAGCTCAGGGCGTTGTGATTTTGAATCACTGCTGATGATAGCGATTCAATATCATAGGGTTACAAAAATACAGGGTGATATGTAAACCTCTACCAAAATATTTCGAACTGAATGATTTGATATTTGACAGTAATTTTAACGGCTTTCTAAAACTATATCAAAAATTCATTTAGACAGATTAATAGCTAACTAAAAGACGAACGGAAACTCAAATTTTCGGCCCGTTAGAGTAAAATTGAATAGAAAAAATTGTATTTTTTTTGAAAAAATGAGACTTTTTGTTAAAAATTTAAAAAAAAACGAAAATGTAATTTCAAAATCCGGCTAGAGGGATCGATAGGTAAATTCAAGATGAACATTTAAAAAAAAAAAATGTCAATAACTTAAAAATTACGACCTCTAGAGTAATTTGGGTGAAATATCAAAAATATTGCCACTGTGCGTCAGGGGACGGGAAAACTGAGCTTGCGTAGGTGAAGTGAGGGAGAACTAAGGTTTTGATAAGCTTTGACCGAGCACCTACAGGCAAGATCCGCATACATGTGAAGTTTGCAATCCTTAACAGAATTACTGATGTCATTAATGTAGATGCTGAACAGTAATGGCTCTAGGATCGAGGCCTGCGGAACCCCACATGTAATTGGTGATGGATCGGAGATAGAATCTTGAAACCACACATTTTGGAAACGGTTACTTAAGTAATTCCAGATAGTCTGATAGTTTAGTTTCAAGAAGCTTATGACTAACACTATCAAAAGCCTTACTGAAGTCTAAAAGCACCAGAAATCACGATCAAGAGCAATTCGAAGGTCAGTAGTTACCTTTAGCAGCGCAGTTTCGCAGCTACTGCTTTTCCTGAAGCCGGACTGTGTACACGATAACAGAGACCATATTTCGCAAAAGGCCTGAATTTGCCATGACATTAATTTCTCTAATACTTTGCCTAAGAAACATAGGATACTGATGGGGCGATAATCAGAGGGATTGTTCGGAGATTTGCATTTAGGTAAGGCAATTACTTTCGCTTTTTTCCACTGAAGTGGAAAGTATGATTTTGTGAGGCAGTCATTAAAAATGTACGTAATGTAGGGGGTGATTACGGGCAAAATGCACTTAAGGAAAATAGGCGGCAGATTATCAAGTCCAACAGATTCTGACTTAACAGAGTAAAAAGCTTTGTGAACTTCAGAGTAATCCACATTGCGGAAACTGAACTGCCTAAAATTTCCTTCAATTGGTCTCGATCGAGGATAGGTACCGCTATTGTTGGCAATCGTGTTAAAATAGTTATTTAGTTCGTTAGCAGTAAGGCTGCTCTGAGGTGTACAGACGTCACCATGGATACCAAGTTTCTTTACGTTAGCCCAGAATTTCTTCGAGGGTAGGGTGGGACTAAGTTTAGCCGAAAAGAACTTCAGTTTTGCTTGGCGGATAGTCGAGGTAACTACATTCCTGATAGCTTTGTAGGCCCTGAAATTCGCTTCAGTTTTATTTTTCTTATATCTCCTAAACAGGTATTCTCTTTCAGATATGAGACGTTTTATTTGAGAGGAGAACCAGGGTGGGGTAGAGGGAAGTATACGCTTAACTTTAATTGGAGCAAATGACTCGAGCAGGTGCTTGCACAGAAGGCTAAAGTGTGCTACTTGGTCGTCAATGTCATGAATGCGAAAAACATTGTCCCAGGATAGTGCGGAACACTCTTGTAACAGCTCAGGAGTGTTAATGGCCCTATAATCACGGTAGGAGGGGGTTTTTTCCACGCTGCTCTCGATTGCGAAGTTCAGGGAAAGATATAGGATGTCGTGATCAAGGTAACTTGGTGGGCTGATCTGGTTATGGAACAAAACATTTCCTATGTCTGACACGAAGAAGATGTCCAACAAGGATGGATTAGGAGTGTTACAGTACGTCGGAAGCTGATTGACGGGCTTCAGGCCCAAGGTTTTTAAAAAAGTTAGGAATCTATTGCACAAAGAGTTGTAGGATAACATATTTACGTTGAAGTCTCCTCCGACAATGATGCTGTCATAATTGTGGGCCGCTTCGCAGAGCCACACTTCGAACTCACTAGCTTCAGATAGCGAGAATGAGCGAAGAGGGCAGTAAACCACGGTCGCGAGGCATTTCCTAACACCGCACATAATTTCAACGCTAAGGAACACCGGAGACCGTTTCTAACATAAACAGCGACGCCGCCGCCAGGGCGATCCTAACGATCGTTTCTAAACAGACTGTAGCCATCCAGTTACACAGATATTGAAGGAACATGATCGCGTAGTGAAATAATGTGTAAAATACAAAAACCTTAAAATAAAATATAAAAAGAGACGTTTCTCATTCATAATTTGTAAATTTTTTAAATAATCATAGAAGTCCCAAAAAATACATCTCCCTCTAGCAATACGCAGTCGTGGCTGATTAAATAACAGCAAGTGATTTGATAGGAGGAGTTAAATGAAGCTTTGTCCGAGCTTTTAAACATTTTGAAGAGCTTTGCTGATGTGCTTTGCGGAAAATCACGACGTTTGAAAATATCAATACGCAGAATACTCCCATCTATCTAAAACTGTCAAAGGCCCATCCTACCAACTTCCTGAGTTATGAGTTATCCATTAGTAGTTATTTGGTGCTTTTCAACAAAGCTCAGGGGGAAAAATACTAAAAAAGTTCGAATTAGAGGCTATTTTAGACAAACCTAAATGGGAAGTGAAGTGAAGTGAAGTTAGGTGCCATTGAAGATGAATGTATGAGAATGACCAAAATGGAAGTAAGTGGAAGTTACATCTACCTCACTGGGAGTAACGTATACTTCACTTCTGCGTTACTTTTCATTTAGGTTTGGCCCATTTGCTTATACAACTTCAAAAGTAAAAACCGTAGTATTCAAATTGTCCAAAGCTTCCAATTTTAAAAACAAAACAATATTTGTTAACTACGTATTTTTTGGAGAAAAAGGTAGTTGAAGTTGAAAGGACATGGCCCATTTTTGTATGGGCTTTGGCATAGCTATCGAACTTAGTGTACATCAAAGACATTAATTTGTTATAAATAAAAAACTCAAGGAACTCGTCACTACAACAGACTAGCCATAAACAGTTTCATTAAATCTTTTAATCAGATCGGTTGCCATAAGTGTATAGATTATGATTTTGCTATTAAAAAACTTAATGAGCTTTAAAATAGCGAAAAGTTGTGAATTATTACGGTTAACTGATCTGGTTTTAAAATTATTCAGCATTTAAACAAAGTCAAAAATGGCCACCTGAATTAAGGATCTTTAACTGTATATTGAATAACATTTATTAAATTGTAGTCCAGTCGTCCAAAATTCGAAAACAGACCTCTAACGAAATGTTAACTCACTAATCTTTTTTAAAGAAATAGTTTTTAGTGAGTAGAACATGCCAAAAAAAAGTTTCGGAAAATTGGTTGTACGCTACCCCTATAATCAAACCCCTAAAAACAGAAAATTTCGTTTTGTGCTAATATCTCTTAAACGGAAAGTCCTATGATAAAATAGTGTTTACAAAGTTTTTAGATCATGAGAGTGATATTTTCTCATGAGATATCGTCGTTTTAAAGATTTCAAATAATCATATCCCCTAATTCGCAACTTGTATAGGCCATCAGACGTTCAATAAATCCTCTGTTGGACTACGTGGCTAATATTTTCAGGGTGATTCCTGGATATATTATAAGAAAAAATTGGTCTAAAGAGGGGGCTATACCCACCATCCACTAATATAGAGGATGGAAAGAAAAGAAAATATCTAAACTCCTAGACTAATCATAGTAGAGCAACGTAATTAGGTTCTTTTAGATAAATATGTATTCTTTTATTTGATATTAAGAATAGTAGCTTGAGTGAATCCTTTTAGAAGATATGTAGATTCAAAATATGGATTTATTGAACGTCTGATGACCTATACAAGTCTATGTCACAGTCTTGGTATCTGATTAGCGGGATTTACTTGTTTTAGGAGACATAACACCCCGACGAGGCTGTCTTCTGCTAACCCCGTCGATTGTGACTATTGACTCAGTCGGCTGCTTAAAAAAGTGAGCTCATACAACATTCAAGAGTTCAAACTAGAAACTCACTGCCTCCTCCAGATGCATCCTCACATCATTTTTCTATCCAAAAGCTAAGGTTACTACTAGACATAGCACCATGTAGTAAACGACATAACCTATGTTTAGACTCTTTCACATAAAAAAAACAGATGTTCCTAATGAGGACTTTTGTTGTCCATTGACATGTCTACAGGTAGTATGCATGGTGTGGAACGTCCATTATGCCGCCCATAACCAAGGAGACATGTTGTTCAACTTGGTTGAGTATTACAACAAGTTTGTCTTGTGTGGAGTGGTTGGTCAACTAAATTGTGTGTGTGTGCAAACAGCACGGACAAAGTAGTCAACCAAATTGATCATCATGGCTCCTTGTATATCGGCGACATTATATTTATCTTTCTCTATGGTCCATTATGGCGGAAGTTGACAAACGATTCTTTGAATTCATCTTTTTGAATAAAACTGACAACTTCAGGGAGGCTAACAAGTGCGTATTAATTAATTTTTCTATGTTTGTTATACAATATATTTACTACATATGTGTACATTGAATGTACTTTTTTGTCCATGTCCTTTAGTAGAAAAACAAAAACCAAAATTCACGACTCATAGCTCTGGCAGTTGATACGTGAATCTTCCCTTTTACAGTTTTATTTAAAGAGACTGTAAAAGGCCCTGACACAGAGCTACATAAGTCCTTCTCTAATGGCACATTCTAAGAACCATGTCAAAAAGAAACGAAGCTCTATAAATTTTTAAAAATTAAACAAAAAACCTAGTTTATATGCAAAATATTATTAAGGGTATTCATTTCACTTCGTAAATTCTTCGTATTTGTCGTACTTTTCGTACTTCGTAGTTTTTTTTTTTTTATGTGAAAGACTAGAGTCTCAGGAAAAGCCCTTTATACTGTCGACAATCTATTTTCTTCGTATAGAGTACAATGTCGAACAGCAGCTCTAGTCGGGGAAGGAAGGAACTGCCACAACCTACGCCCGATATTTTTAGTCCACCTACTTCCAACCATTACTATTGCGACTTTGACATCGGGCAAGACCCTCTCAACTACAGGCCCCGAAGGAGAGTTTTTCATGGTGGTCAACCCGGTCCAAAAATTCACCGGAGAGTGGAATAAACATGGCGCGGAATAAGTTCGGGAACGTTTTGGTTATAGCTTTGCAGTAAAAAGTGATAAAATATTGTATTTTAACACTTTTAACTGTACTTGGATTTACCAGTGAATAGTTTATTAGTGATTTAATTAAAAAAAAATAAAAATAATTTAGTGATTAGTGTCTTTTAAGTGTTTTAATTGTTAAGGCGAACAACTGTTTTTACATACACGGTGTTTTTTCATGTTTATTTACGAAAAAAATGTTGAAAATTTAATGTTTTGTTTAGTTATGGGATTACAAGTGATTTTAAAGTGATTAATATATATATTATGTAATTAGTATTAAAAATATAGGTGTAGGAAAACACTTTTCTTATTCACTTATCCTTTCACACTTTTCTGCACTTATATGTTTAATAATAATTCCATAATAAATTATTTAATGACTTTAAAATCACTTTTAATTAAATAATCACCATATTTTTCCTTAATAAAGACGAAAAGAACACCGTGAAAGTAAAAGAAATTGATCACCTCAACAATTAACACACTTAAAACTCACTAAATCACTATTTTTTTTAATTTTTTCTTATTAAATCACTAAAGAACTAACCACTGATAATCCATGTTTAGGGGCCATCCATAAATTACGTCACACGAATTTCATGATTTTTTGACCCCCCCCCCCGTCCTTGTCACAGCTGGTCACATTTGGGAGACCCCCCCCCCTCCCTAGTGTGACGTCACATATTGTGCAATTTTGCATCTAGAAGTTATTAAACTAAAACAGCAGTTCCGAAATTAACTATATTTCTATTTAAATTATTTTTTAATAAAATTCGCGTAATGAGCAGTATTACTATATTTAGATATATTAGATTTTGAAATGTGACGTAACAAAATTTAAGACCCCCCCCACCCCTTGTCACACAATGTCACACTTCGCCGACCCCCTCCCTCCCCCATAACGTGTGACGTAATTTATGGATGGCCCCTTAGTTTAAAGTAATAACTTACAATGATTTTCCACTTTTTACCACAAAAATATAACGAAAATAATCCCGAGCCTATTCCGCGCCATGTTTATTCTAACCAAATGTCAGATTTTGTGGACCGGCATCTTGCATCGGGGCATCGAGAAACAACTCACTGGAGTGTTATGCCTCCTGAAACGAGTAGAATCTCATCAACCAACCGATGACATGCGCTTTGGTGGAGCAGGGAAGGGCGAAGGAAGCTTATGACAGGAGGAATCAGAATGTAAAGAGGGAAGAAGAAATAAGGAAAGTTATGTAGGTGGGAAAGTGGAAAAGGCGAAGGACCGTGGGCTGGCCGGGAATCGAACCCGGGACCTCTGGGATAGTAGTTGTTCGTAGTTTTCGTAGTTCATTTCCACATATTTTTTAACTACGACATTTTGTATGAATTACGAAGCTACTGAGTTTCTAAAACGGCTCCGTAATTTTAAATTGTCGTAGTTGATGTTGACATTTGTCAGCTGTTTTGAATTATTTAATTGAATTTCATTTCAGTGAATTTAAAATATGACTAGCGAAACATTGAGAATGGCTTTATCAATTAATGCTTCTAAACAATTTTCTTTTTCACTTTTGCTGGATATTTTCTTACAAAACAACTACTTTAAAATATCACAATTTAAAAATGACACTTAGCAATAATACGAAAAATGAACTATGTACGAAAAATATTCAATGTAGTTGTTCATGTCAATCGAACTACGAAACTACAAAGCTACAAACAACTACAAAGTGAAATGAATACCCTTATTATCTAAAGAAAAGCATTAAAATAAGAATTATGTAATGGCAATTTTGAAAAAAACAATGCCAAGAACCATTTTTCGGAAAAAACAATTTCGACTAATTCCGGGCAGAATATATAAAAACAAAAACACTTCTGTGGTTAGCTTCCGAGAATTATAAATTTTATCTCTTATCAACATGTGTTTGACCCGTCGAATTTAAAAGTACATCTTCCACTTTATCAGACTTGAAAGCTTCAGTTGTAAGAAAATCGCCGCATGAAAATGATTACACTAAGTTTGAAAGTGGTTCCATTTGTGATTTTGTTATTAAATTTATCATACTTCTTTGTGTACGGTGTACCATCGACAACAGCAAGATCGTCGATACATTCCGACAATCATATATTGGAAGATGACTACAATAAAGTTGAAGAAGAACGTCTTCGATTGCTAATCGATGCCATGCAGTTAGCAAAGAATGAGCAAGCCAATGCGTGTGATGACTATCTTCAATATGCCGCATCGGGCGTTAAAAAAAGTTTGAATTTGTATCCTGATGTTTATAACAACCAACACAAGGAAATGTATGAACGATACATAAAAACTAACAATAATTTATCATCGGCAGAGAAGAAAATGAAGAATTTCTTTGAAAGCTGTGAAAATAGTATAACAAAAACTTTTGAAGGATTTATCGCAAGTTTGGATTTTAAGCAGTTCGGGCATTTTCCTCTGGCGGAGAATGAATGGAATGAGAATCAATTTGATTGGTTGGCAACACAAGCAAAAATACAATTATTTCCAGAAGGAGGATTTTTTCAAGTTAATGTTAAATATATAAATGGAAAACGGCAGTTTTCAATGAAGCCAGCTCCTAGGAGGGAACAAAGATTTGCAGTAGGCGATACAAATTTCGAGGAGCTATTCAAAGAGCATGGATACAGTATAGACGAAACCACTGCTCTACAAGATATTTTCAAAGAGTTTGAAAATGAACTAGTTCTTGCTTATGAATCATACTCAGAATTAAATACCACTATTGGTGAAATTAACGATAATTTCCCAAGTATAAATTTGAAAAACTTCTTCCGAACTTACACCAACGGCATTGCAAAAGATTATGATGAAGTTTTAATAACTGGTGTAGACGCATTGCAATCGTATATCGATATTTTATCATCAAAAATAAAAAAGCGTGATCTTGCCAATTATTTATTCTACGACATATATGAAACGATAATGAAAGGCTTTAACTCAATGAAGAACGACAGAATGGTATGTTATATAATTATTTCTTTTAATTTTGATGATGTTTTCGCAAACATCATTTTAAATCATTACCTAAACCAAAATGATGCAATTAACATAATAGATTCTTCTGAAAGTGTGTTAAAAGTGTTTCAAAATGAACCGAAAAAAATTGAAGAATTTCATCTCGAGGAAGTTGTTACAGTTCTGAGGCATCGAACTACCCACGGAGCAAAACTCGATGACTCATACCAGGATCTCAATTTAACAAATAATTTCATTTTAAATTTAGCTGAGATAACGAGGCATAGGCAGCAATTAACGCAACCAATATCTCCACTTACACCGGAAATTTGTGGTAAACTATTTAAGTTGGCATACAATTTTCGCTACAAACCGCGACTCTTCGTCTTTTCTATTTTGGCAAAGAGTATTATCTGGGAAATGCCGAAACCATATCATGATACCGACATATGCTTGGATAGACATAGATTCAACTACGCTTTTAAAGCTCTTGAATCACTGAAAGCCATTAATGAAGATAAATTTGAAAGGGAAGAAGAGTATTTGAAGAAGTCTAATTTCAACCACATCAAAGTATTTTTCACTATTTTCTCACATTATCATGATGTAGATTACTATTATGATACTTCCCACCTACAAACAGCTTTGAGTAGCTTGAAAAAGTTTACTGATACTTACGGATGCCCTGAAGATAAAGTAAAACTTGTAAAATGTTTGCAGTTTGATTATGAATAAATATTTTTAATTTGTGCTGTATTTTTTGGTATATATACTTATGGTTAATTACAGAATGAATGGTGAAGCTTTAAACATCAACGATCATCATCGGCTACTGCGGTTCTATAAAATTTATTAGTACCAATATTTTGACGACGTAGATTTTAAATAATTGGTGAAGTTGATTAAAAGTGGAGTGGTAATTATATTTAGGGAGAGGTGCTACTTCTTTATGGTGGCTTAAAGAATCTATGCTTAAGTTCATTTTAATCCCTCATGCGACATAGGGCGGAAACACTTGCCCTCCTGTGAAGTAGCTTTTGCGCAACAGTTGTCAGGGTCGTCCGGGATCTCTCAGTTGTTGCAGCTTGTGCTAATAGGGTTCTCCTCTTTGTTGTTCTAGGCCTACGAACACGACGGGTTTCTGGCGGATTCTTGTCAAGGCCCTGTTTGTCTAGATTCTCGTTTGACTTTCTCGGCAGGCACTACTAGTTCTGTAACTCTTCACTCTAATCTACTTATTGGACTTCGCTCCAATCTGGTTTCTTACATTAATTTTAAATACTCACTGTTTTGTCTTTAACTGCTTTATTTACATATGTATTTTATTTTAACATGCATCACTTTATTAATAGCGAGTCTGAGTCTATGTCTCCTAGTGAATAGTCACAATCAGTCCGGTCTGTCATTTTTCTCGCGCCTCCACTTGTTTTTTTTACCATAATAGTTTCTTAATTCGTGTGGTTTCGCTATTTTTTTTTGTTTTCTTTCTCGCCAGTGTTTCCTTTTCGTGTGCTTATTCAGCTATGGGAAAATTGCATGGATCCCCTAAATTATCTGGAGCATCCTCTTCGGGTGCGACGACACAACCCAGCCCGGTATGCACGAGATTAGCTGCAAAAAATCAGCAGAGCGATAGGCAGGCTAATATTACGAAACAGAGACGTTCCTGTTCAATCTGCTCCACTGACAGCTTTGAACTTCTTGAGAAGAAGCTTGAGCGAAGTATTATCAACTTACTTTCGGAGAAATTCTCGGAGTTTGAAGAACGTTTTATGGCAAGATTTGATCAAACGATCAACTCCATGAATGCTGAAATATGTCAGATGAAAGGCGAAATTGAGGACCTACAGCTGAAGCTGCAAGAGGTCAACGACATGCACCAAGAGGTCAACGACATGCAGAGGCAATCACGACTGACTGATGCTGTTATCACCGGGATTACCTCTACTCCGGACGAAAAGCCGCATGATTTAATAGCGTCTGTCTGTGCAGCTATTGGGCATGATTTATCGCCTTATGCCTATGTATTTCGTGCACGCTCTGGCAGGAAGAAACCGCTTGTGGCGACAACCAATCCATTAGTAGTCCAATTCCATGGAAACATTTTCTATCATACAAATAATATTCAAAACCGTTATATTATCAGTTCGCTTTGCTCACCATCCCAACTGATTAGTCAGTCGACTATCAACCAGCAACTCGTTTATGTTTATTCGCTTTCGCGTTAAAATATTTCTTTAGAGTATAGTCACAGTTATAGTGTAGCGCATTTTCGTACGAATATATGAAGTTCACTTTAAGTTAAATAAACATTGTATATGAATTGAAGATCGTGTTATTTACTGATTTAAACAATTAATTAAATAATTAAGTACATAGAGTACAAATGGTGACCCCGAGAATGCAAAACAGTTAAAGTGAAAATAAAATTATCACTCACACGTGAATACACATATAGTATTGCATATACGTGGAATGAGTGATAAAAGCTTTAATTTAACCAACTCTAAACCCTAAGGCAAACGCGGAAAGGTGATCAGAAGTACATAAATAGAACCAGGGAGCAGGATTTGCACGGATTTAATATTCCACGTGCGGTAATCATCATAGCAGAACAAAGGCATTTCAATCAACAAAATCAACGGGAACCAGAGAAATCAACGGAACCAAACGGGATTCACACAGAACAAAGGATCAATCCACATTTTTATTTTTAAAGCTAAGTTTAGAATCCAATTAAATAATTTAAAGTTATATAAAATAAATTTACAATGATCTTTATTAACTTTGTAGGAAACAGTAATTATAAAATTTTGAGGAATAACAAATGTGAGGGCCGACCATTTCGGAATTAATTAACAGGAAGCAAAACAAATTTATCCCAACAATAAATAAATATTCAGTAAATTCATGAGTAAGGATTTTGGAAACACAAAAAAAAAACCGCGAGTATTACATTATTTTTTTCCTAAATTTTTTTTTTTTTTTTCATTAACAAATTTTATATAAACTAATAAGTGATTGTTGATTTAAAAATATAATAATTTTTTTTTAACTACTAAAAACATTAAATAAATTAAATGTCACATGGCATGAAAATTTGAGCAATTCCTAAGACTGTTCAAGATATAAAATCAATAATGAATTAGTGAAAACAAAAAAAAAAAAAAAAAAAAACAATAGCGAACGGTTTCATCCCGCAAAAATATGTAGCGTACAATATCCCAACATTATATTATTTTTTTATTAAATAGCGGCAACCGTTTGTACCGTTCCCTAATGAAACCAAAATTAAACCAGTTTATGGATAAAATTATTTCGTGACAAAATCATTATCATAATAAACGTGTTTTCCCCTTTTAATCCTCAATAGCAAGAATAACAAATAGTAATTTCTCTAATGGTACACATGAACACATATATATATTATTAAATAAATACATTGTTTTCCTTCTATATTTTTTATTTTTTTTCTCTTTTCGTCTATTACTAAATAAATCATTTTATTTTAAAATTAAACACATCAAAACCCCTACACGCTAAACAAATTAAAGTAAAGTACACGATCTACCTTTAAATAATCAGACCCTACACGAATACAGCACCCAATTTTCAATTTTAAAGAAATCTACAATCAAAATATGTCTAGTCCAGACGAAAATAATTTATTATCGCTCAAAGAAGATGATAATCCATCGCCAATCATGGCAGGTACCAGCGCAAACACAAACAGTGAATTCCCTCCTTACGTAGCTACTCTAAAGATACCACCCTTCTGGCACAATCGCCCCGACTTATGGTTTATCCAAGTCGAAACCCAATTTAGGGTAAAACATATTAAATCCCAGGAGACCAAATATGACTATTTAGTTTCATCTCTCCCCTCGGATACAATGGAAATCGTCGCGGACACACTTAAAAACCCACCTCAAACCGAAAAATACGATCGTTTAAAAGCCTTGCTACTGTCAAGAAGCCAAGACTCGGAAGAACGTCGACTCGATTCCTTATTAAATAAAATAGAAATGGGTGATTCCAAACCTTCTGAATTATATCGCAGAATGGAATCGCTCGCGGGCGGAAATAGTCTCATTAATAAAAACCTTTTAATAAAGCTTTGGATAAATAAACTACCAGGTCCAATGCAGGCATGCCTAATCGCTGTAGAAAGTAAACATTCTCAAGAGGAAATTTTTACTATCGCAGACAAAATATTCGACTCAACGTCAACCTTTAGGATCTCCTCTATTAACCAAAACACAAACACTTCATCTCACCAAAACAATGAAAACCTGGCCGAACTTATTAAGAACCTGACCGAAAGGATTAAAAGACTTGAATTCAG
Organism: Thereva unica; assembly: GCA_949987705.1. Lineage (NCBI taxonomy): Eukaryota > Metazoa > Arthropoda > Insecta > Diptera > Therevidae > Thereva > Thereva unica. Next base: position 89,229,724 of record OX465281.1, read on the forward strand.
ACAATCACGTACACCCAGGAGAGATTTCTCAAGGAAACGCCGATTATCAAGAACCCGGTCGGAGTCTCAAAGCGATGGCGAAACATGCTGGTACCATCAAAAATTTGCACAGAATGCTAAAAAATGCATCCAACCTTGCAATTTCAAAACTCCAAACAAAGACAAAAAAAACGAGATTTAACTGCATCGTCCGCGGCAACGACGCAGAGCAATAAACATCGCCGCTTATTCGTATATGACCCACTAACCAAAACTCAATTCCTAATAGATACGGGCGCAGAAGTATCCGTATTGCCTAAGCGCAAATTTTCCCCACTATCACAACAATCAGATTTCAAACTAATTTCCGCAAATGGGACAGACATAACAACGTATGGCACAAAAAAGTTAACTTTGAGCTTCAATTTACGGCGCAGTTTCACTCATATCTTCATCATTGCAGCCATTGATTATGCCATTATTGGGGCAGATTTCCTTTACAAATTTAACCTTTTAGTAAATATCAGGGAAAGAAAACTGATCGATAACACAACTCTATTATCAGTCGATGGCCTTGCTCGTAGCGTCACACCATGCTCGCCGAGGCTTCATGTTATACAAGGAGAATACGGCTCCATCTTAAATGAATTTCCTTCACTCAGAACCCCACCAAACTTCAATACCGAAGTGCAGCATAATGTACTCCACCACATTCATACACAAGGGCCACTACCGTCTGCTCGTCCCAGGCGGTTGAGCACCAAAAAGTATAAAATAGCGAAAGCCGCATTTCAAGAAATGGTCAAATTAGGTATCTGTCGTCCTTCTTCATCGCCGGTCGCATCACCTTTACACATGGTTCCAAAGAAACAATCCGACGATTGGAGACCATGTGGGGATTACAGGCAACTAAACGCCGCCACAATATTTGACAAATATCCGCTACCCAACATTAACGACTTTACACTCAACTTAAGTGGTTCCAAAATATTTTCAAAGGTCGACCTCGTACGGGCATACCACCAAATCCCAGTTGCTCCCGAGGACATCCATAAGACGGCCATAACAACCCCTTTCGGCTTATATGAATTCCTGCGCATGCCTTTCGGTGTTAGGAACGGAGCGCAAACCTTCCAACGATTCATCAATCGAATCCTAGATGAGTTAGAGTTCATTTTCGTGTATGTGGACGACATACTAATTTTTAGCAAATCAGCGCAAGAACACAAAGAACACCTACGACAATTATTTACCATACTTCAGAAATACGATCTCAAAATCAATCCCGACAAATGCATTTTCGGAGTGACGGAAGTTAACTTTCTCGGACACGAGATATCTCCTCAAGGCATCAAGCCGTCTAAGGAACGAGTGGAAGCAATCGCGAACTTCCCTTCCCCATCATCTGCCAAGAGCTTGCAGCGTTTCCTAGGCATGGTAAATTTTTACCACAAATTCCTACCAAAAATCGCCCAGGACGCCGCCCCCTTATACGATCTGGTTAAAAATACTAAAGGCACCAAAACATCAAAGCCAGATTGGAACTGGTCCGAAGACCACCAAATGCAATTCGACAAAATTAAAAATAGTCTCCAACAAAGTGTCCAACTTGTACACCCCGAGATTAACTCACCAGTTGCAATATGGGTAGACGCATCAAATGATGCAATAGGCGCTGTACTTCAACAACTGTCCAACCACACCTGGCAACCACTACATTTCTTTTCAAAAAGGTTGCAACCACAGGAAAAGAAATATTCAACATTTGACAGAGAATTGTTAGCCGCTTATCACGCCGTGAAGAAATTCCGATACTACGTCGAAACTAAGAAATTTACCATTTTTACGGACCATAAACCACTAACAAGAGCATTACTTGCAAAAACCGAGAAATCACCCAGGCAAATGAACCAACTTAATTATATATCCCAATTCACAAACGATATAAGGCACATCCCAGGTTCACAAAACGTAGTCTCAGATACATTATCAAGAGCACACATTAACGTAGTAGAGCACGTGACTAAACTCGACCTCAAACTCCTAGCCCAGGAACAAAGCACCGACGAACAGCTTCAAAGTCTACTTCATGAAGACACCAATTCCCGTTCTAACTCTCTTGTTCTTAAAAAAGTGTTCATTCCAATAGAAGAGCAAGAAATCTGGTGTGAGGTTACTACAGGTGTCAATAGGCCGTATATACCAGAGACACTACGCCGTGCCGTTTTTGACCTGCTACACAATTTATCACACCCAGGCATACGAACGTCAAGGAAGTTAATAACTTCCAAGTATTTCTGGCCCCGAATGAATGCAGACATAAACCTCTGGGCAAAGTCCTGCATTCCCTGCCAAAAATCAAAAGTGACTAGACATATACACACCCCATATGAAAACATAGAAGTACCCTCCGGACGTTTCGAACATGTCCACATGGACATAGTAGGCCCTCTTACACCCTCTGAAGGACACCTCTACCTTCTAACATTAAAAGATCGCTTTTCCCACTGGCCTGAAGCCATCCCCATGAAAGATATGACCGCGCAAACGGTAGCCAACACTTTTCTTCAAAACTGGATCTCTAGATACGGCGTACCCAGAACAATAACTACCGATCAAGGATCCCAGTTCGAGTCCTCACTATTCCGAGAATTATCGCGAATCTTAGGATGTCAACGTATCCGAACAACAGCCTACCACCCACAATCGAACGGTTCCATTGAGCGTTTTCATAGGCAACTTAAAGTAGCAATACGTGCCACAGGAGACACAAAAAATTGGTACCAAAATCTACCGCTCATCCTTCTAGGTCTCCGTGCTTCTATAATAGAGCATTTGCAAATTTCTCCAGCACAACTTTTGTTCGGACAAGCTCTACGACTACCAGGAGAACTTGTAGCAAATGATGCCAATATAAACCACCAACTGACCAGTACCTCGGCTAACCAATTACAGCAAGCCATATCCAAAATCAAGCCTGCTCAGCCTAAGAGTCGGAAACAGAACAACATATTTATCCCTCAAGACCTACACAAATGTACGCACGTATTTCTGAGAGATGAGACCCATAAAGGAAACTTAAACCCTCCGTATACTGGACCTCACCCAGTCGTTTCCAAATCCCAGAAAAATTTCAAGATTTTAATTAACAATAAAGAACGTCTCACATCAATAGACCGACTCAAACCGGCTTTCATACTTAATCCCGAAATGGCCAGCACCAATTTAAGGAATTATGTAAAGAAAAAAACCATGTTTCAAACACAATAAACTTTAATAATATAAACTATCATAAATTAATCACTTAATTAAGCAAATAACAAAAATTACAGAAATAGTAGATATTGAACTTGCATTAAATTAGATATAATTAGGCAATAAGCAATAATACTAAATAAACTGTAATAATATAAACTATCATGAATTAACCAACTAATCAAACAAACAAACAAAATTACAAAATTATTAGAAATTGAACGTGCATTAAATTAGATATAATTAGGTTATAAGGAATAATACTAAATAAGTGTAAAAATGAAACATATATATAAACAGGCGCTTAAGTTAGTTGCATACAGATATGCATTAGTCACAAATAACATGAAGGCGAATAAGCAATCTTATATCTATATATTTATTTATTTTTTTTTTTTGATAAAGGGGGAGTGATGTGGCGACAACCAATCCATTAGTAGTCCAATTCCATGGAAACATTTTCTATCATACAAATAATATTCAAAACCGTTATATTATCAGTTCGCTTTGCTCACCATCCCAACTGATTAGTCAGTCGACTATCAACCAGCAACTCGTTTATGTTTATTCGCTTTCGCGTTAAAATATTTCTTTAGAGTATAGTCACAGTTATAGTGTAGCGCATTTTCGTACGAATATATGAAGTTCACTTTAAGTTAAATAAACATTGTATATGAATTGAAGATCGTGTTATTTACTGATTTAAACAATTAATTAAATAATTAAGTACATAGAGTACACGCTCATTGTCAAGTTCTCATCTGCGAAAATCTAAGCATTCGTCTGCTGGAAGTATGCCTGCTCCGCTACCGCTACAAGCATGAATATGTATAATTGTAGCCGCATCGGCATAGACTATTCCAAACTCGAGTATTGTTTTCCGTCCAATGATGCTTTACCTACGCAATCGAACGAGAGCCAGTCCACTTGAGTATGCTATTGGCACCCTTTATGGCCACCTAGCCAATTGCCTTCGTCCCATACAATCTTTTAGAGAGCAAATTAATTTTAAAGGGAGCAAAACGAAATGCAAAAAACAATCAATTTTTTTCAAATTCTACTTTTATCTAGGTGTCGTTTTACTCCCTTAAGTGTTAAAGCTAATTTACTTTTAGCTGGTAAAAACGAATTTGTAGCATAAAGTTGAAAAAACACTTTTTACAAAATTTTATATTTTCAGTCGATGTAGGGAAAGTTTCAGCCCTTTAGTATTATCCCTTATCATAAAATTTGGCTTGCTTTGTTATAAACCAACCACTTTTGAAAATACATAAATGTTGAAAAAAAATGTTTGATTATTTCTGATTAATTGAAAGTTTCTTTTTTTGCATTTTTAAAGGTGACATTCAATTTTTAGGACTACGGGACCTCGATTTTCGTAATTAACGACCCAAAAAACATATAAAAAACGATTTTCACAACGGTGTTATGTTTTTGACATAAACGATTCGTCGATTTGTTGCAAGTTAGAAATATTGTAATATAAAAAGGGGAAAGGTCCAGTCCATCTCATTTCTCATTTTGCAAAATTTGGTAGACTTTGGGGTCCCCATAACTACTACATTTCGGCTTGAGACGAACATCGATAACATTAAAAATGTGCTCTCTAAAAGCGAATTAGTGGAATTTAACTAATTTTTAGTCATGTGCCATGTCTGCAAATATGAATAAGTGACTTTTGACTAGTTGAATTAGTTAAATATAATAACCTATAAATATTGTCATTTAAAAATAACATTTTTGAGTTGATGAAAAAAATGTTATTTACATATTCTATAAATGGTAAGCAATAAAAGTTTAAATAATCTTACTTGTTAATAGAAGAGAGTTCCGTAATACAATTCACAATAATTAATATAAAAATCAAGTCACATAGGTATAGGTAAATAGAAAAATTAAATATTACTAATTCAAGCCATTGGGCATGCAAGTTTGCAATCAACTGCTGCAACCGGTGGAGCCATTGGGCACACCGGTTCTCCAGACGGATCGTCAGTCGCTGAAGATGAGTCTTTAGACGCAGTATCCGTCTGCAGTGTAGAAGTTACAGCAAGTACTGTAACCCAAACAAGCAACATAATTTGAAACTGACTTCCTGTCAGTTAATTTTCTCAAACGAAATAAGATAATTATTTTCTTATAAAATAATTATCTTAATTCGCACTAAGCGCAAACTAGCGTCAGCATTTTTATTTTGTTATCACTTGTAATATGATACCCAGTCACGTTGACACAACAAGCGACTGCAACAAATGATAGTTTAGAAATCATAAAAGTATTCAGGCTTCTTTTGTCCGGAGTTCCAACGATACGAAAAATATATTCTTAAAACCTAAAAATAAAAAGTCAAGAAAAATAAATGTTCTTAAATTAATTCAAAGTAAAGGTGTGTTTTAATTTCCTCACATACAGTGCTTCGCGACAAAGAACTTTAAGTGGCGCAGTCGGTAGGATGCGCAAAGTGTACGTAAAACACCATAATTATTAGCGCGCATCAAAGCGAAGAGTAAAGTGAGGAAAAATTTTTTTTTCTTTCCGCGGAAACGTTAATTTATAACACTAACGCTAAAAAGAATAATAGTGTTGTTTGGAAACGTCGAAGCGAAGTGTGAAGTAAGGAAAGGAAGAAATATTTTTCGTGCAAAAGTTATAACACGACAACATTAAAAGAAAATTAATGTTAAGTGTTGTTTGGGAAAAAAGCCTTGTGTTGTTGCCCACACAAAACTAAAACCACACACGGAACAGGAGAAGACTCAAAGGACCCATCTTACACCAGAAAGCGTCCATTACACGATACAGAGAATTCATTCAACTTATCAACACCGTTATCCAGTATCAACACCCGCTCAACAACGCGAAGGAATACAGGTGCAAAAAAAACATATTCTATAAAAAGTCTTACTTTTTTATTTTAAGAAATTTCCTTTTTTTATATAACGAAAATATATTATATGTATAAGAAGTCAAATTTAAAATTTAAGTAAAATTTCAAACACAAAAAAAAATATATCTCTGCGTATTTGTTTTGTTCTTTTATTACTTTTTTAACGAGTTAAAACGAACAAATATTTTTTTTTTAATATATAAAATTTTCTTTAAACGTTTTTTTTCTCTTTCCTGTTACTTCAATAATGAATATATAAATAAATAAAAAATAATAACATATAATTAAATTCTCCCCGCTAAAAGAGATAAATATAAAATAAAAAGTGAGTGCAAACAAAAATAATGTGGAAAAGGTTTTTTGTAAACGAAAAAGAAAAATAATTAAAAAATTTTTTTAAATAAAAAAAAAAAGCGTTCTAATTTGAAAAGGAACGAAAATTTAAAATTTAAAATTGCCTTTTTTGAGAAAAACGACGAATAGGCAAGAAAATCTTAATATAGCAAAATAATATTTAATACTAGAATTATAGTCGCATACAAACCTTAATGAAGTGAAAAAGTTTTTCAAATAGGGATAAAATAATAAATATATAACCAAAAAGTTTTTTGCTACAAGTTGAATATAATTGAGTAAAAATATAAGAGAAATATAACATTTACGGTAAATAACTACGTAAAAAGATATGCATATGTGAACCAAATTTCGTGAGTTTTTATATTCTTTTTTTTTCTTTCTTTTCAAAAAAAAAAAAATAATGATGAGTTTTGTTCTCCACGCAATTTTGCGAAATAAGTAAAAACCAAAAATATCAAACTATAAAATAATTAACAAATCGCTTTTTCCGTCCTTTTAAAAATAAATTAAATCTATAAGTACTCGAAATCTAATACTAGGTCAAAATTAAAGCAATTGTTAATTAACAATTAACGGCAAAAAGTGGCACAGAGCGAACTCTGGCGAAAATCCTTGAATTACTGTTGATTTAGAACTCGATAATTTGATAAATCAAATTGAAATTATAAACTTCGAACCCACAATGGCTGAAGGTCAAGGTATACCACCACCTCAATTAATTCAACCACCTCAGTTACTACAACCACCTCCACCACTAGCCCTATCAATTGACCCATTAAAGTATTTAGAAAAGTTACCCGAATTTCATGGCGATTATAGGGAATTGCAAAATTTCCTAGATCTGATAGACAGAGTTCACTACCTCCTTACAAGATACGACGATCCATCTCAAAGGATCTTTTCTGATATAATAAAATCAAAACTGAAAGGTCGTGCCCGGGAAGTGATCGAAATTAACAATCATGTCACCACATGGAACGATATTAAAACCACTCTTAACAATAACTTTGGCGATAGAATGACAACAAGTCAACTTTTTGACGAATTGAGAGGGATAGCATTTAAAAGTAACGTATCGGAATTTTATAATGAAATGAAAACTATTCTACGAAGACTTAATATAAAAACAAGACTAGAGTACCAAAATAACGTCGAGTCTCTAACACGCAACCTTAACGCCAACATTAACAGTGCTCTAAATATCTTTAAACACAAAATGCCAGAACCTATGAAATCTATACTGTATTGTAGGGATCCTTCCACACTGGAAGAAGCTATGCACATACTACATGAAGCCGGTCACGGATTTTCAGGCACAAACGTTAGTAGGGGTCCTCCGCGTGAAGATAGGAGCAACTATATTAACAAGGGAATAATGAACAAAACAGTTAATAATGTACGCTACCAAAATAGAAACTTTTCGGGCTCCAATTCACAATTTATAAACTCATATCGAGTTCCAAACCCACCTGTCAACTTTGCCCCTCAAATTACAAATCCGTATGGAAAGCCTAGCCCACTACAAACGCAAAACCCAAGAAACCACATTCCAACTAATTCTAACTACAGTGGTACTCCTAACCGTAACTTTGGCTCACCATCTACATACGTTAATTTCGCCCATCGAAACCCTTTCTTTAACAACTACATCCATAGCTATAGGGCTAGCAACCCAAACTCTTTTTATAATAACAACAGCTTTCGTAACGCCCATTCGAATATGAATAATAGCGGTAACCGCACAACTCACAACCCAAGAAACAAAAATTGGAATAACAACGATATCGAACCGATGGATGTCGACATCAATAACCTCGACATCGTACATATTGGAAATTTTCGGCATCAGGCCGTAACCAATTACCCTACATAGTATTTCATAACCGTAAATTTTTAATCGATACGGGATCTTCGAGATCCTTAGTCAGACCCGGCACATTTGACGATGCCAATAATATAAAATTAAGAAAACCCGTTCTTCTCAGATCCCTACTGAAAGATACCATTGTGACTGAAGGTACCATAAACTGTCTTAAAGGAATCATTGACGAAAATATACATTTTTTGCTATGCAATTTCCACGACGTGTACGACGGATTGTTAGGAAATGATATACTGATACCTTATAATGCTAAAATAGACTATGAGGAAAAGACCATCACGCTAAATCGTAACGTAGTTAAATTATACTTCGATTATGAGAAAGAAAATTCGATATACCAAATAGACCCAGGAGAGTACCTTTACAATATTCCAGTTGCAGAACAAGATGGCCATACACTACTCAACGAAACAAAAATCGATAACCACGTCACAATTTTGGAGGGTATCTATAAAACTGAAAACTCAAAAGCGTTAGTGAAAATTCAAAATACGGACGACAAACCACATATGAAAAAAATACTATTAAAATTTTAAAAGGATAAATTCCGGTTTTAAATAAATTGAACGTCCCGTGAATAATGTTCGATTACAACTGATTTATTTCTTCCTCTTTACATGAGTTCTTACTTAACTACTTAACCTAACAGTAACAATTTTATTGGGGTTACCAGATTAATTTTCTTCATCCTGGGCCCCGCAGTGAGAAGCTGATATTTCTAATGGAAATAGTAGCTGGATTGGTCTTCTTAAAGTTTTCCGGTCAGAAAGGCGTACTTCACATGCTCTGATTCTTCCGTCTCTTCCTGGGAAGGTTTTTTGGACAACAGCTAACTTCCAGTGTAGGCGCGGTTTATTGTCTTCGTGAACTAATACAACGTCTCCAAGTTTAACGCTTTTAGAATGACTATCTTTAATTTGATGTACAGTACGCAGCTGCTGTAAGTATTCTTGTTGCCACCGCTTTATATAACGCCTCAAAAGACTTTGACGAATTTTCCAGGATTCCGCTATTGTCGATTTGTCGCTTAAAAAATCTGAGAATATAAGACATTTGGCATTATTAAGAAAATGGGAGGGGGTTAAAGGAAATGGGTCATTGGAATCATCGCTTATGTAGGTAAGTGGCCTGGAATTTACCGTTGCCTCGATTTCTGCCAGTAAAGTTGCTAGTTCCTCGTAATCCAAAGTTAATTTGCCCACTGCTGCCTTCAAAGCGGTTTTTACACTTCGAACAAGCCTCTCATAAAATCCGCCCCACCACGCTGCCCTTTCCGCGATGTATCTCCAACTTACACCAACGCTGCTAGCTAGTCCTTGCACTTCCGATTTTTTCAACAGCTCCTCCAGTTTGCGTAGCTCGAAATCAGTTCTCTTGAATGTCTTCGCATTGTCTGATATAATTACCTTAGGTACTCCTCTTCTAGCAAAAAATCTTCTTAACGCTTGAATACAACTCTTCACCGTCAAGTCGGGTACTAATTCCATGTGTACGGCTCGAATGGCGGCGCAAGTCAACAACATAATGTAAACTTTCTGTCTCTCGTTATCTTCCTTTCGCGTTTTGATATACAGTGGACCTGCAAAGTCTACGCCAACAGTTTCAAATGGTCTGGATGTCATTACCCGTTCCTTAGGTAGTGGTGCCCAAGGTTCTGAGGCGCTCTTGCCATGTAATCGCCTGCAGATGACACAATGACGCAGTATTGTTTTAATAAGCTGGCGTCCTCTTATAATCCAGTAATTTTCTCTTATCTTAGCTAAAACAACGCTTGGGCCGCTATGTTGCATCCGTCCGTGGGTGTCTAGCACTAGAAGTCGACTGAGATGAGATGTTTTCGCTAAAATTATTGGATTACACACGTTACCAAAGAAAAAATGAAATTGTTTTTTTAATATCTACAAGATATGGAGGTTCAAAATATGACCAAAATTCCAAAATATTGGAATTTTTCTGGAAAAACGAAGAATATTGGGATTTAGATGACACTTTTTAATTCCATATCGTGTAAACGGAGTCCCTAAAGTTCCTGTTCTAAATATCATATAAAATAATACACATTTACCTAAAAGATGAACCTAATTACATTGCTCTACGATAATTCGTCTAGGAGTTATTCAACTTTAAGTAAATATTAAAAAAATACATTTTTTACTTTCGTAAACACCCTGTATCGTAGTGAATAGTGGGCATAGCCCCCTCTCTAGAACAATTTGTCTCTTCAAAACCATCCTGGAATCACCCCTGATAATAATAGCCATGTAGTGCAACAGAGGATTTATTGAACGTCTGATGACCTATGCAAGTTGAGAATTAGGGGATGAGTATCTTAAATCTTTAAAACGGCGATATCTCATGAACAGCGATTCGTACGGGAAAATGTATAATATCATTTTTTGTAGATAATCGCATGATCTACAAACTTTGTAAACAATATTTTAGGATAGGACTTTCCGTTTAAGAGATATTAACCAAAAACGAAATTTTCTGTTTTTAGGGGGTTGTTTTTAGGGGTAGCGTACAACCGATTTTCCAAAACTTTTTTTTAACATATTCTACTCACGAAAAACTATATTTTTAGAAAAAGTTTCGTGAGTTAACATTTAGTCTGACTCTGTCGACTGAACTATAATGAAATCACAAAAATATCGTTTTGTTAAATGAATATTTACAGCGTTCTGGCGGCACTTTGGTGACGGGTAAATGTTCTGGCAATAATTTTTATAAATAGAGAATACCATCAAAAATAATCTCCTGAAAATTCATGACTAATACTATAACAAAATTGAACTTTATTTCCTACCCCTTTTGTAATTTTAGGGTACTACATTCCGGCCACTGGGGGTTGCCAGAACTAGCTTTTATTGTTCAGCAGGTGTATAAGATTCAGTGTGGAAATTTTCATGACTAATGAAATGACAACCCAAAATACGTCGCTGGCTCTCCCACTAATATAACCGATCACTTTTAATTCTTATGGGAGCTTCCTCGGCAACGCCTGTCTGCAAAAGTTCTCTCATGCCTTTATCGTAATTATCTAACTTCTCACTGTTTTTCATCAAGCGCCTCAATAGACTTTGCAGACGCTGCATCGCGACACCTTTGTTATCACTTAACTGTGCTATCTTCCACGGCACGCACACTTCATATCTGCCTTCTTTATTTTGTTTTATTTTACCAACTGTGTCACAGATGTTTAAATTACTATCTTCTTCAACCGAATTAATAATAAAGCAAGTAGTTGCTCTAATTTCCAAAATTTTGACACATCGAAATCACAGTTGTCACTAACTAGAAAGGCACACGTGCTATTGTTTTCACTATTTTGTTTACATTCAGATTTTCCTTGCACAGTCCATCCAAAAAATGTTTTCACTGCAGTCAAATCATTTGTTAAATATGTTGTCTCCGATTTGCTAAATTTCTAATAGTTATCTTGGCCTATTAATAAATTGATTCCGCTTAAATAATTTTCCTCGCTCACCACGATGTCCGCTAACTTTAAACTTCTTAATTTTTTATTATCACTGTCGGGCACCGGTAATATATCCGCACATATTAATGGAACTTCTAAGGCAATAATGTTAACAACACCGCTATTATATTGGCTTTTAACTGCTACTTGAATCTGATTGCACCTTTTAGCACGACGTTGTCTTATGTCACCAAACGGGATAATATTAACGTATTGCACTCCCACAATAGCTACAGTACACAGCCAGAAGTGCTTAAGTGCAAAATGTGTGTTTCGAGAAAATCGCCTTCAAAGATTTTTTTAGATACAGAATTGTTCACAAAAGCACTTTTGCCGGTCGGATAACTCAGCAACCACAGCTCAGTTTAAGACAAGAATTATAGCAATGATTAAGAATAAAATACTGAATTCGAAAATGCAATAAACTCAAAATCGTCAAAATTGCACTTAGACACTTCTGGCTGTGTACTGTAGATAGGTAAATTTAACTTTTTTCTCAAATTTTCTGTGATGTATGTCTGTTGGCTGCCGTTATCCATAACCAAACGTGTAAGCACGCGCGATGGGTTTTCTCCTGGACCTGATATAATGGCCTTGGCCGTTTGCAAAAATATTTTTGTCTCGTCCACTGCAACTAGAGCTGTTTTTTCTTCTGCATTCGCTTTTTTCTCGGTCATTAAAGCATTCCCATTCTTCCGCTCACACATAGAACTTAAGTGGCGACCATTACAATGCGAACATTTAATCCACTGGTTTCTGCAAAATTTTGAGCTATGATTCAGTTTAGAACATCGGAAGCATCTTCCTTCTTTTTGTAAAATTTCTTTTCTTTTATTAATTGGAATTTTTGCATCGCAATCTTTTGTTTTATGGGTGGAATTGTTGCAGAAAACGCAATTTTCAACGCTCTTACTTTGGGTAAACAACCCAGTTGCAGTGCTTCGGCCATTAAATTGTTTGGGATGTGAGACTCTCTCATATATTTTCGGATTTGCATTAACCGATTCCGATAATTGGGAAATTTCTAAAGCTTCGACTTCACTTTTTAAGAAGGATATTAGACCTTTTAATCGATCGTCACCATCTACATCAGAGGATGCAGATAGCACCGAATCTGCTGAATCATCGTCCTTATCTTCCAAAGGCGCTTTCCGCTTTTGATAGCGGTGAAATTGAACGCGCAGCTGTGTGGGTATCGCTTTTAGTAATATGGATCTCAACACTATATTATACTGAGCCGACGGCACTTGCAATGCGTGTAAACTTCTCATAGTTGCCGTTGTCTCGTTATATAAGTGCCGCAATTTTCCGATATGTGTGGGCGAACTTACAGGCTTAATGGACATCATTTTTTGTATGTATTTTTCAACAATTTTCTCGCTGTTTCCATATTCCTCTAGAAGCAATGATATGGCGTCGATATAACATTTTTCCGTTGGGGAGAATCCCGCTATGGTTGCTGCTGCTGGCCCAACTAATGCATTACTTAAATAGTTGAATTTAGTAGCTGAATTAAACTGAGGATTTTCATGCACCGCTCTTCTATATTGCTCCCAGAAAGGTAGCCAATTTTCCAACGCTCCATCGAATTTTTTCAGCTCAAAACTTTTCAACTTGACTCCGCTATATGCATTGTAACCAACACCACATGATGTAAGATTGTGATTATCCTGCCGTTCATCCGATGCTGCTATTTGTGCCTGAAACCTGAATTTTGTCCGCAGAATATGCTCCAACTTTGATATTACACTTATAGCTTTATCATCGTACTCGATTATTGAATTATATTCCTTTTCTGCGTCATCTAACTTCATATTTTCACTCGCTTTTTCATCCGCTTTTCGCAAATTATTATGCGCGTTTTTTAATCTATCTAAGTAACTCACTATTTCAATTTCCACCGCCTCTGCGTTTTGTAAAGGTTCCGCGAAATTGATTTTCGCTAAATATTCCGTTATGGAATTGCATAATTTTGTCACTTGACCGCGACACGAGGATCTATACGCAACATTCATTTTTTATCGCTTTTCGTTGTAATTTCCGCTATTTTTACTTATTTCGCTAATATTCACGCGCTTATTTGGACGTTCCCGGGTTTCGGCACCATGAAAAAAATACTATTAAAATTTTAAAAGGATAAATTCCGGTTTTAAATAAATTGAACGTCCCGTGAATAATGTTCGATTACAACTGATTTATTTCTTCCTCTTTACATGAGTTCTAACTTAACTACTTAACCTAACAGTAACAATTTTATTGGGGTTACCAGATTAATTTTCTTCAACATATACTCAATTTCAATATGCCTTTCCCCTCGGTAGAGATAAGCGAAGTACTCGACTTCAATAGTTTTGCCGCGAATGAAATGGATTCGCCTAGTAGATTAGAAAGCGACGATATCCTAAAAGGAATACAAATGGACCACTTGAACGAAGAAGAAAAAACCAAGTTGATAGTGTTCAAATACTTTCACAGCGAGGAATTTCTTGGTTATCGTTTGAATTCTGTCGGATTAAAATCCAATCACCGAATCACCTTTAGGGCATTTAATTTTTTATTATTACAGATGAATAACGTTAACTGAAGAAGAACAGGTTTAATTACACACTTTCGGAATACTGGATAAGGAAGCTTGGTCATTTGGCTACTAATGGACAATTTTATCCCTTTTATTGTATCTTGAAGTTATTAAGAAATTGAATTATAGTTTCCAACATTGTTGAGGGTGAATTAAGTAAACTTTGATCAAATCGTCATTTGAATAAATACTTTGATAAATCTCTAATTTATCAGAAGTTTTGTCCTTTATTGAAATTTGAATTAATAAACTTACTAACTAAATTAATTAACTAAAACTAAATAACTAAATTTTGAACTAATTTATATGAAACTTGAATTTTTATTGAATTACTGATATCTTGATTATCATGAATAAATTTGAAATGTTATAATTGAATCCTACTTCTTCTTCTTTTTTTGTTTTTATTTTCTTTACCTTTTTTACACAGGTGTACTGCAGTTAGAGGCGTCCGAGAACTTCCTCTATTCGTTTGAAGTTGTTAATACAAAAACATATGGTCCTTCGAGCCGGATGTGCTTTAAAGTGCAGTGCATAGTGTTAAAAAGAGTTAAGTGGAGGTAAAGTTCCTCAATTCATAAGATTCTAATATCAAACAGTTCTGTGAACCTGGTGCTCAAGACTTTCTATTTCAAGACAAGGTGTTTTATGTCAAGTAATCAAACTCAAGGGATTATTTCAAACTATTTACTCGAGTGTTTCAAGTTGAATTTACTATTTTTCTTCGAGGCAAGTCCCTCACCCATAGCAAGGTCCTAAGCACCAAGCTAACTTTACATGAGCTTAGTCCTCAACTATACTATTTTCAGAGGCAAGTCCCTCATTTGAAATCAAATCAATTGGAAGGTTTTCATACCAACCCAATTTATTACACACTCGAGGCGAGTTTCTCATTTATATCAACTTCTTCCACACCAAGTGTTTACGAGAGTTTAGTTCTTACATACACACCTAATTTATTAAAGCTTAGTCCACGATTCATATTTCAGGGAATAACGCCCTAACTTTGATCAAGTGAAAGTGGTACATTTGTGATACATTAATTCATAGTTGTTTTGAAGGTTTTTGAGCGACTAGTTCAACATGGCTACAGAATCATCTTTTAATGAAACTTTAAAATTACAAAAGGTTTACATTGATCTTTTGAACAAAGCCATCTCCAACTATAAGAAGACTGCTCTTGTTAAAAGAACTAAAGAATACATATCCGAACGTATTACTCAATTTCGAGAACAATGGTCGCGAATAGAACAGAAATTATATTCAGCTTGAATTACTGTTTGCAAATTTAGTTGATAAACCCAATTGTGATTATTTTATGAATGACACATATTTAGGTCTTGAGGATAAGTATTTTGAATTCATGGGAGTAATAAAAGCTGCTCTTAGTAAATTTGAGGATCAAACACCTCCACCAAGCCCTTCGCCGCATGAGTCGACGCACTTAAATTCATCAATGTCGACACAGCTGCTGCGACTTCCAAAAATTTCACTTCCTCCCTTTTCAGGTTCTTATGAATCGTGGCGCTCCTTTCACGATTTATTTAACTCACTGGTTCACCAAAATTCCTCACTTTCCAATGCACAAAAATTGCATTACTTAAAATCTGTGTTATCTGGTGAAGCCGAGCATTTACTTCGACAGTGTCAAATAACAGATGCTAATTATGAAAAAGCATGGTCAATATTGCTCAACAGATACAATAATAACAGAGTTTTAGTCAATTCTCAACTCAAAATTTTATTCAATCTTAAACAAGTGTCTAGTGAATCGGTTAATTCTATTAAATCCTTAATGGATAAATCTAATGAATGTTTGTGTGAATTAGAAGCTTTAGGTGTTAACATTACCAACTGGGATCCTTTCCTCATTTATCTTATTGTTCAACGACTTCCTTCAGAAACCCATCGGATGTGGGAAATTGAACTTGACGGAGCATCAACGCTTGCCAATTTTAAAAGACTCAAGCAATTTCTCGAGAAGCGTTTTCGCATGCTTGAAGCTATTTCAGAGCATAAAACAACCCCTCAACAACGCCCTTATAGTGGATCATATTCTAAAGTCCTCAGTCACTTCGCTTCATCCTCGACGATCAGTACCTGCCCTTGCTGTAAGGAATCTCATACAATATCCGCATGTTCCAAATTTTCAAGTTTCTCTCATCAACAAAAGTATGACATTGTAAAGTCAAACAAATTGTGTTTTAACTGTCTTTCAAATTCTCACTCCACTTCAAATTGCTCTAGTAAGTTTAGATGCAGAAACTGCGGTAAAACTCATCATACCTTACTACACAGAAATTCTTTACAAAGTTCAACTCCCAATAAAGTGCAACCTTCTAATATTTCTATCTCTTCTCCAGGGACATCAGCTCCCAACTTTAATAGTGCACATAATTCCCCTAATAATACCGAAACTACGGTATTTCTCTCTACACAATCGTTCTGCTGTACTAAGGAGAAAAATCGTTTCTCTAAAACCCTTCTTTCCACTGCCTTGCTAAATGTTCCAACCAGAGCAGGTGTTGCGACTCTACGAGCTCTTGTTGACCCGGGATCACAAGTTTCTTTTGTTACTGAAAGAACAGCGAAACAACTTCAACTGAAAGGCTCCCCTGCTTCAGTAACAATTAATGGAGTATGTGAAGCGCCAATTACCCAAGCTCATAAACAAATAGAATTTTCCTTTCAGCCAAGAGATCTTTCAACTCAAGAGAAAGTTTCTGTGACGGCCCTAGTTGTTCCTTCAATCACAAATTTCTTGCCACCATCTCCACTTCCGAAAGATGGTTGGATCCATTTAACTAATCTTAATCTTGCTGACCCACAATACTATCTGCCGGGAAAAATTGACTTACTACTTGGAGCCGATGTGTATTCAGATTTGATCTTAGATGGCCTAATTAAAGGCCCTAAAGGTACGCCTACAGCTCAAAATACCTCACTTGGTTGGCTTTTATTTGGACCAATAAATTCAAGAAGTGAAAGATCTACCATACATTCACCAATTACTCAAGTTATATCCCCACTTCCAAAACCAGAACAAACTTCATGTGTATCTGCTCTTAACACAGTCACTGCAAATTGCTTTTCAAGTTTTCTTTCAAGATCCACTAAAGAAAATCGAAAACAATCTAATAACTTTATTAAAAATTCTTCCATTAATCCCATTACCACTAAAAACCAAAATGCAATCTCAACCACATTACCTAATTTTGGTCAACCTAATTACAAGGGTTTCTTCCAAACCCGTCTACCATATTTAAGTGGATCGCACTCATCACGATCAACAGCTCCTGTGTGCACACCCCGTCCATTGGCATACATTCCCAAGCTACTACCAGTTGTTACAGATTCTGAAAATATTTCAAATACTAGTCTTAACAAACCCTTATTCATATCTTTAACAGCTGATAAGAACACGATGACGTCCTCGAAAACTGTTACATGTAAAGAATTCAGCAATAGAATTAATGGCAAACCTAACTTATCAAGTAAAAGAAATGCAAATTTGAAAACAGATCCCTTTCCGATTATATCTACAGAAACCTTACCTAAATTAAAATTAATTTCATCTCCCAATAATTGTAACGTCTTTCTTAGCTCATCTAATCCAATTTGCTACACAAGTAATTCATTAATCACTGTTAATTCATTAAATTTTACAAATAATATGTTACCTACAAGACACAAGGATATTTTAATGTACTTAACTGCTGCGGACAAACAGTTAGCAGTTAAAACATCACAAGCGTCTCAATGCAAGGAACGATGTCCAACGTCCAACGCAACACCAGTAGCTCCTAATAACAATAAACGTCGCATAATGAAACCAAAATCAAGCGTTTCTTCGTATTTTATTTATTCTTCAAAATAACCCTCATATTCTAACTTTCCTAACAATATTCTACCCAGTCAATAAATGCCAGTAACTCAAACAATTCAACTTTAACCACTTCATAAAATAACTATTATCCCTTTCAAATTCAATAGTCCTCGAATTGCAGGTAAATTAATACAACAACCTGCACAACTGCGCACTACGCAATCTCAGGGGAAGATTTCATATCCCCTTTTAAATCAGAACAATCATGATCAACCTACATAACAACTGGCTATAATTTATGTCTTGAGATTCTGTGTCCACATAAAATAATTCAACTTTCTTTACCGCCGTTAACTTTCTTAACAATCATATAAATCCCACACATATAAAATCTGAAAAAAAAAAAAAAAATAAAAAAATAAAAAATATATTACATTCCTTTCACATAATTGATACTTTCAACAGGTATAAAACTAATTACAAGCCCTGTACTAAGGATTACGCATTCCAAGTCTGAAAATTGATTCCTGATAAACCTAATCTAACCTAATATCAGTTGAACAAATCGCATTTAATTTCAGTCCATCCACTCTGCTTCATTTTCAAATTTAGTTGTACAAATCTCTTCATTAACAGCCTCAATAGTCACTTAACCTTGAACTTGAAATTAAGTCAGCTGTAACTAAATTCCTTGTAGTAAAATTTTTTCTAACAGTTGAATATTAACAATAATTTTGTTATCATAAAAGGTTCGCTCTCTCAATTCCCTTTGTTATCAATTAATTATTTGTCACCGCTATCTTTGAACAACTCATACCGATCATTGCATACACTATGTACGAAAACGCAAACAAATAATATGGTACAAAGTTCAAAACAGTCAAGTCATAGGATCATCGTCTCTTACAAAGACGTAACCGAGATCATTAATGAAATAAATATAAATTCAGGGAATTACCTTCATTGAGAGAATTAAAATTCATATTTTGGGCCACTCGCTTGGTTTTTCAAGGCCTTAGTGAAAATTAGATGGACTACATATGTATTATATCGAAACCAATTACTTGGAGATGATAAAATTTCAATTTCATGCGTTTCTTAAGGATGAGATATTCCCGTGGGATGAATTAACACAATTAGTTTGTATTGTTTTGCTTCCCTTTAGCCAATCCCATTGATCATTTACCTATTCAATGCTAGAATCATGGTGATTGTTTATTTGCTACTTAGTTTTGAAACGATGAGGACAATTATGCAGAAACACAAACATTTTCGTTTAAATATTTGTTATAAACATCCCGACGTAAAATGGGTCTTCATTTTAGTAATGGAGACACTATTAAACTCAAGGTGTTGCAAAATGGATTAGTAAAAGTTACTCGATCGAAGTTATGGTTTATTTATTTATTGCTTCTCTATTCCCTCTTCTCTTATTTTATTTATTTTTTTTTTCAATTCATCAAGGTCGACTTGGGCTAATAAAGCTTAGTGAGTCTAGCGCCATTGTTTCAGTTCATCTATTGTTTCTCCCCTTCCTCTTCTCCCATTTAGTTTCAACACCTCAAGGTGATTTGTTAATTTACTGTTTTGAAACATACCAAAATGTTTCAACGGGGGGGAGTATGTTCAAATACTTTCACAGCGAAGAATTACCCTTGGTTAAGTCCAACCACCGAATCACCTTTAGGGCATTTAATTTTTATTATTACAGATGAATAACGTTAACTGAAGAAGAACAGGTTTAATTACACACTTTCGGAACCACTGGATAAGGAAGCTTGGTCATTTGGCTACTAATGGACATCCATCAAAACATAAACATCATCATATTTGGCCAAGATCGCCAGATTAACCATCATCATATTACATCAACATTAAAATAATTTAAGTTTATTATAATTAATTTTGAACTTACGATATTCATTCAAAATTTACTCTGGCGGATTTAGGGGGGGGCTATAGGGGCTTCAGCCCAGGGCGGCAAATTTTTAGGGGCGGCAAATTTTCAAAACATTTTTTTATATTTTAACCGGACAACGTATATATGAGAACGAATGATCAATGAAATGGAAAAAAGAAAAGCTGCGTATGATAAGCTAAACTCGCTGTTTGGATTTTTTATCAATAGTGGAAAAAAAGATCTTGACATAAAGGCACTTGCTGTACACAGCGAAAAATTGTGCACTTTCTACAACAAAGATTTGCCAACACCGGAAGAGTTTGTGAGTGAGTATGTACACTTTTTGGGATTATTGAAAGAACTTGGAGAAATAGAACGGCCAAAAACAATCTTGAATTTGTTTGAAGTTTTAATTGATAACGATCTACAAGACGTTTACCCGTTCATAAACATTGCATTAAAACTATTTTTGGTCATCCCCGCGACGAACTGTTCGGCAGAAAGGTCATTCTCTGTGCTTAAAAGAATCAAAAACTACTCTAGATCAACAATGACTGAGACCCGCCTGATTAATGTTGCAGTTTTAACGATCGAACATGACATTACAAAGAATTTGGACTTTGATGATATCGTCGATCCATTTTCAAACAAAAAATCACGAAGGAAGTTATTTTAGTTTTGAATTCAGAAGCTACCAAATCATTGTTTTAAATGACTTAGTTTTTAACTGATATTGTGATTTCAGTTAAATACGGCAAGTTATGAGTTTTTCAGTGTTAATGTAAGAGTAGAAAAAAATCCCTCGCTTATACAGAGTGGAAATGTTAGATTACATTCTTTTTTGTAAGGAATGTATTGTAATGAAAAGGATAAGAATGCTATATCATTAATATATATCTATAATACTATAATCTCTGTTTTCTCATTTCCGAAATCAATATAAGTTATCGTAAAATATAACATTAGGAATGTTATTTATTTTAAATGATTGTTGTTGATGGTGAGTTCATCATTTTAAGGAATTACTGCTGACATTTTCCGTCACTGATAGAGAAAAACGTTGAAGACTAAGTGAGATTCCAGACCCTGAAATGTAATAAAAATTGTTTATCTTTAATCGGTGATGGGAAATGCCCGTTATAACTCTTAAATAACAAAAATAATATTTATTCAACCTAAGTTTAAATTTAGTTTTCACGTTTTTCGCGATAGGCTAGCATTTGTGTGGTATTGTTGTTAGCAGTGATTATAAAAACCTGGTTGATGGAATGGATGATGTAAGAGCGGTGGTGGGGCGGCAGATATCTTCCAGCCCTTAGGCGGGAATTGTGTAAATCCGCCCCTGGTAAGCCCATCACCTCAATACATGCGTACGTATAAAATCGCATTCCCACTTTTATTATCGAAGCAAAGATCACTTCAAACGTTACGGTTTTCTTTTGTATCCCCACTTGAACTTGAAATTCAAGCAAACGATTAAATATTGTTGCGAACGAAACGCTCGCTCTCTCTGCACCGGAGCTTCACCGAGGTAAGTTGGTCCTGAACTAGTCCCTTTATCCTCCTTTTCTTTTTTTTCCAATACTAACTTTCCTCTGTTGTTGGGTTTCGACCAACAACAGATTTATTAATTTTCCTTGTTGTTGGGATTCGACCATCAATAAGGTTTACTAACCTTTTTCTGTTTTTGGGTTTCGACCATTAACAGATTTACTAATTTTCCTTGTTGTTGGGATTCGACCATCAACAAGGTTTACTAACCTTTTTCTGTTTTTGGGTTTCGACCATTAACAGATTTATTAATTTTCCTTGTTGTTGGGATTCGACCATCAACAAGGTTTACTAATATTTCGTTTGTTTTTGGGTTTCGACCATAAACAAACTACTAACCTTTCTTTGTTGTTGGGATTCGACCATCAACAAAGATACTAATATTTACTGTGTTGTTGGGATTCGACCATCAACACATTACTTCCTTTCCTTGTTATTTTCATACAACAGTAATTCCCTTTTTTCATACAAGTTCAAGGTCAACTCTAGAAAACAGGTGAGTACCTCATTTTACATGCTGATAAAATTCTATATATATATTTTTTTTCTTTTGTTTCTTCTGTGATTCGGTGATTTATTTTACCATTTTTCTCGTTTCTTCGAAATTTTAAACTTCGCGATTTAGTGAACAACGTTGTAGAGGTGATTTTTGCAATTCGATAATTAATTCATAGCTTACATCGTTGACGAGGTGATGAGATTGAATTTATAGTTTTCAACATTGTCGAGGGTGATCCAAATAAATTTTGAGTGAGTCTTCACTTGAATTAATACTTTGTTAAACTTATGACTTGTCAGAAATTTTATCCCTTTTATTGTATCTTGAAGTTATTAAGAAATTGAATTATAGTTTCCAACATTGTTGAGGGTGAATTAAGTAAACTTTGATCAAATCGTCATTTGAATAAATACTTTGATAAATCTCTAATTTATCAGAAGTTTTGTCCTTTATTGAAATTTGAATTAATAAACTTACTAACTAAATTAATTAACTAAAACTAAATAACTAAATTTTGAACTAATTTATATGAAACTTGAATTTTTATTGAATTACTGATATCTTGATTATCATGAATAAATTTGAAATGTTATAATTGAATCCTACTTCTTCTTCTTTTTTTTGTTTTTATTTTCTTTACCTTTTTTACACAGGTGTACTGCAGTTAGAGGCGTCCGAGAACTTCCTCTATTCGTTTGAAGTTGTTAATACAAAAACAGATAGATATAATTCTAGAAAACAAAGAAATCTTTTGCGAAAAAGAACCCTTAGGTTTCACTAGCGAAATACTTCACAGAATAAGGACAACTGACGATATACCTATTAAGAGTAAAATATATAGATACCCATACATTCATAAGAATGAGATCCAAAAGCAATTAGTGGAGATGCTGGAGAATGGAGTAGTTCAACCAAGCTCCAGCCCATATAACAGCCCCGTATGGGTCGTCCCTAAAAAACACGATTCTTCTGGTAAGCCCAAATGGCGCTTAGTAATTGACTACAGAAAGCTGAATGAAAAGACTATAGATGATTCATACCCAATTCCTAATATTGAAGAAATATTAGACAAATTGGGGAGAAGTACATACTTTTCCACTATCGACTTAAAAACTGGCTTCCACCAGATAGAAATGCATCCTGACGATGTAGAGAAAACCGCTTTCTCCGTCGATAATGGGCACTACGAATTCCGTAGAATGCCCTTCGGTTTGAAAAACGCTCCCAGTACTTTCCAAAGGTTGATGGACATATTGGGAGAGAATGCATACCGTACATGGATGATGTAGTAGTCTTTTCGAATGGTTTAGAAGAACATATAAAAAACCTCAGGATCGTTTTAGAAAAACTCAGAAAAGCCCGTCTAAGAGTGCAATTAGATAAATGCCACTTCTTAAGGAAAGAAGTCGAATTTCTAGGCCATGTTGTAATTTTCGATGACTTTGATTTCCCCGAGCCTTATAGTTACGAAGCCATTATTGTTCGTTAGATCTTGGATCTCCATTCGTTGTCCTGCTACTAGTTGAAGGTATATTAGGATTAGCAGCTTCATCTTTTCCTGAAATGAGATTTTTCATCTTATTCTTATGTTGTTCCTGGTTTTCATTTATTTTTATTCTACATCTAGTCATAGTTGAATTTTGAAACTTTCTTTTTTTCCTAACGTGAGTTTTATAATATTTATGACCCGTGATTTTATCTTTTACGTGTTCATTGTCGTCTGTTAGCTCTGTGTCTATTTTCCTAAATTTGGAATGGTTTTTACCTTCCCTAATTTCTTTGATATAGTTCACCCCAGGCTCTATAATAATATCTTCTCTATTTTTATTAATTTCTTCTATAGTTCTACTTTTCTTGGATAGAATTCGGTTGTATATCTCCTCATATTCGTCTTCTTTGATTTTTCCCTGAACGAAATTTATTGGTTTTCTTTTAGTAGCCGAGTGGATTGTATTGTTGTAATAGCCGTTAATTAGAATTAGTTGTTCCTCGATAGGAAGGTTCCTTTTTTCATGTTTCAATCGTAGGTGCTCGTTGATCGTGTTGTGCAGTCTCTCGATGTCTGCATTGCCGTTATGATTAGAGTTAGAGGTATAATGGATTTCTACTCCCTGTTCCTTGAAGAATTTTCTTATGGAATTTGATTTCATTCCTAATTCATTATCAGTGACTATTTTTTTTTATGCTTCCGTAAGTGCTTATATATTTCATAATAGCTTTTCTAAATTCCTTTTCACTTCTATTTTCAATTTTTATGAACATCGCTATTTTGGAAAATTTGTCTATCATTGTTACGAATAGTGTTTTTTTTTTATCGAATAAAATACGTCTAGATGTACTATCTGGTTTGGTCTATTAGGGGTTTCAGAAATTTTTAACGATGGTTGAGGAGGTTTTCTTTCGTACTTTTCCAGTATGCATATTTCGCAGTTATTTATAAATTCAGTGATTTTCATTTTCATGTTTGGTCGGTAAAATTCGGTTTTTAGATCCTCGTACATTTCATTGATGCCTCTGTGGTTCTTTTCAAGATGTTTGCTTTCGATGAGTTTCTCTAATTGTTCTTCGTCTGTAAGATCCTTTAGCATTTTACTACACATGATAATTTTGTATTTCCTAAAGTGCTTTTCATGTAAAATACTGATTTTTCCAAATATTTCGTCTTCTGTCAATAAGGCGTTGGTCTGTTTTGGGCCGAAGTAGTTTTTAATAATTTGTAGTAAAGTTGGATCATCTATGATTCTTATATATATGGTCTTCCGATTGTTATTGAATATCGTTTCATTTTTTATATGTAGACAGCCTGAATTAACCTTTTTTATGACGATTTGTTTCTTGTAAAGATTAACTGGAGTGGTAGAGTGAACGATTGAGCTTTCGTGTTCTCGGCTTTCATTATGATTTATATCTAGTCTACTTAAAAAATCGGCTACTTTGTTTTCATGTCCCTTCTTATATGTTATATCGTAGTTGTACTCTTGTAGTTGAACTCACCCGATGGAAGAGTTTACTGTTCGTTTCTTTGAGTTTGCTGAGCCAGACAAGTGGCTGTGTGAAGCTTTATCTTCCTACCGTAAACGTATGGTCTAAATTGCTTCAAGCACCAAACTATACTTAGCAATTCGTTTTCAATAGTCGAGTAATTTATTTCATGCTCGTTCAAGGTTCTTGATATGTATGAGATCGGTTTGTTCTCTTGGGACAGTACGCCTCCTATGGCGTATTGACTTGCGTCTGTGGTTACTTCAAACGTTTTTTCGAAGTCGGGGTAGATAAGTATTGGTGAAGTAATTAATTTACTTTTTAACGTTTCAAAACTTGCGTTGTATTCTTTATCATGTGCGTTTATTTTGGAGTTCTTCTTTAGGAACCGCGTCATAGGTTTGGCTATTTCAGCAAAGTTTTTAATAAACTTCCTGTAGTAGCCGGCTATGCCTAAGAATCTTTTGATTTCTTTCTGGCTCTGTGGGATTTGGCAGTTTTTTATCTTTTCGATTTTCTTTGGGTTTGGGCGAATTCCATTTTCGTCAACAACATGGCCTAGAAATTCGACTTCTTTCCTTAAGAAGTGGCATTTATCTAATTGCACTCTTAGACGGGCTTTTCTGAGTTTTTCTAAAACGATCCTGAGGTTTTTTATATGTTCTTCTAAACCATTCGAAAAGACTACTACATCATCCATGTACGGTATGCATTCTCTCCCAATATGTCCATCAACCTTTGGAAAGTACTGGGAGCGTTTTTCAAACCGAAGGGCATTCTACGGAATTCGTAGTGCCCATTATCGACGGAGAAAGCGGTTTTCTCTACATTGTCAGGATGCATTTCTATCTGGTGGAAGCCAGTTTTTAAGTCGATAGTGGAAAAGTATGTACTTCTCCCCAATTTGTCTAATATTTCTTCAATATTAGGAATTGGGTATGAATCATCTATAGTCTTTTCATTCAGCTTTCTGTAGTCAATTACTAAGCGCCATTTGGGCTTACCAGAAGAATCGTGTTTTTTAGGGACGACCCATACGGGGCTGTTATATGGGCTGGAGCTTGGTTGAACTACTCCATTCTCCAGCATCTCCACTATTTGCTTTTGGATCTCATTCTTATGAATGTATGGGTATCTATATATTTTACTCTTAATAGGTATATCGTCAGTTGTCCTTATTCTGTGAAGTATTTCGCTAGTGAAACCTAAGGGTTCTTTTTCGCAAAAGATTTCTTTGTTTTCTAGAATTATATCTATCTGTTTTTGTATTAACAACTTCAAACGAATAGAGGAAGTTCTCGGACGCCTCTAACTGCAGTACACCTGTGTAAAAAAGGTAAAGAAAATAAAAACAAAAAAAAGAAGAAGAAGTAGGATTCAACTAAGGGTTCTTTTTCGCAAAAGATTTCTTTGTTTTCTAGAATTATATCTATCTGTTTTTGTATTAACAACTTCAAACGAATAGAGGAAGTTCTCGGACGCCTCTAACTGCAGTACACCTGTGTAAAAAAGGTAAAGAAAATAAAAACAAAAAAAAGAAGAAGAAGTAGAATTCAATTATAACATTTCAAATTTATTCATGATAATCAAGATATCAGTAATTCAATAAAAATTCAAGTTTCATATAAATTAGTTCAAAATTTAGTTATTTAGTTTTAGTTAATTAATTTAGTTAGTAAGTTTATTAATTCTAATTTCAATAAAGGACAAAACTTCTGATCAATTAGAGATTTATCAAAGTATTTATTCAAATGACGATTTGATCAAAGTTTACTTAATTCACCCTCAACAATGTTGGAAACTATAATTCAATTTCTTAATAACTTCAAGATACAATAAAAGGGATAAAATTTCTGACAAGTCATAAGTTTAACAAAGTATTAATTCAAGTGAAGACTCACTCAAAATTTATTTGGATCACCCTCGACAATGTTGAAAACTATAAATTCAATCTCATCACCTCGTCAACGATGTAAGCTATGAATTAATTATCGAATTGCAAAAATCACCTCTACAACGTTGTTCACTAAATCGCGAAGTTTAAAATTTCGAAGAAACGAGAAAAATGGTAAAATAAATCACCGAATCACAGAAGAAACAAAAGAAAAAAAAAAAAAATATATATATATATATATATATATATATATATATATATATATATATATATAGATATAGAATTTTATCAGCATGTAAAATGAGGTACTCACCTGTTTTCTAGAGTTGACCTTGAACTTGTATGAAAAAAGGGAATTACTGTTGTATGAAAACAACAAGGAAAGGAAGTAATGTGTTGATGGTCGAATCCCAACAACACAGTAAATATTAGTGTCTTTGTTGATGGTCGAATCCCAACAACAAAGAAAGGTTAGTAGTTTGTTTATGGTCGAAACCCAAAAACAAACGAAATATTAGTAAACCTTGTTGATGGTCCAATTCCAGCAAAAAGAAAATTAATAAATCTGTTGTTGGTCGAAACCCAACAACAGAGGAAAGTTAGTATTGGAAAAAAAAAGAAAAGGAGGAAAAAGGGACAAGTTCAGGACCAACTTACCTCGGTGAAGCTCCGGTGCAGAGAGAGCGAGCGTTTCGTTCGCAACAATATTTAATCGTTTGCTTGAATTTCAAGTTCAACTGGGGATACAAAAGAAAACCGTAACGTTTGAAGTGATCTTTGCTTCGATAATAAAGGTGGGAATGCGATTTTATACGTACGCATGTATTGAGGTGATGGGGTTACCAGAGTAAATTTTGAATGAATATCGTAAGTTCAAAATTAATTATAATAAACTTAAATTATTTTAATGTTGATGTAATATGATGATGGTTAATCTGGCGATCTTGGCCAAATATGATGATGTTTATGTTTTGATGGATGTCCATTAGTAGCCAAATGACCAAGCTTCCTTATCCAGTGGTTCCAAAAGTGTGTAATTAAACCTGTTCTTCTTCAGTTAACGTTATTCATCTGTAATAATAAAAATTAAATGCCCTAAAGGTGATTCGGTGGTTGGACTTAACCAAGGGTAATTCTTCGCTGTGAAAGTATTTGAACATACTCCCCCCCGTTGAAACATTTTGGTATGTTTCAAAACAGTAAATTAACAAATCACCTTGAGGTGTTGAAACTAAATGGGAGAAGAGGAAGGGGAGAAACAATAGATGAACTGAAACAATGGCGCTAGACTCACTAAGCTTTATTAGCCCAAGTCGACCTTGATGAATTGAAAAAAAAAATAAATAAAATAAGAGAAGAGGGAATAGAGAAGCAATAAATAAATAAACCATAACTTCGATCGAGTAACTTTTACTAATCCATTTTGCAACACCTTGAGTTTAATAGTGTCTCCATTACTAAAATGAAGACCCATTTTACGTCGGGATGTTTATAACAAATATTTAAACGAAAATGTTTGTGTTTCTGCATAATTGTCCTCATCGTTTCAAAACTAAGTAGCAAATAAACAATCACCATGATTCTAGCATTGAATAGGTAAATGATCAATGGGATTGGCTAAAGGGAAGCAAAACAATACAAACTAATTGTGTTAATTCATCCCACGGGAATATCTCATCCTTAAGAAACGCATGAAATTGAAATTTTATCATCTCCAAGTAATTGGTTTCGATATAATACATATGTAGTCCATCTAATTTTCACTAAGGCCTTGAAAAACCAAGCGAGTGGCCCAAAATATGAATTTTAATTCTCTCAATGAAGGTAATTCCCTGAATTTATATTTATTTCATTAATGATCTCGGTTACGTCTTTGTAAGAGACGATGATCCTATGACTTGACTGTTTTGAACTTTGTACCATATTATTTGTTTGCGTTTTCGTACATAGTGTATGCAATGATCGGTATGAGTTGTTCAAAGATAGCGGTGACAAATAATTAATTGATAACAAAGGGAATTGAGAGAGCGAACCTTTTATGATAACAAAATTGTTAATATTCAACTGTTAGAAAAAATTTTACTACAAGGAATTTAGTTACAGCTGACTTAATTTCAAGTTCAAGGTTAAGTGACTATTGAGGCTGTTAATGAAGAGATTTGTACAACTAAATTTGAAAATGAAGCAGAGTGGATGGACTGAAATTAAATGCGATTTGTTCAACTGATATTAGGTTAGATTAGGTTTATCAGGAATCAATTTTCAGACTTGGAATGCGTAATCCTTAGTACAGGGCTTGTTATTAGTTTTATACCTGTTGAAAGTATCAATTATGTGAAAGGAATGTAATATATTTTTTATTTTTTTATTTATTTTTTTTTTTTTTTCAGATTTTATATGTGTGGGATTTATATGATTGTTAAGAAAGTTAACGGCGATAAAGAAAGTTGAATTATTTTATGTGGACACAGAATCTCAAGACATAAATTATAGCCAGTTGTTATGTAGGTTGATCATGATTGTTCTGATTTAAAAGGGGATATGAAATCTTCCCCTGAGATTGCGTAGTGCGCAGTTGTGCAGGTTGTTGTATTAATTTACCTGCAATTCGAGGACTATTGAATTTGAAAGGGATAATAGTTATTTTATGAAGTGGTTAAAGTTGAATTGTTTGAGTTACTGGCATTTATTGACTGGGTAGAATATTGTTAGGAAAGTTAGAATATGAGGGTTATTTTGAAGAATAAATAAAATACGAAGAAACGCTTGATTTTGGTTTCATTATGCGACGTTTATTGTTATTAGGAGCTACTGGTGTTGCGTTGGACGTTGGACATCGTTCCTTGCATTGAGACGCTTGTGATGTTTTAACTGCTAACTGTTTGTCCGCAGCAGTTGAGTACATTAAAATATCCTTGTGTCTTGTAGGTAACATATTATTTGTAAAATTTAATGAATTAACAGTGATTAATGAAAGACTTGTGTAGCAAATTGGATTAGATGAGCTAAGAAAGACGTTACAATTATTGGGAGATGAAATTAATTTTAATTTAGGTAAGGTTTCTGTAGATGTAATCGGAAAGGGATCTGTTTTCAAATTTGCATTTCTTTTACTGATAAGTTAGGTTTGCCATTAATTCTATTGCTGAATTCTTTACATGTAACAGTTTTCGAGGACGTCATCGTCTTCTTATCAGCTGTTAAAGATATGAATAAGGGTTTGTTAAGACTAGTATTTGAAATATTTTCAGAATCTGTAACAACTGGTAGTAGCTTGGGAATGTATGCCAAGGGACGAGGTGTGCACACAGGAGCTGCTGATCGTGATGAGTGCGATCCACTTAAATATGGTTGACGGGTTTGGAAGAAACCCTTGTAATTAGGTTGACCAAAATTAGGTAGTGTGGTTGAGATTGCATTTTGGTATTTAGTGGTAATGGGATTAGTGGAAGAATTTTGAATAAAGTTATTAGATTGGTTTTTATTTTTTTTAGTGGATCTTGAAACAAAACTTGAAAAGCAATTTGCAGTGACGGTGTTAAGAGCAGATAATCATGAAGATTGTTCTGGTTTTGGAAGTGGGGATATAGCTTGAGTATTTGGTGATTGTATGGTAGATTTTTTACTTCTTGAATTTATTGGTCCGAATAAAAGCCAACCAAGTAATGTATTTTGAGCTGTAGGCGTACCTTTAGGGCCTTTAATTAGGCCATCTAAGATCAAATCTGAATACACATCGGCTCCAAGTAGTAAGTCAATTTTTCCCGGCAGATAGTATTGTGGGTCAGCAAGATTAAGATTAGTTAAATGGATCCAACCATCTTTCGGAAGTGGAGATGGTGGCAAGAAATTTGTGTTACTGAAGCAGGGGAGCCCTTCAGTTTAAGTTGTCTCGCTGTTCTTTCAGTAACAAAAGAAACTTGTGATCCCGGGTCAACAAGAGCTCGTAGAGTCACAACACCTGCTCTGGTTGGAACATTTAGCAAGGCAGTGGAAAGAAGGGTTTTAGAGAAACGATTTTTCTCCTTAGTACAGCAGAACGATTGTGTAGAGAGAAATACCGTAGTTTCGGTATTATTAGGGGAATTATGTGCACTATTAAAGTTGGGAGCTGATGTCCCTGGAGAAGAGATAGAAATATTAGAAGGTTGCACTTTATTGGGAGTTGAACTTTGTAAAGAATTTCTGTGTAGTAAGGTATGATGAGTTTTACCGCAGTTTCTGCATCTAAACTTACTAGAGCAATTTGAAGTGGAGTGAGAATTTGAAAGACAGTTAAAACACAATTTGTTTGACTTTACAATGTCATACTTTTGTTGATGAGAGAGACTTGAAAATTTGGAACATGCGGATATTGTATGAGATTCCTTACAGCAAGGGCAGGTACTGATCGTCGAGGATGAAGCGAAGTGACTGAGGACTTTAGAATATGATCCACTATAAGGGCGTTGTTGAGGGGTTATTTTATGCTCTGAAATAGCTTCAAGCATGCGGAAACGCTTCTCAAGAAATTGCTTGAGTCTTTCAAAACTTGGAAGCGTTGATGCTCCGTCAAGTTCAATTTCCCACATCCGATGGGTTTCTGAAGGAAGTCGTTGAACAATAAGATAAATGAGGAAAGGATCCCAGTTGGTAATATTAACACCTAAAGCTTCTAATTCACACAAACACTCATTAGATTTATCCATTAAGGATTTAATAGAATTCACCGATTCACTAGACACTTGTTTCAGATTGAATAAAATTTTGAGTTGAGAATTGACTAAAACTCTGTTATTATTGTATCTGTTGAACAATATTGACCATGCTTTTTCATAATTAGCATCTGTTATTTGACACTGTCGAAGTAAATGCTCGGCTTCAGCAGATAACACAGATTTTAAGTAATGCAATTTTTGTGCATTGGAAAGTGAGGAATTTTGGTGAACCAGTGAGTTAAATAAATCGTGAAAGGAGCGCCACGATTCATAAGAACCTGAAAAGGAAGGAAGTGAAATTTTTGGAAGTCGCAGCAGCTGTGTCGACATTGATGAATTTAAGTGCGTCGACTCATGCGGCGAAGGGCTTGGTGGAGGTGTTTGATCCTCAAATTTACTAAGAGCAGCTTTTATTACTCCCATGAATTCAAAATACTTATCCTCAAGACCTAAATATGTGTCATTCATAAAATAATCACAATTGGGTTTATCAACTAAATTTGCAAACAGTAATTCAAGCTGAATATAATTTCTGTTCTATTCGCGACCAGTGTTTTCGAAATTGAGTAATACGTTCGGATATGTATTCCTTGGTTCTTTTGACAAGAGCAGTCTTCTTATAATTGGAGATAGACTTATTCAACAAATCAATATATACATTTTGCAATTTTAATGCATCGTAAAAAGGGGTAACTGTAGCCATGTTGCTGATTCACAAACTTGATAATAACTATAATCACTGTATCAGGAGTGTCACCTCGGGAAAATAATATGGTTAAGAATTATAGTATGTTGAAGTAAGGTATTTAAATAAAAAATGCAACAACTAAGCTTATGTAAAAAAATAGCTTGGTGTGTACGATCTTGCTATGGATGAGGGACTTGCCTCGAAAAAAAATAATAAATTGAACGAGTGAATAGTTCGAGAACAGTATTTGAAATTAATTGCTTGCAATGAAACGCCTTGTTTTGAAAATAAAAAGTCTTGAGCACTAGGTTCACATTAACACATTAATGTTTTCTACTAAGATCTTATGAGATTAGAAACTTTAACTTCACTTGACTCTTTTTAAACACTATGCACTGCACTTAGAAACAGATCCGGCTCGAAGGACCATATGTTTTTGTTATAAAAAACCTCAGAAAATATAGGAATTTCTCGTACGAGTTTTGTTGCACATTAAACTAATCCGGCTCGAAGGACCATATGTTTTTGTATTAACAACTTCAACCGAATAGAGGAAGTTCTCGGACGCCTCTAACTGCAGTACACCTGTGTAAAAAAGGTAAAGAAAATAAAAACAAAAAAAAGAAGAAGAAGTAGGATTCAATTATAACATTTCAAATTTATTCATGATAATCAAGATATCAGTAATTCAATAAAAATTCAAGTTTCATATAAATTAGTTCAAAATTTAGTTATTTAGTTTTAGTTAATTAATTTAGTTAGTAAGTTTATTAATTCAAATTTCAATAAAGGACAAAACTTCTGATAAATTAGAGATTTATCAAAGTATTTATTCAAATGACGATTTGATCAAAGTTTACTTAATTCACCCTCAACAATGTTGGAAACTATAATTCAATTTCTTAATAACTTCAAGATACAATAAAAGGGATAAAATTTCTGACAAGTCATAAGTTTGACAAAGTATTAATTCAAGTGAAGACTCACTCAAAATTTATTTGGATCACCCTCGACAATGTTGAAAACTATAAATTCAATCTCATCACCTCGTCAACGATGTAAGCTATGA
This sequence comes from Thereva unica, assembly GCA_949987705.1. NCBI lineage: Eukaryota > Metazoa > Arthropoda > Insecta > Diptera > Therevidae > Thereva > Thereva unica. The sequence goes on from OX465281.1 coordinate 89,263,243, forward strand.
ATTAATTATCGAATTGCAAAAATCACCTCTACAACGTTGTTCACTAAATCGCGAAGTTTAAAATTTCGAAGAAACGAGAAAAATGGTAAAATAAATCACCGAATCACAGAAGAAACAAAAGAAAAAAAATATATATAGAATTTTATCAGCATGTAAAATGAGGTACTCACCTATTTTCTAGAGTTGACCTTGAACTTGTATGAAAAAAAGGGAATTACTGTTGTATGAAAACAACAAGGAAAGGAAGTAATGTGTTGATGGTCGAATCCCAACAACACAGTAAATATTAGTATCTTTGTTGATGGTCGAATCCCAACAACAAAGAAAGGTTAGTAGTTTGTTTATGGTCGAAACCCAAAAACAAACGAAATATTAGTAAACCTTGTTGATGGTCCAATCCCAGCAACAAGGAAAATTAATAAATCTGTTAATGGTCGAAACCCAAAAACAGAAAAAGGTTAGTAAACCTTGTTGATGGCCGAATCCCAACAACAAGGAAAATTAATAAATCTGTTGTTGGTCGAAACCCAACAACAGAGGAAAGTTAGTATTGGAAAAAAAAGAAAAGGAGGAAAAAGGGACAAGTTCAGGACCAACTTACCTCGGTGAAGCTCCGGTGCAGAGAGAGCGAGCGTTTCGTTCGCAACAATATTTAATCGTTTGCTTGAATTTCAAGTTCAAGTGGGGATACAAAAGAAAACCGTAACGTTTGAAGTGATCTTTGCTTCGATAATAAAAGTGGGAATGCGATTTTATACGTACGCATGTATTGAGGTGATGGGGTTACCAGAGTAAATTTTGAATGAATATCGTAAGTTCAAAATTAATTATAATAAACTTAAATTATTTTAATGTTGATGTAATATGATGATGGTTAATCTGGCGATCTTGGCCAAATATGATGATGTTTATGTTTTGATGGATGTCCATTAGTAGCCAAATGACCAAGCTTCCTTATCCAGTGGTTCCGAAAGTGTGTAATTAAACCTGTTCTTCTTCAGTTAACGTTATTCATCTGTAATAATAAAAATTAAATGCCCTAAAGGTGATTCGGTGGTTGGACTTTGAGCCGCCAAAAATAAAACGATAACCAAGGGTAATTCTTCGCTGTGAAAGTATTTGAACAGGCCTCTCCAGGGAAATGGCCCTGGAAGAAGCTTTAATAAAGCCCTCCAATAAGTCTGAGCTGAAGAGAGTTCGCTCAGAGGAGGAAACTCCGGAACGTCCGGAACAGAAGAGGACCAAGACGGCCAAAGGGCCCACGCGCCCCACTTTTAGCCAGGTGGTAAGCAGTGTCAAGCTTGGCCTCATCTCGACTGACATGGTAACATCTCCTTCATCAAGAGCAAGAGTGCTCTTGATATCACTCTGGTTAAAGAGGGTAACTTCCCTCAGACTTACGTCATTCGTGGCTATTTCCTCCAGAGTGCTAACCGAAGCAACGAGAAAGTGCTGGCTACTATTGCCACACAAAACTCGTTTCCCGCTGACAAGTGGAAAGTGGTCCAGAGGCGGGTAAATGACAACACCCTTCATTTGGTCATTGTAGTGGACACCGCCTCCATGGCTAAGTTAATTAGTGTGAAGGGGAAAATCGCCTATCGATTCTCCCAGATCAGGCTTTTTTTTTTATGTGGCAGTGCTAAGCTCAGGAGTCACCCTTTGTACTACTAGTCCGTCATGTCAGTTGTCACGTCATGGTGCAATGTCTAGCAGTAAGCTTAGTACGGGGGATGGGGAGGGGTATAGGTTATGGGTTAAAAGGTACGGGGGGTATTGAAGAAGGTGGTGATGAACCCTGCGTTTGAACTCTTGGGTTTTGTAGGAGCTCGGAAATACTGACTGCGAGAGATTATTCCACAGCCGAGTTGTTCTATTAACAAACGAATTCATATCTTGTTGAGTGCGTGAAAGGGGTAGTTGCAGGTGAAGGGAATGAGACGAGTGGGCTAATCTGGTGTTGCGGGTATAAGATTGCCGTGGAGGCAGGAGAGCGTTTAACTCGGAGGAACAGTCGCTATGATAGTAGCGATAAAATTTTGTCAGTGCTGCTACATTCCTACGGTGGCTCAAGGGGTCGATGGTGGAGCAGGCGGTGTCGTCATCAATTAACTTGAGTGCCCTTTTTGCACCTTATCTAACCATGCTAAGGTAAGGCGCCGCCCCAAACTAGGGAGTTATATTCGAGAAGAGGCCGAATGTAGGATTTATAAATAACAGCACGGGCCGATGGCTGGAGGAGGAACTTGCACCTCTTAAGAAATCCCAGGCACTGGGATGCTTGTTTGGCAATTTGGAATATGTGATCATTCCATCGCAAGTCTTTGGCTAATGTCACGCCTAAGATGTGTAAGGATGGGTCGGCCATTAGTTGGACTTTATCCACTTTCAAGGGTGAAGAGGTGTTGAACTTCTTTTTGGAGATAAGACAGTACTTGGTTTTGTCGGGGTTGAATTCAACACGATTCTTCTTTCCCCACTCTAGAATGAGTTTAATGTCGTTATTAATCGACTTGGACATTAGTTCGCGATCATCAAGACAGGATCTGGCATGAGTCTGTCTTGTATCGAAGCTGTACGAGTACCGTAGAGTACCGTCGTCAGCGAAGCTGAGAAGTGGGTTGGAGGGGATTGAAAGAAGGTCATTTATAAAGATAAGAAATAGGGCCGGTGATAAGATTGACCCCTGGGGGACACCCGCAGAGATCGGGTGGGATGCGGATTCGACGCCATCCAATACTACTTTGATTGAACGGCCGGAAAGGAAGTTCTCGATCCACTTCTGTAGAAGTGAGTCGACTCCAATAGCTTGGAGTTTAGCTAACAGGGCTGGGTGCCAAACTCTATCGAAAGCCTTGGAGATATCTAGAGCAACCAGACTAGATTCACCGGATCCATGCAGACTACGGCTGAGGTGTTCTGTAAGACAGACTAAAAGATCGCCAGTGGATCTTTTTTGTCGGAAGCCATACTGTATGTCGTTAATGAGTAGGTTGGATTCTAGATATCCCATAAACTTTTTGTTGATTATCGTCTCCATGGTTTTGGAGAGAATAGAAGTAATTGCTATTGGGCGGTAATTGGAGGGAAGGCTGGAATCACCCTTTTTCGGTATGGGCTGAACATGGGCAAGTTTCCAAGAGTCGGGATAAACTCCGGAGAAATATGACAGGGAAAATAATTTGCGCAGAGGTTTAGCCAAAGGTGAGGCACATTGTTTTAAGACGATAGGGGGTATATTATCGGGTCCAGTGGATTTGTTGACATCGAGCTCCTTGAGGCACCTGTACACCTCGCGAGTCCTGAAGAAAACCCTGTCCATTAAAAGAGCGCTGTGCTCGAGGACCGGGGGTAGCGTATCATTTTGGGGTAGAGAAGAATTTGAAGCAAACAGAGATGCTAATAAATTGGCCTTGGATTTGCTGTCTGTTATTACCTTCTCATTGTGAATAAAGGAAGGGGTTGAAGTTGTAGTGAAATTCTTCTTGATGGAACTTACCAAGGACCAGAAGTTTTTGCTACCGGAGGTTGCATTTAGGAGTTTACTTCTCAATTTGTTGTCAAATAAGGTTTTGACTTTCTTGATGGCGGTTTTACAAGAATTTCTTTGTTGTACGTACTCTAAACGGAGCGATTCACTCGGGGCGCTCTTGTAAGCTCGAAAGGCGGCTTCTTTATTTCTGATTGCATTCATACACTCCTGATTAAACCATCTGTTGGGCCTAGACTTCACAGATTTGGTAGAGTGGGGAATGAACAAATGCATTCCTGCCTGTATGATCCTGGTGATACGGATAGCGGCAGAGTTGGCGTTTCTATTCCGGAAACACAGATTCCAATCTGTAGACTGGAAAAAATTAATAAGCCCCAGCCAATTGGCCTTCCCATAATGCCATACAGTTGTTCGAACTGGTTTGGGAGGGGTGGGAAATTCGAATGGGAAGTTAGCGCTGATTAGGCAGTGGTCTGAATTGCCGAGAGGTGAATCAACCGACACAAGAATGTCGACTGAGTAGACGTGCTTCCGCATAGCTCCCGGTTATTTTATTTTATCCGCTTATTTCTTCAAATCAGAATTCCACTAAGTATATATTACCACAACTTTTTTAAATCCGGAGTGCAATTGTGTTTCTTAGCCTTTCATTTCCGTTTTTTCGCCGTAAAATGTCGAAATCAATCTCAACAAGGGCAAAACCAAGAAAGTGCGCCGAAATTGTTAACGTTACTCCTGCTGGGGTCAACACCCCCGGTAGCAGCAGCAGGCATGCCGATAACTGCAGCAGAACGCCTAGATCGACGTCAGTCGCTGGCCCAGAAGACAGATTTGAGCTTCTGGAAAAAAAGCTCTTTACAAGCCTCAGCCGTATGCTGGACGATAAACTTGCCGCCTTCGAGGAGCGTCTAATAGCACGCATTGACGAGGTATGTAATAACTTCAATGGCCAACTCGCAGGGCTGAGGGACGACATGGAAACTGTGCAGCATGATATCGCTGTAGTTTCTAACGAAGTGGAGGATCTGCGCCGGCAGCTACGACTCCAGGACGTGGTCATCCGTGGCATCCCGACATGCGAGAACGAGAACCCGAGGCACATCTTGGAATCGCTCGCCTCCACCATTGGGCATGTACCGTCACCTTTCGTGAATGTGTTCCGGCCGCATCCACGTAAACGCCAGAGCTCCTCGACGTCCTCAACTAGTACTGCTGCGGCCCCAAGCTCGCTACTGATTGTGAAGTTCCCGTCGGCCAACGAGCAGCAGGAGTTCCTGAGAAAAGCCCGGCAGCATGGCACTCTCAAATTAAACAAACTGAACCTGGGATTCACATCTGACAGTGTTGTTCGTTTGAGCGAAAGCCTGTCGCCAAAGAACGAGGATATTTTTCGATCGGCTAGAAAGCTGCAATTGAGAAACCTCGTCACCGCAGTGTTCTCTCGCCAAGGCCGGATTTTTGTTCAACTGGACAAAAATCAACGTCCTCAATTATTTAAGTCCGTCCTTGATCTTAATGAAGCTGTTTCTGCCAAACCTAGCTCGGGAGAAGCATCAAAGATTTTGGAGCATCCTACTCATCACCGGGAACTTTAGTGCGCATCGGCAAACTTTTATATTTATTTTATTTTCGTTTTTTACTCTTTTGTTTTTATTTTTCTGATTTTTAAAAATTTCTTTCGATTTCTTTTAACTGTTGTAATGACTAGTAGTCACGGTTTTGTTACCTTTTTTTATATTTTCTTTTTTTCCATTCTTTTGTCTTTTCTTTTCGTTTTAATTTTTTTATATACTATTTCAGTTTTATTTTTTGTAATGATGGATTATTATTGCTTAGTCTTAGAACTTCATTTTTCAAACATCGTGCATCCTTTACACTTTCTGCCACCTCGCACTGGCGACCTAGGTAGTAAAACCTTACCTTTTTGACATGAACAAAATTAGAACTTTGCTCAACATATTTCAAAGTAGGGCTCGTGGATTAAATTTTTGTCACATCAATGCGAGAAGTCTACGTAATAAAATAGATGAACTGCGGGAAATTTTTCTTGGGTCCAACATCCATTTCTTGTTGGTATCCGAAGCCTCACTTCGCGATCATGTTCCTTCAATATCTGTATCAATCGATGGGTACAGTTTATTTAGAAATGATCGGAAAGATCGCCCTGGTGGCGGAGTTGCTGTTTATGTTAAAAAAGGTCTCCGCTGTTTTAAGGTAAAAGAATCTATATCCAATGCTCTAGAATTTCTTAGTGTTGAAATTGTGTGTGGTGTTAGAAAATGCCTTGCGACCGTGGTTTACTGTCCTCCTCGCACATTTTCGTTACCTGTAGCCAGTGAACTGGAAATGTGGCTCTCCGAAGCAACTCACAATTATGATAGCATCATTGTTGGAGGAGATTTTAACGTCAATATCCTATCATACAGCTCTCTGCGCAATAATTTCCTAACCTTTTTCAAAACTTTTGACCTGAAGCCAATCAATCAACTTCCAACGTATTGTAACACCTCTAATCCATCCTTGCTGGACATATTTTTCGTGTCGGATAGAGGGAATGTCTTATTTCACAATCAGATCAGCCCCCCAAGTTATCTTGATCACGACATCCTATATCTTTCCCTCAACTTCACAATTGAAAGCAGTGAGAATAAAACTCTTTCCTACCGTGATTATAAGGCCATTAACACTCCTGATCTATTACATGAATGTTCCGTACTTTCTTGGGACAATGTTTTCTGGTTTCATGACATTGACGACCAAGTAGCACACTTTAGCCTTCTGTGCAAGCACCTTCTCGAATCGTTTGCCCCAATCAAAGTTAAACGCATACTTCCCTCTACCTCACCTTGGCTCTCCCCTCACATAAAACGTCTTATATCTGAGAGAGAATACCTGTTTAGAAGATATAAGAGAAATAAAACTGAAGTGAACCGTAGAGCTTACACAGCCGTCAGGAATGTAGTCACCTCGACTATCCGCAAAGCAAAACTGAAGTTCTTTTCGGCTAAACTCAGTCCATCCGTACCCTCGAAGAAATTTTGGGCTAACGTAAAGAAACTTGGGATTCATGGTGATGACTGTGCAGTCCAGAGCAGCCTCACTGCAAACGAACTAAACAACTATTTTACCACGATTGTCAACAATACCAGTGGCAATTCCTGCTCGAGACTAATTGATGACAACCTTAGGTACTTCAGTTTTCGCAATGTGGATTACTCTGAAGTTCACAAAGCTTTTTACTCCATAAAGTCAGCATCCGTTGGACTTGATGATCTTCCGCCAACCTTCCTTAAGTGCATTTTTTCTGTTATCTTCCCCTATCTTACACACATTTTTAATAACTGCCTCACGAAATCATATTTTCCACTTCAATGGAAAAAAGCGAAAGTAATTGCCTTACCCAAATGCAAATCCCCGAAAAACCCCTCTGATTATCGCCCCATCAGTACCCTATGTTTCTTAGGCAAAGTACTTGAGAAATTAATGTCATGGCAAATCCAAGCCCACTGTGAAATGTGGTCTTTGCTGTCAAGTACACAGTCCGGCTTCCGGAAAAGTAGTAGCTGCGAAACTGCGCTGCTAAAGGTAACTACTGACCTTCGAATGGCTCTTGATGATGATAACATGGCATTTCTGGTTCTTCTCGATTTCAGCAAGGCATTTGATAGTGTCAATCATAAGCTTCTCGAAACTAAATTATCAAACTATATGGGTTTCTCCCCCTCAGCGATCTCCTTAATTCGGAATTACTTAAGTAATCGTTCCCAAATGGTATGGTTTCAAGATTCTATCTCTGATCCATCACCAATTACATGTGGGGTGCCGCAGGGCTCCATTCTAGGGCCATTACTTTTCAGCATCTACATTAATGATATCTGTAATACTGTCAAGGATTGCAAACTCCACATGTATGCGGATGATGTTCAGCTTTATTCAAATAGTCCTCTTGGGTTAGTGGAAAACTGTGTCTTCAACATCAATGCTGACCTCGAGCGAGTATATCAATGGTCATTATCAAATCAGTTACATCTAAATGCCGCCAAGTCTACATGCATCGCAATGTACAGGAGTGAGTTAGACACCTCGTATTTACCGCCTATTACTCTTATGCATACAACCTTACCCTACCAGCCACGAGTGAAGAACCTAGGTGTTTACCTGAACACACAACTAACCTGCTGTGATCAAACTGATCATACATTATCCAAAATATACGGTAATTTGCGCCGCCTCTGGCTGTTCGCGTCCATTCTGCCTATAAGTGTTCGGTCAAAGCTTATCAAATCCTTAGTGCTACCTCACTTCACTTACGCTTGCTCAGTCTTTCCGTCCCCAGATGCCTCATGCCGGGCCAAACTTAACGTTGCCTTTAATGATTGTACCAGGTTTGTATATAACCTCCGCAGATTTGACCATATAAGCCCTTACCGCTCTTCTATCCTGGGTTGCACGCTTGACCAATACCTTTTCCTCAAGGCAGTATTGTTCATCTATAAACTACAGTCCAATGAACGTCCGTCCTACCTCCTCGAGTATCTTCATCGCGGTCGTACAACAAGGAAAATACTTTTTATCCCGCCTAGAGTCCATCACCTTGTTGGGCAAAGGTCCTTTTTTGTTCACTGTCTTCGCATGTGGAACAATTTGCCACACGCCATTCAGAGTGCGAGGTCTATGAACGTGTTCAGGAAGCTTGTATTTAATTACCTTATAAGTCAATAATCTTCCATCAAATTAGTTTTTTTTTTTTTTTTTTTTTTTTTTTTTCTTTAATATTTCTTCCTTTCTTTCTCTTTTTTCTTTTCTCTCTCTCTTTCTTTTAGGTAGCGTATCTTAATTTTAAGCCAATTTTTAGTTTAATTGTGTTTTATTGATTTAAGTATATAAACTTTTATCCATTTTTTTGATGTACATACGTGTTATAGCGTGTTAAGATTATAATTATCTTTATGTACCAATGAATTTTAATAAATAATAATAATAAACTTCGACGGAGTAACGTGCTGGATGAGAAGTAAGGAAAAGATCAAGGAGATATCTTCCTTGACCAGCAACATCAGGGACTCTTGTGGGATGATCCACAATTTGTTGCAAGTTATTGATGTCTGCAAAGAGCTCGACGTCCTTGCCAGAAATACTGGATAAATATCCTGCAAAGAAGCAGTCGCAAGGGCAGGGCTCGTCGTGTGACACTCAGACAACAGGGTCTGAAATGGCGCCTCTGATGCTTCTGTTGTCACCGAGGACAGCAATGCCGCTACTTTGGCCATAGCGTCATCTGACGGCGGAGCTGTGCTCGCTGTGACTCCGGGACCGTCAGGCGTTGTTCCAATCCCGGCCCCCGCATCTGTAGCATGCGCCAGGGAGCCTGCATCGGAGCTAACTGCGGAGCGGAAAAAGAACACGCCTGCCAAACCTGGAGTCGGAGCACGGGGCAAATCTGTACCCCTGACGAAAATAAAACTCAGGTGGTTAGAAATAAGACTGACTTTATTGGACTTTATAATTATGTATGTAATAAGATCACGACGATGCGTTCAGATTGATGCCGACGGAAAAACTGACTGCAAAATCGATGCCGATGCGTGTGCATGCGTCGGTATGTGTAATAAAGCGGTAGTTAATTTTCAACATCCTCCCCCGGCGATAATTCTAATGGGTACAGAAGTTGAACAGGACGTCGTAGTCTGGAACCATTTGAAAGGCGTACCTCACAAGCCCGTATTTTCCCATCTCGACCTGGAAATACCGCCTCAACCAATGCCAGCTTCCAAAAAATCCGAGGGTGCATGTGGTCATGAACCAAAACGATGTCTCCCCTTTTGACTGTAAAGGATGTTTTATTAATTGCATAATGGGCTGACCGAAGCTGCTGTAGATACTCTGTTTTAAAACGCATCCAAAAGAAATTTAAAATACGTAATCGACCCTTCCATTTAAGACGAATATTCTGATCCGCTTGGGCACTAATCGCTGAAGGTAGTGACGAGAATTCTCCGTATAAAAAATTCGCTGGCGTCAGGGGCGCAAAATCTAAGGGATCGTCGCTAATATACATCAAAGGTCTAGAATTCACAATATTTTCAGCCTCTACTAATAGAGTAACAAGTTGTTCTGCATTCAAGGTAGAACGTCCAACTGCAACTTTTAAAATATCCTTAATTGAACGAATCAACCGCTCCCAAAAGCCTCCCCACCAGGGAGCCCTTTCAACTATGAAGTTCCATACAATTCCTTGACTACTTGTGAAACCTTGAAACTCCTCCGAAGACAAAACCTTAACTAATTCTTGAAGCTCGATAGATGCACGCTTAAATGTCTTCGCATTGTCGGAAATAATAACTTTGGGCACGCCTCTCCTAGCCATAAATCGTCGTAATGCCATAATGCGGTAAGACCTGTGGGGTGCGACAGCGAGGGAGGCCCAACCTTCGCTGGAAGGATGGCGTGGACCAGGACGCTCAGAGTTTAGGGATGCCAAACTGGATGACATCGGCTCAGAATCGGGACCGGTGGAGAGAACAGTTGCGCGAGGCCTTAGGCCAGGACCGGATCCCGGTTGTAGAGCCGTTAAAGAAGAAGAAGAAGAAGAAGAATGCCATAATACAACTTTCGGTTGTTAAGTTAGGTACCAGTTCTAAATGAACGGCTCTAATCACGGCGCATGTTAGAAGCATGACGTAGTATTTTCTTGTTGTGGTAGAACTTTCTATCTCCTTCACGTAGGGGGGCCTGCGAAGTCCACCCCGGTTGTCTCAAAAGGCTGGGAGGATGAAAGGCGGCTTCTAGGTAGTGGGGCAAATGGCTAGGAAGCCGCTTTCCCTCTTAATCGCTTACAAATGACACAAGGTTGGATCGTAGATTTAATAAGTTGTCGAGCCCTCGGAATCCAGAACTTCTTCCTTAATTCCGCTAAAAGTAAATTAATACCAGCATGAAACATTCTTTGGTGAATCTCTCTGACGATAAGCTTGGCTAATGGACTTTGCCTCGGTATGATAATAGGATAATCATCATCTAATCTTGTTCCAACACACAAAAATTTCGAGCTGTTGAGTATTGGATTTAACATCTTGACGCTAGAAGATTCGCTTATTGGTTTTCGCTTCGTTAAAGCTTCGAGTTCAGAAGAGTATTCTTGGCGTTGTACCATCGCTATCCAGTATTTTTCCGCTATGCTTATTTCACAGGCAGTTAAGTATTTGTTTCGAATAGGGACCTTTCCTCGCTGTAGGATAAAACGCACGAAACGCATTACATATGCTGTTACTCTTAGAAGTTTGCTATACCGACTATAATTTTCCACAGCTAAAATCGATGAACCTGGCGGTGGTGATTCAGTTGGAATTTCCTCTACTAATAAACATGTTAAATAAGAGGGGCTTCAAGAATGTGATCCGTTGCTATATGTTCGTAATGGTCACTATTATTCTCCACTAACCATTCAGGTCCATTGAGCCAGGTGTAAGAATTCGCTAACTTCGTTCCAGAAAGTCCTCTCGTTAATAGGTCTGCAGGATTCCGTTCACTAGCACAGTGCCTCCAATTCTGAGGTTCTGAGTTTTTTTCTTATTTCCTGAACACGATTAGCTACAAAGGGTTTCCATCTACGATAATCACCATTTATCCATGAAAGCGCTATTTTCGAGTCAGACCAAAATATGACGGAATCAAACTTCATCCGGAAATTTTTTTTCAAATACACACACAGGCGAACAGCTATTAGCGCAGCAGTTAACTCCAACTTAGGTAATGTCAACTCTGATAACCCATTCTCCTTTAAAGGCGCTATTCGATTTTTTCAACATAAATATCTTACTTCGCACTTCTCGTAAATATCCAAACATTTTACGTACGCTACTGCTCCATACGCTTGAGTACTTGCATCTGCAAATATGTGTAGCTCACCTATATGAGGTTGACTAGTGGCCAGGATGCTTCTAGGAATCGCTATTGCACTTAAACAGGGTAGTTCCTTTACGGAAGTTATCCATGATTTCTGAAGATCGTCAGGCAATACTGCATCCCAGTCTAGTTTCCGCTTCTAAGTACTCTGAAATAAAAGTTTAAGTTTCACTACATACGGACCCAACATCCCAAAGGGATCATAAATTCTAGATATTAGACTAAGCACATCCCTTTTTGTAGCATTCGTTAGTGGTAGAGAAGTTATTACCGCTTCTATATCTATCATTAATTCGTCGCTCACCGTATACCAACGCAGTCCCAGAATCTTTTGCGTCTCTGGGCGATTTGGATCAGAATTTAAGTTTGCCTTCACTTGCTGGCTATTACAATTCCATTTTCGAAGGCGCATAGAGGCGCGCTGCATGATACTAGTCGACTCTTGATAAAGTTTCGTAGCCAACAACTCGTCGTCAACACTTATAATCAAATCGTCCATATAAAACGATTTTTCCAAATATGAGCAAGTTTCAGGGAAGTTAGTTTTCTCCTCACTTACGTGTCGGCGAATAGTAGCACCTAGCAAAAATGGGCTACAGGTAATTCCAAAAGTCACTCGAGTCATCCTAAATTCTTTCCATGTAGGGAGATTGTTATAGTCCTTAATTTTACTGCCAAACCAAAAAAATCGGTGAGTATCACGGTCTTCCTCCGCTAATTCAATTTGTAGGAAGGCCTTCTCGATATCCGCTACCAAACCAATTTTCCCAAGTCTAAAATTTAGAAGAACTTCTAATACATCTGGTAATAGATTGTATCCAGGAGAGAGTAAACTATTTAATGAAGCGTTGTTTCCCTGATGAGCTGATGCTTCAAATACAATTCGCAATTTTGAGGTAGACTTATCTTCGCGATATACAGCTCGATGTGGAAGGTAATATATTCTTGACGGCACGTCTTTTTCATCATAATTCACTTCTTCAGCAATACCACCGGCAATTAATTCTTCCATGGCTTTTTCGTATTCTAAAAGTCGCTGAGGCTCACGTAGTAGCTTACGAATCAAACTGCCAAATCGTTTTTGCGCTCCTTCGCGAAAATTATCAAGCACTGCCTGCTCATTTCGCCACAGTAAGTGAGCATAATAACGTTCACCATTTTTACAAACATATTTATTAAAATCTTCTTCAATTACCACTTTTAAAGAATCTTCATTCGAAATACCAATCGTATCTAAATCCCACAAGTAACTCTCCTTGAAATGTTCCGTTGCATATGCGTGTAAAACAACAGTTGAGAAGCAAGAATATTTCACAGGTGATTCTGACGACACAGGTCCTTGAATTGTCCAACCAAATACTGTGTTGACAGCTGCCAAATTCGGAGATAATTTCTCGTATTCACCTGTAATGACATTCCAAACGTTATCAGAGCCAATAAGAATGCTGATACCTTCGGTCAATTCTTCTCCATTCAAATTGACGTCCGCTAAAGAGAATTTTAAAAAGTCTGCATGATCAGACGGTGGGGGTGCAAGAAGATCGTTGCAAATTTCCTGAACTTCTAATGCAACTACATTTATGAACCTGTCATTATATTGGCTTTTCAATAAATATAGTGTCTAAGTTTTTTTTCCAATTTTTCTTAGAATTAAGTTGATATTGATAATGTTTTCCTTTTAGAGATAAAATATAATTATAAAATAGATAAGTTTTAGCCGAAAGGCATAAGCTAATTTAAGACATAGATTAATTTAGAGTGCCTGCTGAGGGCCAGTAAGTTAGATAGATTAGAACAGGCTAGATTAATTAACTTAAGCATTAGTTAAATTTATATTAGATAGATGTTAAGGTAAATAAAATGCTTATTTAAAAAAAAAAAAAAAAATATTGGCTTTTCAAAGTGAAGCTAACCAAATTGCATTTTTGTGTAGGTAATGGTTTCTTGCTGTCGAAGGTGGAAATTCTTATTGTTTGTTCACCCACTATGGGCAAATTGATTTTTCGAGCTATGCTTTGCTTAATATATGTCCTTTGACTGCCACCATCTATTATTAATCGTACCAGAGAACTCAACGATTGGCTAGGAGTAGATATGTAGGCACAAGCTGTCTGTAAGTACACATTATATGAATTGGAACTATTATTTGAATATAAATTAAAAGTATGCTTAGAGCTGCCTGCAACAGCTGACGATTCTGATGATTGTTTATTATTCCGAATGTTTACTTCGCACATCGCTGATGAGTGGCGCCCATCACATTTTACGCACTTAAAATCCTTCACTTTACAAAATTTTGAACAATGACCCTGGCTCGTACAACGAAAACAGCGTCCCTGTTGTCTTAATAAATCTTTACGCTGCGTAATCGTATGCGAACTATTACAATTTTTCGACGTGTGTTCACTTGAATTGCAAAAACAACATTTATTATCATTAGTAGTGAGCAAACCCGTAGCTGTTGCATGAGATTTATGTGTAGGTGCAGAACGGAAAGATTTGACGTCCGATTTCTCAAGTGATTGTACCTCTCGTTTTAAAAACTGTAGTATTCGTCTCACTTGTTTGTCACCTTCAAATATAATAGAGCTAGAATCACTCTTCGCTGATACCGAGTCATGACAATCATCAATGTTTTCCTGCTCTGCCCTTTGATCTTCATTACTCCGATGAAAATTTATTCGCAATTCACTTGGCATGCATTTCAATAAAATTGTTTTTAGCATTACCCCATAATGCGTGGATGGGACTTCCAGCGCTGTCAGTGAACGGGTAATTGCAATCACTGCATTGTATAATTTTCGTAGTCCCACTAGGTCATGAGCAGAGGTTACTGGCGGCAAAGTCATCAACCGCTGCATATTCTTCTCAATTAGTTGATCCCATTGCCCAAATTCTTCTTGAAGAAGTGCAATTGCACCGTCGCACCCCAAAACCAAACAAAATTCAGAAATCCCCAAAACCTGGACAAAATTAATTTACTACCGTAAGAAAAATTACTTTTTTATGAAAATCGGTATATGGGGGGTTTTCGGGGTCGCTGAGTAAGAATAAGTTATCAGATTTTCAAAAAACAAAATGGCGGATCCAATATGGCGACTAACTTTATGAAAAATTAAGCAAATTTGATAAAAATTGGTATATGGGGGTTTTCAGGGTCACTTTTGTTTTTTTGAATTAAATGAAAATCTGTAATAAGGACGTTTTGTGGTTGCTCAGTAATAATTTTTAACGAAAATGTACTAGAATTGCTAATGAAAATAAACATTTTTTATTTAATTTAACAATATTATTAAATTAATTTTAGATGCAAACTTTTTGTCAAATTCAAATACATTAGGCTTTATTTGTTGCAAAGATTTGTTATAAATACTTTGTTATAAAGATGAAAAAAAGTTAATATATAGCGCCTGAATAGGACGTTCAAAACTATACGTTGAGCAAATATGTAGTATATCGTGGATTTTTCTATTTCTTGTTGAGGGGTGCCTTTGCCGGCACTGCGACCTATTTATTTGGTCTATTGTGCCATCCCCGTCTTTAAAAACCATCAAGGTTAAGGCTTCTAATATAGCCTAAAACTGATTTAGGATTTCTGTCCCAAATGTCCCTGGGGATAGGGAAGTCCCGATGGAGGAGGCCCAATCTCTTCCTCGCTGTAGCCTCACAGTCGCACTGCAAGCGCTCCGCAGCTTCGGGAGCTGCTCCGCAGAACCGACAGCTACAATCAGCCACCAGACCTATTTTGTTTAGACAGTAGTTAAGCGAACAGTGGCTCGTCAAGAGCTCTATTATTATTTTTAGCTCCCACCTGTTGAGATGTAAAAGTTTTCCCGCTTTAGCTTTATCGATTTGGATGAATCTTTTAGCTTGACGAGCACCCTGGGTGTTTGTCCAGCTATGAAGAACCAGCTGGTCGATTTTTGATGGCCGTTCTAACGTGGTAGCTTGCTAAGCTACAGAAAGGTTCCGGACCGATAGGTGATGAGTTTGCGCCAGGCTGTCGGCAATTTCATTACCAATGTGACCTTCGTGGCCCGGAATCCATATCAGCGTGACACTGTTGTTCCTGCTTAAGAATTTCGGAGATCGGAGACAATCCAGGACAGTCTTTGATGACACCCTGTGAGATTTAATGGCCAGCAATGCAGCTTGACTGTCGGAGAAAATAACAATGTTACAGCTATTTGGAGCTCTATTAAGACTCTATACAAGTCTGAGCACACACCTGGATGGCAAGTATTTCGGCCTGAAACACAGTGGGGGTAGTGCCCAGAGCCATGGATATTTTGCTCCATCGTGGATAGCAGGAGCAGCTGATTTTTTTATATGTTTTGCAGAGATGATTAATAAACAATTACATGCGTATTACTTAGTGGAAGTCGATGGAAGTTTGTACTTAGCCATCAATTTATTAGCCGAATCGTTAATCAAATCACCACAATTTGCTACATATTTGATCATAAATAAACAATACAAATATATATTTATGTTCATTTCAATAACACAGTATAATTGTACTTACTCTTAGGAGAAGAAACCTTTTTACAGAAAAGGAAACGGGCAAATGTACTGCATTCTACACGCAAAAACGTAACACGTGCTTTTGCTCCGAGAAAACGTGCTGCGTGTAGCGTGTTCGACACTCACTTTCCAAATGGAATACAAAAGAGGTTTCGAACATCTGCCTCTTGCCAAGGCCCTTGAAATACTCCAGGGGGCCACTACATCTTACCCACGCGAAAAAAGTACCTAAATAAAAACTTTCGTTTTGGTACTTTTGTCCAGGTTTTGGGGATTTCAGACCACTGTGCGTCGTAGCACGATTCGGAAGGTGTAAAGCCTGCTATTGTATCAGCCGCTTTTCCAGTTAATAAGGATTGAAGGTAATTAAATTTTTCTGAGCCGCTCAAATTCGTGTTTTCATGGATTGTGGATTTAAATTGTTGCCAGAAAGGCAGCCACTCGTTTAAATCTCCTGAAAACCGTTTTAGCTGGAGCTTGGGAAGTTTAGCGGTGCTGTGATGATTCATAGTTGGTGGAGAAGGTTCACTGGTAGTTAGATTGGTATTACCTTGGAGTGCTCGAATCCTTGCGAGACGATGCTGTAGGCGTGCAATGATAGAAACCGCTTTGTCTTCATACTCAGCACTTGTTTCGAATTCCTTATCTTCTGCCTTGAAAGCAGGCGCTGAGTACAAGTCTTTATTTGCTTTCTTCAGGTATTCATGCGCAGACATTATTCGCTGTAGGAAAACTGAAATTTCCTCTTCGATTTCTGCAAACTTGTTGGAGTTTTCCATCGTCGCTTGGGCATCACCGGACGTTAAATATTCTGATGCATTCTTCGCTAATTTGGTTATTTGACCCCGATATACCGCTCGATTTTGACTATTTGAATCCATAATTCAATTAATTTTATACGTTCACTTCGCTAATTAACGTAGTTATTTCTACCGCTGTTCCCGGGTTTCGGCACCAATGACGAAAATAAAACTCAGGTGGTTAGAAATAAGACTGACTTTATTGGACTTTATAATTATGTATGTAATAAGATCACGACGATGCGTTCAGATTGATGCCGACGGAAAAACTGACTGCAAAATCGATGCCGATGCGTGTGCATGCGTCGGTATGTGTAATAAAGCGGTAGTTACTTTTCAACAACCCCCCAAGGGCAAAGACGGTAGGACAAAGGGTCCTAGACAAGCCAAGAAGACCTGGCTTGTCAAACGCTCCTAGGAAAAAAAAAATGAGCGCCATAAGGGCACTCCAAGCAAACTTGCACCATGCGAAAGGGGCATCCTCCACCCTGTGCAAGACTTTTGCGGAGAGGCACCTTACTCTTGCTCTTACTCAAGAGCCCTGGGTAACCGATGGCAAAGTCAGAGGTCTTACCACCGGCTCAAGTAAACTAGTGTATGATCGGAGATGTGGGGCGCCTCGGGCTGCCCTCCTAATTGACAATCGTGTCACTCATCTCTCCATTACTAATTTTATTTCTAGAGATCTAGTGGCGATCTCGGTTGCGGTTCCCACCGCCAACGGACTCCAAGAAATCATTCTGGCGTCCGCCTACTTTCCGGGGGATGTAGCAATAGTGCCACCCCAGGAGGTTCCAGAACTCATTGAGTTCTGTCGCAAGACGAACCGACAATTCGTCATCGGCTGTGATGCAAATGCTCACCACTCCATCTGGGGAAGTACCGATGTAAACCAAAGGGGTGAGTGTCTTCTAGAATTTCTTGTTATGAATAACATAGATATTGCAAATAGGGGATGCAAACCCACTTTTATCACTACTAGTAGAAAGGAGGTGTTCGACCTCACCTTTATGAGCAGGCTTCTCTCCGACAGGATTGAAAACTGGCGTGTTTCGGACGAGGCTTCACTGTCGGATCATCTGCACTTTAGATTTGACATTGTTGGCCTCCCTCATATCCGCGCATCTTCTTTGGTTCCTAAGAAAACCAACTGGTCTAAGTTTCAGGGGCTTGTGGCCTCGAAATCTGATCAGCTTGCAGCTTCTATCAGCTCAGTGTGTGAACTGGAGTTTGCGGCCACGCAGCTTACTGATGTGCTGATCTCCTCCTACCAAGACAGCAACACTGTCTCTTCTTATCAGTCTTCGCGGAAAGTACCCTGGTGGAATGACAGGTTAACTGAAATGCGTAGAGACGTTAGGAGATTGTTCAATAGGGCAAAACACACCGGCCATTGGGATGAATATAGGTTCACCCTAACAGCCTACAATAAGGAGTTGAGACGTTCCAAAAGGACTGCCTGGAGGAAACACTGTGAGAGCCTTCAAACTCTACCAGAGGCGACTAGACTCCAAAAGCTACTTTCCAAGGACTCCTTTAATGGAGTGGGCCTTCTCAGAAAGGAGGATTGCTCCTACACCTCTAACCATGAAGAAACCTTGAGGTACCTGCTCAGAGAGCACTTTCCAGGGTCAATCCTCCAGACCGCTTATCCATTGGATTCTGGGTATAGTCATAGGACCATCCCAGACCGTCATTCCCGCAGTCTTTCTGGGAACATCTTCGATCATGACAAGGTTAAATGGGCAGTGGCCTCTTTTCAACCTTATAAGTCTCCGGGAGGAGATGGAATTTTTCCCGCACTTCTTCAGAAGGGCCTTGATCTAATCCTCGACAACCTGGTCTGCCTGTTTAGAGCCAGCTTCAACTGGGGATATATTCCAACCATCTGGAGAAAAGTCGTGGTGGTTTTTATCCCGAAACAGGGCAACAAACCCCTGGAGCTGCCTAAATCGTACAGACCTATCAGCTTAACCTCTTTTCTTTTGAAAACGATGGAAAGGCTGCTAGACCTTCACATTAGGTGCAAGCTGGAGCTCTCCCTTCCTCCACATAGCCTTCCAAAGCCTAAAAGCCTTCCTCGCCAAAGAAACTGCTTTATGTGCATTTCTTGACATCGAAGGCGCTTTCGATAACACTATGGTATGATTCTATCTCTAGAGCACTGGCTCTCAGAAACCTGGATCCTCACACGATTGAGTGGATAAATGCCATGCTTGTAGATCGTGACATTTCTTCTACTTTAGGCGTCTCCACCATTAGTGTTAAAGCTATAAAGGGCTGCCCTCAAGGTGGAGTTTTATCCCCATTACTTTGGTCACTAGTTGTGGATGAACTTTTGACTAAACTATCTGAATCTGGTTTCGATGTCATCGGCTATGCAGATGATTTTGCCATCATTGTCTCTGGGAAATTCGATTTGACCATTACAGAGGTCATGAGAACAGCACTACGAGAAGTTCAAAGATGGTGTACCAGGGAGGGCCTAGCAATTAACCCAAACAAAGCTCTCCTGGTACCTTTCTCCAAACGTTACAAATTAGACCTAGGTCCTATCTGTATTCGGGATACCACAGTTGAGTACTCAGACTCAGTCAAATATTTGGGAGTAAAGCTAGACAAGAGGCTGAACTGGAACGCTCAACTTGACTACGTCATTACCAAATTCACTAGGGCCATATGGGCCTGCAAAAGGCTTCTGGGTAGGACATGGGGTCTTACACCACAAATGATGTACTGGATGAACAATACGATCGTAAACCCATTTTGACTTATGCCGCTATAGTTTGGTGGCCCAAGACTAAACAGGTTACCTCGATCCTCAAGTGCAGCTTCATCAAACTGCAACGGCTTGCTTGCCTCTCCATTACCGGAGCTATGCGGACCTGTCCCACAGCTGCAATGGAGGCAATCATTGGACTGACTCCTTTGCATATCTCCATATGGAAATCCGCCGCCATAAGTGCCTTGAGACTTCAGATCTCATCCAACTGGCCCTATACGGTCAAAGGACACATGGATATCCTTAACAATATTTCCCAAACATTTCCATTTGCCGCGTATCCGACCACATGGTTAGTGAACTGCTGTTCCAAAGGAAATTCAGAGCAATTATCTCGGATCGTTCTGAGTGGGAGGAACTCATTCTCCCTGGGGATCCTAAACATCTTCACTGGTTTACCGACGGGTCAAAGATGGAACATGGCACAGGGGCTGGTGTCGCAGGACCCAACTCCAAGGTCTCGATTGCAATGGGTAAGTGGCCCTCTGTTTTTCAGACTGAAATACATGCCATTGCGACCTGCGCTAGGCTCAACCTTGAGAAAGGTCTGAAAGCCGCCAACATTAAAATCTTTTCTGACAGCCAAGCTGCCATCAAGGCACTGGAAGTTTTCATCCAAAATAGTTGCAGGGTGTTTCGACGTACTTCAGAGCCTGACCAGAAGAATAAGGTCTCGCTTTGCTGGGTCCCCGGACACCGGGGTATCGAGGGGAATGAGGCTGCAGACCGCCTCGCGAGGGAAGGGTCTGAGACGTTGATCCAGAACGGACCTAAGGCTGCTGGTGGGTTATCTGACTGGCCATGTGGGACTGCGGTATCACCTCCATAACCTAGGATTGTCTCAAGAGACAGAATGCCGACTCTGCATTTAAGGCGATGAGACTTCCACACATATCCTTTGTTAATGTCCTGCTCTGATCTGGCTTAGACAAAGAACGTTTATCAGAGAGTTTTTGAGTACTGCTCAAGTCCGGTCTTTGTCAATTAAAGTCCTTCTTGCTTTCATTCGGAAGGCTGATAGTCTGTTCCGCTAGTGGGGTACGTACACAATAGGCCTAACTTGCCCCAGTGTTCACCATGTGGATTGCCCCTCACTTCTTAAAAAAAAAATTCAATTAGTTAGAATAGACTAATAGATCAATTTATTAGAATAGACTAATTTTTTAATGAATTCATGAGCTACTAAAGTAAATACTGAAATTTCCACTAATTCACTTTTAGAGAGTGTGTTACGTTTTTATCGTGGCGACACTACTTACACTGGGGCCGGTTCGTGTATGGCGAAAACGAAAAATTTTTTTCGTCTCGGGTTCGCGTAGGTCGCAAAAATTGAAAATTTTCGTCTGAAGCCGACGAAAGGCAGTCGAAAGGCCTTGGGTTATCGAATTCTTGCATTATTATGAGTAATAATTTTCAAATATTAAGTTAAACTTTTATCATATGGTAATAATTTTTTGAAATTGTAAATCTTAATAGCACAAGCACAAGATTTAAAAAAAAAGTTCCATTCAAAAAATATTTTTTATGTTATTTTATTCCATCAACACAAAACAAGATTTATTTTTTGTTTACAAACTCAAAAAATGTATTCTTCGCAGTAATCTTTTTATTTTTATTTTATTGTTGTTGTTGTTCATTGTTAACTAGCAAGGGCTAGTGTACCCTATAAGGGTCCCTTAATGATCCGAGCCTTGCAGCTTAGTTAACCACGAATCTTTGATGTGAATTTTTATTTTATTCAATCACAACACAACACAAAACAAGATGTAATTTTAAAAAAACACTGCTTGTTTATTCAAAAGAACAACAATAATACTTGAGCTATTGACAGTTTGTTCATAAAGTTGTATCTTTTTACAGCGGTTATTGTAACATTTTTCGTATTTGAATATTGTGGTTCCTTTCGAGGGCACGAAAATTTTTCTTTCGACCTACGCGAACGCTAAAATTTTTGTCGACAAAATTTTTCGACTTCAAATTTTTTTCGACCGACTATCGTCGTTCGCCATACACGAACCCGCCCCTGATTTGACTCCTAATATATAGAGTTCCGGCTAGACGTACCTGAAAAATCCAAAGCAAAACAAACCTGAAAAAAGCCACCTCTGAAAGTAAAAGGAGAAGGAATGAATGAGTAAAACACCAATTTCTTCATGATTAATATTTATTTATTTCACTATAAACATACCTCCTGAAAAGGACATAAAAAAGGACATAAAATACAAAATTTCTTCACCACTATTAATTTATTCACTTCAAACAAAAAAAAGTGAAAAGTCAAAGGCGAAATAAATAAAAAACAAAACTGATCTTTTTCACTATTTGTTCACACAAATTTACAATAAAAAAGGACATCACTACACATAAAAGTTCATATCTGAAAATAGATAAAAATTAAGTAAAGATTAGATACAAAAATACGTACTCCTTTTGCTAATCCATCCATTTTCCAACAAAAACATCACTCGCGTCCGAGGAACGAAAACGCCAAAAAGCCGTCGGCAAATCGACATCAGCAAAATCTGTAAACGAAAAATTAGTAAAAAATACAAACAAATTCCACAAAAAACTCTTACCTGTCAACCCTAAAATGGATAATCCCAAAACTCCGCCTCATCATCCCCTCTAAATCGGTGCTAAAACCTAAAAATATAACTAAAATTAATAAATAAATGAAAATAAACAAAGATAAAAATACTTACCAAGTTGCACCTCCATTTGACATCTGCAGGAAAAACAAGAACAGCTGATCGGACATTGCACGCAGATCTAGTACATAACCCGAAATTATGTACTTCGAGAACGAAGCCCCCTACTACAGGTTAGCCGCAGCTATTATTTGAATAGAAATAAATACCGACGCACAGACGGCGTTAAATCAGATTGCTTTTAATCTTTCTAGAGTCTTGAACTAGAAGATAAAATCTGTATTGAGGTTTTAGCAATAAAGCAATTTCAAAGCCTAAGTATCGAACTTAGCATTCTGAAAAGACAGAATTGAGGTCTTTTCCCAGTAAAGCCCGAATTAAAGACAGTTTTGAAGTCTGTAATACAGCAGTAACTTAATCACCAAAATTGATTTCAGCAGTTACTCTAACCAACCACAGAGGGACGAATTTGCGAAGAAACAAGGCAAAGCAGTCCAGCAAGCCACAACCAAGGCAGCAAGCAGCAACCAGGCAGCAAACAGCAAGCAAATCCCAAGCGATTCCCAAGAAACGAAACCAGAGTGCAGCAACACAAAGATTATTCCTGGCTGTTCTAATTGCAGAACACATCAGGCGAAACATCGATCGTCATCTGACAAATAGGTGGCGTTATCAATTAAGCAATCAGAGCAAGCAATATTTTGGTAATTCTTATTTACAAACAAATAAAGAATAATTTACGAATTTTCAAGTACTAAATCACGAAGTAATAACGAATTTAAGATTGAATTGAAATATTTTGGCAATTTATTGAATTTTTATTGAATTTAAGATTGAATTGAAATATTTTGGCAATTTGTTGAATTTTTATTGAATTTATATTTAAGAAAATCTAATAATTAATTGCGAATAAATAGTAATTTGGTTATTGGAAAAAGTTCTCTTTTTTATTGAATCACACCCTTCCGGCACCTTTTTATTGAGTCAGAAATTAAATTGCTAATTCTGAACATATAGTGTGTTTCAGACTTAATTGCTAATCCTTTAAGAGGTGATTCCTGGGAATATTTGGAGAATAAATTGTCCTGGGAGGCCTAGCGGCCCTATCCAGTGCCAATGCCACATGGTGCGCCAAAAAAATATACACTACTTACACCCGTATCGATATAGTTTATGATGCGGTGGTAGACTTATTTTTTTTAATTTGTTTGACTTAGGTTTACTGTGTTTTTCGATATAGACTCTGACCCATCGATCAATAGTACAACAATAGGACAAAATAGAACAATATCTTGCAGTGGCAGCAGTATTCGATTATTTCTGGCTACTACACAATCAATACGCAATCCTTTAGTATTAAGCTATACACACCCCATAATAGCTTGTCCGTCTCTGTCAATACAATAACTGTTTGACCGAGTGAAAAAGGAGCATAAAAATGTCTAAGAAAATAGAACCCGTCAAAATCCCACCAAGATTAGCCGGTTAAGAGATTAGCCCATACAAACAGACAGAAAGACAACGTACCTATTAGAACCAATAAAAATCCTTCATAGCCCGAGCGACGGCCGTCAAAAAATGGAGGCATATCTGCATTTTCCTATTTAAATAAATAAATATTGGTCGCATACGGTAACGTGATCAAAAAGAAAAGGGTTGTTTATAGTACGAACACGATTCACTTAGGTAATCTTAGATATTTAGGTAGAACTCGTTGAGGACTGCAATTAGAAAGACAAAAAAATCACTCTATCAATATCTCCTTCGATTTTCGATTCAAGTTTTCGGTCTGGCCCACTAGTCAGAGTGCAAAATTAGCCTAAGCAATCGGATTAATTGCCTTAAAATCCTATTAGCGGCTTCCGAGTTTTGAAGTCTATAATTGAAATGATAAAAACAGTTTCGACTCACTTTCCTACGATCATCGGCTCAAATTTTCGGTCTGAGCTGATAGTCGAATACAATTGCCGGATCCGATAGTCGGATCGGAGCAAAAACGTAGCCTAAAATATTCCCAATACTACTAAATCTTCCGAGAAAGTCCCGTCGCTAGCGGATTAGCCCTTTCCAAAAGTAAAGCTCGGACAAATAGACATCCAAAAATTTAAAAATTAACAATTATTTTGAAATCACCGATTTCTTATTCTACATATACAGAATATATGTGATGTTGTGAAAACGATGAGCAAAGGGCGCCGAGAGACAATCTCGCTCTACCTTGTTTAAGAGCTAGGGCCGGCACTGCCCAAACCACTGACATACGGTTTTCGATTTTATCAATTGATGCATGCAAAAAGTATTTTATATTACAAAATAAACATAAGAAAGATGTATTGTTCATTTCTTCTTTCATTTTTTCATTAATGTTTACATCGTTTGACAGTTTAAGAAAGGTTAAAGTGAAAGGTCGCTTCCCGGCAGTGCCAAATGTTTGGCCACGTCAAAAAGCAGATCCACTTGGTCAGGCTGTGCCGAAAATTCTAGCCTTAGAACCGTCCTTGGGGTGCTGAGCTCCCCAAGCGAACTTCATGGAATTATAAAAGACATATTGTTGCGGCGTCGCTTAGCTGCAATGTAAAAAAATGGATAGGTTGGTTCTTAAAGAAAGAGCTTGGGTCAGTTTAAAACAAATTTATTCTTGCCTATATGGTACAATGCTAACTTAGTATCTACTATTTAAAGCTACGTTACGTTAAATTTGTACATTAATTCAAATAAAAATCTTAAAATAATAAAAAAAATAAAAAAAATAAAAAATGTTCCGTAGTTGGAGCTGAAAAGATACTTATTAGTTATCTGTCAAATTATTTTTGGTATTGGCAAATTCCAATGAGTTAATATGTACAACCTTGGCAAACTCCAAGGTTGAAATTCCCAAATACCAATTGTTAGTGTGGAAGGGTATTTGGTATCTTCGTGTTAGTGTTAACACAAATTGTAGTCTTGTTTTTAAAACTGTTGAAATTTTTTAAAAACTTCAGACAAATATGAACTCGAAATTTTTCTATGTTTAGAAAAATATAAATTCCAAAACCCTTCCAAATTTCAGAAAAATTGAAACCACGAAACTATTCTAAGTTTCTGAAAAATAAAACTTTCAAAATTTTTCTAAGTTTTAGAAAAATAAAAATTCCCAAATTATTCAAGTTTCAGAAAAATAGAAATCACGAAAATTTTCTAAGTTTCTGAAAAATAAAACTTTCAAAATTTTTCTAAGTTTTAGAAAAATTAAAATTCCCAAATTTTTCTAAGTTTCAGAAAAATAGAAATCACGAAAATTTTCTAAGTTTCTGAAAAATAAAACTTTCAAAATTTTTCTAAGTTCTAGAAAAATATAAATTCCCAACCTTTTTCTAAGTTTCAGAAAAATAGAAATTATGAAACATTTCTAAGTCTCCGAAAAATAGAAATTCCAAAAAAAATTCAGAGTTCTGAAAAATGCTTCAAAATCCTAGCTAAACCTATTAAGAGCCTGCGGTGAACACTCGCTAGCTATCTAAGCCCTATCTAAACTGATTGTAAACCCAATCAGCATTACCTTTATTCGAAACGACATAAAAGCCAAGTTTCTTGTCGTGCTTCGAATTATATAGCCCCCCAGAGTTCGCAAGTGGGGATGGCAATTTTCACTGGTCGAAAAAATGGCGATCCTGCCACTGGAACTATTTTTAAAAAGGCGTTGATAGTTCCAGTCAATTCAACTTCCTTGCAATCAGCTGATTGTCACTGACATTTCAGTTGGCGGGTTAAAGTTGTTTTTATTTCTGTGGTTTCGAAATAATTAATTGTTTTTATTATTATTTTTTTGTGGTTTTTTAAATACATATTGATATTAATAATTAATTGATAGTTAATTGGCGATCGATTAGGGTAATTTATTTTAAAATAGTTTTATTATCAGTTTTTTCATTGTTGTTTCTTTTTAGGTGTTATTTATGCTCGGGTTTGTTATGTTTTGTGTGCGTAGTGTTAGTTTTAAGTTTTAAATTATTGTTTAGATTAAAAGTGTTTAGTTTTATTTATTATTCTTTTAAGTTTAAGTTTTTTTTTCTTTAAGGTTTGTTTATTTAGTGTTTAATTTTATTTATTATTCCTTTAAGGGGACATTCCGGTCAACTGGATTGAAAAAATCGATTTTTTTTTCTTAATCGATAGATATAACCCTTAAAAATAACATACCGAAATCCCAAAACGATATCTTGAACAGAAACAAAGTTACACCTCATTAAAGAGGAGTGCCTCCAGCAACATCGAAGCATGACTTAAAACTTCAGAGGCTTGTATCTCCGTTCGAGTAATTTGTTCGCTGCGACCAAAATTCTAAGCAAATGGTCAATGCAATATACCCTAAAATCGTTCTACTTGTTGGTCTTACATGTCATTTCAGTCTAAGGGTGAAGACACAAAGAAAGCAGGTTGCCTGCTTTCCTATTACCAGCGCCTACCGGCGCTGATCGGCACAAAGAATGTTTCCATGCAATTGAATCAGTATGTGCATAATAAAAGCAGGAACGCGCTTATCGGAGCGGGCTGCCGCACACTGGGGCAGAAAGCACTTTTTTGGTTCAAAAGTTTCTAGAGACCACAATTTTTAACCAATTTAGATAATTTTTTTTTTATTTTGAAGGTAAGATGATTTGTAAGATATCTGTGGAAGCCAAATTTTGATTTTCCTTTCCAAATATGTTGCACCTAACCTCAAATGTAATTAATTTGTGCTAGATAACACTTTACTATCAATAATAAGCTTTGATCTATGCGATAAAATGAGACAATTTGATGTAATTAGAGCACCAGGTGAGGTACAATGACTTTTTTTGATTGATTATTAATTATTACAATCAAATTAAATAGTTTTATAATTTAGACATGGGTGGCGTGCCTAGGGTGCATATGAAGGGGGGGGGGGGGCAAACTTTCAGGACCCTTTTTGACCCCCTTAGAGGCAAATGCGGATTTTTATATTATTTTATTATTGTTGTACGTTAAATTACGAAAATTTTAAGGGGTCTCCGAGCCACCAACGACATTTTTTGGGGCCGTGGGAGGTAATATTATAAAGTGCATAAGGGCATTTTACAATTCACAGCCCTTAAGGTTGCGCACTGGCCCCTTTAGAGGCAAGGGCGGATTTTTTTGTTATTTTTTAATTATAGTAGGGACTGTTACGAACATTTTAAGGGGTCATAGTCCCCCCAACAACTTGTTTTGGGGCCGTGGGAGGTAAAAAAATGGCTAAAAACAAAAAAAAAATGAGGCATATTTGGAAGGGAAAATCAAAATTCGGCTTCCACAGATATCTTACAAATCATCTTATCTTCAAAATAAAAAAAAAATTATCTAAATTGGTTAAAAATTGTGGTCTCTAGAAACTTTTGAACCAAAAAAGTGCTTTCTGCCCCAGTGTGTGCCGGCCGCCGACAAGTTTACCGGAATGAATCTAGAATTCTTTTTGCGCAGGCTCAGTCAGGCTACAGGAACCAAAGATTATGGACATCGTTTGTTTCGTTAACTGTAATTGAGACGTCGGTTAAATTATGCTCCATACCCTCTTTATCAATTATTGTATTATGTAAAACACACATACATTTTATAATATCGTCTGCTTTTTCGTTTTCAATGCTTTTAGCTAGTAAACGCCATTTGGAGCTTAATATACCAAAGGCGCATTCCACAGTTTTTCTAGCTCTAGATAAGCGTGTGTTAAAACATTGCTGCTCAACCGTTAAACCGTTTCCACCAAACGGTTTCAATAATTCTGTGAGAAGTGGGTATGCTTCATCTCCTATGAACACATAAGGAGCCCTTGTAAAGGTGCCAGGCAAATATTTGGGCTCTGGAATATCTAATTGCTTGTTGCTTGAGATTCCTCCGTCACTTTGCTTCCCATAACCTCCAACGTCAATTGTAACAAATTTATAATTAGCATCCGCAACAGCCTGTAGAACGATCGAATGAAACTTTTTATAGTTGTAAAACATAGATCCTGAATGTTTAGGGCACTGTATACGAACATACACTATTGCCCCAATAACATTAGGAAAATTCCAAATGCGATAAAAATCGTTCGCTATATCATTAAAAATATCCTTTGTTGGGGTTTGCATGTGTAGTGGTTGTAATACATCCCATAAAGCTCTTACTGTTATAGCATGGATACTTGTAATTTTATTTTTTAATTTTAAGACCGAACTTTCAAAAAGAAATAATTCATCATTAGTCCATTCGAAACGCGCGTTATGGTGTTCCAAAATAACACCGTTAAGAAAATCGAACCCGAATTTTTTTTTACAATTTTGCCATTTTTCGCCAATTTAGGGGTACTTTCAACCCTTTAGGAGTACCCCTTACCAATAAGTTCGCCTTAATTTAGTATAAATCAACCACCTTCGCAAATAAATATTAAAAAAAGTGCATTTCATCGCATTAGCTGTCATTATTACTGAAATAATCTCGAAAACCCCCTAAAAAGGAGGGTTTTTTGCTTTTTTAGGGGTGACGCCCTAATTTTAGGACCGCGGAACCTTGATTTTCGTGATCAGCGACCCCAAAAACGTTTAGGGTTCGATTTTCTTAACGGTGTTATTTTGGAACACCATAACGCGCGTTTTGAATGGACTAAATCTGATGAGCTAGACATAGTGGGTGGTAATTTTGCCTGCTTTTACATGCGTTTGTTATGGCCATGAACCAGCGCAGGTCAGCGCCGATCAACGCAGGCATCCGCGAGCAGGAAATCTGAAAACAGGTACCTGCTTTCTTTCTGTCTTCACCCTAATAGACTAATTTTGTTTTTCTTTTTTTATTCAAAAGTTATAACAAAAATAGAGGTGAAAAAAAGACCGAAAAAATCACTTTTTTTTTTCAATTGTCCACCATTTTGTTAATTTTTCGAATTTTGAAAACCTGATCTATTACACTGAGCATCATATCATATAATTTCAGAAACTTTCATAATTTTTGATTTCAGGTCACCTGTGTAACCTAGAGGTTGGTCGCAAGCAGGACGTGTTCGCCAAGAACGGCGACCTTTGATGGCTTGGAGGGGGGATTTAAAATTATTTTTTTGATCCGACAAAATTAAATTGTGTACTTGAAGGATCAATAAAAACCAAAAAAAAGTTTACTTCAATTGCTTTAGTAGATTCGTAGAAAAAAATTCCTAAAAATTGACCATTTTTTGACTCAACTGACCGGAATGTCCCCTTAAGTTTAAGTTCTTTTCTTTTAGGTTTGTTTATTTATGTTTAAATTAGTGTTTAGTTTTTATTTATTTGAAATAAACGAGAAGTTCCGCATAAATCTCGTTAATTATTTCATATTTTTGTGTTTTTGTGTAGTCTTGTACAGTTTGTTACTTCGTGTTGTTTCGCGCTGAAACACATATTGTTCCTTACCATAATAATATATTTGAATTTTGTAATGAATTAAACCTGTAGTTTCGTAATCGAAGTTCTGTTAATAAATAATAATATATTTCAATAAAAGTAATACTATTAACATGTTATTTAATTTATTCATTATTGTGCAAAATATCCAACGTGGGGGAGTACAATTCCCCAAAGACGGAAATACGTTGGGAAGAGTATGGACGGTTCTAAGGCTAGTAGTGTATGCCGTTTCCAACATGTCCGTCAACTCTGAAGTGTCCGCGGCATAAGCCCGGCCAGTGACCCAACCACAAGAAAAATCTGAAATAATTTACCTCTAATGGTAATTTGTATTCGTTAAATGAACTAAAGCAAATAAAGCTACATAAGTCTGGGCGACACCGTATGCGATGCGTACATATGACAGAAAATCTATGCAGTAAGGCAGAGTTTATGTGAACTGTTGCACACACAGGTTCTGGATTCTTCGATTCTTGTACCCCGTCCGACCCGTTTCCCAGGGTTATACGAAAAAACTGAAAATTTTTCAATGTGTGAGACCGTTATGCGTTATGCGAATGAAATTGATTCACTCTCATGTACATTTTTAGGCACACGTCTCTAAAGAAGTTTTACTTTAAAAACAAACAGCATAAGTCCCTACGAAAGGGCAACATAAATTTATTACTAAATTTAGGGAATTAAAACATAAAAAAGGAAACTCTAACCCAACTTTGACAGTTGGTAACAATAAACATAAAAGTGCAAAATTTGCCCGAATTACAAAATAAGACTAATACAAAACATACAAAAACCTTGAAGGGCACTCACCTGCATAATATTATTAGCAATTTGCTACACTTTAACACTAAATACGCACGAAAGCACCAAATAAACGAATCACGCCGCGGTGTCCGAAGGCAAACAAACGCGAA
This sequence comes from Thereva unica, assembly GCA_949987705.1. Taxonomy (NCBI): domain Eukaryota; kingdom Metazoa; phylum Arthropoda; class Insecta; order Diptera; family Therevidae; genus Thereva; species Thereva unica. The sequence continues at coordinate 89,293,700 of OX465281.1, forward strand.
CTGTCATTAACAATTTATGATGACAATCAGCTGCCCATCGAGGGGAATTAAGGGCAGCAAGGCCATATTGAAGGGACAAATGTCCCTTTTACGAAATATTGAAAATTTTATTAAATTTAATTTACCCAATGAGTGGGAAAAGGAAAACTATTTAGAAAAGGATGCAATATCCTTAAGGGATGTCGATAAGGAAATATTAGATCGCATCGACGTTATGGCAACTGCAACTAATTAGTAATTATTATAAAAAATAACGATATTTAAAAGCATGGAAGATTGCAATTTCGTATACCATTAATAATTATGCATCAAATACAATAGAACAACGGCTTCACTTGAAAGATAATTTTATGAGAAACCATAATTTATGGATGAAGAAAAATATCGTTAGTGCAAATTATGAATTCGCCGCCAAATCGACCAAGGCCATCAGGACTATAAGAGAAGGGACATTAACAGGCCGCAGGCACTTGCGTTGTTATCGACCTGAAGAACATACGAAGTTTAAGTAATGCCCGTTAGGGGCATTAGGCCCCCACTCACGGTCAAACAAATCGTCAAACCAATTTTCGAAATTGGATTGGCATTTACACACACATAGATACTTTGACAGTTTTTGGCCACCAACGGGGTAAAACTTTCTTCAAACATCGTGAGCGACATTTGACAAACACTTTGTGACAGTTTTATTTATCACTAAAAGTATATATTTTTGAAATCTTTTTTTTTACTGAATTACGAAAAATGTTTACCCGAAGAAAGAAAAAAGTTGCAGCTGCTGTAATAATAATGCAATCCATAAAAAAAAAGGAAACAAGAAAATATTGGATGAAGAATTGGCTGGCAGAGCGCGATCGTTTCAGCCATATGCCCCTGTTAAAGGAATTGGCAACAAATAATCCTGAAGATTTTAGGAATTATTTAAGGATGACTGAAGATGCTTTTAATTTACTTCTTCAGAAAGTGGAACATAAGTTAACTAAAATGGATACCAACATGAGACAGTCCATACCGGCAAAAGAAAGGCTTATAGCCACCCTTAATTGGCTAGCCACTGGACGAACATTTGAGGAATTAAAATTTTCTGCCGCTATTTCAGCACAATCATTAGGGAGAATAGTTCCTGAAACTTGCAAAATTATTTACGATGCATTAAAAGGAGAATATTTGAAAGTAAGTAGGTTTTTGGAAATAAATTTATTAACATTTCATTGAGTTAAATTAACAAACAATTTGTAAATATTGCATATCTTTCGCTTAAATTCTAAAACATAAATTCAAAAAATCAATTTCTTACATATTACATAAATAAAATAAAAAATCAGTTCAGTTATTAAAAAAAAAATAAAAATCAATTCATCAATAAATAAAATAAAAAATTAGCTCATTCAAAAATAAAATAAAAATCAGTTCCGTTAATAAATAAAATAATAAAAATTAAACGTATCAAAAAAAAGTATCACTTGTCGAGTTGCTTCACCTAATGTCAAAATTTTCCGTAAGCACACCCAATTCCGCTTTGGCCAAAGTCTTGTTGATAAGGAATTCAGCGTGAATACGCTGCCTATCATTGCTGTTGGCTAATTTCCTTAGTTTTGCTGCAATCACAATTCCAATTGCATCAAACTCATCCTCTTCTTTATTCAAGGTTACGAATGCTTTCTCCAACATTTCGTCCTTTTTTTTGTTCAGCCTCCGTTTTTTTTTTAATGGTGGATCAGTCACACCAGTAGAATCACTTTCTGTAATTTCCATTGCTGGATCAATATATTCAATTATATCGTCGTCACTATAGTGCTGTAAAGAAAAAAGTTAATCATTAAAACATATTTATTGAAACTTGTAAATTATTTTTTTTTATTATAGTTTCCAACGAGTAAAGAGGATTGGATGATAATTAGTCGCGACTTTCACGCAAGATGGAATTTCCCAAACTGTGGAGGAGCTTTTGACGGCAAACATATTCGGATAAAAAAACCACCAAACTCAGGCGCCTTCTACTACAACTATAAAGGTTTTTACAGCATTGTGCTATTGGCATTAGTCAATGCAAATTATGAATTCATTTTTATCGACGTTGGTACAAATGGACGGGTCTCAGATGGTGGTGTTATTGAGAAAACGACATTTTATGACCGATTAAAAAACGGCACGTTAAATATACCGCTGCCAGAAGACAACATAAAAAACTTAAACTTTGCTTTTATAGGAAATGAAGCCTTTGCTCTTCATGCTAATCTTCTAAAGCCGTACCCACAGAAGAATTTAAGCAAGAAAGAAAGGATATTCAATTACAGGTTATCGCGAGCAAGAAATGTTTCGGAAAACGCGTTTGGAATCCTTGTTTCTACATTTCGGATTTTTCACTCCTGTATTAACATATCTTTAGAACATGTGGATTATGCGGTGATGGCAGCTTGTGTACTTCATAATTTTCTAAGAAGGCAGTCTTCAAGAACATACATGACAACCAAAATGATCGATACTGAAGATATCACAGCGGGAAAAATGAATGAAGGAGCATGGAGGGGCACACAAACTTGCACAGCAAACCTTCAAACAACTTTAAACAAAAACCCTGTATGTTCTGCTAAGGTCAGCAGAGAAAAGTATATGGAATATTTCAATTCCCCAGAAGGATCTGTACCTTGGCAAAATGAAATGGTTGGACAATAATTATAGTGAATTAGTTATAAATGTTTGGTTTTTATTAAAATAAGATATAAAAAAAAAAACAATTTTTTTACTTACTTCGTACACCAGCATATTTTCTTTATCTTTCTGTAAATTGCTCCTACTGGGTCTAGGGATCTCCTGGTCCGTGGTAAATAAAAGAAGTTCGAAGTACCACAAACTACTTCTATAAACATCCTCTTCTCCTCTGCCGGATCTTTTGCTGTCATTAATCTTTTTTAGTTCTCTTCTAAATGCAGTCCTCAAACTATTTATTTTTTTAGAATGTAATCCTTAGTGACCTCAGGATAGTGAGGTTTCACTACTTTTATCAATTGTTCGTGAGCTTCACTTCTTTTTGCTTTATTTAAATAGTCTTGGCTTTTTATTTGCCATAAACATGGATTAGCTCTATAAATTTCTATAAACTCGATCATCACCTCTTGTGGTAATTGCTTCACTTTTTCGCCCATTATTTGTAACTTATTATGCTATTTAAAATTTATCACAGAACTCTTTATTCACGATTCGAGTCTTTATCACGACATAACATTTATCACATAAATGTAAACAAAAAGAACTGTCATATGTTTTACATGATACATGGCACACACCCAAAAATTCCTTCAAATTCACGCACACATTTAAGGTGGTTTGAAGAAAATATTAAACCGGACGAATATTTTCTTCAAACAGCGACCAACTTCGAAAAGGGGGTAGCGGGTTAAGAAGGGTCTGGCGGCCCCCACAGGGTTTGATAAAATCGACCCCAAAACCTTGAAGAGGACCAAAAAAAAGTTTTTTTGCGATTTTTTTCGCCCCCATGGACCCCCACTAAAGCCTCAAAAACGAAAAAAATGTGTTTTTTTATATTTGATTTTTTTTCGAGCGTGTAAATCAATTTACAAGCGGTTTCAACGCTACTTAACATTTGTTTGGGGTGTGTAGATGTCCCCTGAATTTTTTCAGATTTTACTGTTATGTTTAATCGAGTGAAACATTGCTTTTAAACCAAAAAAAAATCGGTAAAAATCGCGTTTTTCAAAAACAAGCCCATGGGATTTGAGTGTAGACTTGATCAAATATAACGGCCCCAATACGGTTGAAAGATACACTCTTCCCCTACAAAATGGCGTCAATTACAGCCCATTTGGTTGCGTGTAGCCGCCGACATTTGAACTTGAGTAAAACGCGAATTTTGAAAGTATAAAATTTTGAACTCTAAAAAGTTTATCTAAACAAAAAATCACAAAAAATAATGTATATTAGGGGTTTTCGAGGTCGCTGAACCAGAATTTGATGTCAAAATTATGGTAAAATCTATTGCTAATCTTCGTCACTGTCTTCGTTTATAACTGGTTCGACTCTTTCAACGTGGGTACCCCTTAAGGGGGCTAATTAAGGGTTGAAAAAAATATTTTTTTGCTGATAATACCTATTGCACCAAACAAGCAAAAAGCAAAAAAAAAAATTGCAATTTTTTTTATATAAAGTTGATTTATTGTAGGGGTAGTTTTAACCCCTTAAGGTTTGAAAATAATTTATTGTTACCTGTCAGCACGCCCACAATCGAATTTGAAGCATAAACTTAAAAAAAAAAATTTCACTATAAACCCCTTTGTACAGAGGTTAAACCACCCTAAAGAGAAAATAAAAATAAAAAATATATTGAGAAATATTTCATTTCGTGGAATCTTTAAATAAACTCTGCATTTTTGTAAAAACGGCAATCAAACAATAATTGTGTAATATGTATGTACCCTTTATTTGAGGTACTTCTGAATAATGGGGTGGTCCGTTTTTTACAACGACATTTAGGCAGGTAAAAACGGAGGCAACGTAATAAAATTAAGATATTGCACCCGAATTTGTTTTTTAGTTTTTAATTGCAGTTACTTGGAAGTTGAAGTAATAAACTAATTTAGTGAGGAATGTAATGTCATGTACGATTATACAAAAAGGATTTTTTTAAAAAAATGAAGTCAGTTTGAAATTAAATACGAGAGTGTTAACATCCTTTCGTTATTTCAAATAATAAAGATAAAATAGTGATATTGTGATTTGCTGTGCTGTGGATTATTGTTTTATAATTTTAATAATAAAATAAAGAAATAATTCGTGGTATTAAATACTACAGTGTTAGATTCTTCCGACACCCACAATCGAATTTTTGAGGACCGCGGGACCTCGATTTTCGTGATCAGCGACCCCAAAAACGTTTAGGGTTCGATTCTCTTAACGGTGTTATTTTGGAACACCCTAACGCGCGTTTTGAATGGACTACGAAGTGCACAGTACTCCAACGCACGTGCTAACAATTTCTCTCTTTTTGTAAGCAGCCTTCGTCCTGTGCACACGCTACGTTCGTTATAAAATTAGTTTGTTGTTCTGTCATACGTCATTTATTTAAGGTTTAATGTGCTTGTTTTAATATTTTTCCTCGGTTATAACAAATTCAGAAATCGGTGAAAGGTGAAAAAGTAGTTCACTTGGTAAGTACCTATATTAAATAGTTGTATACAAAGTATAAAGTATAAAAATAGTTGTATATTAAATAGTTGTAAGAAATTCTTAGTATATTTGCACGTCATATCTTGTTTTAAGCTAAAACGGAGATGCCACCGAAAAAACCAAAACTTCCAAGAGATGAACGATGCGTAAAATGCAACAAACTTTTGCGATACGACACCGGAAAAAAACAAGTTATTGCTTCCGAAGAACGTGCCAATTTATTTTCTGTTCTGCTGAAAAAGGATGTGACCATAGGAGACTTTTTTTGCGCAAAATGTGGTCGTTCAACTCGTTCAGTCAGTGAGGATCCAAATCTTCCATCGACGAGCCACGATCATCATGTATCCCCGCCACCAGATGCCGATGCCCAGGTTCTGATGCCCGTGGATCCATGTCTACCATCGACGAGCCACGATTTTCACGAAACTCTTCCGCAAGATGGTGATCCCGTGGAGAGACAATTATCACAGCTGTCCAACTTATCAGCATCGGACGATTTGTCTCAGGCTACACAACCTCTACAGTCTTCTCAACAACCCTCGCCACAACCCTCGGAATCTTCGGAATCGCAGTCATCGCAATCTTTTGGTGACCCATCTTACGTTGTCCGTGTAAGAGAACCGACTCAACGGGAAACAATCGAGATGCCTTTCAAAAGAGTTGTCGCGACTCACAAATATTGTTGCGTTTGTCTTGATCGGGATAAAAACTATGTCGTCGTTCCGTTCAAGGCTCGATTACAGGTATTTATAAGTTCAAGAATTTTCATTCCGAAAAGCAATCGTTGTTGTCCAGAACATCTTATCAGTGATCGATTCTATGCAGATGAAATTCCGAGATTGCATATTGTTTCAAGTACGTGTAATATTGACTCCGACGAATTGACATCATTTTTAAACAGTCTCTCTGAAAATTGTAATAACAGTATATTAGACAGAGTAGATGATAACAATTTATCCGACGAACGCATAAAATCGCTCACTGGTTTCACAGTTGGACAAATCAACTTTTTGAAAAACTTGTTAGTCTCCATGCGGAGTTCTGAAAATCGCAGCGTTAATCAAGCTCTTTTCGTTTTTCTTTTTAAATTGAGAACCGGATCTTCCAACTGTATAACTGCGTCAATTTTCGATATTAAATACGACCAAAATGTTTCAGATTATTGCGAATCAGTTTTGAAAGCGTTTCAGAAAGACGTTTTGCCACTTCGTTTCGGGGCACAAGCTTGTTCTCGCGAAGATTTGATAGCTAATCACACGTCACCATATGTGAAAAAATTACACGGATTTGAGAATCGTTTGATTCTGATTGCTGACGGAACATATCTTCGACACCAAAAAAGTAGTAATAATTGTTATCAAAAAAAATCCTATTCTGGACAAAAAAAAGGTCCACTCTGTAAGCCGTTCACAGTGTGTACTACAGATGGATATGTGATTGATGTTTACGGGCCGTATGAGGGAACTATGAATGATGCGAAGATCATGAAGGAAGTACTCGAAGATCCAAACGGGTTGAGATCAATTCTCGAAAGAGGTGATGTTTTTATACTAGATAGAGGGTTTAGGGATGTCAAAGAGTGGTTAGAATCTGAAGGGTTTGTTGTGTTGATGCCAGCGTTGAAAGGGAAAAGAAAACAACTCCCAACAATAGAAGCAAACGAAAGTCGATTTGTCACGAAATTGAGGTGGGTGGTAGAGGCTGTTCATGGTATTATTGGTACTAAATTCAGATTGTTGCATAATCAATTTGACAACAAGATGTTGACATCTGCGATGCTTTATTGCAAAGTAGCCAATTTTTTGGTTAATGAGTTCGGAAAAAGACTGAATTATGATACCGATTTACAAGATGAAATAGCCGAGCAAATGTTGAAAAAAGATGTTGATAATTCTTTAGCTGAAGTAGTGCAAGAAGAGAACTGGAATAGTAAGAAAAGGATCTTCAAACCATTAACATCAAACGATGTAACAAACTTTCCAGAAATGACAGAAAAAGATTTGAAGATCCTTTTCACAGGTTCTTATCAATTATCGCAAACTGTTTCTTACTTGGCGGAGATATATACCGAAGACGGACTTCTCAACATGCAATACTTATTAGAAGATGAAACCATTTTGAGGTGTGAAGTCAAGTCAAGGCATATAAACAGGAAAGTGTACAAATGTTACGTTCATTACACTCCTAATGCAATCGGACGTGGCGGTATAAAAGAGTATGTATGCGATTGTGCGAATGGACTTAGAACTGTTGGATGTTGTGCACACGTTGCAGCAATCATTTACTTTTTAAGTCATGCGCGATATTTGTCGAAAATTATCCGTCCAGCTGAAATTCTGACAAATCTGTTCCACGCTGAAAGAGTCGAACCAGTTATAAACGAAGACAGTGACGAAGATTAGCAATAGATTTTACCATAATTTTGACATCAAATTCTGGTTCAGCGACCTCGAAAACCCCTAATATACATTATTTTTTGTGATTTTTTGTTTAGATAAACTTTTTAGAGTTCAAAATTTTATACTTTCAAAATTCGCGTTTTACTCAAGTTCAAATGTCGGCGGCTACACGCAACCAAATGGGCTGTAATTGACGCCATTTTGTAGGGGAAGAGTGTATCTTTCAACCGTATTGGGGCCGTTATATTTGATCAAGTCTACACTCAAATCCCATGGGCTTGTTTTTGAAAAACGCGATTTTTACCGATTTTTTTTGGTTTAAAAGCAATGTTTCACTCGATTAAACATAACAGTAAAATCTGAAAAAATTCAGGGGACATCTACACACCCCAAACAAATGTTAAGTAGCGTTGAAACCGCTTGTAAATTGATTTACACGCTCGAAAAAAAATCAAATATAAAAAAACACATTTTTTTCGTTTTTGAGGCTTTAGTGGGGGTCCATGGGGGCGAAAAAAATCGCAAAAAAACTTTTTTTTGGTCCTCTTCAAGGTTTTGGGGTCGATTTTATCAAACCCTGTGGGGGCCGCCAGACCCTTCTTAACCCGCTACCCCCATGTATTTTACACGCGCACACTATTACAAAATGTCAAATTTCTTCGAAGTTGGCCGCATGTTTGAAGGTTTGTTTGACCGTGAGTGGGGGCCTATTCTTACAAGAAATGTGGTTCTGATTTGTTTTCGGGTTTTCCTGGGTGTGGTGACCTTTTAATTAACCTCGAACGGCGTTGGATTTTTTTTCTATTTTGTTTTCTTCGTTTATTTACAAATTTCGTATAAGAGGAATAAAATAATTTGAATGAATTTTGTATTTTTTTTTATTTGTTATTTGATTAAAAAGCTTAAATGTGTTTTTTAATATCTTAATGAATTAATGGAACTTTAACGAATTTTTTGTTGGGATTTTTTTATTGTACACTAGCTGAAGCCCGGTGCGCCTCGCTGTACCCATCAATGTGGTGGATTGTAGTCGTTCAGCCTTTCACGCTGCATTATCTGTTAAAAAATATATACATACATATGTATGTATGTTGGCCATTTTTCAGATGCACTATCAAATGAACCATAGTTGAATATCTTTTTTGAATGGCAAATGAAAAAAATCGTAATTTGACACTGTGTTATTTCGTCGATCGTATTTGCATTACCAATACCAAAACCGCCATATCAATCCCATTCGTGACATATTTGCATTGATTGATTTTACGGAATTGTAAAACTCAGCATTTATGTGAGCGTTGTACGTTCTGGTCGTACTCTACCCAACGATTGTCAACTTCAGAATCCTGCCCATTAACCACCCAAGTTATCTATTTGCCGAAAACCTCAATCGATCGACGACGATGCAACGGGTAGCCATCGTTCCCGATTACAGTTTTAGAAACCAATGCTCTTGGAAACCGGTTTGAACATTTACCATCTATCAAGCATGACCCATGAATCATGTTTGTTGTTATCACTGTTATCAAACAATCATGGATCAGTAGTTTCATACTGTATCACATGCTTCCCCCAATGCACAGTGGGCCAAAAGGCCGAAAAGCTGACCAAAAGTCTTTAACATTAACCAATTAATTTGAAATTTGGTATACAGTTGATTTGGGGTAAAATGGCGACCAAGTAGTCCGGCAACTGTGCGATATTTCCTGAAGGATAGGTTTTCGTGAAAAAATTTTATAGCAAAAGTTGCTCATCTTGGAGGGTCGAATCGTTTGCACACAAAACACACTGTTATTAGATAGATATTTGTTTTTTTCTGTCATTAGGGTACATATCTTATATATTAATAGGCAAACAAAAAGTTTGTACACGCTAACGCTTTTTTGTTCATGGACCGACTTCGTTTAAATTTTCAGAAAATGTTCTTATGGCATAGTTTTGTAATAAGGAATTTCAACGAAATCGATTCACGAATAAAAAAGTTATAGCGATTTTAATTTTTCGAATTTTAAAAAGCCGTTGGAAAATTTGAATTTTTTGTGAGCATCAACGTAGAGCTGAGTAGCCTACGATTGACACAAATGCCGTTTCAGTGAAGCGAATGAGAAACAGAGAAAAACAAGCGTTTGGCGGAATAACTGACATAAAAAATCTCGGTCACTTTGTGCGTGCATTTTTTATACTCTTTTTGTTTGGGCTGCCGTTCGTTTTTTGGCGAATGCCTTTAGAAATTTTAATTGATTCATTTAAGTGTGTTTTGAATGTTAATCGTTTTCGTATGGTTCTCGGAATCTGAGTTGTATTTTTGTCATTCCAAACAGTTAACTGCGAATTTTGAGTGCAATTTATCGGTGAGTACTTACTTTTTTTCCGCGTTTTCTTTTCAAAATGCCAAGACAACGACGGGGACGCTCGAATGTCGATTTTAGATCGATTCGCGAAAATACTAGAAGTCGCGTTAGAAATTTACGTAGTGCTAATGAAATGAATGTTGCAAATAATGAATTGAATAGTGGTGTGAATGAAATGAATGTTGATGCATTTCATAATGAAATGTTTGTTGATGGTGTTGCACCTTTAGAAATTTTGACTGATTCTTTTAAATGTGCTTTGAATGTTATTCCGGTTAATTTTGATTCGTTTTCGTGTGGTTCTTTTAATATGAGTTGTCATTTTTGTCGTGCCAAACATTTTCTGACTGAAGTAACTTTACGTAATACTGAGGCATTTTCTTTGTGTTGTCATAAAGGCAAAGTTAATCTACCTCCACTTTCTCAAAACTACTTTTTCAATAATTTTTTTGAAGGATTAACTTCGAAGGAAAGTGGTATTAAAAATCGTTCTAAATTTTTTTTTGCAAATATTCGTTCGTATAATGCTGCCTTGCAATGATTAGCTCTGAGTGTAATTTGTCAAATGACACTGTAAATGGCATTTATCATTTAACCACATAGCCAAGCAAGACGTTATGGATGCGATTAAAAAAGTCCTGGGAAATTTTAGATGCTCTGGAGCGACAATGGAAATGTTTCATAGTATGTAATTAAAAATTCGCCATTGCGAATAATTTTTTTTTAAATAAAAATATTTAAATTGAATTTAAATTCGAACAAATCGTGAATTTTATATATTTATTGTTTTTGTGACCGAATTTCGGTAACGGGCATCCCTGCATTTTGGCTTTATTTAAAGATTCCACGAAAAGAAATATTTCTCAATGTATTTTTTATTTTGTATCGGCTTAGAGGTTTAACGCTTTTAAAAAAGGGTTTAAAGTGAAATTTTCCAAATGTTTCAATGATTAAAAATGGAAAATAAATTTTAATGCAAAACAATAAATTTCAATTTTTTTCAGGGTTCGATTTTCTTAACGTTTTGAATGGACTATTTATCTGTTTTCAGCAAAAACCTTTTATTTTTATATTTTAAAAAGAAAAGTCTTCAAAGACTTTTATAGAAAAACTGGAAAAATAAAAATCTTAAAAAGACTTTTACGCAAGACAGACTTTTTTAACAGTTCCCGATTAAAAATGAAATTCGCCCGCAGCTAGCACGCAGATTTTAGATTTTCGTGCCAGTGGCGGGAGCATGCGTACCTGTGGCGGGAGAGTACGTACTTTTGTGGCGTGCCTGTTTGTTCCCTATGCGTGCTAGCTGCGGGCGCGTGCGTGCTAGTAAGGAAATTAACCATGAAATTATTTTTAATCGGGTTATTGTTGATTTTAAAAATAAAAGTCATCTCATAACAGTTTTGAAAGACTTTGCAAATAAAAAACAAAAATATGTGTTTTTAATTACCTAAAACTTTTTCAGTTAAATACAACTGTTATTTTAATTAATTTTAACTATTAAACTTGACTTTTATAATAAAAGTCTACAATTTAAAAGTAACCCCACAACGGCGTAGAACTCGCTATTTGCAGGAGTTGTAACCTAAAAGAAATAATTAAAAAATTTCTAAAACCATGAATTAAAAAGAATACCATTAAGATAAGATCCATCCTGGACTTCTTCCTCCTCCAGCGCGTCTAATTTCAAAGACCTAAAATGAAATATTAATAATAAATTTAGAGCCATATTCATACACGAAGGATCATGGTTATGCTGCAAGTTCCCTGAAAATACACGGAGCAATAGCAAAGGAAGCAGCTTTTGTGTTGCTACACGATGATTGTTTGTATTAGTGAGATGTCAAATATTTTGACTCTGCTCGGGTATTGATTTAAATCTGGTCGGGTGTTTAACTAAATCAATTAAAAATTAGTTATCATAATAAAAGAAAATAGTGCGTTGGTGATTTCAACTGCAGCTGCAGCGGCAGCATGTTTTTTCATTGTTAATCGTTGACTGTTTGAATGTTTATTATTTTCAACTCCATGGCAACGTACTAATTTCTTATTTGTGTGAGTGCGTGCTTCCCGTGTTCGCAGGTCGTAAGCAGGAGCACAAAAGTCTCCACCGAAGTACGAAACTCTCCTCTTATTTCATCTCCGCACACCTCCCTTGCCCAGAAAAAGCTTTTGCTCCGGAGCCGTGCTCCCTCGTGTATGAATGGCCTATAAGACTTAGAATGTAAACAAAAACATGCACAACAACAACAACAATACTATAAACTAAGAATTAAATTATCGAAATGAATTTTATGATAATATAATAAATTATTGAATTAATAGACTATAAACAAAACAGATAAATGAATTTATACCACTTTTTAAATAAACTAAGCAATAAAAGAAGAAAAATGAACAAACAATCGGAATTTGACAGTTCTCACCGGCAAATATATTTGTTCAAATTTCACACAGGAAAAGGTCAGAAGGACAACAAAAACATGCGAAAAACATAAAGGATACATACCTGAACAGAATTTATCCCTTTTTCACCTCTACAACACCTCACTCGCGCGAATTCCCTTAAAAAGGGCCAACGACCGCGATCGCGAGAACTAGAAAAATACTATTGGCATCCATTTTCTAATGACATTGTCAGCTGGCGCTAAAGAGCTTTTTTCGATAGCAACGCCAGGTGTTCGCGTAATTATCGCAAAAAGGTCTAAATTAAGGAAATTAAAAAACGACAATTTTGCCAATAAGAGGAAGGGAGATGGCAATAAAAAAGGGATACAAAAATACGAGTTGGTCGATAAAACTCTGCAAAATCGATAATGAAACCCAAAAATTATAGTAGTTTCTACCATATCGACACGGCCACCCTATTTAAGTTTGACATTAGCGGCCCTAAATCCATTGGTTTGGAAATATTCTGACAGAGCACATGTATAAGGAAAAAGTAATGCTTTAATCAAGCCATTTCTTCCTAGAAATGCATGCATGCCAGGGCAAGGGTTTTCGTTTGTGTTTTTTTTATGATGTATGGTGGGGGTTCTTAGGAATGTTAAGACTCGTATTCAACGTGGGAAATACACATTAATTTTGCGAATTTGAATAGTACTTAAGATCCGTTAAGGCTCGTGTTCAACGTGGGAAATACATGTCAATTTTGCGAATTTGAATAGTGCTTAAGATCCATTAAGGCTTGTTCATCGTGAGAAATACATATAAATTATGCGAATTGAATTTCACTAAGATCCGTTAAGGCTTCTATTTAACATGAAAATACACATTAATTTTGCGAATTAAAATTACGATTAGGATTCGAGTAAACGGCGGTTTCAAGGGGGGCCATGCCCCCCCCCCCCCGAAAATAGAAAATAATAAATATAATTGGAGTGTCTGTCTGTGATTTCAAAATAATTGTGTTTTTCTAAGTTCATATGGTTATTTACATCATATTAAACCAAAATCACGCATTTTTTAAATGTTTGTCTGTCTGTCTGTCTGTTTGTTCGGGCTAATTTCAGAAACGGCTATTTTGGTTGGGATGGGACATTCACTGGAAGATTCAGAATTTTCGCAAACATTTTTAGTCTATTTGTATATCCTTTATATTAGCTTCGTCTGTATGTATGCATGAATGTCGCGGGACAATGCAATCTGACCATCTTGTGAAAAAATCAAGATGGCGGTTCCAAGATGGCGGCCGAATTTCGCAATTGCGCCCCCCAACGCCCGACATGGGTATCAAATGAAAGGGGATGATAAATACAGTACAATTACCTATTTGGTGTCATTCCAAATTCATATTCATAATGGCGATCAACACAAAATAGCGGATTAACTTTTTCTTTACAACCCACTCGTTATGGGTATCAAACGAACGACAACTAGAATACTATTACCTCATCATTCCAACGTATCTATATAAATGTAAAAGGCGTATCTGTCTGTGATTTCAAAATATTATTGTTTTTCTAAATTCATATGGTTATCGATCTTTCTATATAAATATAATTGGAATGTCTGTCTGTACAAAAACAATTTTTTAAATTGCTGTGTGGACTGGAAGATTCAGTTCTTTTGCGGCCATATTTCAGGCGGATACGCCTATCAGATTCGATTTTCGGTACTGACTATCGCGTGCTGGATTAGACCACAAACTTCAACCGGTAGCCGAGGCAAAGCAAATGAACATTTGTTTATCATTCCAATTGTAAGACCTCACAGAGCTTTATCTAAATATCTAGGTTTTCCTAAAAATATTTTGATCGTACTGTAACGGCAAGCTATATCCTTACTGAAAACACACCCTGTAGCCTCTATAAAAGTTGATGGAGAATTTTGAGAAATTGGAAACGGGTAGGCGAAAACAACAACAAGAAAAAAAATTATGCAAAGTTTTTTGGAGTTCTGAATTGGGATTTGAGAAAATAGGATACAGAGACAGACACAATATCCCCGACTGCAGGATATGTAGAGAGGCAGAGTCAAAGGTATTTTTACTTTTGAACGGTGCTGCATTTGGGTGCCCTTGTTCACATAGGAAACAATGGATATTTAAATAGAGCTCTTTCTACAATCGCAATGATAAAAAAAAGTTTGTACTCTATCAAGGATATATTTTTTCCGACTATTCTGTTAGTTTTTCAGTGTGATCTGATAGTAGAATAAGTTTTCGAAAGGCATACGTAGATATTTATTATTGGGCTTGCAAATCCTACCTCTCCTGAAACTTTGATTCTTTTCAAAAATGACCTCCACTTTTTGATTTGTCGCTCAGGCTATGAAGGATATTTATTGATTGTAATAATAAAGGCGTAGTCTTTCTGATCGTTTGTAGGGGATTCTTTTTAACTAAATAAAAAAAATATTTTGCTGGTAGAGACGGGTGAGCCGTCATACAGGTAGCCCTAATAAGGCATCCTGCCGGCTTAACCGGTTAATAATAGGGTACCATATTTCCGCTTAGGTCGGGTCTTTATCTAGCCGTTGGTGCACCTCCTTATATTAAAATAAATTATAATATTATTCGTTATTAGTTTTATTTTTTAAAAATAACTTTTAAACGATATGTTATGAAAATACCATAAAATCATTTTCTCTATGTTGTAAAACAAGCTTTAATGTCGATTACATCAGTAATTAATACCATCAGGGATTATTTCTGTGCTCTAGTCTACCAGATAAAAAAACATTTGTGATTTTTAAGACCAAAAGTGTGATTAAAAGGACGATGGCCCCTCCGAAAATCAGTGCTGGAACCGCCCCTGATTCGAGTTAGATTTATGTCCAAGTAGAAATTGTGTTAAGATTTTTTTTAAGTTAAAATAAAAAGTTTAATAAATTAAAGTTTTAGAAAAATTGAATTTCATGTGAAATAGGACATCTGTCAATAACAAAATAAAAATAAAACAAATTTTTATTGGAGTATTACTGTGTGTTTTTTATTAAATTTAAATTGAGTGTAAAAAAAATAAGAGAATTGGTATAACTAAGGTTCTGTGCATCGCATTGGAGACACCGCTACATTTTCCACCAAGATTACAGTTACGCCGCTGCTTAAACATTTTGGTGGTTCCATTCAGGAACCAGTACGGAACCCGTTTTCCGTTCCTTCCCAACAGGTATACCGTTGGTTACTGCAATTTAAAAAACACAGTAAGGTTAACGCTTCATTTAAACTGCTGTTATATAAAATGTCCACCAACAAGCAATTATTTGATCAGGAGCTCATCCTTTGGAATCGCATCGAAAAATATATCGAGAATTGAAAGAAAACTGCTATAGCCAAACGTACTCAAGGTTTTTTTGAATCTCGAATGGTGGAATTGAAAAGTTATGGGAACAATATAGCGCTTTAGATGTAGAGCTAATGCAAGCTTTAAGTGCAGATGCTACAAACGCATACATACATTAGGGAAGATCATTTTTGCAACACGGAAGCCAAATATACAGATTATTTGAGCGATTTATATGAAGGTCTTCGTAAACTCAAAGCAGAGGCAACAGTCATCAATCCCAGTGCCAACGAATCAGTTACATCCATCATCGTTCATCAAGATACAACCCTTCCAAGGATTTCTCTTCCTAAATTTAATGGAGATTACGACATGTGGAGATCGTTGTCAGACATGTTCACGTCGCTCGTGCATAATAACACAAATTTATCTCCGGTACAAAAATTGCATCATCTAAAGTCTTGTTTAGTAGGATAACAGATGCTGACTATCAACCATCATTGAGGAAACGTTACCAAAACACTCGCATTTTGGTTAACCATCTACTTAAACTGCTAGTCAATCAACAAAGGTTAGCTACAGAGACCAATAAGGGAATCAAATCATTAATAGACACATCTGAAGAATGCTTACAGCAATTGAAGAGTTTGAAGGTGGACACCAGCTCATGGGACGCGTTATTAATTTACATATGGGTACAGAAGCTTCCGTATTACACTCTTAAGCTTTGGGAAGAAGACCAAGGATCCAGCGATGACTTACCCATCTTTGAAGAGTTTAAAGATTTTTTGAATACTCGCTTGAAGGTACTCGAATCGATTGCTGACGTTCTAGGTCCCAGAAGTATATCAGTGAAACCCAAACCTCAACCAAGAGAAAAAATAGTTGCGTATCACAGTACAAGGGAAGGAAGATGTCCTGCTTGTGGAGGAGAACACTATGTCTTAAAATGTTCAAAATATAAGCGAAGTCGGAAGCCAAACGTAAGGCTATCTCATCAGCAGGACGATGTCTCAATTGTTTATCCGGTCACCATGCTCAACCTGAATGCATTAGCAAACACAATTGCTTCACGTGCAATCAACGTCACCATACATCTTTACATATTACTAAGGAAAACTCAAAGCCACATAACAAATCCAATTACCAGTCAAGGAATTCAAACACAAGTCCAGCCGAATCCAATCCAGAAACCAATAGCCACAGCGCTGCTCAGCTTGAAATCACTCAAGCCTTCATCACAAGGCAAAACTTACGAGCCTTACTAGCAACAGCTCTAATCACTGCACGAGATAAACATGGCCAACCACACACCCTACGATGTGTCATTGATCCAGGCTCTCAGTCATCATTCTTGACAGAGGAAGCCTGCAAGAGGCTGGGTGCAACATGTTTTCCTGCTGCCACCACTATCATAGGCATCGGCACCTACACGGCACTTGCTCGGAGTAAATCTTTATACTCAAATTCTAGAAGATGGAATTACACGGGGAGCCAAGCACGCCCCAGTGACAATTAATACAATATTTGGTTGGATTTTTCTCCGACCAACCACCAACGAACGTCATAATCATGCAGTATCCCTCATGACTACAATTGAAGATGATCTCAGCTGTCAGCTTCAACAATTTTTTAAGATTGAAGAATTTCCTTCGAACCCAGTTCTTAAAATGGAAGATGCATTATGCCAAGACATCTTTCAAACTACGTACCAATGTCTACCAAATGGACAATATCAAGTCCATTTACCATTTCTAAACAATGAAATTCCTAAATTGGGTGAATCTCGCCCACAGTCCCTCACGCGGTTCATAGCCCTGCAAAAACAATTTAGGAAGAAACAAGATCTAGCCAGAGACTATACCAAGTGTCTCGATGAATATGGAAATGATCGCTCCCAGTGTAACTGACAAGCCACACTACTACATTCCACATCATGTGGTCTTTAAAGAAAGCACAACCACAAAGTTAAGAGTCGTGTTCGACGCATCCTGTAAATCAACCAACCGAAAATCACTTAATGACTACCTGTTGAAGGGACCTATTTTACAACCGAAGCTATTTGCCACCTTGATGAATTGGCGGAGGTACAAGGTACCCATAACAGCGGACATAGAGAAAAAGTACCGAATGATTTTGGTCCATCCAAATCAACGAGCGTTTCAACGAATCATTTGGAAGCATTCAATTACCCATGAAACACAAGATTATCAATTGAAAACGGTCACATTCGGTACATCAGCGGCTCCTTACCTCGCCATTAGAACCTTGCAGCAATTAGCAGAGGATGAAAGGAACAATTGGCCCCTCGCTTGCTTCAATAGGCACTACCGCAGATGATTTATTATCGAAGGATATATGGTGGAATGGTCCAGGTTAGCTAACCAAAGGTGAAGAACATTGGCCAAAATTAAAAAAATGTGAAGAAGGTACTGAGCTAGAGGCTAAACGAAACACCACGGTAACCCTTACAACAGCAATTCAAGATGACTACCTCATGCGATATTCCTCCTATGATAAGTTACTTCGAATAACTGCATATTTACTGCGCTTCATAGAGAACTGCAAGCCCTCATCAACTAACCAAGTTGGAGTCCTATCTCGCAGCGAATTGTGTAAGGCTGAAGCTACTATACTGCGTTTAGTCCAAAGGGCAAGCTTTCCGAACGAATATCACAGCTTATCAAACGGTCAACCACTTTCGCACAAGAGCAAACTCATACAATTAAGTCCCTTTCTCGATGACCAAGGACTTGTACGATTAAAGGGACGGCTATCTCATGCATCCTTAACCTATGACAACAAACACCCAATCGTACTACCAAAAAATCACCATGTGGTAGAAACATTGATTGACAAAATTCATCAAGACACCTTTCATGGTGAAACGTCACTAGTGTTATCCACCAGTCGAAAAAAATATTGGATTCTGGATGCCAGAAGAACTATCTCAAGCAGGATCCATAAATGCATCACATGTGTTCGCTTCCGAAAAACAACTTGTCAGCAGCGTATGGGTGATTTACCAGAATTTCGAGTCAATGTCACAAAACCATTCAGTAAAGTTGGCATAGACTATGCAGGACCTATAACCATCAAGTCGTCACCATGCAGAAGGGCAAAACTCCTGAAGGCATATGTACGCATATTCGTTTGCATGGCAACCAGGGCCATACATATAGAGCTCGTTTCGTCATTGACCACCGATGCTTTTATAACAGTTTTAAAAAGATTTATTGCCAGAAGGGGCCTGTGCACCGATATTTATTCTGACTGCGGCTCCAATTTTATTGGAGCAATAAGAACTTACTCGATAAGAACTTACAAAACGCAATTGTCAACTCAACTCAAGAAGCTGCTCAATATACTTCCACTCGTTCAATTAATTGGCATCTCAACCCCCCAGCAGCGCCGCATTTCGGAGGAACCTGGGAAGCAGGTGTACGTTCCATAAAGGGCCATCTCCGAAGAAGTTTAGGCAACATGATATGTACATTCGAAGAATATGTAACATTGCTCTCTCAAATAGAAGCCATATTAAATTCGCGACCGCTTTGTTACATTAGCGCAGATCCTAGTAATCCCGAAATAATCATCAGTGATCTTTTCGAGTGTTTTATTGGAAATTGAAATTTTCATTTTATATATAGATGACGAAGGATTCAATTGTTTCACAGTTCGACGAAGATTTATGTGGATCTATTATTATTCTCAGTCCTAAACCTAAAGCAATGCCTGGAGGCGAAACAATATTTTTGTATAGCTTGAAAACCGCGGGTTAGCCCTAGTGGGGATACCGATGTGTTAAAGAGAAAGCCCAGACTTAATGTATTTATAAAGCCCCTATTTCCATGATGCGTTATATCTCAAAAGCGCTACTCCTATGAAGAAATTATTGGAGCAACAAAATGGAGTGTTTGGAATGTTTTTTTTTTACCTGAAGGTCAACCAATTTTTAGTTATAAATTACCCGGATGGAGATCCCTCAGTAATTTTTCCATATCATTTGATACCATTAAGTGATAAGGCAAAACAGTTCCTTTTCCATTATATCAAAATTTATTTATTGAAAATTTCTCAGGCTTCGATTTTTAATAATATCAATTTTCAAGTTTTAGCTGCAATCCGAGAAATTTTCACATATTTTTACAAAGCAGTAATCAAAATTTGCGGCACCAAATAACTACCTCCAATAATTCAAAATGATTTCATAAAAAAGGAAACAAATTCTTCCACGGCTCATTTTTTTCTTGAACCTAACAAATTGTTTTTAAAACATATAAACACCAAAAAAATTATAGAATTTCGTCTCAAAGAACAGTAGACGCAATCGCAAGTATCTCAATTCATACTATTGCTATCATGATTTCAAAAGTTTAATGTACATAAGCAGGCGAAACCGATAGACAGCTTTTATATTTTTCAAATCTCTTGAGTATAAACTATAACATGGATTTTTGATATACACCAGGACATTTTTTTGATAGGCCAAGCCTTGAATATGCTGCCAGAGCCGGATTATTCCAACGAATCATCCCTTACACACCGATGGAGGTTCTTGCAACAAAGGACACACCAATTTTGCAAGAAATGGTCAAGGGACTATTTAAATCAACTGCAAACAAGATTCAAATGGCAATCAGAAAGGGAGAATCTTAAAATCGGAGACGTAGTACTTGTTACTCATGAGCACATGCCGCCACTAAAATGGCCATTAGGCATCGTAGAGGAAGTCTTTCCTGGAACAGATGGGCTAGTTCGAGTGGCTCAGATCAAAACTCACACTAGTACCTTTAGAAGACCAATTGTAAAATTGGTCCGCTTACCCATAGCGAAAACATAATTTCGTCCAAATACTAACAGACATAACTGTTTGCTCGTCTTTATGTTGTGGTGTTCTCATTTTCAAAACAAATTAATTTCATAAGTATTCTTTCAGATGGATTACGATGAAGATGTGTTAATCTTGTCCGAAAGGATATTTTTTTTCATGAATGATGAGCCGGACCCAGAGTCAAACGCCGATCCCGTCAGCAAAGTTGTCAATGAATCATCGCCAGGTGGAGGCAGCTGCACCGTTACCACTACTAATGAAAGGGCCAATCAACATCAGGCATCATGATCTAGTGCGACTTTCCGGGATCATCCCACCAAACATCTCAAGGGTACGACAGTGCACACTAAGGCAACGTTGACCGAACCAGCCATAATTAAGGGATCAAGGGAACATTCACTGCTTCTGCTGCGACCAACTACAACAGTCAAGGAGCTACAAATGCGAATAGACAATACGCACCAAAGGTTTATCACTCGAGAGGGCGTCGATATATTTCTCACCAGAGAAGTTTTGAAAAGAATAAATTTCGTAGCGATCGCCAAGACGAAAACGAGAGAAAAAACGCTCAACTTGCCGGATAGATACCGGATACGTCTCAAGCTGAAAGCAGACGGTAGCCTTAAATTCTTTCACTACCACAAAAGAGGAGTGGTCAGGAAATTGTTGAACAACGGTGTTCAACGGGAGGGAGAATGTCTAGCACAGGAGTTGTAACCTAAAAGAAATAATTAAAAAATTTCTAAAACCATGAATTAAAAAGAATACCATTAAGATAAGATCCATCCTGGACTTCTTCCTCCTCCAGCGCGTCTAATTTCAAAGACCTAAAATGAAATATTAATTATAAATTTAGAGCCATATTATAAGACTTAGAATGTAAACAAAAACATGCACAACAACAACAACAATACTATAAACTAAGAATTAAATTATCGAAATGAATTTTATGTTACTATAATAAATTATTGAATTAATAGACTATAAACAAAACAAATAAATGAATTTATACCACTTTTTTAACTAAATTAAACAATAAAAGAAGAAAAATGAACAAACAATCGCAATTTGACAGTTCTCACCGGCAAATATATTTGTTCAAATTTCACACAGGAAAAGGTCAGAAGGACAACAAAAACATGCAAAAAACATAAAGGATACATACCTGAACAGAATTTATCCGTTTTTTCACCTCTACAACACCTCACTCGCGCGAATTCCCTTAAAAAGGGCCAACGACCGCGATCGCGAGAACTAGAAAAATACTATTGGCATCCATTTTCTAATGCCATTGTCAGCTGGCGCTAAAAAGCTTTTTTCGATAGCAATGCCAGGTGTTCGCGTAATTATCGCAAAAAGAGTTAAATTAAGGAAATTAAAAAACGACAATTTTGCCAATAAGAGGAAGGGAGATGGCAATAAAAAAGGGATACAAAAATACTAGTTGGGCGATAAAAACTCGGCAAAATCGATAATGAAACCCAAAAAGTAGTTTCTACCATATCGACACGGCCACCCTATTTAAGTTCGACATTAGCGGCCCTAAAACCATTGGTTTGGAAATATTCTGACAGAGCTCATGTACCAGGAAAAAGTAATGCTTTAATCAAGCCATTTCTTCCTAGAAATACATGCATGCCAGGGCAAGGGTTTTCGTTTGTGTTTTTTTATGATGTATGGTGGTGGTACTTAAGAATGTGAAGACTCGTATTCAACGTGGGAAATACACATTAATTTTGCGAATTTGAATAGTACTTAAGATCCGTTAAGGCTCGTGTTCAACGTGTGAAGTACATGTCACTTTTGCAAATTTGAATAGTGCTTAAGATCCATTAAGGCTTGTTCATCGTGAGAAATACATATAAATTTTGCGAATTGAATTTCACTAAGATCCGTTAAGGCTTATATTTAACATGAAAATACACATTAATTTTGCGAATTGAAAATACGATTAGGATTCGAGTTAGATTTATGTCTAAGTAGAAATTGTGTTAAGATTTTTTTTGAAGTTAAAATAAGAAGTTTAATAAATTAAAGTTTTAGAAAAATTGAGTTTCATGTGAAATAGGACATCTGTCAATAACAAAATAAAAATAAAACAAATTTTTATTGGAGTATATAAATAATGTAAATTGTAAAGTGGTAACGATCATTTTCAATTATGGGGTGATTTTGACTTTTTTTTCCGCCAAAAAAATAGGAACCAATTTTGTTTTTGTTATAACTCGCTTAATTTTGAAACTAGGAACTTCCATAAATACAAAAAAATAAAGGTTTTTAAGCACTTCACTGCGTAGATCGGGGCCTTATTCAAAACAATATCTCAAAATACAAAAATACGATACGACATACAGTTTTAACAGCTTCGATTTTATCAATTGATGCGTGCAAAAAGTATTTTATATTACAAAATAAACATAAGAAAGATGTATTGTTCTTTTCTTCTTTCATTTTTTCATTATTGTTTACATCGTTTGACATTTTAAGAAAGGTTAAAGTGGTTATACGGTAACTTCCCGGCAGTGCCAAATGTTTGGCCACGTCAAAAAGCAGATCCACTTGGTCAGGCTGTGCCGAAAATTCTTGTAGTGTATGCCGCTTCCAACATGTAGTGACCCAACCACAAGAAAAATCTGAAATAATTTACCTCTAATGGTAATTTGTATTCGTTTAATGAACTAAAGCAAATAAAGCTAGATACATAAGTCTGGGCGACACCGTATGCGATGCGTAGGTACATATGACAGAAAATCTATGCAGTAAGGCAGAGTTTATGTGAACTGTTGCACACACAGGTTCTGGATTCTTCGATTCTTGTACCCCGTCCGACCCGTTTCCCAGGGTTATACGAAAAAACTGAAAATTTTTCAATGTGTGAGACCGTTATGCGTTATGCGAATGAAATTGATTCACTCTCATGTACATTTTTTAGGCACACGTCTCTAAAGAAGTTTTACTTTAAAAACAAACAGCATAAGTCCCTAAGAAAGGGCAACATAAATTTATTACAAAATTTAGGGAATTAAAACATAAAAAAGGAAACTCTAACCCAACTTTGACAGTTGGTAACAATAAACATAAAAGTGCAAAATTTGCCCGAATTACAAAATAAGACTAATACAAAACATACAAAAACCTTGAAGGGCACTCACCTGCATAATATTATTAGCAATTTGCTACACTTTAACACTAAATACGCACGAAAGCACCAAATAAACGAATCACGCCGCGGTGTCCGAAGGCAAACAAACGCGAACTGTCATTAACAATTTATGATGACAATAAGCTGCCCATTGAGGGGAATTAAGGGCAGCAAGGCCATATTGAAGGGACAAATGTCCCTTTTACGAAATATTGAAAATTTTATTAAATTTAATTTACCCAATGAGTGGGAAAAGGAAAACTATTTAGAAAAGGATGCAATATCCTTAAGGGATGTCGATAAGGAAATATTAGATCGCATCGACGTTATGG
Organism: Thereva unica; assembly: GCA_949987705.1. Taxonomy (NCBI): domain Eukaryota; kingdom Metazoa; phylum Arthropoda; class Insecta; order Diptera; family Therevidae; genus Thereva; species Thereva unica. Next base: position 89,317,665 of record OX465281.1, read on the forward strand.
CAACTGCAACTAATTAGTAATTATTATAAAAAATAACGATATTTAAAAGCATGGAAGATTGCAATTTCGTATACCATTAATAATTATGCATCAAATACAATAGAACAACGGCTTCACTTGAAAGATAATTTTATGAGAAACCATAATTTATGGATGAAGAAAAATATCGTTAGTGCAAATTATGAATTCGCCGCCAAATCGACCAAGGACATCAGGACTATAAGAGAAGGGACATTAACAGGCCGCAGGCACTTGCGTTGTTATCGACCTGAAGAACATACGAAGTTTAAGTAATGCCCTTTAGGGGCATTCTTACAAGAAATGTGGTTCTGATTTGTTTTCGGGTTTTCCTGGTTGTGGTGACCTTTTAATTAACCTCGAACGGCGTTGGATTTTTTTTCTATTTTGTTTTCTTCGTTTATTTACAAATTTCGTATAAGAGGAATAAAATAATTTGAATGAATTTTGTATTTTTTTTTATTTGTTATTTGATTAAAAGTAGCTTAAATGTGTTTTTTAATATCTTAATGAATTAATGGAACTTTAACGAATTTTTTGTTGGGATTTTTTTATTGTACACTAGCTGAAGCCCGGTGCGCCTCGCTGTACCCATCAATGTGGTGGATTGTAGTCGTTCAGCCTTTCACGCTGCATTATCTGTTAAAAAATATATGTTGGCCATTTTTGAGATGCACTATCAAATGAACCATAGTTGAATATCTTTTTTGAATGGCAAATGAAAAAAATCGTAATTTGACACTGTGTTATTTCGTCGATCGTATTTGCATTACCAATACCAAAACCGCCATATCAATCCCATTCGTGACATATTTGCATTGATTGATTTTACGGAATTGTAAAACTCAGCATTTATGTGAGCGTTGTACGTTCTGGTCGTACTCTACCCAACGATTGTCAACTTCAGAATCCTGCCCATTAACCATCCAAGTTATCTATTTGCCGAAAACCTCAATCGATCGACGACGATGCAACGGGTAGCCATCGTTCCCGATTACAGTTTTAGAAACCAATGCTCTTGGAAACCGGTTTGAACATTTACCATCTATCAGGCATGACCCATTAATCATGTATGTTGTTATCACTGTTATCAAACAATCATGGATCAGTAGTTTCATACTGTATCACATGCTTCCCCCAATGCACAGTGGGCCAAAAGGCCGAAAAGCTGACCAAAAGTCTTTAACATTAACCAATTAATTTGAAATTTGGTATACAGTTGATTTGGGGTAAAATGGCGACCAAAAGTAGTTAAATATGCTTCAATCCGAAGAAAAATATGAAACTTTTGTCTTAAATTTTTTTATCCGTAGCTTCCCTGCACCCTCAAAATCAATTTTTTTTTGGGGTGGGGGAGTAGTCCGGCAACTGTGCGATATTTCCTGAAGGATAGGTTTTCGTGAAAAAATTTTATAGCAAAAGTTGCTCATCTTGGAGGGTCGAATCGTTTGCACACAAAACACACTGTTATTAGATAGATATTTGTTTTTTTCTGTCCTTAGGGTACATATCTTATATATTAATAGGCAAGCAAAAAGTTTGTACACGCTAAGGCTTTTTTGTTCATGGACCGATTTCGTTTAAATTTTCAGAAAATGTTCTTATGGCATAGTTTTGTAATAAGGAATTTCAACGAAATCGATTCACGAATAAAAAGTTATAGCGATTTTAATTTTTCGGATTTTAAAAAGCCGTTGGAAAATTTGAATTTTTTGTGAGCATCAACGTAGAGCTGAGTAGCCTACGATTGACACAAATGCCGTTTCAGTGAAGTGAATGAGAAACAGAGAAAAACAAGCGTTTGGCGGAATAACTGACATAAAAAATCTCGGTCACTTTGTGCGTGCATTTTTTATACTCTTTTGTGTATAGTATTATTGAGTTGTATTGTGTAAGGGGCTGCCGTTCGTTTTTTGGCGAATGCCTTTAGAAATTTTAATTGATTCATTTAAGTGTGTTTTGAATGTTATTCGTTTTCGTATGGTTCTCGGAATCTGAGTTGTATTTTTGTCATTCCAAACAGTTAACTGCGAATTTTGAGTGCAATTTATCGGTGAGTACTTACTTTTTTTCCGCGTTTTCTTTTCAAAATGCCAAGACAACGACGGGGACGCTCGAATGTCGATTTTAGATCGATTCGCGAAAATACTAGAAGTCGCGTTAGAAATTTACGTAGTGCTAATGAAATGAATGTTGCAAATAATGAATTGAATAGTGGTGTGAATGAAATGAATGTTGATGCATTTCATAATGAAATGTTTGTTGATGGTGTTGCACCTTTAGAAATTTTGACTGATTCTTTTAAATGTGCTTTGAATGTTATTCCGGTTAATTTTGATTCGTTTTCGTGTGGTTCTTTTAATATGAGTTGTCATTTTTGTCGTGCCAAACATTTTCTGACTGAAGTAACTTTACGTAATACTGAGGCATTTTCTTTGTGTTGTCATAAAGGCAAAGTTAATCTACCTCCACTTTCTCAAAATTACTTTTTCAATAATTTTTGACGTGACAACGTCTATTAAAACGATGAACGCCGGCTGCATGCATGACAAATGATGACTCATTGTCCCGTTATGTCCCGTTATCTCCCGTTATCTCCCGAAGTAATTTTAAAAATTTGATCGTAGTAATCTTAAAAATTTGAATTAAATTGTCAATATTTAATTAGATTAAATTTGTCAAATTGTCAACAATAATCAAAGCAAGCCAAACACTCTGTCTCCTAATTGGGTGCCGGTGTATAAGAAAATAGTGAACATTACACTGTCGAAAACTGTGAAATGCAAACGAAAACAGTTTCCTTGCGTTCCTGCTTGTGCTATTACCATTCACAAGTCGCAAGGTGGGACGTTTACTGTTAGTGTTTATAAATACTCTTCGGAGCAAAAACAACAGTTGGTGTACGTGGCGCTGAGTTGGGTAACGAATATAGACGGCTTGCACATCATCACAGAAAAAGATGCGCCTTTTATCTTCAAACACGGACGGGATGGGAACGACTCACACACTACGCGAGATGTCCGTAACGAATACATTCGACTCCGTGGACATGCCCTTCAAACAATCACTTCGAAAGCAGTGAAATTTTGTGATGACGGTAACAACGCTGGGCAAACTGTAGTGACAAACCTTAATGTTCAGTGTTTGTCTGCGCACTTCGCCGATATTGAAACGGATCCCGTGATATCAAGATCGGATTATTTGGTATTGACTGAAACGTGGATGCGTGACAATTTTGATCCAGTTCCAATCAATAATTATGAATGTATAACCAGGCAGAATAATCGATCGGATTCTGATACAAACGCAGCTGGTGGAGTGGCAATCTATCGAAAATTAACATCAACATCCACGGCCAAAGTTCTCCACGTTGAATTGTCGGACACAACTCGTCTCATCAGAAACACAGGCGAGGTCTGCTTGGCTGAAATTACATGCTTCACTGCTGATACAACGTTTAAAATTGTACTTGGCGCAGTGTATATTCTTCCTGGAGCAAGTGTCTCAAACATTAGTGTATTGCTGCTCCAAGCACTCTTTCCGTATGTGCATAACAGGCAGTATGTGCATCCGATCATGCAAGTTGATACCAATGTACCAATTCTTCTTTGTGGCGACTTCAACTCAAACGTGAAAAATGATGATACATTCCTCAAATTCATGAAGGATATGTACAATCTCGAATGCACATCAGATGTTACTAAGACAACAACGCTGAGAGGAACAACCCTCGATTTGACTTTTTCAAGGCACATTACACTTGAAACACTCCCATTCATTTCATAATTTTCCTATCATCGACTTATCCTACACAGAATAACACAGATTGCAAGAAGTTAAATATCAGACATGTATAAAAGCTGTAAATGAATTTGTTACTACACATTGTTACTTGTAAATAATCTGTTAATTAAAGCAATAAACATATTTGAATTCGTTAGTGCAAATAAAAGCTAATTTATCAATCAAAATGACTATTTCATTTCACTCCTTTTTGTATCCATACAAAATAATGATAATCTATAATATAAAAATAAGTCGGGTTTTCTTTCCTGACGCTATAATTCCAGAACGCACGATCCGATTTCTACGGTTTTGCATTCGTTGGAAAGGTTTCGGGCTCCGTGAGGTTTATAGCAAAAAAAATTCAACAGAAAAGCAGGCGTTTGGTCCATAGCAGCCATCTCAAGAGGGCGGATTACCATTTTCTTTACAACCCCTCGACATGGATATCAAATGAAAGAGTATGATAAGTAGAACACCATAGGCAATATAGTATACTCAATATATCGTTTGGTCCATGGCGATCATCTCAAGCGGGCGGATTGCCATTTTCTTCATAACCCCTTCGAGATGGGTATCAAAAGAGAGAGTATGATAAGTAGAACACCATAGGCAATATAGTATACTCAATATATAATTTGGTCTATGGCGGTCATCTTCCAAAATCAATTTTCACAGATTTGTTCTTTTTTCACTATAGCTTGTTCCTATCGCAGACTGTGTCCCAGTAATCTTATTTTATTGAAAGGCGTTGCAACGCACGCGGGTTTTTGCTGGTTTAATATAAATTTTATTCATAAAAGTATGCAATCATTTCATCAATGTTTTGTCATGACGTTGTCACGTTAAACTATCGTCCGTAAACCCTCTTTACAGACAAAAAAAATTTTTTTTGAAGGATTAACTTCGAAGGAAAGTGGTATTAAAAATCGTTCTAAATTTTTTTTTGCAAATATTCGTTCGTATAAAAAATGATTAGCTCTGCAATGATTAGCTCTGAGTGTAATTTGTCAAATGACACTGTAAATGGCATTTATCATTTTACCACATAGCCAAGCAAGACGTTATGGATGGGATTAAAAAAATCCTGGGAAATTTTAGATGCTCTGGAGCGACAATGGAAATGTTTCATAGTAATTAAAAATTCGCCATTGCAAATAATTTTTTTTTTAAATAAAAATATTTAAATTGAATTTAGATTCGAACAAATCGTGAATTTTATATATTTATTGTTTTTGTGACCGAATTTCGGTAACGGGCATCCCTGCATTTTGGCTTTATTTAAAGATTCCACGAAAAGAAATATTTCTCAATGTATTTTTTATTTTGTTTCGAATTAGAGATGGTTTAACCCCTTTAAAAAAGGGTTTAAAGTGAAATTTTCCAAATGTTTCAATGATTAAAAATGGAAAATAAAATTTTAATGCAAAACAATAAATTTCAATTTTTTTCAGGGTTCGATTTTCTTAACGTTTTGAATGGACTATTTATCTGTTTTCAGCAAAAACCTTTTATTTTCATATTTTAAAAATAAAAGTCTTCAAAGACTTTTATAGAAAAACTGGAAAAATAAAAATCTTAAAAAGACTTTTACGCAAGACAGAAAAAAATAAGTCTTTTTTAACAGTTATTGTTGATTTTAAAAATAAAAGTCATCTCATAACAGTTTTGAAAGACTTTGCAAATAAAAAGCAAAAATATGTGTTTTTAATTACCTAAAACTTTTTTAGTTAAATTTTTATTTAAAAAATTAAAATTAATTTTAACTATTAAACTTGACTTTTATAATAAAAGTCTACAATTTAAAAGTAACCCCACCACGGCGCAGAACTCGCTATTTGTCTAGCACAGGAGTTGTAACCTAAAAAAAATAATTAAAAAATTTCTAAAACCGAAAAACATAAAGGACACATACCTGAACAGAATTTACCCCTATTTTCACCTCTACAACACCTCACTCGCGCGAATTCCCTTAAAAAGGGCCAACGAACGCGATCGCGAGAACTAGAAAAATACTATTGGCATCCATTTTCTAATGCCATTGTCAGCTGGCGCTGAAAAGCTTTTTTCGATCGCAATGCCAGGGTGTTCGCGTAATTATCGCAAAAAGGGCTAAATTAAGGAAATTAAAAAACGATAATTTAGCCAATAAGAGGAAAGGAGATGCCAATAAAAAAGGGAGACAAAAATACGAGTTGGTCGATATAATAACTCTGCAAAATCGATAATGAAACCCAAAAGTTCTAGTAGTTTCTACCATATCGACACGGCCACCCTATTTAAGTTCGACATTAGCGGCCCTAAAACCATTGGTTTGGAAATATTCTGACAGAGCACATGTATCAGGAAAAAGTAATACTTTAATCAAGCCATTTCTTCCTAGAAATACATGCATGCCAGGGCAAGGGTTTTCGTTTGTGTTTTCTATGTATGGTGGTGGTACTTAAGAAATGTGAAGGCTCGTATTCAACGTGGGAAATACACATTAATTTTGCGAATTTGAATAGTACTTAAGATCCGTTAAGGCTCGTGTTCAACGTGGGAAATACATGTCAATTTTGCGAATTTGAATAGTGCTTAAGATCCATTAAGGCTTGTTCATCGTGAGAAATACATATAAATTTTGCGAATTGAATTTCACTAAGATCCGTTAAGTAAATACAAGACATGAAAATACACATTAATTTTGCGAATTGAAATTACGATTAGGATTCGAGTTAGATTTATGGCCAAGTAGAAATTGTGTTAAGATTTTTTTTGAAGTTAAAATAAGAAGTTTAATAAATTAAAGTTTTAGAAAAATATAGTTACATGTGAAATAGGACATCTGTCAATAACAAAATAAAAATCAAACAAATTTTTATTGGAGTATTACTGTGTGTTTTTTATTAAATTTAAATTGAGTGTAAAAAAATAAGAGAATTAGTATAACTAAGGTTCTGTGCATCGCATTGGAGACACCACTACACTTTCCACCAAGATTACAGTTACGCCCGCCGCTGCTTAAACACTATTCTGATTACCCAGTATAAATTTAATGCAGATCAGACAACATTTACTATTTGATATTGTATGTGCGTCTGCGTGTGTGTCTGAGACACAGTGTCTTGCAATGTCTGAAAAGATGAACAACACTTCCTGATCAGTGTTGTAATATACGTGTTTTGATATTTGTAAAAATTTGTGATTGCGTATTTTTACCATAACTCGCTTAGTTTGTGTTTTGTAGGTTTTTCAAGAATCTATAAGTTGATGTAGACAATTTATTTTTGAAGCTCCTATTTTTTAAAAGGTTTGTGTTGAAACAGCTTTAAAACATTACTATGTGCGAACATAGCAAACTTGAAACGGCCATAGCTTACTCAATTTGTATTGTACAGAAAAAGAAAATAAAAACAAAATATACAATTTTTAACTTTTCTAAATTTTACGTATCTTTCATAGTTTACAGGGTGATACGTTAACCCCTACCAAAAAATTTCAAACTAAATCAAAAATTCATCTAGACATATTAATAGCTGCCTAAAAGACGAAGATTTAAAAAAATAATGGTTACGAAATCTCAAATTTTCGGCCCGTTAGTATAAATTTAATAGCAAAAATAGTATTTCAAGATGAACATTTAAAAAATTGTTTCAATAACTTAAAAATGACGATTACGAGTAATTTGGGTGGAACACTGGCATATCTCGCCACTGTGCGTCGGCTTACAACAGAGCACAGAGATCGCCCTAACGAACAGACTAAAATTAAGTCTCTGTTCTCTTAGTAGATCAACAATGTGGTAACCGGGACATAGAAAGGATAACAAATTACAATGAATCACAGAGACACATAAAATATGATGCACTACGTGATTTGAAAACTTTGAAATCTATTTGCAAGATCATGCTTGCACCTAGCAACTTCTAACAGGGCTTATTTAGTAGAATTCATAACGAAAAACTTTCCCAAGGCATATGTTATGCCAAAAGTTAGCAGGAACGGAGATACTGAAAGAAATATATAGAAAGTGCGTATTTTATTCACAATAAGTTAATTAAAAAGTTGTACGGTCAACCAATTTGTGGGCAAGCTTTAAACTACACCGTAAAACGAAGCAATTTCACCAATAAACTCGTCTATGAGCCAAAAAAGCCATGTAAATGCCTCACCGACTAGCGTAAAACACTAGCTAAACGATGAGCAATAAAAATATATCAACCTACATTTTTTGTAATTCATTTACCCCTACTTATAATAATTGAAATTATTTTAAAATACATCACTTTTTTCAATCCACTTTCAACGAATAAATTCGGTAACTCATTAATAAAGCTCGTGTCCCAGTTATGAAAACTACATTTTTTTGCAAATTTTTAGCTATTACATACTGAATTTATATCCAAGCTTATATTACCCATTCGTGTAGGTACCAAGACGCCATGCCTTCTTCGCTTTAAATTTATCACATATTTCTACTCCTCCGCTAGAAATTCTCGCCAGAACTTTAAATATCTCCATAACATCCTCAGAGAAATTGAAAATATTAAGGAAAATACATCTCTACATTCCGAATATAAATGTCCTTGAACCATAGAATAGAAGATAACAAAAACGGTTGTCTCCTATGCATGATTTTCACAACTACGCAACTTCTTCGCGTTTATCCAAAATTAATTTTACGCAAAACAAAAAAAAGACATTTTTTGTTGCAAGAACTCTGTGCGAAGCTTTTCTAAAATTGAAAAATTTAATTTTCACGCAACAGACGTGCAACAACAACAAGGAGTGATCCTGAAGCCTTATTGTCTTGACACTGGCCTACAATAATTCTCATGTCCTCGTTATTGGTTTAAAGTCTCCCTTTTGACGAAGATTCAGGAAATCTGCAGCTTCCATCCCTGCCAGGCTCGTAAAAGCTTCCTTTAATACCTTTTCCCCAATTGCTCCAGTTTTGTCCTTCTGAAAAGGGGGATGTTCGAAAAAGCTTCAGCTGTGGTACAGACAGTCTCCAGTATATTTTTTGGAAATGTTTGAGAAATTCCCCGAAAAGGGCGCATGTCCTATTCGTGCAGCATTGTATATATGAGAATGAAAGATGACACTTTCCCTTAATTCACAGCAACAACTTTAAAGGGAGCTACAGGAGTATAAGGTGTACTGTTTCGGCACATCATAAGCCAAGAAGCACCTGTCATCTGGGGCATCCCGGTTCCGTTCAGTATACGATACTGAACACATCCTTTAACTATAGTGGTAGATTCTCCCAGAAAAGGAGACCAGTTTCGCATGCTGCGTCTTTCGAGTGAAATCTGATGTTATTCAGTCGTTCTCGAGTTGTCTGGGAATTTGGATGTTCCTATATTAAATAACGGTGAAAAAGGAGATTTTTGTTATGTTTTGCACCTAACAAAAATTAAATCGGTACCGAAAAAGTTTTAATAAAATTTAAATTTACGTTTTTTGAATTGTGTGAAAATTTTGTTAAAAAATTTCAAATTCCAAAAAAAAAAATTAAAAGAAAGGGTTGAAAGTTGTTAAAGTGAAGTTTTCTGCGAACAAAAAAGGGTTTTTTAGCAAAAAAATAAAGAAAATATTAAAATATTTTACCCAGGATTTTGTGAAGAAAAAAATCCTTGTTGGGTAAGAGTGCGATTCAAGCAGTTGAAGTGAGTTTGTGATTGTGTTTCTGAGTTTTAAGCTTAAAATATAGCAAAAAAAAGTTTTTTAAAGCAGCAAAGAACAGGAGAAAAAGCGCGAAAGGATATCATTGGTTGAAAGAATATTCAACACAAAAAAAAAGAATAAGAAAAAAGCAGAAACGAAGGGACGAGTTTCATGTATTAGGAGCGTCTCTGTATGTTTTATTTAAATTAAATTTTATAAACATTACATTGTTATTAAATCCTCAACATGTTTCACACAAACAAACCGCAATTATAGTGCTTCACTTCATTCCCCGGTTGTTTTGATACTAAGCGAGTCCTTACCAGGACCCTTTTTGGAATAATTAAGAAACTTAATCAAACCCACCCAAAACAACTAGACACCACCGGCATAAATCTGTTCCTTCTGGTGTGTGACACAGTACCTAATCACATGTCATGTTGGGAATGACATCTATAGAGACATTTAGGCTCGAGTGGAAAACTTTTAGTGATATAGAAATGTACATGATCCATTCAATGTATATATGTATATGTATAAAATAAAGTGAGTTATTTGTACATAGAATATATTGTGCTAAAACAGGATTTGCTGTACCCCAAAAAATATTATACAGACCGAAGGACCCCGTTTTATTCGCACCGCCCAGGGAGATGATTTTGATTGTTTACTTGTCTACTTTCTGTGGCCCAGATTCGATTTTATTGTTCAATCCAAGTCCACTGGAAATTTGTGATAGGCTATACACCATAGAATCCCTGAGTCCTTTTTTCATCATATGGGACGAATTTTGCGGATTTTCTGCTTCTACTAAATTTCATTTGCGGCTTCAATATAATCCCCTTTGTCAGGTGTCAATTCGATGTCCTAAAAGCTGGACGGGCTGGGAGCATAGGCGGCGGCAGCGGCAACGAGCACATTCTACCCCACAAGCCCCACAATAACACTATACAACATGAATCATGTATATGTATATGTCACGTACTAATGTAGTCAACGAGTGTGTGGTTTCGGATAAAGATGTTGATTTCTGTTTGTAAAATTAATTAAAAGCGGTTTTTGTACGTTTCGTTCGCTTCATGGCCGTCATGTTAAGTGGTGATTCTGTTTTTAGACAAAAATACCACCATTTTGAAGAACATTTCAAATCAAACTGCGGCTTTGTTTGAATCCCACATAATTTTAAAAATTTTATTATATCGGATTACTTGTTGCTTGCTTTTCCCTGAACTCTGTTAGGTCCTTTCCAATTTTCACTTCAAATGCAACCCACGTTTAAATTAGATAACTTCGGGCAATTTTACGAGGGTAGAATGCTATCATCCGACTTGAACCCTCAATGTTACGCCTAAAATCTTCGAAAATCAAATGTGGAATTTTTAAAGCAAAAAAAATATATTGTTTGCTAGAAAAACAAGTTTAGAAATTCTTTTTTTCCTAAACTGCGGACAGAAGAGAGAAGACCTAAAACTTTCTAGCCTTAGAATACATACATACATATATTGAATTTTTATTATTGCCCAACGGCGAAGTTGGATTTACAAAGGAAAATATTTGCAAACAAATGAATTTTGAATTTTAAGTACATCAAGGACTTTGCTCTGTCAAATAGAAAATCAATTCTGATTGTGGCGCCATTTAATTGTTTGGGGGATGACTTGGAGTACGAGCTTCGTCGGTGTCACTCTTAATCTTCATTAATTAAAGTAAGTTATTTTTAATGGGAATTGAAGTTGTGTCAACTTTTTGGTATAACGTTATTTTGAAAATACTCGTATATTTCCGATAAGTAGGTGCCTGTTAGTTGCGACGTTTCGCAATTTGACTGTAAGTGGAATGTTGCAGAATATCGTTGAACTGAGTGTTTGGTTAATGGAGTAATACTTCAGAAACTACTTAAGGATCGCTTCAATTGTCCGAAATTGACTGCAGAGAACGATAGTTTAGCATGTCTTAATTTTATGAAGCTCCAGTGTTACACTGCTCAAACATCAAGTAATCTTCTTCTTCTTGTGTTCCTTTTATCCATCTTGGGACAGATGGCGGTAATAGTTGTATATATTATGAAACATATATACGGTATATTTTATGAAACAGCTTTCAGCTACGTCCAGGATAACCCAGTTGTGTCCTCCAAGTATATCACCTCGATCCTTGCGGATTGCAGTAAAGGGCCTATTTGACGGCGATCTCGTTCCCTCGTTGCAAGGTGCGCCCAATCCAATTCCATTTCCTTCCCTTGATTTCGTAGTTTTATCGGCGTACTTAAAGGATATAACGTAAGCATCTGTTGATGAAAACTTGTAGGCTGAATTTGGTTTCATTGTTTCGCAACCATTCAAAAGGAATGCCTAAATAGTCGACTTTTTTAAGTGAATATGGATGCAATCTTGAGAACACTGCGACCAGTTAGGCTTATTGTATACATAACCTACTAGCCCATCAGCCCTCCGGACAAAGGCAAGTCGATCTTTAGTTGAAGAAGACTGTGCTTGAGCGTTGAGCGTGAAATTTTCCTCAAACTCTGGAGATGATAATATCTGATATGTACTCCCTAAGAATAAAATAATGTACATGTAGACGCGAATCGAGTTGAATTAGAATCGACTGAACTCGAGTCAACTCTGCTACCTGGCTTGAGTTGAAGTTATGCCTATAGGCGCGAGCTTAGTAGTTGAGTAGTTGAATTCAATTAACAGCAGCATTTATGTGTTTTGTTTGCGATTTGTGCGCGAGTGGAAAATTCAACTCAACCTAAACTCAACTATTCAACTCATCATGTATACGTAGTATGTGTTTCGTAAATACCCTGTATTTAGTGGTTAGTGGCGATAGCTCAGTTAACGAGCTATCGAGTAATCACTTTCAATTAACTAACGTTTCAAACTCTGCACACAGCTACAATTTAAAAATTTTGTGGCATTTTGTCAAGATCTTTTTTTCGTTAAAAATAAAGACAGTAATATTTATGATTATATATCGAAGGAAATTTCCTAGTTCAATTTCACTCGACATATTTTTTTAGAACTGAAATAATCCAAACTCATAGAGCCCTTGAATCCGCCACTGCCTTAGGACAAAGGGTCCTAGTAGATCTTTAACCTGTCTAAGACCTGACCTGGTTCAGTCTCTTAACCCACTCTTGGAAATGGACCATGAGATATGTACACAGAATGGTTCTGAGCCCTGGTCTTACTCCGCCGTCGCCTGATCCCAAGTCCAGGGTGTAAAAGGGTGTTCGATCTGCCGAATCGACCAGAAAAATTAGGCAAGAAACCGCATTTTTTAAAACGGCACCGACAGTAGCGTACTCGTTGCGGGGACGTCCCGCTCGGACCGCCAGCTAACGGATCAAAGAAGAAGAGCCCTGGTCTTAGACCCCTCGTGAGAGACAGGCTCGCGAGTGCTGCAGCATTATTGCAGATACACCAGTGTCGGAGATCAGCAGAGCGAGACTCTATTTGGAGTACGCCACAACACCCTGAAACTATTTTGAAGGACAACTTCCACGTCGCAAGTCGCAAAGGCATGAATTTCCAGCCATTACCATGTTCCCGTCGATAAACCAGTGGATATTTTGTGGACCCCCAGGAAGGATAACTTTCTCCCCCTCAGACCGAACCGCAGTTTACCAACCATATGGTCGATTACGCGGAAAATTAAAATATTTGAAACAACTGTCGTACCCTAGATACAAATCGGACCAAGGTCAACTTTGTAATGTTTTGGAAAAGGTACCAGGACGGCTACTTATTGGTGGTTTAGATTTCGTTTGACCTTAATGTGCGAGACAGGCATGCATATACGCGCTTCTTACTTTTTTCATTCTGGAACTATCGTCTTCTTCTGTTTCGTGGCTTTAAGCCTGCCGAACTAGTACTTTCTGTTGCTAAATTGCTGAACATATTTTTGAGGTCCTGATGTTTGTTGGTGGACGAGCAGTTAATATTCGGTTAGTCGAGATAGATAACGCAGGGTATCTCTCTGACAAAAATATCGTTTATTACTATAAAAAAAAGTTATGGTGAAAGTAAACCTCCTTGTCGTACTTCTGAGCTCCCTTCAAAGCTCTCGCATAATTTTCCATCGTTGTATAGAGCTTTTATAAATTCCATTATTTGGTCAGGCAATCTACTTTGCCGTAGTGCCTGCCACATAAAGGTCGACTCACACTTTATGGAACGTAAATTTTGCTAGCGATTCGCACTTAAACGACACATCAATATTACGGGAATTTTGAGGTTCAGTCTACGACAAATTAGACAGAGTATTATCTTATTCCGTATTGCTAATTTAAATTTTTATTTGGAATGCCAAAATTTAATAATAAATAGTTAGCAATGATAGGATTAATTTTTTATGAGAAAGAAGAAAATTTGTGACATATCATCCGGCTCCGTTATAAGTGAAAACTGCGGGCTGATTTATCCTTCGCCCTTTATCGTGTCGAAAACTTCTCTTTACCTCCCGGTGTTATTGGGAGGATTCCCGTGCAAGCTGGTGTCTTTTGTCCGGGTAGCTTGTAGACTTCACGTTATTTCTTAGGGAGCTGCTGTGATAGCCTTCGCGATATCTGGTGCATCGTAGGCTGTCTTTATTTAACCAGCTCCGTAATATTACCATTTATACCCGAGGCCCTCTCCTTTTAAAGCCGATGAATAGCTCTAGTAACTTCTTCTTAGTTTGATGGCAGTAGTGTGGGTTTATCAATCATTGGTGAAGTCTCCCATTCCTCAGCTAGCTTCCCATGAAGCAATTAATGAAAGTGCTTTTCCCATCGTTTCAAGATGGCTTTAGGATCGATTATCAGATTACCCTCTTTGTCCTCGCAGTATATGCAAAGTGGTGAGAAATGCATCATTAAGGAGCCTCGGTAGTCTAAAGGTAAGGCGCCTGATTACTATCCCAGACTAAGATAAGTCTTTCACATAAGAAATATCACTCACGAGAGATTTTTTTCCCACACTTACTTTTTCCGTCTGTGAACTCTCTTTCCTTCACTTCTGAGCTTGTATTTCTCTTCGCGTTCCAATGTTCTCTGAGACCGCTGCATTTCTCGGTACGTAATCTTCTTACCTTCTGTTGCTAGCTAGCCTATATCATCGAACCAGTATTTCCGATCTCTACGACTTCTGCCCAAGATGGAGCAAGCAGTACTAACGGCATTAGCTACTAGCCAGAATCTAGCGGATCGTCTTCTTCGCGTCGCGATTGAGGGATTACGTAATCCGACGAAAGAGCTGTGATAAGAACTACCATTCACTTCCACTCCGAAAGTTTTCGGCAATCGCAAATTATAAAGTACGCATTCACTTTCCCGACAAAGGCCAGATGCAGAGTATTTCAATATTCGTCTCGCCCAGCATTTCGTCTTTATTGAGCTCATTCAGCACGAGTTCTAAAATATGGGACTGGGATAATTGTGCCTAAAAGCCATTTTTGCAATATCACATGTATTCTGTTGAACCTGAATAATTTTCTCGTATCCTTTTTGTTAACCAACAACCTCAAATCAAGAATTCAAACTAAAACCAATGATGTATATTTGAAGCCACTATGGCCGTGAAAGGTTTCGTATTGCCTCCTATTTATTCTTGAAATCTCTTAAATATTATGCTAATCCTTTGTAATTATCTTTCATTATCTTTTAAATGAGTCAAACTCCAGTTTGGCTTTTCTAGACTGCCAAAATTGACTTCCTACACGATATTTTGTTGATAAGGCAAATATAATCGTACTGTATTTTATATACTAAGCATTTATATTAGAAAGATTTAATGTAAAAATGGTATGTTGATAAAGGAAAACTTAATTACCTTCTTTTAAAGGCTGAAGTCCAATGAGAGCACCGCACCGGGTTCTGGCACTCAAAAACGTGCTTGCCAAATCAATCAGCCTATATGGAACAAAATTTGATGCCGGTGCTCATATCAAAAAAGTTTTGATATTTTGCACGGCATCGAGCATTTAAAAAGTTTAAGTTTGTTTCTATATGAGAATATGAAGGAAAAATGACATGAAGACTTATCCGTATATGTTTTTGGGTGGCTAATTTATAAAAACGAGGTCCCGCTGTTGATTGATGGTATTTTTTTTTGCTTTTCGCTTGAAATTTGATTAAATAAGGTATTATATAAGTTATTTTCAGCCCGATTCAAGTTGAATTTGGAAAGTTGATGATGAAATATTATTAAAAGAAATGGGAAATATATTCTAACCGCCTTTTAACGAAAGAAAATGAAAAATACATTGAAATTTTTTTTTTTTCGTAGATTAAATTTAATACTCTCGGGCAAAAACAGAAATTTGGTTCAAGGGTGGTTAAACTCTCTTAAAAGGCGGTTATAATAAATTACTCAATTTTATTAATAATATTTCATCAAAACTAAAATTTAAATGAATAAAACCATTCAATATTTTTTAAATTTTACTTTAATATAGCGGTAGTTTTACCTCCCTAAAAGGGTTGAAAATTATTTGTTTTTTATTTCAAGCAAAAAAACGTTGTTACTATTACTACAATATTAATTTTTTGACGTGACAACGTCTTATAAATCGATGAGTATAGGAAGTCATTAGCGCAAATAGTCGCGCCACGCGCGACTATCCCCACCACTACTTAGCGACGGGAACGGGACGGAACATTTTGCGCTAATGACTTCCTATACTCATCGATTTATAAAACGTTGTCACGTGGAATAACTGTATACAAAAACAACTGTTATGTTATTTAATTCAAATTAAATAAATAGGAATCTAAAGAAATATAGATCCTTTTTTCTTTTAAATAGACTTAGTATACCGTTAGTATACATACTATATTAGATCTAATTACAAATCCTTAGACCTTTAGTGCTAG
The DNA here is from genome assembly GCA_949987705.1 of Thereva unica. Taxonomy (NCBI): domain Eukaryota; kingdom Metazoa; phylum Arthropoda; class Insecta; order Diptera; family Therevidae; genus Thereva; species Thereva unica. The sequence goes on from OX465281.1 coordinate 89,333,974, forward strand.
CCGTGTTGCTGATGATGACCGATTACATGGGTTTAAATGCATTCAACGAATTAAATTGTTTGTTAAATTAATTTTAATAAACGAAATTTTTGTACATTCAATAAAAAAAAGCTGTTGTTAATAGCTTAAACCAATTTTAACGTAATCATCTGAGTATGTTTTTTCCTTTTTTCACCACATTTTTTTCTTTTACTTATTTATAAAAAGTTCTCCTTCTTTATATGATTCATTAAAAATTAAAAATGATCCTTTTATTAGCAATTAAACTCATACTTGCGCGGATCGTACACAACCTTTCACGACAAAATCCCTTCACTAGGCAAGTTGATCGATAAGTTGATACGTCTGAACGTGATTAGTTGTCGACATGTAGGCAGACATGTCAAGCGTCTGTAGGCGCCAAGCCCCAAAACAAATTTTGAAACGCCACAACTAGCTGTATCCTTATAAACTAATTTTGACATAGTATGGCTTCAAATTTTAATGGCCTAAGTACTTGATTGATGATTCTACAATTTTGCAGTTATTCATGACATAGAATTCCTTTTACTGAATAATCCTTAATTAATCCTTTTAACATCGGTATGAAATAATTCTAAGCGTGCCGCTGCACATTGAATAATTCACATTAATAATGCATTTTCTTCACAAGTGACATTCCTTCACATTTGTTATGCGATAAATTAAACCTAGGAATAATCCTTTCTACTGCAACTCCGTCATGTAGTTCGGGTCCTGATGTAATGTGTATGTAATGTTTGAAAGATAGAAAAAATATGTGCCCATCACGGGGCGCCCTGTAGATGTAAAACTGTTGTTTACATCCATAATGCTTATCGCCAGGTAAATTCTAGTATAATCAATGAGAACGGACGTGTTAGCCGAAATAAAAGTTCTGGGTTTTTCCATTACCCATAATGTTGGTTTATTGCATCATATGTATGCTCATTGGGCAGGCATACACGGATCGTAATATCAAAACCAAAAAACCGGTTTTTATGATACTATCGGCGTATATGGGCATTTATTTTACCGAGAGTAACTATATTATCCCTACATTTGTGCTCTTAGGTACCGATCAGAGATTAAATACATACATACATACGTTTTTCTTCTTTCTTCTTCCCTCTTTACATTCCTGATTCCAATGTCCATAGCCCATATTCCATAGCCTTCCCTAGTCCTTCCCCGCTCCACCAAGCGCATGCAATCGGTGCGTTGATGAGATTCAACTCGTTTCAGGAGGCATAACACTCCAACGAGTTGTTCTCGACGCACAGTGGGGCCCGCTCGTAGAAGGTTCTGCTCAAAACTCAATTTTCAAAATGTGGAAATTTTTCAAAAAAAATGTATCGTTGTAGTTGTAATAATGTATCAGATCACGTGTAAAAATATTAAGTCGCTGACTGCTATGAGTCAGCGAGCGCATGAGCATAAAGTTCATAGTTTAGGCAAAATAATACTTCTGCGAAAAAGGAATACCAGTTTATGCGCGATATAAAAACATTAATTTCTAACGTTTAACGATGAAATCTACGGAATTGTGTTATGTCGGTGATCAAGCAAGGTATTTTGATTCTTCTATAATTTTGTATTATATTATAAGTTCATTGGTTTATGATAAAGGGCTTAAAATTTGTGGTAGTGTGTATTTTTTTGTAGGGAATTTTTTAAATGACATTTTCTCGAAAATGCGCAAAGTTCTATTGCTACTTTTTTCGGTTAACTAGTGTCCAAAGTCTTCCTTTTCTAATAAAAAAAGATTCAGAAATAGAACTTTGCGCATTTTCGAGAAAATGTCATTTAAAAAACCCCCTACAAAAAATACACACTACAACAAATTTTAAGTCCTGTATCAGAAACCAATGAACTTATAATATAATATTAAATTATTTAAGAATCAACATAACTTGCTTGATCACCGACATAATACACTTTCTTAGATTTTATCATTAATCGTTAGAAATTAATGTTTTTAAATCGCGCATAGACATGCATACGTTGTCGCAGAAATATTCTTTTGCCAAAACCATAAACTTTAAGCTCATGCGCTCGATGACTAGTAACAGTCAGCGACTTAATATTTGTGCACGTGATCTGATACATATACTACGTTTATAAGCGGAGTTTCACTCCCGCATCTTCAATCCAAAGTAAAACTCCCGATGCGTTTATAAGCAATGGGAGTGTAAATCCACAATTCTTTCTGGTCTGAGATGACAGCTCCAAGCTCAAATTCAAAATCATAGCAAAGACAAATATAAAACCCAATGTTTAATTTAATGTATTTAAAAATATCAATAAACAAAGAAAAAAAACTATTGCAGCAAAATAAAACACCCAGCCTCTTCTTTACAAAGTTTTCCCCCCTCGAAAAAATTCTCACTCCCAGTCAGCGTTTATAAGCACAACATAAACCGGGATCGAAGTTTCACTCCAGCTTTTTCTTCGGGAGCGAAAATCCAAGTTCTGGATTTTCACTCCCGGTTTATAAGCGGTGTTTCACTCCGGATCGAAACTTCCATCCGGAGGGAAACTCCGCTTATAAACGTAGTAATAATTGCAATTACGATGATACAATTTTTTTTTATAATATCCACATTTTGAAAATTGAGTTTTGAGCAGAACCTTCTATGAGCGGGCCCCACTGTGCGACGGCCCGATGTCAGAGTCGCGAAGTGGTTGCGAGTAGGTGGAATAAAATATCGCGGCTAGGTTGTGACAGTTACTTCCTTCTCTTCTCTCTATCTTCCGACTAGAGCTGCTGTTCGATATTCACTCTATACGAAAAAATAGATTGTCGACAGTACAAAGGTACTTTCCCTAAGCCTCTAGTCTGTCACATAAAAAAAATGTCATGGTATATTTCTATATTCGATATAAACAATAGTTTTTGAGTTGTAAATCAAAACTATATGCCATAATTTCATCGGGTTTTGTTCTGGAAGCAAATTTACGTCAAAAACTTTTTTAATATGAAACAAAGTTCCCCGAAGGAAATTAAAAAAAAAAAAAATTATGACGATATATTGAAAAGAATCACCGCGAGCCGAAGAATCGAACTCGTAACCCCACAAAGCCCACAGACGAGGATACTTCTCCCTAGCCTCTCTGCGCCATAGCAAATACTATCGGCGGTTGACTAATATGTTAATAAATCATTTCATAAAGAAGAAAAAGAGAAAAAGAACACAATCGAACTGCCCCGACGAGGGATTGAACCTGCAACGCTACACTCAGGTGGATCGAGGATTCGACGCTCTACGCACTTCTTCACTGGCTTTCTACCAGTTTTATAATAATAAAGTAATTTGTTCGTTGCCTATTAAATGTTTAGGTTGAACTAATTTTAACAGTTTTTTATGCGTAACCTCGAACTCCTTTAGCAGAATTTCGAAAAATTGCACGGGACCACCGTGGGAAGCTACCCTTTCAAACAAACAAAAAAAAAAGCAAAAAAGTTATTGGGTTACAAAGTTATGCGTGAACAGGACCAACAAATACCTACACGTCAAATTGATAACCTCCTCTTTTCTTGAAGTCGGTTAAAAATGATTTTTGACATTGAATAACTTGCAAAGCGTTAATCGGGTCAACATTTTTGTAAGAACGAAAGTTGTAGAGAGTTTCATTGTCGACATGTTGGGCCCTCGCACGGGATTATATGACCTATAGAAACCGAGAAAAATTAATTATACTTATTTTGTTTAACCTTAATATAGACGTAAAGATGCGGTGCAGCTGTTAACAGTGCTAATTATTTGTTAAAATTTGCTAAAAGTAATAATATAATAATTATGTCTTTAAGCAAAATAATAAAGAAAACTAAATTGTACTTTATTTTGACGGAATGTACTTTTGTTATACCTTTAATAACAAGTGTACTTTATTTGCGAACAAAATGGCAACCCTAGTAACGTTATGTTCAGCTGTATTTCGTATTGTAAGTTTTATATCCCCTTAACGAACAACAGCACGGCTTCATAAAAAGGGGTTCGACCATTTGAAACCGGACTATAATCTCCGAACTACTTTCTGCTGTTTATACGGACTTCAGCAACGCCTTTGAGGGAGTACACTACCATTCTTTTAATTACAAAACTGGAATAACAAAATCATATCCTAATGGTAGAACACAAGTTATCTATGTTTTATTCTTTTTAATATTTTCTTCATCTCCAATTTTCTGTTCAGTAGTCTGCCCAATCCTGGAATACACCTGCCCGATCTAATGATCCCGTATTCCAAATAGGCAACAGCAGGTGGTAGTTCCTTCCTTCACTACTCTCCCTCTTCACTATCTTCTGACCAGCGCTGCTGTTCGACATTGCACTCAATACGTAAAAAATAGATTGTCAACGGACGGTACAAAGGGGTCTTCCCTGGGCCTCTAGTCTTTCACATAAAAAAGAAAAGAAAGAAGAGCTTGCGATCCCTCATCATGCTTATAGCTGCACAATATGAGTACCTACATCTACAACTTCCTTTTTTGATTTCGACACTCGTTGCAACCTGAACATCAAGAATTCCAGCTTGTTTGCAATCTTTGTCACCACAAGACAGGTGAGATTTTGTGTCAAGGGACTCGCCACTAATTATGAGTTTTAACGGCAGGCTTCCAATTGAATAATGAATACAGACTGTTTTTTTTTTTAATAATTTAAAGTGTTTGTATTTTTAATTGGATTATTCTCATTAAATTTTAAAATTTGATGCTAATGGAAGGTAAGCAAGGGGGTGGTTTTATTGAAGAAACTATAATTAAATGAAGGGGTAGTGGCGTTGCATGAATACATGTACATGTATATAACAAAATTCTTTAAATTCTGGGTAATTATTTATTTTATCACACCACCCCGCAGTGGGTAGGGATTGCAAGGGGGTTGACTTCAACGCGTTACCTTTCGCCGTTGGTCTCCCCGTTACTTTGATTAATTTTGCTGATAGCTAAAGCTTTGGAATTTCCAAATGAAGTCATTCGTTTCCCAGTTTATCAGCGGCGCTTCAACACGCTCAGTACGAAATCGAACACCCGCTTTAGCGTAATCATGAAAATAATCAATCGCGGTGTTGGACAATAATGAGTCATCAACGAGATTTTAAATGAGCCCTCAACGAGGTCTTAAGTTGATTTGTCTCAAGTTATGGCCGCTCAAAGTTCAACCTTGATCGTGTGGTTGGGGTTGAATGCAGTTATTTGCGATTAACTCGTAAGATATTAAATTGTGTGGGTTGATGCCGATTACCAAGTGCTAGTAATTACCTTCAGATTGAACCCTTGGTCGTCATTCTCGCTTGTATAGCTTGCGAGCAATCCAACGTCAAAGTTCGCACAGCAGAAATACGGGCATTAAAATATCTTTCAAATGGGCTATTGACCGAAAATACCGCACCGAAACATTAGCCAGTCTTAGAGAATTTGATGAGGCATCTTAAGCCCGTCTTAAGACCATTGTAGTTAGGCCTAATGCCGCGACTAGTAGGTGAGTTTAGCTAGGATTAGAATCCGGTATAGCCGACAGGCTGGAAAGAGTCGGCATCATGAATCTTCCACCTTGTAGCGCACGAAAATAAAAAGAATCCAATAAATTGTTTGTATGCAAATCAAAATTTAGTCTTTAAATCACGCCAAAGAAGTATAACTTCTAATGTTCTAATGCGCGTACATAAGTACACACGCCCACTGTTTTGTTTAGACTTATTTTGTCTGGGTCCATGTATAGTCCACAGAATCCGGGTAACAAAGTCGCACCCAAATACGTACAGAGTTCGAGGATATCCCCTTGACTTTTTTCTTCAATTTATAATTTCGCAATTAATACAGTACGACATCGTAAATGATTATATGCTGATAAGCTCGTCATCTTTTATCCTTAAGACCCTAGAACACATATTAGTTACCCCGGGTGAAAATATAAAACAGAAAACATACTGCAAATTTACTGAATTTTTCAATGTTTAAGAGCAGTCGGAAAACGAACGGAGACCTTGGTAACGGAGAAAATTGGGTAAATTCCACTGATAGTACAGTCAATCTGTCGTGTAAAAGGGCTGTTTGTTGAAAAAATTACACCGGCGATTTTTTTTTGTTTCATAAATCGTTAGTGGGTCATGAAAAATGCGTAAACCCAGATTTGTGACCTCCCAGTCGTACGAAATTGACTCAAAGACATTATAGACGGCAATGTCCTGTACATTTTTTGTTAATAAGCTTTTTCTCTAAAGTGCACCGATTCCGAGAAAAATGCTTCAAAAAACTTTTTAGGTTTTCCTGGAACCTGCAAATGATGGGAGGTCACAAATCTGGATTTACGCTTTTTTCATGACCCACAGACCCACTAACGATTAATGAAAAAAAAATCCCCGGTGTAACTTTTTCAAATCAAAATTACAGATTGACTGTACTATGAAGACTGTGGACTTGAACGGAAATCAGGGGGAGTTTAGAGGGAAACATTTCGACATTTGAATGGAAGGAGTGACAATTAGAAATTTTCAAAAAATGTTCTAAGTCCAGGAAATGCCAATCCTTCTTTCTAAGAAGTCAAGTCTAAAAGTGATAAAATTTTCCGTCTTGTTTCCAGCTCTTTTCAGTCTTTTGTTGATGCTTGTGAGGGGTAACAGATCTGTTTTCAGTGAAAATAATAATTTCTGCCTTATTTCAGACAGAATTCCATGTAAAATTCGTTTTCAGACTGCTTTCAGTTCTTCTTCAGTCTCATATTTTCACCCGGGACGCACTTTATAAATTCTGTAACAGAGCACGCATATTGTAAAAGAAAATCGATTGACGCCGTACCGGAAGAAGTAGCGCTCTTCACAGGGCCAGCATCTCGATAACCATGACGGAATTCGGGATCTACAATGGTTTAAGTTAATGGATCTTCTGCTTTCTTAGAACTATGATAATGAAACGCCACTTTCTTCAACTCAAAAAACTTGTCACAAATCACGACTCGACATTCAGCACAGGGGCCAATAACTGTTGGTTATTACATGTGTGAAGAATTAAAAAACAACCACATTCATAATTTGTGTTACTTTCATTAAAAGTCAGAACTCAAAATAGATTTATTTACTATATAAAAACAATTCCGGCTTACAGAGTTTAATCATTTTGTTAAAATGTGTACCTATATTTGATCAAAACAGTGCACTGCAGTACCTACATCTTTTTTTTTAATTTATAGAGTCACTTTTTAATATAATATGACAAATGTAGTACTTTCTAGTAAGAATAATGCTAGCTGAATAACTTTTGGCATTGAAATCATGTACGGTACCGTACGCTATATTTCCATTAGACTTCAAAGTATATTCCTATATTTCAACAATTACATTTGGCAGCTGATTTCCAAGTTCAAAACTGGAATTCTTCGTTTGAAAACAGGAATACTGGCCAAGGTTCTTACCTCAGATGAAATTGCGAAAATTGCTGATGATTTCAAGATTTTAAACGGGATGCTAACCTAGAGACGACTATAAGGTGCTCTTGCAGTTGGTTCTGGTGTTTGTTGGAGCACTCGATGGTAATGTAATTGGATTTAGAACATCAGGTGCCCTTCATGACGATAGGGGGATGGCAAAGGAAATGTCTGAGAATATTCCTTTTCCGCGGCCACTTCAAGATGAGTAACGAGGAACAGATTTCTTGGGGTGCTATTTTTGTTTTTCTCGTCAAAGTGTACTGCAAAGCTTGGTTTAATGCCCCCACAGCTCATGTGGCTACCAAACAAGACCTTGATCTCTCGCAGTTTTTTTTGACTCCCAAGAGGTTGATAAGGACATCTCTGAGCACGCTCTAGCAAAATTTTCCAACCATTTATGGTATTTGAATGCAGAATTTGTAGCTCTTGCGTTCTTTGATCCAACAATTACCAAGGAAGAAAAATCAGAAATGGCAAACAAACTGCTTGAGAGCTCCAAGATTGGGACAGAACATTCTAGAGTTGTGAATCGAAAGCTTCAAAAACAATATTTATTTATATTTATTTATATAATTTATTGATAGTCTTAGCTTAAGTGTATAAAAAACCTTACGCTGACAGCTATTAATAATTTTTGGCCCGCGGCTGGTGAGCCTTTTGGGCCAGAACCGGAGGTGCTAATAGTTGGAGGGCAAGAGGACTGTTGGGTTAATTGTCTAGTGTTAATAGGACAGTGCTTAGATGTAGTTACTTCTAAGTTAGTGGTAAAGATATCTGATTAGTATCTTATTATCTAAAGTTGTTGGGCTAGGTACTTTTAGAGATCAACTTCTGTGGTTGTTGCTGGGTGTAGCTTCTGTTCGTCTAGTCCTTGTGTTTGGTCTGAAGTCTATTAGTAAGCCATGGGCGTTTAACAGTGGGAAAAGAGTCAGCGTTGGGTCTCTGTCTGGCTGTAGCAGTTCGTGGGCTGGCTTGTGATAGTTGAGACGTCGCAGTGAGTTTGTTACTTCTTGGCATGTAAAGAAGAAATGCTCCGCTGTAAGAGGGATGTCACAGTACGGGCATGTTGGCGCTGCACAGTGGGGCCGATCGCCAAAAATGTGGCCAAAAATCGAAAAATCAAGTAAGTGATCTGGAATTTCCTCCTCGGGGGTTTTTTGGGTCGCTGATTACGAATTTAATGTCACATCGACAAAAAGTTACTCCCTTCATCCCCTAATCACCACCCCTTGCATAAAATATCCCTTATTTCATAACGCAATCAAGTTTCATTTTGTGTTCAAGGTTTTTTGGGTCGCTGATTCCGAATTTAATGTCACATCGACAGAAAGTTACGCCTTTCATCCCCTAGTCACCACCCCCGTGCACTCATTTCATAACGCAATTAAGTTTAATGTTGTTTTCAAGGTTTTTGGAGTTGTGGTTACGAATTTAATGTCATACCTTCAATAATTTGATACTGTTTGCCAGTGAGATAAAATTTTTTATTCGTTCATTTATTAATAATTCTCTTAATTCTATTATTATAAAAAGAAATTTATTTCATCATCTGTGGAATTTTCAGTTGTATCGGTTGTTGCACCTTCCGTGGTCTATGAATCCTCCCACAACTCTCTTTCATCCAGGGACCGCTCTAGAGAAATTAGCGCCCTAGGCAAAATAAAAAAAAAGCGCCCTAGGCAAAATCAAAAAAAGGGCCCTAAAAAATAAAATAATGTACTATATGTGTCTCGAATCACAATCCACCATAAATATATAGAATCAATTTTAAAAAGATGAATCATGTTTTGAAATAATAAAAAATTTTAACATCGCGTATATGATAAATAAATATTCAGTGATAAGTATGCATAAGTGTGCATAATAATTAATAAAATATAAATAAAGCTGTACTAAAATATGTTATTATTAATGGTTTTATTTTATAACGCTGTTACATGATAATATACTTTAACAATCGTTAAAAATAAATTAATAAGATGATTTTTAAAATTAAAAAGAACAAAGTTATAATCCATTATACATATAATATTAAAATTTGACTTTCCTTGCTTTAATTTTTGCAAATATTGATACCAAATCCTGCAAAGGTAACGTTTTTACTAATTCCTGCTCAATCGACAATATTGCCAAACTGGATAAACGATCTTGAGTCATCCTATTTCTTATATAAGTTTTTATTAATTTCATTTTGGAAAAACTACGTTCACCAGATGCGACATTCACTGGAATTGTTAGTAGTATCCGCAAAGCAATGAAAACATTGGGATAATTATTGTTTATTCTATTTTGGCACAAATATTCTAATATTTTCATAGGTGCCAAACGTGGAGGTAAAAATTGCGAGAGTACTCTCAATTCCATGCATAATTCTAGAGCATCAATGTCTTTCGAAGAATCTGTCCCAGTTAACTTTTTTTCTAAATTTTTGCTTAAATCTAATATTTCTTCAGACGTGCTTTCTTTTAACTCTGCAATATTGTACAAAAATCCAAATGGAGAACTAATTTCACCAAGCTGACTAAATCGTTCTTTGACAGAATTAATGGCCGTATCTAGAATTACGAAGTAAAATTTTATTTTAAAGCCGGTTTTTGGATTAGAGATTGGTTCATCTCTTCCTTCGTATTCGAAATGGGTTCTCCTTCTGATTACTCTTTCATTTTGAAAAACAGGCTCTATCCCTAATTTTTCGGCCATTTCGTTGGCATCAACCAGTATTTTTTCAAATTCTTCATCGTTTCGTAATTTTTCTAAAAATATTTTTGTTTCTTCTAATTGTTTTACAGCGTCTATAATATTTAAATTTACGCTTTGCAAAAGTTTGCTGCAAACATTTGTGTGGAAGAGTACTTTATGCCACACAGTCAGAGCAATCAAAAATTTATATTTGGTAATATTATTAGCTATACTTAGAGCCTCTGCACGAGTAAAATTCCCAGTAGTGCCAGTAAAAGAATAATCTTCGGAGATTTCTAATAAAGCGTCGCAAATCTCTTCTAACTGGTATCTAAGTGGGATTATCGCATCGATGCGGCTCGACCATCTAGTTGCACACAATGGTTTTAGAGTTAAATTTGGCAAATGTTTTTTTAATATGCTCCATCGACGAGGTGGAGAAAAAAACACATAAACTTTTTGAACAAGATCAAAAAATGTAGCAGCTTCAGTACAAGAAGTAGCCGCATCATTTATTACTAAATTAAGCGTATGGGCTCCACACGGGACAAAAAAAGCCCTAGGATTAATATTTAGTATTTTTCTTTGAACCCCTGCATTTTTTCCAGCCATGTTGCTCCCATTATCGTAACTTTGGCCTCTTAATTGATCAACCGGCAATTTAAATTTATCCAAAAAATTTAAAAGTACATCAGTCATATTTGAACCTGATGCGGCTGCTTCAAGAGGAATAAACCCAAGAAAATGCTCTTGTATTGAAACAAGTGGTTTATTTAAATCTTCACTTGCTGTCGAAACTAAATTTTCTTCAACCTCACTTTCTTCAAAAGGTGTAACATGAACAAACCTGATAATTACAGTCATTTGTTCTACATGACTCACATCTGGTGTACAATCAAGAATAATTGAAAAATATTTTGCTTTTTGAAAATTTTCTAAAATTTTTTGTCTTGTCGAATCTGCCAAAATTTGGATTAATTCATTTTGTATGTTTTTGCCTAAATAATGAACATGCATCTCTTCATCCTTTATTTTTCTTACATGTTCTTGCATAATCGGATCAAACAAAGCGAGTAATTCAACAAGTTTGAGAAAATTCCCATTACCTATTACATGTAATTTTTCGTAAGTACCTTGAAATGCGAGATTTTGAAAACTGAGTAGTTTTACTATAGCGATCAATCGCTCTAAAACTTTGCTCCAATATTTTTCTTCTTCTCTCGTTTGCTGAATTAATTTTATATCTACTGATTGACCTTTTTTCCATCTTTTCTCGAAATCTTTCCACGTATTGTAGTTTAGTTTGTGTTCGTGACTTTTCTGATGATCTGTTAAAATTTGAGCGATGTTATGCCAATCTTTCGTGCCATTTGTTGCAAGGGAGGGTAATCTATTTCCTTTAGAAAATAATAAGCAGCAAAAACAATATACTTTATTGGTTGATATTGAATATAGCACCCAATCCCTATGAATACGCTCACCATTTACCAGTTTCTGATAATAATGTACATTCGAAAATTTTCTTTTTTGGTCATCAGCAGGAAAAATATAATTTTTCACTTGTACTGGGCCATGTTCTATTAATATTGGTCTTAGTTGATCAATACTTAATTCTATATGCGCCCAAGTAGCTGGATCTGAAAAATTTATGTTTAATTTTGTATTCCCTATATTTTCAGAATTAGAATGAATGATGGGATGCTCTAATTGAGATAAATCAGTTACTAAATTAGTTTGCATATTATTTGCAATTTCAATCTGCACATTATTATCACTTTCTGGATTGATAGATGAAGGGTCAGGCCGAGATAAACCATCGATAACATTTTCTTCGTTTAGATTACTTGAATGTATACCTATACCTGATGCAGTTTCTTTATTGCTATTACAGACGTCAATTTGGGTTGGTTTGTCAGCATTATCTGTGCTACAAAAATTGGAAGAACCAGTTTGAAGTAATATTTCAGATGCAGACTCGTTAGCAGGTTCATTGTTACTAGAAATTGTTGAAGGATCCTGTCGCAAAAATTTTGCAAGACTATTTTTTAATTTTTCATCAGTTTCTAGTTGTTCAATCTTCCGTTTTCTGTTTGCAGCTCCCGATAATTTTTTGGACATATTATCTGCATAGAAATAGTGTTTATTCGATTAATTCGATCAAAAAAATATAAACAATTTGTATAGATGACGTGTTTAAAAGAATTGGTAGTAATCGAGCAATTTTCATAATATTTTAAAAGAGTAATAGTTTATATTATTTTGAAAACAAATCTCACGTATGCAAATATAGGGAAATTAGGAAAATAGCAATTTAAGCCCATGTTGAATAGAAATGCACTGTAAACTTCCGCATATTTTATTAATTCTTGTAATTATTAATTAAAGGTTAACAAGTATATTTTCCAAATCACAGCTAATTTTTGACTATACCCATAATTCGTACATACCAATATTAGTATTCGGACGTACGTATATCATTTGAGATTGTAACAATCTGCATATTGATAATAAATTAGGCTTCAAATGTTTACGAAAATGAAAGTGAAAAATATCAACAAATATATAACGTATACAGTATAAAATAATCCCATAAAAAACTTTCTTAAAAAAATTACGAAAAAGGTGTAATGATAAAAAAAAGGAAAAAATACATTTTAGCATGATAATTTTTTTGAGCAAATTTATATTTTGAATTATGTTGAAGTTTTATCTTTACCGCCGTTTAAAAGAGTTTCGATAATAAATAAAAAATATTAACAAACTTAGATAGGTTTTTAATAAATTGAAAAATCATGATAACTTAAGAGTATACTTACCAGCTTATGTAAAATATCGTTTTGAAAAAAAAAATGTTTTCTAACAACAAGATTTTCAAATAGAAATAAGTACGACAATTTTTGCAATATATTAATAATAATCCAGAACCATACTTTTTTGCGACTGCACAACCCAATAGCTGTCGAGATAATGAAGAAATGAACTGCACATCAGTTTTTCCGCGAATTATCACATCGAACAGTTTCCCAGAATTTTTGAACTCGTTGATTTTCAAGAATAAATAGCAGTTAATATATAGGCAATAGAATGCCGAGAATGCTACTCTAGATATGTAGATATGTAACTAATAGAGTTCAGGCAGGCTCATCTTCTTATAATACTTAATTTTTTCAAATCAATCAAATTTATAATAGTTAAATTTTTCTCTTCATATATTTTCAAAAAATTTTTCTAGCATTGTTTTATTTCGGCGCCCCTCAGCCTACGGCGCCCTAGGCGGGCGCCTAACTCGCCTATATGGTAGAGCGGTCCCTGCTTTCATCATGCATAGTCACGGATGACTGTAATAATAGCTGAACAACATCCTCTGACAAAGATTTTATCGGCCTTGCGGGCAATTTTCGACAACTCGAAATAAATGGATCTGAAAAAACTAAAAATCGGTTGAAGATGTCTTGCATAGTCTTTGCTCGTGAGGACTTGCGAGAAAAGTTTTCGCGGAATTTTTTAAAGTACTTATTGCACGACTCTTGAGCATCTTCAGACATTTGACATATTTTGTTTTTGTTTTTAGCCTTTTGGGGAGCTCCCTGGCCGCCTTGGAGGCAAAGGGGGATTTTGTTGGTATTTTTTAATAATAGTAGGGACTGTTACGAACATTTTAAGGGGTCATAGTGCCCCCTACGACGTTTGACTGACATTTTTTTTCCAAACATACTAAGGGTATTCATTTCACTTTTCAAGTTTTTGTAGTTTTGTAGTTTCGTAGCTTCGTAGTTCAATTGACATGAACGACTACATTGAATAGTTTTCGTAGGTCATTTTTTTCATATTTCGTAATATTGAAGGTGTGATTTTTACCTTCAAAATAGGTTGGTTTTTGAGAAAATCCCTAGAAAAAGTGAAAAACAAAAATTATTGGAAGCTTTAATCGATAAAGCTGTTCTCAATGTTTCCCTAGGCATCTTTTAAATTCATAGAAATTAAATTCAATTAAATAATTCAAAACAGCTGACAAATGTCAACATCAACTACGACAATTTAAAATTACGAAGGTGTTTTAGAAACTCAGTAGCTTCTTATTTCACACAAAATGTCGTAGTTAAAAAATATATGGAAATGAACTACAAAAACTACGAACAACTACGAAGTACGACAAGTACGACAAATACGAAGAATTTACGAAGTGAAATGAATACCCTTACTTTAAAAATTTAGGAGCAGCTAGGAGCAGCTAATTTTTTTTTTTTATTACAAAGGTGGTCACTCACACTACAATCTCCAATAGGTTTGATAACAGAATTCTACAGAATTATTCAACTTTTTTATAGTTAATCTACATTTTTTTTTAAATTAGCATTGTTTAAAACTTTAATTTTTATAATTTTTTTAATAATTATTAGTCAATCGATCAATGTTTCTTAATGTACTATTTTATTCCACTTACCTCCAGGGGTCTGATCCAATTTTATTCACTGGAATGAGTCTTATTTTCGAATTTATATGCTTACTTTTGCATTAATACAATTTTGTGAGTAAATGTACCAGATTACTGTTGTGCAAGAAAAGGTATCTTGCAACTGGAATTTCAGATCAGGTAAAGGTTGGTTGAAGCATGTCTATGTATTTTCTGATGGATAAGGTATTACTGCAGCCAACTCAACAAAAAAAAACCAAACTAGAAAAAATTTTTTTTTTACTTTTGGCCAGCTTTTTGGCGATCGGCCCCACTGTGCGCTGGTGTTTTGTCATAAATGTACTTTTTGAAAGCCATCGAGTGTCCTAGTCGTAGTCTGGTGAAAATTATTGTCGTTGGCCGGGTCCAGGGGGGAATTTTTGGGGCGCATGCTCTAGGCCAAATTTTTTTAAGGAAACAGTTGGAAGAGTCCCATCTGTTTTGTTTGCTGTTTTTGATCTTTTGTTTCAACATGTCTACGATTCTGTCCAGGTTAGGAGGCTCCTTTGTGGTTGTACAGGATGCGTTGTTTTTTACTAGATGGTCGGCTGCTTCATTTCCTTGAATTCCTACGTGACCTGGGCACCAAGCAAGTGTGATATCCTGTTTGTGGATTGTTTCTTTTATGTAGTCCCTCTGAGGGCTGGTGGCCTTCGGGTTGCTAATGTGCCTTAAGGCGGCCAAGGAATCTGAGTAGATGACTGTGTGAACACGTGATCTTTTGGCCCAGTCTACCGCTTCCCAAATTGCGTACAACTCACCGAAGTAGGCGCTGGTACCGTCAGGTAACCTTCCTACTTCGATGGGAATCCCTGTGTCGTCTATTATTGCGTACGTCGTTCCCGCGTCTGATTTTGATGCGTCAGTGTACAAGAAATTTGTGTTTAGGTTTTTCTTTGTGTATTGATCCCTTTGTTCAAAATGCAGTTTCTTGTAGATCGATGCGCTGGTGTTGTCTTTTAGGTATTTGCTCAGAGTGAGATTTGTGTGCTTTGGGTCAACTAACCAGGAGGGGAAGGGTGTGTTTGCTATTGGGGGGTGGTTTTTCGGTTTGTTCTTTGCCTCCTCGGGCATGCCTATTAGGCCGCGTAGCAATGATGGAGTGTAGCTGTTGACTGTCTCATGTCGCCTGTCTCAGCAGTGCATTAGGGCGTGGTATAGTGGTTTGTATGAAGACAGTAAGTTTTTTGCTATTTTCTTCTGCAGTAGTAGGTCTCTTCTGTTGTCTATGTCGATGAAGCCCGCCTCAATGCTCAGCGCTGCTAGGTTGGTGCTAGGTAATGCCCCAGAGCTATCCTAGCCGTGGTGTTTAGTGCAACCTGAAGAGGTTTGCGGGCAGTTACGGAGGCGAAGCCGAAGTTGGGTAGACCGAAATCCAGACACCGAGTGTCAGCTGTTTGGCAATGCTCACAGCAAGCGTAACAGGTGGGCCTGCTCTGTATGTGCATATGGATTTCAACATGTTATTCCGATTTTTTATAGCTCTGGTTGTAGCTTTGATTTGTGCTCTCCATAGTAGGTTTTTATCATATGTTAGTCCTAGAATTAGTGCTTGGTTTTTGAGTGGTAAGATTTGGCTATTTGGCAGATGTGAAGCGCCTCGGTTTTGTTGGGAGAAAATTGAGCATCCCTAATATTTGCCCATTTATAGGCAATGGTATGCGCTTTATTTAATGTCGCCTGGACTTTGTTGTGTTCTCCTGTCGCCAGGAGGATTAGGTTGTCCGCATACAGCCAAAGGCCCAAGCGTTCAATGTTTGCAAGTGAAGCTGCCAAGGAGTGTGTGTAAATGTTGAAGAGATGAACTGAGGGCGGAGAGCGGAGAGCCTTGTGGTAGGCCGTTTTTCAGTGGGTGGGGTTTACTGTAATACGCACGAATTCTTGCGAATATTTGGCGATTTCCAAGAAAATTTGTCATCATTTGTCATTTGATTTCTTGACGCTATAATTAAGAGAAAAATCGTAGGAATTCAATGAATGTGTTTTGGATAAAATTGGTCCAGGGCAACAGGTGGTAAAATCTTAATAAAAGTAGCAAAAACAGGTTTTTTTGCGATTTAAGTACGAAATAAATTTTGTTTTGGAAAACAAAAAATACTACATAATAGTGCTTAAGAAGACGAAAATTATGAGTTTTGGACCATTGATATCGGTCAACCGGTTTTTGCAGAAAAATTCAAAAACCATTAAAAATGGCCGTTTTTTGACATTTAATTATAGGGAGTGTAATTATCGTAGAACCTTGTGTCAGGGCTTAAATTGTGGCCACTGATGGTGCCTACCTACAATAAAAATTTCATGGAAAAATAATGGTAACTTTTCGAGTAAATCTCAAAAATGTAAAAACACCTGTTTCAGGGAAACAGGTTGAACAAGGCCCACAACGGTCCTAGAAATTTTTTGATTGACCATTTGGCTCGCCAAGGGTTGCTCTACAACCCCATTTTCATGAAATGTATGTAAGATTTGATTTAACACCTTAAAAACCCGTTTGAAAACCACCCTTTTTTCAGTTTTTTGAATTACACGGAATTACACGGCACGGTTG
This sequence comes from Thereva unica, assembly GCA_949987705.1. NCBI lineage: Eukaryota > Metazoa > Arthropoda > Insecta > Diptera > Therevidae > Thereva > Thereva unica. Next base: position 89,351,081 of record OX465281.1, read on the forward strand.
GGGACTGAGAGGGTTTGAGGTTTCGGTTGTTGTGGGATTGTTAGTAAAAAAGGAATCTGATTTCACATTTAGTTGTTGTCTAACTAACTGAGAGTAGGTAATTTTGCTTCTTCCTGGTGTCGGATTTTTTTGGTTGGGTGTTCTTTGACTGGTCTCCCGGGTGTATTGTGGCGTCGTTGAGTTTTCAACGATGGGAGTGTTTCTAATCGCCCTTAGCTCTGGGTTTTCTTCGTAAAAGCGTCGCCTGGCTTCGAAGTTTGTTAGGTGATACTTAGTTTTTAGCTCCATTATCTTCTTTTCTATTACGAAAAGGGGGCAGGATCGGTCTAGTGTGGCATGTGCTCCTACCACTTTGCAGGATATGCACGCCTTGGTAGTGCAAACATGATGTTGTTCTGGTTGGACAGGTTTAGCGCAATTTGCGCATGCTCTCTGATTTGTGCAACGCGTTTCATGATGCCTGAGCTCCCAGCAATTTCTGCAACACAATGGTGCCGGTATGTATGGGGTTACTTTCACCTTTTCATAAAAGATGTCGATTGACGTTGGTAATTGGTACGAGTTAAAGGAAACTATTAGGGCTCCTGTAGGCTGGTTTTCGTTGGTCTCCGTATTCGTTTTTGTTAGGATTTTTACATCCATAATATTACTGTCCGCTAATTGTAGAGTTTTTAATATGTCTTCCTTTTGAAAGTATTTTAAGGACGGTTCATAAATTATCGCTTTTGTTTGGTTTAGTCTCGAGTGTAGGGAGGCTTTTATTTTGTAGTCGCCAACCTTCTTCAGTTTTTCTATAAGCCTTTCTGCAGGCCCTTTGTCAGCGACTAGAAGTAGAATATTACCATCCCTTAGTGTTTTTCTGGTTTTTATTCTTTTAGTGATGTCTTCTATTGCTTTTTGCAGTAGATACGGAGGCATTTGGGCTGGCTTTAGGTTTTCCTGCTCGCTTTCTATTAGGATGTATTTGGGATCTGCACCTAGTTTATTTTGGTAAAGCGTTTCTTCTATAGTTGGGTAATCGGATGTCATCAGGGTTTGTTTGCTTTGTTTTGGTCTCTTTTTGCTGGTAGCTATCCCATCCGGATCGAGCAGAGCGAATCTATTTCCGCCTGTAGGCGGCATTTTTTGTACGCGTCTTTATCCCTTGGACAGCGTTTTCCTTTCGCCTAAAGGCATGCAATCCGTTGTTGTTTCTGGGTTTTAAATACCTTTAGGTGCTAACAAAATTAGCCCTACAGTGTTGGCAGTGCTTAGCGAGATGTTTGAGGTTAGAAAAAGAAATAAGAGGAAAATAGAAAGAAAAAATTTCTAGAGTATAAATGAATTTTTATGTTGCTATTAATTGTTTGCTGTGATCTTATCCTTTGATTTTTGTTTATCCTTTTTATTACTTGTTTTTTTTTTGTTTTTTTAATTCGAACATTCACTTTGACAGTTCTGGTGTCCTGATCACCTATTCTTTTGTTTTGGGCGCATACGCATCTACAGTGCACTAAATGCAAATTTGAGTCTATTTGATTTGTTTACACTTTTCGAAAAAACACAAAGAAAAGAAAAAAGAAAGTAATACACTTCCGTTCCGGAAAGAAAACACCTTTGCTCGTGTTTGTTGTATTTCACTGTTTTTCTATCCACTTTAATGATCACTACCCATTCGCACAGCTGCTGAGAGCGCACTGTTCAAAAACAATACGTACTAATAAAAAGAAGTATATTTAAAAAATTCCCAATGGTCAAAATGGTCCCAAACACATAATAATAATGAAAAACAGACCCAGAAAGTCAGTTTTTTCCACCAAACCTATGTTTTTTCATAATTAATACAATTTAAGCATATTAAATCCACTTTTTTTTACTTGTACATGATAGTACAATTTTATGTTCTCGAACGTTGATCCAATGAAATTCATGGACCAAGAAGAACATTTTTACATGAACGTCTTTTTTTACAAAAAGGGAAATTTCAAGGAAACTGTTCAATATTTCGCAACAAAAATAACACAATTTTTTCAGTTAGGAAGAAGCAATATTTGTACCAAGTAACAAATATGTGAGTGGCGTTTAACAAAAGTTATTAAAAAATTACAAACACGTGATTTTCGACAATTTTTCTCATTCTTCTCTATGTTCTGTGCCCTAACCTATAACTCAATATACATCAATCGAAAGATAACAACAACTTTATAATTTGAATTTTTTCGATTCGAGGTCGCGTTTTTCTTTTATTCGCTAAAAAGCGTTTTTTACACTTTCCGGGATTTTTTAGGTTAGGTTCACCATTGCAAATTCACAAAAAAGAAAACGCTATCTTTTTTAGAATTTTTTTCCTATATGACCATATTTTTTGTTTACTGTTGGCAATTAGCGCAAAAATTACATGGGGCTATTTTAGATTGATTGGACTAATATTCTTAAAGTTGACACCCCGCAAAACTATAATGTAAGTTAAATTGGCGAAATTTAACTACTCAAAAGAATCATTTTGGGGATAAATGTGACCTTCGTTCCCCAACAAAACTCAAAACTCACCACACCGCAACATTGTTTTTTAACTTCCCAGTATAGGGAAGCTACTGTAATCGGTCCGAAAATCGAAATCGAAATTTTCAACGCATTTTCATTTTTCAAGATCCCAAGAGAATTTTAAGCAAAAAATTGAGAGGAAGTATGTGTGTGTGCGTACATATGTTGTCATTTTTTGCTGTACGATATCGCGGGAACCAAAAAAATTAACGACTTCGTTGCGGTGTCGTTCGAAGCGTATTAACGGAAATATGATCTGAAAAGATTTTTATAAAATTTGGGCGAGCCGTTTTTTGGTTTAAAGGACATGTTCGGAGAACAAAATAGAACAACGACCGCACGTCGCAATCGATTACACTCAGCACGCGACGATCGTTCACCTCGTATGTCAACATCCAAAAACGCTGACGATCAACTGGGTCACCGTAGTTAAACTGCACCTGGCCCAAATCTGCTGACAGTGCAACAAGGGTCATCGCCACCACATAAAAGAGACACTACACGGGCTCATCGATGCAACCAAGAAAGAGAATTCGAAAAAGGTCACCGACAAGACTACACCGCCGCGAAATAATTATCGAAAAAATTAAGAACATAATTTAGCTAATGCATGTAACTGTGAAAACCAAAAATAAAGTGAATATAAAGTGTATTTTCGAGTGTTATTATTTGAAGATCCCTTAAGCTTTCAAAACAGGACATAAGTGATTTTTCTACCTGCACGATATCGCCCGAACCACAAAAGATATCAACTTATTTGAAGTGCCGTTCGAAGCGTCTTAACGACAATATAATTTGAAAAGATTTTTATACTATTCGGACGAGCCGTTTTCTAGGTTTAAACGACGTAAATGATTTTTGTACCTGCAGGATACCGCGCGGGCCAAAACCATATCGGCTTCTTTGAGATGCCAAAAGAAGAATATTAACAACGAAAAACTGCCCTGAAAAAATTTCAGAAACTTTTGTCGGGCTTTTTTTGTTTAAATGGAAAAACTTCGGATAAGTGTCAGAAAAACCTTAAAGGAGGTGGGTCAAAATTGCCCCAGGCCCGGCGCAAAAGAAAAGTATCTCAGTTTATCGGCTATAATGAGTATTGAATTTCTGTATAGTTGTTATATCCCGTAACTGTGGCTAAGGTGTTAATAATGCTATTTCTTTTTATTCGGTCAAATTACTAATTAACCCTGTATTTTAGTAACGCCATCACTTATTTTCATGAATAAGGTAACAGTGTACGCAGAATACTCTCACCTTCGTCACCCTTATGCCAGAGACACGAAAGTGTAATCTGCGGTTTTGAGTCTCTAAAAGACTGTCTCTATCAAATTTTTTTTTACGCGTCCAATTTTTTTTATATAGCTATATAATAAACCCACATTCGTACTTCTGGCATGGCATCTTTGTACCATTTTGTATTACAAAACTCTATTAGCGCGAGAGTGAAAAATTTGCACTTTCGCGTCTCTGGCATAAGGGTGACGCTATCTAAAATTGTAAAAGCGACGCGACGGTACCACAGTAGTGATGAGCAAACGCAAGAACAAGACAAGACTAATCTAGTCTTGTTCTTGTTCAGTCTGTCTTGTTCTTGTTCTTGCAAGCATAGCTAAGTCTTGTTCTTGTTCTTGTTCTTGCAAACATACCTAAGTCTTGTTCTTGTTCTTGTTCTTGCAAATATACCTAAGGCTTGTTCTTGTTCTTACTAAATGTGCAAGACCAAGACAAGGCAAGACAAAACTGCAAGGCGAAGGTATTTTCTCGCATGTAGTAGGTATTGTATGTTGATTTTATAAAATGGTTATTGAAAAAACCTAGACTTTAATAAAAAAAATTATATCCAAACAACAAAATGCAAAAAATTGATTTTAAAACTATTATAATTTTAGCGTCAGTCAGTCGCGTCAAAAGTTTGTATACACCGAAAATTTACTACCTTTGAGGTGAGAATTCCACATGGCTTTTTTATTAAACAAATCAGTTTCACGACTGCTCTTGGTGACGTTATTATGTTTGCGCCCCTGAAAAATTACATAAAATTCATATGGGAACAAGTTAGGCGTAGACATTTTTCTGTCAAGTGTGTAAGCAACAAATTACAACGGAAATATTTTGAAGCAAAAGTAAACCAGTATTATACCCATTACTTATTATAAAAAATTAGGTTGTTCAAGTATGATTCATTAAAGAAGAAATGTCGTGTATGGGCACAAAAAATTATTAAATCCCTTTGCAGCAATACAAAAATTTCCCCACGCTCCTGTCGTTCTTACGATGCGATGTAACCAATGTGGAGGCCTTGAAAATATATTACATACATTGAGAAAAGTCCGAGTTTCCTTGCCATCCAAAAAGCAAAAGAGGTTACTCAAAAAAGAATTTTTTTAGAGCATTTTTTCTTTTCTAATAAACTACTTGAACTACTGAATACTGACATCTAAGGTTTGATTTTGCTTCAAAATATTTGCGGTTTCTCACCTAGAAAATGTTTTTAATAGAATGAATTTAGGTGGAATTTTTGCAAGAATCTTGCAAGAAATCTTGCTCTGGGTCTTGTTCTTGCACAGTTAGTCTTGTTCTTGTTCTTGCAAGCATAACTAAGTCTTGTTCTTGTTCTTGTTCTTGCAAAATGTGCAAGAACAAGACAAGACTGCAAGAACAAGACCACTTTTGCTCATCACTATACCACAGTACCAACTTCCAGAGTTATGAGTCGTCAAAGTCAAAATTTGTTTTTTTTTTTAACTAAAATGTCACCTTCAACCACCTTCTTCTCCAAAATATTCATAGTCAACTAATGTTTTTTTTTTTTACAGAATAAAGCTTGGAGTGTTTCCTATGAAGAATGTCCAGAGAATTTTTATGCTACGGCCTTTACTTTCAAAGTTATAAGCAATTTAAATGCTTAAACTGGCCTTATTTGGGAAAATTGAAAGCAATTTTGATATTAAAATTGTGACTTGGTTGGTTTAAATTCTTTTATTTAACTTGCATGGTATGTGACCAAATCTTGGAAGTTAAATTTGACCCACTTCCCGGTTTCGGATAGAGCTGAAATTTTGCATACACGTTTAGTTTGGATGACAATGCAATCTGGCCATTTTGTAAAAATATCAAGATGGCGGTTCCAAAATGGCGGCCGATTTTTGAAATTGTGCTCCGCGGCCCTCTGACATGGGTATCAAATGAAAGGATATGACAGGTAGAACACAATTAGCTATGTGGCGTCATTCCAAATTCAAAATGGCGGCCAACACTAAATTGCGGAAATCTTATAATAGACTAAAAAGTAGAAAATATAACCGATCAACTTCCAATTTTGCACACAAAAAATCACAAACAAACACAGAGATGCTGCTGTCAACTAAATTCAACTACTCAAATACTGAACTCATGTCCGTATGAATAATTTAAACTCAACCAAGGTAGCAGAGCTGAGACGAGTTCAGTCAACCTTAACCCAACTCGACTCCCGTTTACATGTAGTTGGAATTGGGTTCAACCTTTATAATTACTAAATGCAATCTGACCTTTTTGTAAAAAAATCAAGAAGACGGTTCCGAGATGGCGGCCGTTTTTGCAATTATGTTCCACCGAGCCCACGACATGGGTAACAAATGAATACAATAAACTGTGTGACGTAATTTTAAATCTAATAGAATTGCCATCATAAAATGGCGGAATACATATAATAAACTAAAAAGTAGAAAATAAAATAAATGGTTAAAAATTTTTTTTAAAAAATTCTTTTAATTAACTAAAAAATGTACTGAAAAGTAAAAAATAAAAAATATTTAAAAGAAAGCGGGAAATTTCAATTTTAATGAAAAAGTTAATTAAAAGAATGGCGCATTTTTCATCAAATAATTTTGTTAGAATTTTCTTCAAAGTGAATTGAGCAAATACAAGTTTAAATTATTTTTTTTACTACGCCTTATAAATTAATACATAAAATCTTAAATATATTGAAAAATAAAACAAAATTGAAAAAGATGATTTTATAAAAAGTGTGAATTTGAAATTAACAAAGCAAAAAATTGAGGGTTATTGTAAATCTCACGCGATTTACAGTTATATTTTCAATTTTTGATGAAAAATGCGCCATTCTTTTAATTAACTTTTTCATTAAAATTGAAATTTCACGCTTTCTTTTAAATATTTTTTGTTTGTTACTTTTCAGTACATTTTTTAGTTAATTAAAAGAATTTTTTAAAAAAAATTTTTTTTAACCATTTATTTTATTTGACATAAGCTTAGGAAAAAGAGTACCTGCTAAAAAAAGTACGAAATTAGCGCCAATTGACGACTTACAACTCTTGAAGTTGGTACGGTGGTACCGTGGCCTTTATAATTTTAGATAATAATAATAATAATAAATTTATTGGTAAGGTACACAAGATCATACATCTTTTAGAGTACTACATTTTAAAACAGGTAATCTAACTTATATTTAAATAAATGTAGTGAGTGGGATAAAGAGGACGAGATAATAGTTACAGAAGAAGATATGAAAATAAGTGGATAGAAAATCTAAGAAGAAGAAGAAGACGAAGAAAGAAAAAGAGATGCTTGCCTTCTGAAAGCCGTGGCTGAGCTCATTCTTTGAATCACACAGGGAAGATTGTTCCAAAGTCGAAACGAATGCACAAAAAAGGTGCGACTACCAATTAACGAACAATAAGTTGGAATTGGAAATTTGGATCGAAGAGAACAGAGGAAGTCGAAATGGTAGGAAGGGCTTTTAGAGGATAGAACCTTATTTAAATAAACTAAAGCCATGACATCAATAAAACGAAAGAGGTCACAACCTAGCAAGGAATTTTGTATACTCGACCAAGATCTGATCTTCGCGTATGAAAAATGTACCTTAAGCAATCATTGAAAGCTACTTTAAGGCGCTGTCGGCAGGCTGAATCTAAGGAAATATATACAAGCGAACCAAAGAGGAAATGTGGTACGATGAGGGATTTAACAAACTTGAGGCATTGTCCCATAAATCTTGGAAAGCATAAGTGAGACTTGATTACAGCAAGATAATTTGGAATTAATGACAACGCCAAGATTATTAACACGCTCAAGAATAGGGAGGGAATACCATTAAGTAGAACAGATGGAATGCTGTCAGAGGACTGAAAACGACAGCTAAGCAGAAGCACTTGAGATTTTTTAGGATTTAGTTTAAGGAAGTTGATAGAACTCCATTCACTTATTTGGGATAAGGAACTATAAGTTGAGATATACAGGATTCAATCTGATTCGGAGGACATGAGGTGTATAGTTGGAGATCATCAGCATACAGGTGGAAGGAGCAGTGACGGATTATAGAGGGAAGGTCATTAATATACAAAGAGAAAAGGAGAGGGCCAAGAATTGAGCCTTGCGGTACTCCCAAAGAGGATAAAGTGCTATTATTGCGAACACATTGAAGCCTATTGGTAAGAAGGGAAGAGATAAGCCGAGTAGCAGAAGAAGAAAAGTGGTAGCGTTGACTAAGTTTGGAAAGCAAAATTGAGTGCACCACCAACCAATATCCGAAAGTCACCCAGGTCGAGCGCAAAACGAAGATCAGTAGTCACCTTTAATACAGTGTCACAGCTATGGGATTTACGGAAACCAACCAGATTGGAATTTACAAAGGAAGTTATTGGTTTCAAGATAAGAGAGGACTTTCATAAAGAGAGTTTTCTCAAAGGGCTTAGCAAGAAATGGAAGAATGCTGATAGGACGAAAATCAGATAAGTCCGAGGGTGACGACTTTTTTTGGTAAGGGGATCACTATGGCTTTTTCCAGATCGAAGGAACTTGGGATGTGGTCAGGCAGTAATTGAATATATGCGTGATAGTTTGAACAATTAAAGGGGAGAGGAGTTTAAGAAATTTCATCATAGCCTATGCAATTAGAGGAAATGGAAAACAAAATTTCAAGAACATCGGATGCGCTAATACAACGGAATATGAAACCATCAGAACTAAGTGAATCAAAGGAAAAGGAATTAGGATTATAGGAGGATGAAGGATTAGAAGCAGATTGAATAAACGATGCGTTGAGAGCGTTTACATCCATATCAAAAGGGATAGACGTAGGAGAATGAATGCCAAGCGAAGGAATATTAGACCAGAGTTGTTTGGGATTTAGAGTAGGATCAAGTTTGCGAGAATCACGTTTGGCAGACTTAACCTTCGCATTGATGAGGTTACGAAGCTGTTTATAATGAGCAAGGTAACTACGCACCCTAGTTCTGCGATAACGCCTATACATGAGCTCACGCTACACTATTAAGTCGCTGATTTAACGAGAAAACCAAGGATATGGTGACGAGGATCTGCGCGCAGCTAGCACAAAATAGTAGCATTGGAGTTATTCTAACTAGTAAAAGAGTCGCAAGATAAGATAGGTAGTGCGACTGTAGCTCCATTGCGGCTGAAAAAGCAGATATTTAATGTTTATTTTCTAACAACTTTGGTCGCAACGAGGCGAAAAATATGCTCTTGCTATGTTTTAAATGTGTTGTTGCCACAAACTGAAGTTGCACACAACAAGATAAAACATTTTATTCTTTATAATACATATATACATATTTTTAACAAAAAAGAAATCGCAGTTTAAGTGTGTTTCAAAAGTCAGAGACATAATGGAATGAAACGAAAAAAACAAGACACTACTCACTATGTAGTAGGTACTTTAAAATTAAATCATTGTAGGATTTCACACCAAAATTATAAAACAAATGCCATTTTGTTGATGAATGTGGGTGATTTACCTCTGGAAAATTCACGCGCCACCCGAAAAAAGAAAATTTGGAAAATATTTGGGAAATTAGAAAAATTTCGAGTTTTTAATATTAGCATGGCACTCTGAAAACTACAGCTAAACACATTTTTTTAAGCTCCTAGTGATATATTGCACTAAAAAATGGTTATAGGAAAGATAAACACCGTAGAAAACTGCTTTTGTTTTTCTTAAATAAAACTGAATAGTGTAGAAAAAACTTAGAACAATGAAATAGAACTTAGAACAATGATGGCGAGTATGGAGCTTTTGACAGATGTTTTCCAAGGTCCTTGTAACTGCACAAAAACCTGCCTACAGCCTTTTGAACCTTTGAAATGTAATATTAACTTGATAAAAACTTACAAGAACTTAGTCATATTAGGGTTGACTCTATTTGTAGCAGTTGCAATATAAAAACATTTTTGAAATGTTTTAATAACTTTAATTTAATTTAAATATGACATCTTTTTTGCAACTGTTATGGAACAACAAGTGCATTTTTCCGTAACAAATATAAAACTGTAGTGTAACTGAACCGAATGATTTGTTCCAAGTTTTAATTCGTGATAATAATACAACCTACATGTGACTACATTTGTTTAAAAAAACTGGAATACGACCCAATTGTAACATAAATTTGTTACAAATTGAAATCTGTGCTAGTTGGCTTCTTGTGACTAACGGAACGCAATGATCGTAAAGAGATAAAATTAATGAATTCAAGATGTTGACTTTTGAGTCAACACAGGTTGTATTATAGATAATACTCCAAGGGAAGGAGGAGACTAATTCAGTAAGCGAGTCTAAATTAATGTTGCTATAAGCACGAAATGAAAAAGAAGAAGATAAAGGAGATGGATAAAAAGTAAAACGAGTAGAAAGGAATAGTAAGTCATGGTCAAGAAAGCTATCAGGGGAGATTTGATTATGTTTTAGCACTGAGTCAGTGGAGGTAGCAGTTAGAACATCAAGTAAGGAAGGATTTTGGCAATTCAGAAAGGTAGGAAGTTGATTCAGAATATGTAGGTCCAGAGCTTCAAGGAAATATCTCGGAAACAGGGGACTGAAAGGAGATTTAAAGCACGGACTAAATTGCGTTAAATTAACTCCACCACTCCGATAAAATTTCATCAGAAATTCAGTTTTTCCATTAGGGCAAGAGAATTTAATAACAAGCCGAGATTTTGTTTTGATTTCGGGTTTACCACTTGTGCTATCCATACCAACAAAAAACGCACTCGAATATACTGATAAATCATGCCCAATCTTTGATGCTAAATTAGACAGCATTTCCTGGGGTTTTACTGTCGATATTCGAGGGATACCAGACACAATTATGTCGCTATGCCGCTGGGTGCGGTCAAGGTCATTAGCCATATGGTAAAGATGATAAACGTCCTGTTGAATGGATTCTACACGCTCATTAGATAGATAGGTGGGAGTATTCTGCGTACACTGATACCTTATTCATGAAAATGGTTACAAAAATACAGGGTTATATTAGTTATTTTTCCCGAATAAAAAGAAATAGCATTATTAACATTTTAGCCACAGTTACAGGATATAACAACTATACAGAAATTCAATTCTCTTTATAGGCAATAATCTGCGATACTTTTCTTTTACTCCAGGCCTGGGGCAATTTTGACCCAGCTCCTTTGCCCGTGAAATGCCCGAGTGCACCGCTTCGTTCTTGGCCATTTAAATCTTTTGGTAAAATTTGGCCGCCGTGAGGCCGTGTATGCGCTGCCATTAAAAAAGCGAAAAAATTCTGCTGCCGTCATATCCCCCTTAAAAGGCCAAGCGACCAAAGATATGAAATTGGATTGGGCACACTTTGCAAAGCGAAAACAAGAATCTAGCCAAACAGACCCTTGACTGGAACCTGCAAGGAACCCGTGGAGCTGGAAGACAGAGAACACTTTTAGCAGTGGTCTGGGAGATCCCGGACGGAAATGAGAGCAGTCGCACAAAACAGAGTCCGCTTGAGGGCAATTATTTCCGCCCTATCTCCCATGAGAGATTACATGGGAGTAAGTAAGTAAGTAGATTCTACAGTCCCAGCTTATATAAATTTTCATCTAAAAATCCTAAGAATTTCCAATTTTTTTTAAGCTCCAGATCTCGTTATGTTTGAACAAGTTTATCAAACTATACTCTACCTTCTTGGTATTCGACATCCTTTGCATCATTAAGCAAGAAAATGTCCGGATACTTTCCTTTGTTTTCTAAACTTTCTACAGACTATTTTTATCATTAGTTCCTCCCAACCGTTGTTGTCTCTTAAGTCTCGGAGACGTCCAGATTTTCATTTCAAGTTCCATTGCCGCTCATACAGAAACGCTTGTTAAAACACTTGTTTACAAACTGCACTTGGTCAATTAATTGTACGTCTGACGCTAATTGTAATGTCTCCCCTTTTGAGTTTATTCAGATGCAGAAGTTGACTTCATTAAAATAACGCTGTCCAAGACTATAACTACATATTGTACTACGTAAAGCAAACACTACTGACTTCTGGCTTAGTATGCACACTTGAGTAAACACTAAATTTGACTAAGTAAGCACTTTCTTTGAATTCATTTTCTGCCATGAAGCATCAGGTATATTTTTGTTATTTCAACTAAATATAAGTTACTACGTTACTACTACTAGAACATTGTTGGATCAGATAAAAAAGCAATTTCTCCTCCAATTTCATGTATCGAGTCCTTTCACAATAGTTTCAAATAAATACACTCTTATGATAATCCACCAAGGCTGCCTCCCATGTCATATTCCTTTTTTATGTCATCATACAAAACCCTTCCCAGCCAACCAACAGGAATCGATTATTCCGTTTCAGCTTGAAGTCGCAAGACAAGTTCTGGAAAAACAATATAATACTGCCTAGAATGTTTTCTGGGGCAGCTTTATAATATATGCGAAAAGGATCAGTTATTAGGATCTAGTTGAAGCCCCCCGGAATACCGTCTTAGCATAAACATATACATTCCATTTATGCTTGCCAACCTGCAGGATACTCCTCTTATACTCGTATTGCTTCCGCTGTGAAAAAGGACCATACCTTTGGATAGCTCCGGGGGAGAACACTGCTATTCCTGGGTGTTAAAGTGAACTTTTACACTTTAATTATTATGAGGCGACCTACACACAACAAAATTATTTCACACTGCCTACGATATCTTTATCAGTAGAATTATTCTGATGGTAAATTTATAGTGCTTCCTAGGTGATTCATGTGGCTCTGTATATTGTTTTGTTTACTTTTTGAATAAGGACTCCCCTTTTCAAATTGATTTTGGGTCTTGTTGGTAGTCCCGGGGGTTGATTAACTTAAATTTTAAAGTCACAAAATGTGTATTTTATTATTAGTCAGTGTACCTCATTTAAAAGTAATACTTTAAAGTTTTTTCTTCTACTGAATTCTTCTACTAATATTTCTTATTGATGTTTTTAAGAGTTCTGTTTGTTTAATTATATAATTTTACCTTATGGGCCATTTCACGTCACATCAACCAATTTTTAATTAATTTTGTTGTTCATGGACTTCGAATTACATACTTAATTTTCTCTTCGGATGCAGACTAAGAAAAAACCAAAAATTAAAATATGTAGGTACATTATGGGCCGTCCACACTATGCGGACTTGAATCCCACGCGCTTTTCGCTATACGGCCTCAGCCAAAAGCGCGCGTGAGCTTTAAATCGTGAGCAAATTGAGAAAACAAATAAATTTCCATATGAAAGGCCGTACGCGCTTCTGAAAAGCCCGTATTGTGTGGACGTAAAATGTACCTTTTTAAGCACAGCCTTTTGTCCGCGCAGTTTGGTCGTGCTGCCTTTGCCATTAAAAATATCACAAAAAAAGCCATTAAACTCTATATGAAAAAAAATGGAAAAAGCGCGTATGACCTAAGTCCGCGTAGTGTAGACGCACCATTAGGAGCGAAAAGATCCTGGAAAGAGAAGAGCAAAAATTTTACCTGAACACCATGCCTTTATGGAGCAATATGAGCCGTTAATTTTGAAAGTGGGGGTAAGCCCATTTTTGAAAAAAAAAAAAAAAAAAAAAAAAAGATACCGGTAGTTCTAGATAAAACTGAATATGATCTTTTAATGTCATGGTCAAAAAAATTCAGAATCCTAGTAATCGAGGGGATGGAAGTTTTAGCTCTTAACAGTGTTGTAAGTATGTTTATTTTGAAACTGGTTAAAGTCCATCTCAAATAGAAATTTTTTTTAACCATACAGCAAAATTTAGTTCGGTTGCTGTATGGTGAAGCAAATCTGATGGTTTAACATCAGTCTGAAATGTAGAGTGTTTTTATCTATATATTTATCTTTGATATTGGAAACTTCCAATTGGCAACCACCAATAGTACAATTTTTCATAAATAATAAGAAGAATATCTCAATTTTTTGTTTTGATAATAACGCCAACACCAGGAAATTTTAGTAATCGTGGAAACACTATTAAAAACTTAACAAGCCAAATTACACGACCCATCACCCCTTCCATCAATAATTCCAATAATTTCAATAAATCGGAAGAACCACACTAAACAAGTATAATTTGGTTTTCGAGGGCTACGAAAATCATGAGAATTTTTGTTGTTTTGTACACAGCTACATAGACAATAGAAACCCTACACGAAAAAAATACAAGGCAGTCAGTTTATCGGGTATTTTTATGACATACACAAACCTGTTAAGCGGAAATGTGTTAAGCCGTGTAATTAGGCTCTATTACATTCGGCTGTATAACATTCGACTTTATAATCTTCTTGCAAGTAAGTTCTCCAGTTCAAATTCTAATACTCGAGAAGTCGACATTTTGCAGTTTTGTGCTCGGTGTTCAAAAATCGTTAAAAGTTTCATTTTGATTTGGAAATTAACGAATTGCGGTTTTTTTTTATAAAAAAAAATGGCTCAAACCGATTACAACGGAAATTATAGATGTGACGCATCTGAAAGTGAATTTGGTAGGTAACAAATTTTTCTGGGTAATAAAGCCACTTCACAGGTAATTTTATTATTTTTATTATGCTTGTAGAAATAAAACCCATAACAATTGGTAATAAAAGAAGAATCTTGGAATCAGGATCCGAAAACGAAGACAATTTAGACCAAAATGATTTACGGAAATTGAAAAGAAGAAGAAGTCGAAGGATAGTTGAATTTGCATTTTCACCACGCAAAGACACCTGCCAAAAATGCGATATGCTTAATATGAAAATTAAAACTTCTTGTAATGTATAAGAACAACAGAACCTTACAGAACAACATGAAATTCATTTAAAAAATGCCGAACTTGCTAGAAAGTCTTTGCAGAAAGACATAGATTTGGCGGTACATAATCCGGAAAAATATTTTGCTTTCTCCTTTGATTTTCAAAAGGCATTACCTTATCCTATCAGTATCAATTGCATATTATAAGCGGAATATGTATGTATTGAACCAAGGGTTCTACAATTTACATAAAGATGAAATTAATATGTATATTTGGGATGAAACTGTAGCATCTCGAGGATCACAAGAAGTAGCATCTTGCTATTTGAAGCACTTACAGACTGTGATTACCCAAGAGCACATTATAGCTTATGCTGGGTTTCCACTTGCCGTTTTGAAATTGACAAATGACCTATTATTACGTCATTTAGAAAATTTTCAAGTGGAAATAGCGAAAACCTGCCTATAATTGAATTGACCAACAACACTTGTCAATGATTGACCAAGACTTTAAGACTAGTGCTGTTGGTCAATTCAATTATAGGCAGGTTTTCGCTATTTTCACTTGAAAATTTTCTAAATGACGTAATAATAGGTCATTTGTCAATTTCAAAACGGCAAGTGGAAACCCAGCATTATAGTGACATGTGCACTGGCCAAAATAGAAACATAAAGTTGGCGTGGATGAAAATTGTTCTTTCATGGTATAAAAATCATTAAATTACAAATTTCTATTGTCAGGACATTCAGGCCCCTATTGCGAGTGTCGATTAACAATCGACTCGACTACAATCGATTGTGTCGATTAATTTTCTTTTTGGCATTGTGTAACTCAATCAACAAATATTTGGCCTACTCTGATTTAGAAAATTATTTTGAGCAGTTTTTTGTTAAAATTCCTGGCAAAATTTGTCGTGAGCAAAAAAGCAATCGATAAAAATCGACTGTCACATCAACAAATTTTGATTATAATCGACATTCGCAATATCAAACTAAACTAGTTGGGATGTGGGTTCGACCCTTTCGGTCCACATGATCAACTTCCCAGTTTGATGGATGTTGAATATATGATTGGGTATTTTAATAATAAATGAACAATAGGCAATATAGAATACTATAATACCGAGAATTTGTCACAATTGTTTATCAACATTTTCGCTAAAATGTCAAACTAAATGTGCGCACTTACAATATTAGGATGACGAAAATGTATATAAAATTGATGTATTAATGTTTTCGGCACCTCAATGAAGTCGATATAGTTTTTAGTTCGCGCGGTATCGTGCAGGTACAAAAATCACTTAAGTCATTTAAACCAAAAACCGCTGCACCGAATATTATAAAAATCTTTTCAGATTATATTGTCGCTAATACGCTTCGAACGACACCTCAAGTAAGTCAATATCTTTCGTGGTTCGGGCGATATCGTGCAGGTACAAAAATTATTTACGCCGCTTAAACAAAAAAACGGCTGGACCGAATTTTATGAAAATCTTTTCAGATCATATTTTGGTTAATACTCTTCGAACGGCACGTCAACGAAATCGATATCTTTTATAGTTCGCGCGATATCGTGCAGTTACAAAAATCACTTAAGTCATTTAAACCAAAAAACCGCTGGACCGAATATTATAAAAATCTTTTCAGATTATATTGTCGCTAATACGCTTCGAACGGCAGCTCAAGTAAGTTAATATCTTTCGTGGTTCGGGCGATATCATGCAGGTACAAAAATCACTTACGTCGCTTAAACAAAAAAACGGCTGGACCGAATTTCATGAAAATCTTTTCAGATCATATTTCGGTTAATACGCTTCGAACGACACCTCAACGAAGTCGATATCAGTTTTGGTTCGCGCGATATCGTGCAGGAAAAAATGACCACATCCGTACGCACATACACACACACACACATACTTCCTCCCAATTTTTTGCTTAAAATGCTCCTGGGACCTTGAAAGATGAAAATACGTTGAAATTTTCGATTTTCTGACCGATTACAATAAATTCCTATACTGGGAGGTTAATAATCGACAGTCTATAATCGATAAATGTCGCTTGTCGATTAGGTATCGACACTCGCAATAGCGGCCTCATTTTAACCAAACGACCGTGATTTTGGAGTGGTTGAAATGGCAATCCGGAAAACCAATTCCTTGTATATCCCCCAGGATTACTATAAAGTAATACGACATTGCCGAAAATATAATAAATTTCTAGTACATGAAATGAAACGCGAAAATTTTTTTTCAACCCAATCTCTGGAGGAAGCAGTTTTGAAAAGAAGGAAAAATACCGATGGCGAAACTGATTAGGAATATGCTGGAACAGATTTACCAGGGATGCACTACACAAAATGTTATACAAAACCTCGATTGAACGAGGTGCTGATGCGAGGAAGACCAAGTAATTTCGGAAATATAAAACTACCTTTTCTATACGGAAAAAGCAGACCAATTACATCTGAGAAATATAAAGACATGATGGATTTATTACCATACATTCCTCCCATTCATCATGAATGTTTTAAAATGTTAGATCCTAAGTAAAATGAAATAAATATTTACGAAAATGTATAATTCTTATTAAAATGAATTGTTTTTTGTTATGTATATTTTCTACTATAATATTGTTTTCTTTTTTTATTCCACTTTTTATCAAATGAATATTTATATTATTTTGAATAGTATTATGCTTTTATTATTAAAAGATTATAAAAAAACTTGTTTAAACTATATTTTTTACTTTCTAATTTTTAGTCTATTATAGATATATGTCTTCTGCCATTTTTAGGGACCGCCTTATTAGATTATAAATGACGTCATACCGCTTACTGATCTTGTCCTTGGTAACCTCCATCAGGAAAAATTTTAACACATCGTCGTCTCCTCCTTTCATTCACGATGGGAAGGTATTAACAGAAAGCAAATCCAAGGCTGACTTACTCGCATCTCTGTTTGCCTCCAATTCTTCTTTGCCTGATACTGCCGTGCAACCCCCCATTGTAGAGGGTTCTCCTCACTCAATGGGCAGAGTTTTCTTCAGAACTCGTGAAGTGTTCAAGTGTCTCAAGGAGCTCGATCCCAATAAATCCACTGGCCCTGATAAAATTCCCCCTATGGTTCTTAAAAAATGCGCTTCACCTTTGGCTAAACCTCTGCGCAAACTCTTCGCCCTTTATTACTTCTCCGGAGTTTTCCCGGACTCCTGGAAACTGGCTCATGTTCAGCCTATACCGAAAAAAGGTGATTCCAGCGACCCCTCTAACTACCGCCCAATAACAATCACTTCTATCCTCTCCAAAATCATGGAGACATTAATAAACAGAAGGCTTATGGAATATCTTGAACGCAACCAAATATTGGATGACAAGCAGTACGGCTTTAGATCGAAAAGATCTACTGGCAACCTCCTTGTATGCCTAACTGAACACCTCTACCGAAACATTCATCGCTTTGGTGAATCCGGCCTGGTCGCTCTCGATATCTCCAAGGCCTTTGATAGAGTATGGCACCCCGCTCTATTGAGTAAACTCCATGCTATTGGCATCGACCTTCTTCTAAAGAATTGGATTGAGAGTTTCCTTTCCAACCGCTCAATCAAGGTAGTATTGGACGGCGTTGAATCTAATCCCCACTCCATCTCTGCAGGCGTTCCCCAGGGCTCTATTCTATCACCAGCTCTCTTCCTAGTGTTTATAAATGACCTGCTCTCAATCCCATCCAACTCACTTCACAGCTTCGCTGATGACAGTACTTTGCGTTACTCGTATAGCTTTGATAAAGTAAGACAAGCACGGGCCAGACCTTGTCTACTTGATCGTGAACTTATGTCCACTTCAATCAACAGGGACATAAGATTGATTCTTGATTGGGGCCTCATGAATCAAGTTGAATTCAACGCACAGAAAACAAAATACTGTCTCTTCTCTATGAAAACGCGCTCCCCAACCCCTCCCATTAAAGTGGACAGTCTAGAACTGATGGCTGAACCATCCCTCAATATCCTGGGCATAACTTTAACTGAAGATCTGCGATGGAGTAATCACATATTCCAAATCGCTAAACAAGCATCACAATGCTTGGGATTCCTTAAAAGATGCAAATTCCTCCTTCTGCCGTCGGCCAGGGCTATAATATACAAATCCTACATTCGGCCCCGCCTCGAATTCAACTCATATCTCTGGGCAGGGGCACCGAGTACCACCTTAGCGTGGCTGGACAAGGTGCAGAACCGCGCTCTCCAACTCATTGGCGACGACGTCATTTGCTCCAAAATTGATTCACTAAGTCACCGCAGGAATGTAGCAGCTCTGGTTAAATTCTACCGCATCTACCATAACGACTGTTCCACCGAAATATATAATCTCCTGCCTTCACGGCGATGTTTTTCCCGCAACACAAGACTTGCCCATTCGGCTCATCCCCACTATCTACAGCCCTTATTTTCGCGCACACACCAGTTTAGTAATTCATTCTTTTCGAGAACAACTCGACTGTGGAACAACCTTCCACAGTCAGTTTTCCCAAACTCATATAACACCCAAGAGTTTAAACGCAAGGTTCATCTCCACCTCCTCATGTACCCCCCAGACTCCCTCTAATCTGTTTTATTCTTTCTCTATCCTTCGAGCTAAGCTTACTACCAGACACCTGACGTTGACGTGTAAGACATGACGGACTGGTAGTACAAAGGGTGACACCTGAGCTTAGACTTTCACATAAAAAAAAAAAAAAAAAAAAATACTCGTCATATACTTTCACTTGATACCCCTTGGTAAGGCAAGGGTAAACTGCTATTTGTGTTGGACTGTGCGGCATCATATAGTATCCATATCCTTTCATTTGATACCCATATACCGAGCGTGTTGTAAAAAAATGTAATGCACCATTTTGTGTTGGCCGCCATTTTGAATTTGGAATGCTAACCGAAGTTTACTTGACATATGGTTTCACTTGATACCCATATTGAATGGATTGTAGAGAAAAGAGTAGTCCGCCATTTTCGTTGATCGCCATTATGAATTTTCAGATTTTGACCACAGATTGGTCCATTAGTGCTCATAAAAACCCCCCAATACCGTTTTAAATGAAATCGGAACACAATTGCAAAATTCGGCCGCCATCTTGGAACCGCCATCTTGGCTTTTTTTTAAAATTGTCAGATTTCATTGCCACACGAACTATGCATATTGGTAAAATCTGAAGTAGATCGGTTATATGGAAGTGGATCAAAATAAAGTTGCAAGATTTGTTGTGATTTTTTGTGATTTGTTTGTTACATCCATGCAGGGAAAGCTATATAAAGCTAAAACATACATATTGCATACAAACATTCATACGTATAAACATACATATGTATATAGACACATATGTATGTAAAAGTAATATAAAGAGCCTAAAAAGGCTGATACAACTGAAATATTATCCACTTAAATTAACGATTATATCAATCCAGTAATTTTGAAAGTGAGGCAAGTCCATTTGGGTATGGAAAAACCTTTATTTTATTATAGCCAGCAATATAAGCACTATTGGATAATAAACTTATATTATTTAAGAACGCAATATGCAAAAAAGTTGTTTATTAGGAGCTACCAATATTTTTAATTTTATTGAAATGCAAATGCGAGATATTTAACGAAATAACAAAAAGTGGACTTGCCCCACTTTCAAAACTAGTTGGGATGTGCAGGGCCGGCGCTTGGGTTTTTTTGCGCCCGGTGCACTATGCCATATAGCGCCCCATAAGCTTCAATTTGTGAACGCAATGAAGGACAATGGAAAAGACACAAACACTCGCTGAATAGTAGAAATAATTTTCATAGTTTACGCAAAATTTAAGATTCCACATAGATATTAAGTTTCACATTGGTCAACATTGGTTAACCAATAAAAATCTGCGGAAAACATCGTTTGCGGAGAATAGAGTAGACCAGGGCGATGGGCCGGGTTATGTATTTTTTTTTACAGCTGTGTAGTTTTTTTTTGTCTCCCTTTTGCTACGAAAAAAAGGAATGCCAGAAAGAAGAATTGATATCGAAACCCATGCGATTCTTCATCGAATTTCAAAACGAAATTGACGATTACAGCCGATTTTTGTTGGTTGCACCGTGTGAGACTGGCCATATTAATTTGTTAGACAGTAATACCCCGGCATCACCGGCCAAACTATGCAAGTTCAATCACGCAAAGTGATGTACTGAACTTCAATTTTTGCCTGAGTTCCAATACAAATTTCACCAACTCAGGCAAAATAAAGTCTAAGTTCGCCCAACAGAACATGAAATTGAAATTGAACGTTGAGAACATGAAATTGAGGTTGCTCACTTTAAAGTAATCAACTGGAATAATGGAATATCATTCCAGTGAACTTTTTCATTTCTAATTTCTGGCAAAAAAAAAAAAAAACAATTTCAAGCATATACTGAACATGCCAGCCACTAATACGGATTGAATGGTACTTTATTTGAACTGAGGTCGATGAAACCACAAACAGGAACAGGAACAAACAAAGAAGAGCAATTAAAGAGGAGTTCTCACTACAGAAAGTTTTGTTTTTCTCATTTCGTTCATTCAACAACAATTTAACAATTCTTGAAAGCGAATTTAAAAGTGCAGCAACAGCGCCCTCAAGTTTATCTCAATCAGAGCCATTGGAACAATTTTTCTTTTGTGTGAGTGGATATGGTCTTTTTAAAAGAATTTTCAAAAAGTGCTCCAAATAAACGATAAATTTTTCTCTCACTTGGAAGTTCTTTTTTCAAGAATTTCTTGAATCTCGAAGGTTTTGGCTTCACCATCTTACACAAGCAGTACAGGGGCAAAAATCTGTAAAGGAGGTGGGTCAAAATTGCCCCAGGCCCGGCGCAAGAGAAAAGTATCTCAGATTATCGGCTATAATAAGTATTGAATTTCTGTATAGTTGTTATATCCCGTAACTGTGGCTAAGGTGTTAATAATGCTATTTCTTTTTATTCGGGCGAAATGACAAATTAACCCTGTATTTTTGTAACGCCATCACATATCTTCATGAATAAGGTATCAGTGTACGCAGAATACTCCCACCTATCTAAAATTGTAAAAACGACGGTACCACAGTACCAACTTCCAGAGTTATGAGTTGTTTGTGTAATTTCTTGCACCGCTGAGACTACTTTTAATTTTTTTTCGTCAAAGTTTAAATTTTTTTAAATATTAATTTCTAATATTGCGCCCCCGACAAATTGCGCCCGGTGCAGGTGCACCATTCGCACCTATGAAAGCGCCGCCCTTGGGGATGTGGGTTTGACCCCTTCGGTCCACACGATTAACTTCCCAGTATGATGAACGAAGATGGAATTAACTGACTTCTTACAAAATAGTTATATGTTTAGCACTAGTGGAAAATTGGCTAGTATCAGAACTGATGACAAAGCAATCCCCAGAGAAGCTAGTTCAAATAACTATAATAGTAATAAATCCACAAGCTTTTTCTAGAGAATTTGTTTTTCCTGAACGTTAGCAAACAAACATTTCCTCCGTATTTCGTTTGCTGCACTAAAGCGGGTGTTCAAATTCGTATTGAGCCGTTGACGAGCTGAGAAGCGAATGACTTCATTTGGAAATTCCAAAGCTTTCCGGAGATATTAGCAAAACTGTAACTGTTAAGTACTTGTCAGACTTGACCAAAAAGAACAAATTTTACGGTAACTACTGGAAATCCCGGGATGAACCGCAATTTCCTGAAACTGTATCACGCGTAGAAAACAATTCCCCGTCAAAAAGTGCTAATCCAAGGTTTGAAAATTCGCGCTGTTTGTAAAGGGTAACGAAATTTTTGCACGATTTTGAAAGGTTGTCGAATCTTGACAAGTGATATTTTGTTCGAAGGCTATCTCTGTGCAGAACCCAAAAAAGATCACTTCGTTTAGAACGGGTCTCATTCCTTCGAGTTTAGTAGATATGTATTAGCAAAACTTGTCTTTCTGACAATTAGCCGAAGTTTTTCTATTTAAACAAAAAAGGCCCGACCGAATATTATGAAATTTTTTTCAGAGCATTTCTTCGTTAATATTATTTTTTCGGCACCTCAATGAAGTCGATATAGTTTTTAGTCCGTGCGGTATCGTGCAGGTACAAAAATCATAAACGTCGTTTAAACAAAAACAAAAACGGTTCGACCGAATTTTATGAAAATCTTTTCAGATCATATTTTGGTTAATACTCTTCAAACGGCACGACAACTAAGTCGATATATTTTATAGTTCGCGCACTATCGTGCAGGTACATAAATCACTTATGTCATTTAAACCAAAAAACCCCTCTACCAAATATTATAAAAATCTTTTCAGATTATATTGTCGCTAATACGCTTCGAACGACGCCTCAAGTAAGTCAATATCTTTCGAGGTTCGGGCGATATCGTGCAGGTACAAAAATCACTTATGTCATTTAAACCAAAAAACCGCTCGACCAAATATTATAAAAATCTTTTCGGATTATATTGTCGCTAATACGCTTCGAACGACACCTCAAGTAAGTCAGTATCTTTCGTGGTTCGGGCGATATCGTGCAGGTACAAAAATCACTTACGCCGCTTAAACAAAAAAACGGCTCGACCGAATTTTATGAAAATCTTTTCAGATCATATTTCGGTTAATACGCTTCGAACGACACCTCAACGAAGTCGATATCTTTTTTGGTTCGCGCGGTATCGTGCAGGAAAAATGACCACATCCGTACGCACATACACACACACACACATACTCCCTCCCAATTTTTTGCTTAAAATGCTCCTGGGACCTTGAAAGATGAAAATACGTTGAAATTTTCGATTTCGATTTTCGGACCGATTACAATAACTTCCTATACTGGGAAGTTAATAAACTGCTCATATGTTGAAGATAACCCAAGAATAACTTTGAAGGAACTAAAACCAAAATTTGAAGAAAATCGTCAAATTGTTGTTTCTACGGAATATTTTAGGCAACACCTAGATGGTATGTTATTTACATTAAAAGATATACATAAGGAACCAGAAAGAGCGAACACAGGGGACAATAAAGTTAAAAGGCGTAATTATGCTCAGTAACTTTTAGAATATCAATATCACAAAATTGTTTAGTCCCAATTTGAAATTGCTTAGTCCTAATTTAAAAACTACATATGTATATCACATAGAAAGCTGAAAGTTGCACCAATTGCTTCTGCTTTAATAAGGCTTTAGTTTGATCTATAGCATAGTATTATTAGTAAGAAAAATTTTGTTGTCTGTAAAGAGGGTTTACGGACGATAGTTTAACGTGACAAAGTCATGAGAAAACATTGATGAAATGATTGCATACTTTTATGAATAAACTTGAATCATTTATATTAAACTAGCAAAAACCCGCGTGCGTTGCAACGCCTTTCAATAAAATAAGATTATGAGGACACAGTCTGCGATAGGAAAAAGCTATAGTGAAAAAAGAACAAATCTGGGAAAATTGATTTCGGGAGATGACCGCCATGGACCAAATGATATATTGAGTATACTATATTGCCTATGGTGTTCTACTTATCATACTCTTTCATTTGATACCCATGTCGAAGGGGTTGTGAAGAAAATATTAATCCGCACTCTTGAGATGGCCGCTATGGACCAAACGATATATTGAGTATACTATATTGCATATGGTGTTCTACTTATCATACTCTCTCATTTGATACCCATCTAGAAGGAGTTGTGAAGAAAATGGTAAACCGCCCTTTTGAGATGGCCGCCATGGACCAAATTATAAATTGAGTATACTATATTGCTTATGGTGTTCTACTTTTCATAGCCTTTCATTTGATACCCATGTCTCGGGTGTTGTGAAAAAATCGCAATCCGCCCTCTTGAGATGGCCGCCATGAATATAAAGACATGGTCTATGGCATTCTTCTTATAATGCCCTTTCATTTGATACCAATGTCGAGGGGGGAGTGAAGAAAATGATCATCCTCCCTCTTGAGATGACCGCCATGGACCAAACGATATATTGAGTATACTATATTGCTTATGGTGTTCTACTTATCATACCCTTTCATTTGAAATCCATATCGAGAGGTGTGAAAATATCGGTAATCCAACCTCTGGAGATGGCCGCTATGGACCAAACGATATATATTGAGTATACTATATTGCTTATGTGTTCTACTTATCATACTCTCTCATTTGATACCCATCTCGAAGGGGTTGTGAAGAAAATGGTAATCCGCCCGCTTGAGATGATCGCCATGGACCAAACGATATATTGAGTATACTTTATTGCCTATGGTGTTCTACTTATCATACTCTTTCATTCGATATCCATGTCGAAGGTGCTGTGAAGAAAATGGTAATCCGCATTCTTGAGGTGGCCGCTATGGACCAAGCGACATATTGAGTATACTATATTGCTTATATTGTTCTACTTATCATACTCTTTCATTGGATACCCATTTCGAATGGGTTGTGAAGAAAATGGTCATCTGCTCTCTTGTGATGACTGCCATGGACCAAACGATATATTGAGTATACTATATTGCTTTTGGTGTTCTACTTACCATAACCTTTCATTTGATATCCATGTCGAGGGGTTGTAAAGAAAATGGTAATCCGCCCTCTTGAGATGGCTGCTATGGACCAAGCGCCTGCTTTTGAAATTTTTTTGCTATAAACCTCACGGAGCCCCAGACCTTTCCAACAAATGCAAAGCCATGGAAATCGGATCGTGCGTTCTGGAATTATAGCGTCAGGAAGGAAAACCCGACTTATTTTTATATTATAGATAATAACAGTAAACGTCCCACCTTGCGACTTGTGAATGGTAATAGCACAAGCAGGAACGCAAGGAAACTGTTTTCGTTTGCATTTCACGGTTTTCGTCAGTGTAATGTTCACTATTTTCTTATACACCGGCACCCAGTTAGGAGACAGAGTGTTTGGCTTGCTTTGCTTATTGTTGACAATTTGACAATAATTTAATCTAATTAATATTGACAATTTTAATCAAATTTTTAAGATTACTACGATCAATTTTTTAAAATTGCTTCGGGAGATAACGGGACATAACGGGACATAACGGGACAATGAGTCATCATTTTTCGTGCATGCAGCCGGCGTTCATCGTTTTAATAGACGTTGTCACGTCAATAAAACTTTTTCCGCAATTTTAAAAATTTTCTTTTAGAAATATCTCAAAATAATGTTGAAGCTTTTTTCCGGACGTTTTATGGGGATTTTTTATGGGCAGTAAAGTTGGTAAAATCGTCACCGTTAACTTTAACAAAGCACTCGGAATTTTACGAGTGATAACTTATGAATTAGTGTACTGAGTGCACATTGTGTACTATATAATGTGGTCAATAATTCATAAACTAAACAATATATTAAAGGAAAATTCTTCAATAATTGTCGTCTGGCGGATGTCTACAGAAGTGGTTTCTATTTGATATTCAAAGGTGAAATAATGATTTTTGATAAATAAACAATGTAATATTAATTTTTTACTTTTTCCTTTCGAACTGGCTCAACAAGCTGAGTTCGGGCAAAGATTCAGTAGGTCAAATATAAACAAATCAGGTCTACAGTACACAGCCGGAAGTGTCTAAGTGCAATTTTGACGATTTTGAGTTTATTGCATTTTTGTATTCAGTATTTTATTCTTAATCATTGTTATAATTCTTGTCTTAAACTGAGATGTGGTTGCTGAGTTATCCGACCGGCAAAAGTGCTTTTGTGAACAATTCCGTATCTAAACAAAACATTGAGGGCGATTTTCTCGAAACACATATTTTGCACTTAAGCACTTCTGGCTGTGTAGGTACTGTAGAGGTGTTGCATGACATTAGATATAACATTCATTCCCAATTTATCTTGGGCCTAGAGTCAAGTTTTTCTTTAATGAGCGAACTAAAAAACAACAGGTACTGTTATAATGTCATGCACTTTTGACACATATCGTTCGAAGGTTATTACTATCGAAAATGTCACATTATAAACTTACTGAGTGAAATAATATACGGGTGCATGTGAGTAGATGTTTTTTAGTGCTGGTAGTAACTATCATCTGCGCAAATCTTATGCCAATGTTTTCAGTAGTTGAGATATGCTTCTTTGATGAAACAAAGTGCGTTTTTCGATTTTTAAAGTGTGTTGAGAAGTTCGATAAATATGACAGTCAGAATATAGACGAACTAAACCAGAAGAATAGGGCGGTTGCGGAACAATATGTTATAAACTTTTGACCAAATAGTTTCGAATAACTAATGCAGTGTCAAAAGTTTATTAACGAGATGCCAAAATCCAATTTTCTCAAAATGAAATAAAATAATGATAAATTTTACAATTTTACAATGACAAAGAGGTGAGTGGCGCATTGAGTGAAAAAAATTCCTTTCGCCAGCTCCTTGAACTAATAGCTTTAAAATCTATTACCAAATGCTTTCACTTATTTTTAACTATAAATCCTGTTGCCATTATATGTTCTCTTGGGTGGCAACTGTAATATAGTACAAGGGTGGGAAATAGGGTGGTCCTTATTATAAAGGGAGAAAAAAAGTCGGCTTTCCTTTTTAAGCCCCCCCCCAGTTTCGTTCCTTTTCATAAGAAAGTAAAATGGCCAAAATTTGAAATCAGTCCGATAATATTAACACGTTCCGCATGGGGCCCGAAGTTTTAAAACATAATATATTGAGGTTTTTCTTTTCAAATATTTTTATAAAGTAGTACAAGTAAACAAATTAATTGTAATTACACTTGCGCTGCAGAGTTAAACAGGGTTCGTAATAAGGCCGGTGGTCGTAATCTTTTCTTTCACATTTTATCTAATCATGCGTCTTTTTTTGAGCGGTACACGATTGACCGAAACTTGAAAGAGTATAAACCATACTTTGGTAGTACTGGTTTACAAAACTAAAAGTACCTACTAGGCTCCTTATTTTGTATGTGGAGAGATTATCATAGGACTCTGATTTTTATCTGTAGGCTTTTTTGTATGGACAGAGGTTTAGAATTTAACATTATTTTCAAATGGAAAAAAGATGGTTTTGAAGATTCTCTATTATCATACATACCTTCTTTTCAATGCGTTTTAAAGCATTGTTCACAGTTTCTTTCTTTTCACAGGCGGCTTTTCTTTCTTCAATGATCGACAACTTAATGTCTTTAATAATCATACTTCCTGGACGACCTTTTTGTCTTTGTAATTGGAAAAAATGTTTGTCTTCATCAATCTTCATCATATCAGTCTTCATCAATCTTCATTCCATTTGTTTGTGCAATATCGAACAAATCGCCTAAATTTTCTTTAAATTCTTGCTCTCGTTTCTTGCATAAATCACTACTTCTGATCTTACTCTCTTCAAGATAGCTTAGCTCTTCGTACAATTTTTGCAGTTGTTTTAAACAATGGCTGCGATCTCCGGTAGGAATTTGCGCCTGTTTCCAAAACAGAAAACATTCGTCCGTGACAAGGAAAATGCTTTCTAACAACATCAACATCACTATTCGCATATTGTAATAGAGTACTTTTAAAACGTCTCCTTTTGATGGTAATCTACTACCCATAATTTGTTTGTTTATTGTTTGCGTGATCACACTATTATTCACTTTACACTACAGATAACTAGTAAATAAGAAATAACACAAGTTTCGTTGAAATTTGCTAATCCTAGTTCCAGAGATTTTCATGAAGCATAGACCTACCTAAACAAAGTTCAGCTACTGGAAGAATTCTTATACAGTTCTAAACTCCCTTATAAACCGTCCTTTTAGATGCATCGCTCCATTTACCACTGGATGGGGGGTCGTTACTCGTTTATTCTATGACCGGTTCTACACGTTCAAATTTGCATTCCATTTTTTGACCTTCAACTTTTTTTTCTCTTTCACTCCAATGCAAAGTTTGAAACAGACTAGAGTTGAAAGGAAAATGGAAAAGCAGCTCAGAATGGAATGGAAATTTGCGTTCAACTTTTGTGTTTTCGTTCAACTTTTTTATAAGTGTGCGAATATGTATGAATATGAGTGTACACGGATAGCAAAGACAGCCGAGATTTTCGATATGCTTCTTGAAGAGTTGAAAATGTGTAGACGCGAGCGACAGAATTGAACGTCAAAAAGTGGAATGCAAAGTTGAATGTGTAGAACCGGTCTATGAAGTCGTAAATCGCCAGCTATATTTTATGTACATATGACAATGTCCGCGATTATATTAAAGAAGAGTACAACTCCATCTCTTATAATTGCTCATTTGTTATTACTTTCTCTTTAATTTTTTTATTGTACAAGAGTAATAATGATTTCGACTGATTACATAGTATTTAATTACAAAAATATCTTTGCCTAAGGAATGCAGCACCTCAACGCGCTGCGTTTGTGCTGAGAAGCACAATATAAAACCGAATTATGTATGGGATGATAAAAGAAACAATGCATAGTGTAATTAAACCCAATCGATGAAATTTTTAACATAAGTACTAAATTGTGAACACACTACATGTTGCTGTGTGCGTTTAATATTCAATGTAAACTAGACGAATTTCATCGAAAACTATTTATTAATAACTTCTTCTTCATCTCGCGGGCCGGATAAAAACTTTTCGCGGGCCGCAGTTGGCCCACGGGCTGGAGGCTGCCCACCGTTGTTATAGTATATCGTTGCATTTTATTCATTATTCCTTTCCTATTCCACCGCATTTCCTGTGTAACCAAAATGTCGATTCGACAATTATTTTCAAGAGCGCTCCTGCCTTGTACAACGATGTTACACTCCAGGTACAAATTATCAAATCGTTAACTCTTTCGTATGCCGAGCTATCCGCCCGATTTCTTCTTCTTGAGTTTCAAAAACTAGTCCAGTCAAATTAGAGGTTTGACTGGAAGATAATTCGGAGGTTGCTGAAAATTGGAACAGCCCTTAAAAACATTATTATACATAAGCTGTAGAGACTGCCACGCGATTGGACGACTGCAAACTTTTTTATTCAAGGGTCAAAATATCAGTTTTTTTGCAAATATATTCTAAACCGTACGTATTATCAGAAAATTGTGTTTACAACGTTTGTAGATTAGGCGATTATCTACAAAAAAATATATTATACATTTTCTCGTAGGAATTGCCATTTCTGAGATATTGTCGTTTTAATAAGTTAAAATACTCATATTCTATCATTCCCCACTTGCAAAGGTCATCAGAAATTTAATAAATCCTTTGTTGGAGTACGCGGCTAATATTTTCAGGGGTGATTCCTGGATATGTTTGGAGAAAAAAATTGTTCTACAGAGGGCGGCTATCTCCACTATCCACTAAGATACAGGGTGATTAGGGGAAAAAATTTGTTTTTTTTTTAAATTTACTGAAATTTGAATAACTCCTAAAGTAATTATCATAAAGTAGTCATCTTTTAGGTAAATGTGTATTCTTTTATTTGGTATAAATCACAGCAACCTGAGTGACTCCGTTCAAAAAATATAAGGCTCAAACCACTGCTTTGCATCTAGACCTGGCAGATTTCTTCGTTTTTCTCAGAAAATTCGTTAGTAACAGTACATTTTTTTTGCTTTTCTGATGCACCAAACTATTACCTACAATATTTCCAGACACAATAAGTGTTTATTTTGGGTAGTTTTGTAGGTAGTAGTAATAGTAGTAGTTTTATCGTGAACAATTAACAAGTTACTCGTCTTTCAACTGCGGCATAGTGGCATTGGTTTGAGCCTACATATTTTTTGAACGGAGCCACTCAGGTTGCTGTGATTTATACCAAATAAAAGAATACACATTTACCTAAAAGATGAGCCTAATTAGGCTACTTTATGATAATTACTTTAGGAGTTATTCAAATTTCAGTAAATTTAAAAAAAACAAATTTTTTTCCCTAATCACCCTGTATCTTAGTGGATAGTGGAGATAGCCGTCTTCTGTACAACAATTTTTTTCTCCAAACATATCCAGGAATCACCCCTGAAAATATTAGCCGCGTACTCCAACAAAGGATTTATTAAATTTCTGATGACCTTTACAAGTCGGGAATGATAGAATATGAGTATTATAACTTATTGAAACGACAATATCTCAGAAATGACAATTCCTACGAGAAAATGTATAATATATTTTTTTGTAGATAATCGCCTAATCTACAAACGTTGTAAACACAATTTTCTGATAAGACGTACGGTTTAGCATAGATTTGCAAAAAACTGATATTTTGACTCTTTGACCTTGAATAAAAAAGTTTGCAGTCATCCAATCGCGTGGCAGTCTCTACAGCTTATGTATAGTAATGTTTTTAAGGGCTGTTCCAATTTTCAGCAACTTCCGAATTATCTTCCAATTATGGCGCTTTTTCGTCTATTTTGACTGGACTAAACTTAAAGTTTTTGGAGTTGTGGGTTATTAGCCCACAGCCACAGATCCTTGTTATAATGGGAAGCTGCCTCCTATTCAACCATTAGATTGGCTTTCGAGTCTTCTTATCTGAACGGTTTGATACTATGAGATTATTCCTGCTAGGAGGGCGCCCATATGTACTTTATAAGTCCTGATCTTGATTGACATGCAGGTGTTAGACTCCCGTTCACTCCTCCTTCGTTAAGCAGGCTGGCGTCTAAAAAGGTTTTGATGTGTGGTCGTAGTGGAATAGAATAGTCCACTATGAGGTACTTCCAGTTGATCAGATTATAAAATCTACTGTGCACAACTAGATAAATTAGGCCAGGTAATTGAACTAAAACTGCCGCAATTGAATAATAGGAAAGGTTTTATCTTCCCTCTTTGTTCTCTGCCGTATAGACCGGGCATAGCATTCTCTGACTATCGCGAACTTTTACGCAAATTTTTGCACAAGTTTTTTATTGATGAACTATAATTAACATGTCTTATTGAGTAACTATTTCATATTCAAGAACAGAGCAGCAAG
This sequence comes from Thereva unica, assembly GCA_949987705.1. Taxonomy (NCBI): domain Eukaryota; kingdom Metazoa; phylum Arthropoda; class Insecta; order Diptera; family Therevidae; genus Thereva; species Thereva unica. The sequence goes on from OX465281.1 coordinate 89,382,512, forward strand.
AATTCATTGTGTTTTGGCCGGTGTGAATAAACTTTTTTACAATCATAAGTGGCTGTGGCTTTAACCAAACAACTAAAACCACCCTTGAATCCACACTTTGCCTTGCTATTCACATTAGCATAGTGTTGGTTAGGCTGCTTTTCGAAGAAATGTATTTTAAGATGTTTGTTCCTTCATAATACTATTTCTTCAGAAGGCATGAAGTTTGAATAATAAATGACGAAATGTCGTGGTTCTCCTAAGGATTCAAGATTATCAAAAGAAAAGTTACTTCCAACTCTTACGTTTAGTATTATTACTTTAGATGTTATTTCACAAGTCGCCATTGTTGGGCTATTCGAGAATGTTTCACCCACAACTACCACAGTTTCTCAATCAACCTAAATTTCCTTGTAGCAACATATTTGTACGTTTATATGAATTATAATGTTTCAAGCCTTGTGAGAACTTAACAAGTTTATATTCCTAGTAAAAGCAGCAAGTGATATTTTACGTAAACTAATAGAAAAGTTTGTTGTGGCCGCTTTTGTTAAGTAGTTTGTAGTTTAGTGACATCTTTATCCTTGAAACATTCCGCAAATCTCTTTCTAGGGTTAAGTAAGACTCTTTTGCTAAATAGATTTAGAAGTTTGAAACATTTTGAGAGTCTGACTTTAATCGTATTTAAGAGAAGTTTAAATTGATAGTAGTGGACTTAGGGATATTCTCCTAATACTATTTAATATTTACTTTTAAGGGCCGGGTTTGCTTAATTGTAGGTGTTTGCTGTAATAGTTGAAAGTTATTTTTTTAATTTTTTTTTAATTGACGTATCAGAGTAATCCTGAAATCGTCAAACAGGCAAAGAGAGAAATTTTAAATTTTGAACCTACAGTCCCACCAATGCTCCTTTGTTAGAAGTTCAATGTTATTCATAACGGTAATAAAAGACAAAGTTTCTAAAACTTGCCGGAAGAAACGAATATTCCACCAGGGCCTAGAAAATGGTCGAAAGTTCCAGAAGCTAGATAAAGGGAGACCTTGGATATATGTATATGTATATATATATATGCTGTGGCAACGGAAATTTAAAGTCAATTTGGTTTGAAAAGCGATTAAAGTGATCTAAAGTGATAAAAGTGCCCTAAAGCGAAAAGTGGTGATTGAAAAGTTAATTAAAAAGGGATAAATAGAATTTAATAGTGTTAGATATTAAACTGCAGGTGAAAACAGTGAACTTTCAGAATTGTGTTTGTTATTGAATTGTATTTGGTTTTAATAAATACGAGGTGTGACAATTAAGTAATGAGACTGAGCACCACGAACACACGTTTACTCAACACGACAGAGCAGGCGAACTAAACAAGCTAGAGCGATGGCAAATATATCAATGGCGAGGGGAAGGATGCCGAGAGAAGGGAAAGGGAATTTCAAGGTCGCAGGGTTACCTCAATCGCGGCAATATAATCATTCTCATTACTTAATTGTCACACTAAAGCGGGTGTTCGAATTCGCATTGAGCATGTTGAATCGCCGACGCCGTTGATAAACGGGGAAGCGAATGATTTAATTTTGAAATTCCAAAGCTTTCCGAAGATATTAGCAAAACTAATCATTGTAAAGTACTTGTCACACTTGACAAAAAAAAATTTTTTTTCGATAACTACTGGAAATCCCGGGATGAACCGCAATTTCCTGAAACTGTATCACGCGTAGAAAACAATTCCCCTTCTGATCCAAGGTTTGAAAAATTGAGATGTTTGTAAAGGGTAACGAAATTTTTGCACGATTTTAAAAAGTTGTCAGATTTGACAAGTGATATTTTGTTGGAAAGCGATCTCTGTGCAAAACCCGAAAAAGATCACTTTGTTTAGAACGGGTCTCATTCCATCGAGTTTACTAGATATTAGCGATAAGTTTAAGGTCTTTCTGACACTTAGCCGAAGTTTTTCCATTTAAACAAAAAAAGGCTTGACCGAATGTTATGAATTTTTTTTCAGGGCTTTTTTTCGTTAATATTCTTTTCTCGGCACCTCAAAACCACCTATATAGTTTTTGTTTTGCGCGGTATCGTGCTGGTACAAAATTCACGAACGCCGTTAAAACAAAAAAACGGTTCAACCGAATCTTATGAAAATCTTTTCAGATCATATCCTCGTTAATACTCTTTGAACAGCACCTCAACTAAGTCGATATCTTTTGTATTTCGCGCGAGATATAGTGCAGGTACAAAAATCACTTATTTCATTTAAACCAAAAACCGGCTCGTCCGAATATTATAAAAATCTTTTTAGATTATATTGTCGCTAATACGCTTCGAACGGCACCTCAAGTAAGTCAATATCTTTCGTGGTTCGGGCGATATCGTGCAGGTACAAAAATCACTTACGCCGCTTAAACAAAAAAAACGGCTAGACCGAATTTCATGAAAATCTTTTCAGATCATATTTCGGTTAATACCCTTCGAACAACACCTCAACGAAGTCGATATCTTTTTTGGTTCGCGCGATATCGTGCGGGAATAAATGACCACATACGTACGCGCACACACACACATACTTCCACCTAAAGTATTGCTCAAAATGCTCTTGGGACCTTGAAATATGGAAATACGTTGAAAATTTTGATTTCGATTGTTGGACTGATCACAGTAACTTCCCTATACTGGGAAGTTAAAAAGCCTTCAAACTCATCGGTGGCTTCATTCCCTATCTATCCTTTGAGCCACTGTAAAAATACGACAATTATTGCCAAACTTTATCGTTACTATCATAGCTATTTCTTTTTTCTTTCTAAATAAACGGTTTTCTTTCTTCACGGTAATTCTACACCCATAACATCAGATTAGCGTACTCCAATCATCTCCCTTCTGCTCTCCATTTTTGCATGACAGAAACAAATTTCACAAATAGAACAAGTCGATTGGGAAAAAACATGACGCAGTCTGTATTGCCGAACTCGTACGATATCCAACAGTTCTTGAATAAATATGCACTTTTCGAGCAATTTCTTTATCTCTATTTTAAAAAGGAGGAGAAAAAGCATAATAATAGAATTTATTTTGTTGACTGCAGATGATGTTACCGTACCATAATTACATATTATCTAAATTACAATAAAATCTTCTGACAACACCAGCAAGTTTCAGGAAAACAACTAATCCGACTGACACCTCAGGGTAAAACAATTACCGAAGGTTTTCTCCTGTCCTTTCCGCGAAAACTCCTACAAATACCTTTTCACTTTAAAACGTATTTGCAATAAAATTGAAAAAAAAAAAAAAACTCAAATAAACCTTGAATTCCTCCAAATTTTTTATGTAATCAGTGTCTATTTTCCTACTTTGAAATTGCCATGTACAACATTCATTTATCTTCCACAGCACTTTAAAGTTAAAAGGGACCGACTCAAACCTTGCAACAGGATAGGAGAAGAAAGAATGGAGTCCTTAAATATCAGGTGGGCGTATAAAAAATGTTGAATTTAATTTTCCACCATCATCTTCAAACTTTGTTTGCAACCCACAAAGAAGATTCTTGTGAAAGTCCTTTATAACATTCTCTACGGGTACTCTGGCTCTCCAATTTCGTATCCATGCAAAATTGTACCAAAAAAATAATGCTCTGCAAAATAGCCTCGGCTCGTTTGACGTGGAAGTATCAGGCGTAACGAAATCAGATATTCCAGGCATCGAATTCGAATTTCAATATCCAAAAGCCCTCGAAAATTTGACTCTACGCGAAGACGGAATCGAAATAAAAGGATAAAAGGAGTAACATTTATTTTGAATATTACACCGGTGAAATTGAGGACAAAGTGAGAAATAACAATTCTGCAAGGACACCAACGAAATTTATCAGGTGTCAATTTCACGATTTTTAAATCAAAGGATTTGCGTCCTTTTTCGCAGTCGTGAATAAACTTATTGATGCTTGAGGATCCACTGCGATAAACATGTAAAATTTGTTCAATCTTGCCGACTTCCCACCACATTTATTAGCGCATTAATAATTAATATTTAGTGTTTTTAAGATATGTATGTTTTAGACTTGTGACATTGACATGGCTTATCATCGCTAATATGCCACTCCTGGGCACTACTCGTATATTGAGATTTTTTTTAATAACGCTTTGAAGTCCAGTAAATATAGGATTTTTCTCCAAAAAAAATCCAAACAGGCTATTGTTTTGAAAACCATTATTAAGACGTGCTAATGAGATCTTTAACAGTACAAGTACAATTTGTAAGGAGGTTAATTAGTTTTTCGCGATTATCTACCTTTTTTTCCAGAAAAATAGTAAAAATTAAAATTACAGCTTAAAAAATTCTCTACCAAAGGTATACTAATTTTTTCATCCGATCAATAGTTTCTAGATATCGACCTTGCCCTTGTGTAATCGCACTATCGAGCTTAAGAGCTTTCTAACCTGGGGATTTCAGCATACTAAAGCCTTTAGGGTCATTCCATATCAAATCAACCAATGGTTTGGACCTCACCACATCCGATTGTTATAATTTTGTTTACTACTACTTGTTTTCCTGGTAGAAATTAAGAAGAAACTAGTTGGGATGTGGGTTCGACCCTTTCGGTCCACACGATCAACTTCCCAGTTTGATGGATGTTGAATATATGATTGGGTATTTTAATAATAAATGAACAATAGGCAATATAGAATATATCTATAATACCGAGAATTTGTCACAATTGTTTATCAACATTTTCGCTAAAATGTCAAACTAAATGTGCGCACTTACAATATTAGGATGACGAAAATGTATATAAAATTGATGTATTAATGTTTTCGGCACCTCAATGAAGTCGATATAGTTTTTAGTTCGCGCGGTATCGTGCAGGTACAAAAATCACTTAAGTCATTTAAACCAAAAACCGATGGACCGAATATTATAAAAATCTTTTCAGCTTATATTGTCGCTAATACGCTTCGAACGACACCTCAAGTAAGTCAATATCTTTCGTGGTTCGGGCGATATCGTGCAGGTACAAAAATTATTTACGCCGCTTAAACAAAAAAACGGCTGGACCGAATTTTATGAAAATCTTTTCAGATCATATTTTGGTTAATACTCTTCGAACGGCACGTCAACGAAATCGATATCTTTTATAGTTCGCGCGATATCGTGCAGGTACAAAAATCACTTAAGTCATTTAAACCAAAAAACCGTTGGACCGAATATTATAAAAATCTTTTCAGATTATATTGTCGCTAATACGCTTCGAACGGCAGCTCAACTAAGTCAATATCTTTCGTGGTTCGGGCGATATCATGCAGGTACAAAAATCACTTACGTCGCTTAAACAAAAAAACTGCTGGACCGAATTTCATGAAAATCTTTTCAGATCATATTTCGGTTAATACGCTTCGAACGACACCTCAACGAAGTCGATATCAGTTTTGGTTCGCGCGATATCGTGCAGGAAAAAATGACCACATCCGTACGCACATACACACACACACACACATACTTCCTCCCAATTTTTTGCTTAAAATGCTCCTGGGACCTTGAAAGATGAAAATACGTTGAAATTTTCGATTTCGATTTTCGGACCGATTACAATAACTTCCTATACTGGGAAGTTAAAAAACAAATTTTTCAGATTTTTTGGCCTTCTATTTTTTTAGTTAAAATTTCAAAAAATCGAAAATCTTAAAATTTTAACAAATTTGGAATCTTTAAATTGGTTTAGTTCAAAAACTATTTGACATAGACAGCTGTAGCACCAATTTCCTGTGCTTTAATAAGGCTTTAATTTGATATACAACATAGCATTATTAGTAAGAATGAAAATTTTTCCGGCATTTTGCATTTTCTTTTTGGAATATCTCAAGAGAATGTTTTTTTAATTTTTTGAAAATAATGTATTCTGTGCATACACTCTTGAGGTACATAATTAAGGGTGGGACGACATTGGGAACATATTGAAACTAGTTGAGATGTGGATTCGACCCTTTCGGTCCACACGATCAACTTCCCAGTATGATGGATGTTGAATATTATGATTGGATATTTTAATAATAAATGAACAATAGGTAATATAGAATATATGTATAATACTGAGAATTTGTCACAATTGTTTATCAATATTTTCGCTAAAATGTCAAACTAAATGTGCGCACCTACAAGATTAGGATGACGAAAATGAATATAAAATTGATGTGTTAATGTTTTTCGGCACCTCAATGAAGTCGAAATAGTTTTTAGTTCGCGCGGTATAGTGCAGGTACAAAAATCACTTAAGTCATTTAAACCAAAAAACCGCTGGACGGAATATTATAAAAATCTTTTCAGATTATATTGTCGCTAATACGCTTCGAACAGCACCTCAAGTAAGTCAATATCTTTTGTGGTTCGGGCCATATCGTGCAGGTACAAAAATCACTTACGCCGCTTATACAAAAAAACGGCTCGACCGAATTTTATGAAAATCTTTTCAGATCATATTTTGGTTAATACTCTTCGAACGGCACGTCAACTAAGTCGATATCTTTTATAGTTCGCGCGATATCGTGCAGGTACAACAATCACTTAAGTCATTTAAACCAAAAAACCGCTGGACCGAATATTATAAAAATCTTTTCAGATTATATTGTCGCTAATACGCTTCGAACGGCACCTCAAGTAAGTCAATATCTTTCGTGGTTCGGGCGATATCGTGAAGGTACAAAAATCACTTACGTCGCTTAAACAAAAAAACGGCTGGACCGAATTTCATGAAAATCTTTTCAGATCATATTTCGGTTGATACGCTTCGAACGACACCTCAACGAAGTCGATATCAGTTTTGGTTCGCGCGATATCGTGCAGGAAAAAATGACCACATCCGTACGCACATACACACACACACACACACACACACACACACATACTTCCTCCCAATTTTTTGCTTAAAATGCTCCTGGGACCTTGAAAGATGAAAATATGTTGAAATTTTCGATTTCGATTTTCGGACCGATTACAATAACTTCCTATACTGGGAAGTTAATAAAATATTTTAGTTACTTGAAAAGCTGAATCTTCAATGAACGCAATAAAAAAAAGTTTACCTGCGGAAGAGCTGATATCAACTGCTAATAATGTCGCCTTTTGCTAATTTGGGTATGGCAAATTTAATAAAAATAAAGTCAACCCTCTAGCTTGGTTGAAAACTACCCCCTGTGTTCCGCTCTTGCTTATGAAAACACACCTACATTTTACTGTGTATAAATATGCTATACCAAACCAAATATATCGGTGAAGCGAAAGCCACCCCCACAACAGCCCCATGCCTTAAATTATTTTTTACGCCCGAAATAAAAATTAGCCACGCCAATTTTTGAAAAATATATTCTTCTTCTTCTTTAAAGGCTTTACAACCCCCCCCCCCCACCCCCCTCACAAAATATTCTCCTTTTAGAATTGTTACTTCTCTTCTATCAGATTCGGCATCAAATTCGTAGTAACAGGTCTGATACCATTGCACAGTCGTGGTTGATTCAAATTTCGTAGCATTATGATGATCGGACCATTTTTGTTGCAAATTATGGGGTGGATTTCCAGGTATGTCTAAGGTATTACAAAACTCCATCGGATAATTCATGACATCATCTTGAACCGCTGATTTGTATGATACTATATCTCCGGAAATTTGCGATTGCATCAATGTTTCGTTAGCATTTTTTTGTTGATTCAGATTCAGATTCAGCAATCGTACATTATGATGCTCACGGTTCAGTTCTTGATCGAATGGCTCGATTCGCCGCAATCATGCCAACCGGAATTGATTGTTCATTTGCTATCGTCATGCACAAATTTCTCAATGGCATTAGTCCTACGTCGTATATTTCGTCAAACGTTGCCTTTTCCGGATTGCGCAAAGTATTTCGTACGCGATGCAATACGTCTTCGCACATGTCGTCCTTGTTTTTGTTCCTCAACACTACAATTTGCGACGGAGAGCATGTTGTCACAATGGTGGCGAATAGCGTTCTTAATTGATGCCCATTCGATGTGGCCACAGAATCAGCGATTGCACGGTCCCATTGGAATCGTCCTCCAATAAGCTCAAACGTTGACCCGCTTCTGGAAATGTTTGAGAAAGATTTTGGGCCACGTACGTTAAAGAACAGCAAGCGCAGGTAGAAACATTCAACATTCGATGGAGCAATTGCTTCGGTGAAATACACGCGTTGACCTTTCTCCAATGTAGCGCTAAGTGGACAACTGCGGGATGTCGTTCTTGTATTGCGAAAGAGAATAAACGCCACATCGCGCCGTTGGTGTCGGCCCATTTGGTATTGGTAGACTTCATTATTAGCATTTTCAAAACCAACTATAATGGGGCCCATCCACGAGCCAACTAGTTGCCCAAACTGAGTTGTGTAAAAAGTTGTTGTTTTGCCACCAACGCTTCAACTGAGTTGATATTTCAACTGTCAATTCGATATTTTATAGGCAATTGAAAGTTAAATGAAACTGTAGAAAACCCGCGACTAAGTTTTATAATAATAAAAATTGAAGAACGCTGATTTTTTAGATTAATTATAAATTTTTTTAATTATTAATATGAATATTTATAATTTTTAAAATATAAACTAAATTCTAAAAGTATAAATTATCAAAATAATTTAATATTATGCGAACTTTCATAATTTAAATTAAAAATAATGCAAAATAAACTTTAAAAAAATATATTCTTCGAATACAGGCTTAACTCATCCAAGTAGTTTGCCCAACTGCAATACACACAGTGCAACTAGTTGCCCAAACTCTTGGCCCCGCCCCCATAAAATTAAAAGATTTTGATTTATCCCAACTGAAACCCCAACTGTCAAATCAGTTTGCCAACTGCCCCATACACACTGCGATTCAGTGACAACACAACTCAGTTTGGGCAACTAGTTGGCCGGTGGATGGGCCCCATAAACACTGGCATGCTGTTAGCGTTTTTGCCACTCGACCGAATACATCTAACCCCTTGTAATGCCAAATACTCGATGCTTCACCATCACATCCATACGAACCTTCTACAAAGTATTAGAAAACTTAAAAAATGGGCCAATTGCTTGACCCCTGGGTTCTCTTCTGCAATGTCACTGACCAAGGTTTTATTTGTTTACCCAGATGCCAGCCTCTTCCCATAGTGAAGAATCGTGGGCATATACCTAAAATCTCAGATTTAGAGAGTTTATTTAATTCCTATCCACTGTATATACATCTCATATTTCGGCTTCTCCTTACCATCTTTACAAAATTATGATGATTATTAAATTATTATGGTTTTCCGATTTTTCAACTCTTGAACAACCCACATACAGTTAACCGTGAAATGACAATTATTTGGCAAAATTCGTCAGCCACATTGGCCCGCAAAATTGAATTTATAAGTTTTGATCATAAATTCGTTATTTGCTACCTCCAAACCCCAGATACCCACTTTCATTAGAATCGGAGCAAAATTAACAAAATTCGTCCGTCATATTGGCGCGGCGATTTTAATTTCATTGGATTCGGAAGAAAATTCGTAAATTCAACCATTTTGAATTTCGGTCATATTTCAGCAACTATTTTGAATTTTTAAAAACCGAGCTTCGAGGTGAACCATGCAAAATTTCGAAGCTCGACAATGATTTTCAACGAAGCTCTCAATGACGGCGCCATCTAGGAGTGGCTTTAGAAAGTAATAGAATACCGTATATTCTTTCTGTTTATGTAGATAGCACATGGTTAAAATTTCATGAAGATCGGTTGCGCGGTGTAGAGGCTTATTGCGAACATATGGAAATACACACATTATTTGTTTAGTTTTCTGAAATTTATCCAATGTTCTGCGCAATTTTGTTAATTTCTTTTTCCGTAAGAACCTTCTACAAAGAATTAGTAAACTTGCAAAAAAGATGAATGAAATCGGTAAAGTGGTTCTCAAGTTATGGCGTGACCAAAGCCCAGTAGGACCTGTAAGCTTACCGAATTACTGAAATAAGCACTTACTAGTAATTGGTAGGCCTTACTATACCCCTTATAGAAGTGCTTATTTTTACACACGATGACATAGGAGGTAAGGCCTTACTTTAGTACTTACCTTAGAGTCCTTACAGAACTGCTCATCTGTAGGGGGTATAGTGAGGCGGCAAATGGAACATTGCAAAAAGAAATATTCATGGGCGCCTGTGGATAACATACATATGTGATCCGGTATCGAAATGCTTTATTTTGTTCATCTTTTACAAATGCCTTTTCTTTCCAAGCCCGAGAGTGGCTTTACCTAAGCAGTCCCCCAACTAAATTCTAACCACTTCCCAAAGCTGCTTGTCCTCCGTATCGAATGAGAGCCGGGGGCTATTGAGCATGCTAATGTCGCATTTTATATCGACGAAGATAATTGCCCGTTTTCTTTTTTTCTATAAAATTTATGGAACTCCAGGAAAGCTCCATTGATTCTCACTTGTTTGGGTCTAATTCTGGACTACACCTTACCATCTGCCTTCTCTTGTAATGGGTTATATAAGGGCTCATCCAGCACCAAGAAAATTAGGGGTACCCCTTACCAGATGAGTACTGTGCTCCATCGGTAAGGCCTTCCTAGAATTCCTACTGGGAGGAAACAGGGATTCATTTTTATATATGTACATATATGAGAGCTCAGAGAAACCCCTCTATGAAAATGGCGATGTAAACTCTTCCATTGAAAGGCTGCGACTTAGCCGCTCCCTTACTACGCAATATATTTAGGGCTTCATTCACACATGATTTTATCCAATTTACTCGGAGGAATGTTAACATAACATTCATACTCAAGGTAGTATACACTATATGAAGTTCGTTTATGTCTAAATAGAACAACTAGCCTGTGAAATAATCTTCCATAGTCAGTATTTCCGAACTTGTAAGTAAGGCTCATCGCCATTTGCTTCGACACACCGAAATCCACCTCCGTCAATCTCTCCTATTCTCTTTTATCCCTCAAAGTCAGTTTACGATATACTAAACATTACGCCGTAACGGCGGTTTCAAGGGGGGCCTAAATAATTGTGTTTTTCTAAGTTCATATGGTTATTTACATCATATTAAACCCAAATCACGCATTTTTTAAATGTTTGTCTGTCTATTTGTTCGGGCTAATTTCGGAAACGGCTATTTCGGTTGAGATGGGACGTTCACTGGAAGATTCATATATTTCGCGAACATGTTTTATTCTATTTGTATATCCTTTATATTAGATTCGTCTGTATGTATGCATGACTGTCGCGGGACAATGCCATCTGACCATCTTGTAAAAAAATCAAGATGACGGTTCCAAAATGGCGGCCGAATTTCGCAATTGCGCCCCCCAACGCCTGACATGGGTATCAAATGAAAGGGGATGATAAATACAGTACAATTACCTATTTGGTGTCATTCCAAATTCATATTCATAATGGCGATCAACACAAAATAGCGGATTAACTTTTTCTTTACAACCCACTCGTTATGGGTATCAAACGAACGACAACTATAATACTATTACCTCATCATTCCAACGTATCTATATAAATGTAAAAGGCGTATCTGTCTGCGATTTCAAAATATAATTGTGTTTTTCTAAATTCATATGGTTATCGATCTTTCTATATAAATATAATTGGAATGTCTGTCTGTACAAAAACAATTTTTAAAATTGCTGTGTGGACTGGAAGATTCAGTACTTTTGCGGCCATATTTCAGGCGGATACGCCTATCAGATCCGATTTTCGGTACTGACTATCGCGTGCTGGTTTAGACCACAAACTTCAACCGGTAGCCGAGGCAAAGCAAATGAACATTTGTTTATCATTCCAATTGTAAGACCTCACAAAGCTTTATCTAAATATCTAGGTTTTCCTAAAAATATCTTGATCGTACTGTAACGGCAAGCTATATCCTTACTGAAAACACACCCTGTAGCCTCTATAAAAATTAATGGGACTGCTGGATATGTAGAGAGGCAGAGTCGAAGATTTTTTTACTTTTGAACGGTGCTGCATTTGGGTGCCCTTGTTCACTTAGGAAACAATGGATATTTAAATAGAGCTCTTTCTACAATCGCAATGATAAAAAAAAGTTTGTACTCTATCAAGGATATATTTTTTCCGACTATTCTGTTAGTTTTTCAGTGTGATCTGATAGTTGAATAAGTTTTCGAAAGGCAGACGTAGATATTTATTACTGGCCTTGCAAATCCTACCTCTCCTGAAACTTTGATTCTTTTTAAAAATGACCTCCACTTTTTGATTTGTCGCTCAGGCTATGAAGGATATTTATTGATTGTAATAATAAAGGCGTAGTCTTTCTGATCGTTTGTAGGGGATTCTTTTTAACCCGATAAATAAAATAAATGGTTAAAAAAATTTTTTTAAAAAAATTCTTTTAATTAACTAAAAAATGTACTGAAAAGTAAAAAATAAAAAATATTTAAAAGAAAGCTTGAAATTTCAATTTTAATGAAAAAGTTAATTAAGAGAATGGCGCGAAAATATAACTGTAAATCGCGTTAGACTTACAATAACCCTCAACTTTTGCTTTGTTAATTTAAAATTCACTTTTTTTTTTATAAAATCATCTTTTTTAATTTTGTTTTATTTTTCAATATATTTAAGATTTTATGTATTAATTTATAAGGCGTAGTAAAAAAAATTAATTTAAACTTGTTGTTTTTAAAGAAAATTCTAACAAAATTTTTGGATGAAAAATGCGCCATTCTTTTAATTAACTTTTTCATTAAAATTGAAATTTCACGCTTTCTTTAAAATATTTTTTATTTTTTACTTTTCAGTAGGTACATTTTTTAGTTAATGAAAAGAATTTTTTTTAAAAAATTTTTTTAACCATTTATTTTATTTTCTACTTTTTAGTTTATTATATGTATTCCGCCATTTTATGATGGCAATTCTATTAGATTTAAAATTACGTCACACAGTTTACTGTATTTATTAGAAACCCATGTCGTGAGCTCGGTGGAACATAATTGCAAGAACGGCCGCCATCTCAGAACCGTCTTCTTGATTTTTTTACTAAAAGGTCAGATTGCATTTAGTATTTATACATGATGAGTTGAACTCAAGTTGAACCCAAGTCTAACTACATGTAAACGGGAGTCGACTTGGGATAAGGTTGACTGAACTCGACTCAGCTCTGCTACCTGGGTTGAGTTGAAATTATGCATACGGACATGAGTTCAGTATTTGAGTAGTTGAATTTAGTTGACAGCAGCATCTTTGTGTTTGTTTGTGATTTTTTGTAACGTGTATTGCTTCTTTAATTTCAATTCACCCTTAACTCAACTATTCATCTCATCATTCATACACATTAATTATCACCCGAACTACGAGTGTGTGCAAAATTGGAAGTTGATCGGTTATATTTTCTACTTTTTAGTCTATTATAAGCTTTCCGCAATTTTGTGTTGGCCGCCATTTTGAATTTGGAATGACGCCACTTAGCTAATTGTGTTCTACCTGTCATATACTTTCATTTGATACCCATGTCAGAGAGCCGCGGAGCATAATTTCAAAAATCGGCCGCCATTTTGGAACCGCCATCTTGATATTTTTACTAAATGGTCAGACTGCATTGTCATCCACACTAAACGTGTATGCAAAATTTCAGCTCTATCCGAAACCGAGAAGTGGGTCAAATTTAACTTCAAAGATTTGGTCGCCTACCATGCAAGTTAAATAAAAGAATTTAATAAAAAAAATATTATGCTGATAGAGACGGGTGAGCGGTCATACAGGTAGCCCTAATAAGGCATCCTGTCGGCTTAACCGGTTAATAATAAGGTACCATATTTCCGCTTAGGTCGGGTCTTCATCTAGCGATCGGTGCACCTCCTTATATTAAAATAAATTATAATATTATACGTTATTAGTTTTATTTTTTAAAAATAACTTTTAAACGATATGTTATGAAAATAGCATAAAATAGCATATTTCTCTATGTTGTAAAGCAAGCTTTAATATCGATTACATCAGTAATTAATACCATCAGGGATTATCGCTGAGCTCTAGTCTACCAGATAAAAAAACATTTGTGATTTTTAAGACCAAAAGTGTGATTAAAAGGACGATGGCCCCCTCCGAAAATCAGTCCTGGAACCGCCTTAGCCGTGACTGGAACGATATAAATGGCTGGTTTTATAAAGGGTGATTGCTAAGCTCAGCTTAGGGTGCTCGTCAAGCTAAAAGATTCATCCAAATCGATAAAGCTAAAGCGGGCAAACTTTTACAACTTCCAACAGGTGGTAGCTAAAAATAATAACAGAGCTCTCTACTGTTCGTTTAACTACCATCTAAACAAAATAGGTCTGGTGACCGATTGCAGCTGCCGGTTCTGCGGAGCCGCTAGCGAAACTGCGGAGCACTTGCTGTGCGACTGTGAGGCTACAGCGAGGAAGAGATTGAGCCTCCTCCATCGTGACTTCCCTCCCCCAGGGAGATTTGGGACAGAAATCCTAATTCAGTTTTAGGCTATATTAGAAGCCTTAACCTTGATGGTTTTAAAGACGGGGCTGGCACAATAGACCAAATAAATAGGTCGCAGTGCCGGCAAAGGCAAGAAACAGAAATAGAGAAAGCTTAACCTTTTCCGTATAAAAAACACTACTTTTAAAATAAAGTTTTTACAAAAAAAATCTTCAAAATTAAAGTTTCAAACTTTAAAAAAATCGAATTTTGAAATTTTCTCTCTACAAAGTCCCCTCAATCCAAAAAATTGCATTATACAGGAGGACATGTGCTGCTTGCAGCTGTGAATTGAAGTACACCAATAACTAGAACAAACTTTTAATGGTACAAACTAAATTGCTACGAGGAATGTAGCTTTAACCAATATGCTCCCTCCCTCCCACAATTTATCATATCAACCCTTGATAAACGACATTTTTTAAAGAAAAAAACGTCCGCAGTTTTTAGTTTCATAAGTAAAAACTTATTTTTAGGATTGCTCTTAAGCACATAAAACCACAATGCCACCCCTAATCTTTCTATGCAACTATATATGCGTCAGGATATTACCCAGAGTGCAATCATATTTCCAGTGTTTCTCCAAATGTGTAGCGGAAAGACACCTACCCTCGCACGAAAAAAATTGATTGATTGCCCGGAAGGTGTTGGGAGTGGATCCGTTGGAAATAAATTGGATTTTAAAAAATGTGCTTACACTGACACACGTTTGCCCCTGGTACCTGACTATCTTGCAAGGAAATGAAACTCTACAAAAACCCTTCCAAAAAACACTGGAAAAGGGCAGCAAAACGGAGGTGCTTGCAGGGACAGATAAATTGCAGTAGAATTTTTCTAGTGTGTAACAAACGCTGGTTACCGTGAGATTTATTAAAACTGTCACGGGATTCGGAGGTTTCGTAAGCCGTAAATGCATGGCAGCGTGTAGATCATTTGGCCCATAGAAAAACCAAAGAGGTGCGGTTTTAAATTATTTTGTAAAGTAGTTTATCTCGCAGATAAGCCGTGGATTTATGAAAAAGGTCCCGGGGCTTATGACCCAACCCTTAGGAAATTTTATGAAATGGAAATATTATTTTCCACAACTAAGACCTAAAAACATGGTGTTCATGGTGGTAGTTGAAATCGACTTTCACTTCAGCTTAATTAATTCTTGCACTATCTATCTTATGCAACGACTTCTCTTATCACACCTAACTGGCTGCTGATGAAGCTATTTGTGCAATAATGGTCAGATGTGCAAGATTGTTAGTAATGTGCAATTTTCGATCTATCAAACTAATGTCAATTACCACTATACAAAAAGTTAAATTATTGCCTTTGCAATTACGGTTTAACTGCTTTTCAGAACACGGCATGAACAAGTTATACATAGTTCAATCCATCAAAGTAAGCGGTAGTTTGCCGAGTTCGTAAGGGCAAATAGCTAAAGCCTTATTTACACCTAAACATGGAAAAGAAGGTGTTTTTTTATTAAATAATGCGATTTATCACTTTTTTATAAGCAATATAAGTAATTTTTCATTTGTAACCGATAACCACAATAAAAATAATTTATTATTCCATGAGTTTTTTTCCTATCATTCTTCGTTTTCTTTATTTTTACATTTCAAAACGAACTTTTTTTTCTCCTTCAGTCTAAAAAAGTAGGTACTCAAAATAATTCTATCAGAGGGCGTTATAAGTTATTTCAATTGCTCAATAAATCAGATGGCGCTAATAGTTAGTCGAAAAGTGTTTACTCGCACTGTTGATGCCAGATGGCATTAGATGATTAACAAACTGTGTTCATATAAAAGTGGCTAGTCACAACTATGGTGTCAGAATGCGTTAGGTACTATAAAAAATCTATGTATTTCATAGTACAGATTCGAATCCAGCACTGTTGATTTCAGATAGCATTCCATCATTTCGATGATTAACAAAAAGCGTTCATATTAAACTTACACGCGTCTCAAGAGGGCGGATTACCATTTCTTCACCACTATATCGACATGGGTATCAAAGGAAAGGGAATGATAAGTAGAATACAATAAGCAATATAGTGTAGGGGATTCTGCCTTTTTATTTTATTTGTAATCCCCCTTTTTAACTTCCCAGTATAGGAAGTTATTGTAATCGGTCCGAAAATCGAAATCGAAATTTTCGTCGTATTTTCATCTTTTAAGGTCCCAGGAGCATTTTAGGCAAAAAATTGGGAGGAAGTATGTGTGTGGGTGTGTGTGCATACGGATGTGGTCATTTTTTCCTGCACGATATCGCGCGAACCAAAAAAGATATCGACTTCGTTGAGGTGTCGTTCGAAGCGTATTAACCGAGATATGATCTTCTCATAAAATTCGGTCGAGCCGTTTTTTTTGTTTAAGCCCGAACCACGAAAGATATCGATTTACTTGAAGTGCCGTTCGAAGCGTATTAGCGACAATATAATCTGAAAAGATTTTTATAATTTTCAGTCGAGCGGTTTTTTGGTTTAAATGACATAAGTGATTTTTGTACCTCCACGATATCGCGCGAACTATAAAAGATATCGACTTAGTTGACGTGCCGTTCGAAGAGTATTAACCAATATATCATCTGAAGATTTTCATAAAATTCGGTCGAACCGTTTTTTCTTTGTTTAAACGACGTTTGTGATTTTTGTACCTACACGATACCGCGCGAACCAAAAACTATATCGACTTGATTGTCGGTCAAAGTGGTGCCGCCGAAAAAAGAATATTAACGAAGAAATGCTCTGAAAAAAATTTCATGATGTTCGGTTGGGCCTTTTTTGTTTAAATAGAAAAACTTCAGCTAATTGTCAGTTGTCATCTAATAAACTCAATGGAATGAGACCCGTTCTGAACAAAGTGATCTTTTTTGGGTTCTGCGCAGCGATAGCCTTCGAACAAAACATCACTTGTAAAAATCCGACAAGCTTTCAAAATCGTGCAAAAATTTCGTTACTCTTTACAAACAGCACGAATTCTTCAAACCTTGGATTAGCACTTTTTGACGGGGAATTATTTTCTAAGCGTAATACAGTTTCAGAAAACTGCGGTACATCCCGGGATTTCCAGTAGTTACCGCAAAATTTGTTCTTTTTGGTTAAGTCTGACAAGTACTTAACAGTTACAGTTTTGCTAATATCTCCGGAAAGCTTTGGAATTTCCAAATGAAGTCATTCGCTTCTCAGTTTGTCAAAGCACGCTCAATTCGAATTTGAACACCCGCTTTAGTGCAGCGAACGAAATACGAAGGAAATGTTTGTTTGCTAACGTTCAGGAAAAACAGAAAAATCTTGTGGATTTACTACTATTAGAGTTATTTGAACTGGCTTCTCTCTGGATTGCTTTGTCATCAGTTCTGATACTAGCCAATTTTCCAGTAGTGCTAAACGAATAACTATTTTGTAAAAAGTCTGTTTATTCCATCTTCGTTCATCACACTGGGAAGTTAATCGTGTGGACCGAAGGGGTCAAACCCACATCCCAACTAGTTTATACTAATAATTAAACAACAACGAAGCGCGGAACTGGCAAAGAAGCTTTACAGGACGGCACAAGAAAAAGACAAGTTGAGTCTGGTCTCGGCGAGCGTTTATTTTCGACTAACTTTTTGTTACATCATGTTGGATCTCGATTCCGAGATTCGGAACCGTTAGTGACTGGCAAACAAAGGCGGAATGCAATTTTTTTGTGTTCTTTTTTCAATAACTTCCTCCAATAGTATAAAATAAATAGTTAGATCCACTGCGGCCATCTCAAGAGGACGCATTACCATTTTCTTCACAACCCCATCGACATGGGTATCAAATGAAAGGGAATGATAAGTAAAATACAATAAGCAATAAATAGTTAGATCCACCGCGGCTATCTCAGAGGACGAATTAACATTTTCTGCATCACACCCTCGACATAGGTATCAAATGAAAGGATATGATAAGTAGAATACAATAAGCTATGTCGTAACATCCATGGCGGCCGTCTCAAGAGGCGGATAACCGTTTCTTCACCACTCCCTCCATATAGGTATCCATTGAAAGGGTATCATTAGTAGAATGCCATAAGCGATATAGTATACTCACTAATATGGTTACATCCATGGCGGTGATCTCAAGAGGGCAGATTACCATTTTCTTCACAACCGCCTCAACATGGGTTTCAAATGGAAGTCTACGATAAATAGAACACAATAAGCAATATAGTATACTCAATAAATAGTTAGATCCACCGCGGCCATCTCAAGAGGACGCATTACCATTTTCTTCACCACCCCTCGACATAGGTATCAAATGAAACGGTAAGATAAGTAGAATACAATAAGATATGCCGTAACATCCATGGCGGCCGTCTTAAGAGAGAGGATTACCATTTCTTCACCACGCCCTCGACATGGGTATCAATTGAAAGGGTATCATTAGTAGAAGGCCATAAGCGATATAGTATACTCAATAATATATCCATCATCTCAAGAGGGATGATTAACTTTTTCCGCACAACCCCCTCGACATGGGTATCAAATGAAAGGGAATGATAAGTAGAATACAATAAGCTATTCCGTAACATCCATGGCGGCCGTCTCAAGAGGGCGAATTACCATTTCTTCACCACTCTCTCGACATGGGTATCAATTGAAGGGGTATCATTAGTAGAATGCCATAAGCGATATAGTATACTCAATAATATGGTTAGATCCATGGCGGTCATCTCAAGAGGGCGGATTACGATTTTCTTCAAAACCCCCTCGACATGGGTATCAAATGAAAGGGAATGATAAGTAGAATACAATAAGCAGTATAGTATACTCAATAAATAGTTAGATCCACCGCGGCCATCTCAAGAGGACACATTACCATTTTCTTCACCACCCCCTCGACATAGGTATCAAATGAATGGGTAAGATAAGTAGAATACAATAAGCTATGCCGTAACATCCATGGCGGCCGTCTCAAGAGGGCGGATTACCATTTCTTCACCACTCCCTCGACATGGCTATCAATTGAAAGGGTATCATTACTAGAATACCATAAGCGATATAGTATAGATAATATGTGGTTGGATCCACGGCGGTCATCTCAAGAGGGCGGATTACCATTTTCTTCACAGCCCCCTCGACATGGGTATCAAATGAAAGGATATCATAACTAGAAGATAATAAGCTATATAGAATACTCAATATACCGTTAGATACACGGCGGTCATCTCAAGAGGGCGGATTACATTTTCTTCACAACCCCCTCGGCATGGGTATCAAATGAAAGGATACCATAAGTAGAAGACAATAGAACAATAGTATACTCAATATACCGTTGAATCCACCGCGGTCATCTCAAGAGGGTGGATTGCCATTTTCTTCACATACCCATCGACATGGGTAGCAAATGAAAGGGTACCATAAGTAGACCACAATAATCGATAGAGTATACTCAATATATTGTTTGATCCACGGCGGTCATCTCAAGAGGGTAATAATATTAATTTGAATTCCTGCATTTTGTTATTACCTACTTATAATATAAATAAAAAAATATAGTGAACTATTAAATACATAATATTTCTGTATACAAAAGATTATTTATTTTTTATTTTAGAATGTATTAAAACAAAAAAGAGTATACCCCACAACGAATTCAAATCAATTTTACAACAATTTTAGGGCATGAATCTTAGCTGTCTTTCGCAATGTAACAAATTTTAAATATAGTTATAGTTGCACACACAAAACTAGGTAGACTTTGAGAGTTTGGAAATGTTGTAGCAACATTGGAAGAAAGAAGGGTAGGTAGGCCAATAGAAGTCCATCTAATAATTGCCAACAGGAAACAAAATATATGGTCCTGTAGGAAAAAAAATCATATTTCCGGTAATACGCTTTGAACGAGACCTCAACAAAGTCGTTATCATTTTTGGTTCGCGCGATGTCGTGCAGGGAAAATGACCAAATACGTACGCACACACACATATGTACTTCCTCTCAATTTTTTGCTTAAAATGCTCTTGGGACCATGCAAAATGAAAATGCGTTGAAAATTTCGATTTCGATTTTCGGACCGATTACAATAACTTCCCTATACTGGGAAGTTAATAAGCGGACTCATATTTTTTCTTATTTTTCTGGCCAAAGATACGGGAGGGGGGGGGGGGGGTAAAGTTTACGATCATACACTTTTTCAAATCGCTAACTCAAAGTCCAAACTTGCAATAGCGCACCCTGTTATAAATTTGCTAAAAGGGAACATTAAAAGGGGTATTCACTTAACGCTGCGTATTGCATGTAAACGGTATAAATCAAGTAAACTTACTCGACCATGTAAATGTCTATATGGGCATTCTGCTACTTGGGTCGAGTAAATTTAATCCACTGGATCATTGAGTAAACTATTTATTCGGGTGTGTAAATGAAATCTAGGTATGTCAATTTGAACAAGTATTCCCGTGATATGACGAATTAATTATGGAAGTGATGTTAAATCTCTCCTTCATGAAACCAAAACAGTGTTCGATCCTAATACGACACTTGCTAAAATGTTTATTAAAACCAGCTCCTTCTTAAGGGTCCCTTGATTTGAGTTTATTCTGAAAGGAGTTATAACAAATTGCAATTGTTGAATATCTCACTATCTTGAGCACTTCCTTTCGTGAACACTTCCTGTGGCGAATTTTAATTTCGTGCTAACAGACTACCTGCGTTTTTAAGGCATAAATATGTTTGCGGGAAAAATATGTTTCTGGATCCTCAGATGGCTTCTCGGCCAATTTAATTTCTGTTCCATCAACATATCCTACAAAAAGAAGGTGCTCGTGAAATGTTTGTGACAAAAATTTGTCGACACTCTCTTAAATCTGGCCAAAACAGAAACTTGTTCTTTAGGAAACAGGAATGTCATTGTATATTCAAAATGTTCAGCCACAACAATGCAAAAGGTAAAGTCACATAATATTTTCTCTTCTTTCATTCGTGCGTTACATTCGTGCGTTAAGAATTCAATATGGATATTGAAAAGTTTATGAATTTAGTTTCTCTTCACAAACGTTTATGGGATCAAAGTGATTCAACATATCACTAACGTGACCATCAACGCAAGGCCTTGGGATTAGAATATATTCAAGGTTTCTTTATTCATGCATAGATAACCATGAAATAGCCTGGGCCCATTATTTAACTCTGCCATACCCATAGAACTCATCAAATTATATTAATCTCTTGTTAAATAAATTTTACGCACCCATTCGATTTTACGATGGCCATTGCGACGATGCCGCAGTCTTCGAATCAGTGACGAACTATCTAGCAGATATAAATTATTCATTACGACAACATCACAGGCCACAGGTCGTAGTTAATACAGGCATTTAAACGGAGAAAAATGCAACCAGTGTGCGCGCTCTGTTCGGACGTCTAATATCGTACGTTTACGTACGATACAAATTCGTATCTAATGTGCGGCCAGCCTTACTGCATTTCGGCATCTTCAGAGTTAAATTTTATTGCCCACAATAAAAATCAATTTCAAAATAGTCTATAAATTAACAGGGCCAAGTAAATTTACTCAAATACGAAACTGTAAAATTACCTTTTTGCGTGAATACCCGTATAAATTTTCATAAAAACAATAAACTCAATCAATACATGAATTTGTGTTGGTTACAGAACACAACCAATTGTCCATCATCAATTCTCATTCTTGCACCACATCTGAATGGAGTGGCTGAACAGAAGATATCACAATCAACGCAGTTACACATAACGAAAAGGAATGAAAAAGGAAAGACCTTTCTTCTTCAACTTACTAAAGTCCCATTCGAGAAGAAAATCCGTTTCCTATTATTTCAGTAAAAGAGAAATGCCTCCACAAGGTTTTCAATAAGACGACTATGTATTTCGTTATAGCATAGCTCCCGAGAAACTATTGTAATCTATGCCATTGAAGGCTTCCCCTCCAATGTCCTAGAATATTTTTTACCAACTGCAGGAAGCTCCCAATCCATGCTCACATGTAGTCGTCTGGGCGTCTTCCGTCCTCACTAGAAAGCCACGTAGCAGACGTTTTAAAGGATTGAAAGTTTGTTAAAGCAATTTTCTTGGAATCGTCCTTTCTTATTCGCGCTATGTCCCTATATTGATGGCAAGATATCTTAGACAAGTTTCGCAGCCATTCACACCACAGTAATCCTTGGATATATCCCCTTTAAGTATACTAGTTTATAGAATTTTGTAGTATTGACAGATGAAACTTTAACTAAATTTCTGTTGATGGAGGAAAGTGCCACGCCAAATGTGATGTGGGGATTTTTAACTGACAAAAGGAGTTCTGTGCAGGAGAATTTAATATATGTCTGGAAAGTTAAATTATTCCTTAAGGAAAAAACGGAGATTGATCTCTTGTATGTTTGTCGATTGAATCACTGATTGAACGCGCTCGTTAACCTAGACTTTTTAATATTGTATGAGGTCGGTGCGGCTTATTTAAATCAAGCGAATCCCTAAGAACATTGATTAAAATGGGGTCTGTCGATAGTTTGTTAGACTTTAAATGTCAGACTTGGGAGAATACCTTAGACTCATTTCAAATCTCTGTGGTGAAGGCTATGCATTCATCCACAATCAAAGTGAAGTAATTTAAGTATAATATATGGAGATTTCAATTTCCTTTTATTAATTAGAGTGTTTTCTTCAAAACCGTCGATTGCGGTACAAACAATAGCATAAAAGAACAGGAAAAATCTGCGATGATCGTGGAGACGGAATACTCAAAAAATTCATAGACCGTTTAAACCCTTTACAGAACTCAAGCTGCACAATAACAAGACAATGCCCTATCGAAGTATAAAACTAACATTAAATCTATCCAATAGTTCTGTGTTACAAGACATTATCTAAGTAGTTCGAGAGCTGACCGCTGAAAATCCTATGTTATCGGGAAGAAGAAAACAAAACCTATTGTAAGTAACTTGAGATAGGAGACTCCTACAGGCGTGGTGTGCCTGAACTAAAATGTGGCCTAAGGTCAGAAATAAGGTAATATTAGTGGTGCTTCTTTTTGTGAAACTCTATGTAATTGGCAAGAAGGATAATTTTATTTTTAAAAAAAAAAGCTTAAACCGAGGCTCTGTCCGTCTGTCTGTCTGTCCGTCTGTGACCTTCTTTCATCTCTGAAAGTACTGTCGCTACAAACTTGGGCCATATCTCAAATTGTTGCTCTTGATCAAGAGACCTAAGATCCTTGCTCTTGATCTAGAGACTGAGAAAATGGTCTGGTAATTACAACCGGACGACAAAAAAGAGATTTCTACACTGATAAAAAAATTGTCTTGATTCTAGCAATTTCATAGTCTTCCTTTCGTTGTCTTGAGTTGAAACATTTTTCAGTCTTAACATGAGAATGCTGTGTCAGAGTAAGACACTAGAAATTCTTGAGCCAAGCAATTATATTTCTTCGCTCAACACTTATATTTTCGGGCAAGATATTTTTTTCTCGAAATAAGATTGTTGTAATTTTTACTCAAGAAACTAATTTTTTTTTATTAAAAACAACATTTGTATTAAATAAAGACACGATTAAGCTTTAATTCGACAATATTTATTGAGGCAATTCACTATTTTATTACCTTGAGTTGCTTAAATTAAAAAAACGAGTATCTCAAACCAAGAAATTTTTTTCTTACTTCTAGTCAACTTTTGCCTTCATCCAAGACAATAAAACCAAGACTATGAGTATTGCTTATCCGAAGACAATTTTGTTTTCCTTATATCCAAAACATGATTTGCTTCGTTCAAAAAAATTTGTCTTAAGCTAAGAATGTTTTTTTATCAGTGTAATAAAGTACATATATCGGTAACCTGGCGCTGGAATCCTGTCCCGGGGAGCCTAGTTCAATCCTCGGCCGCGCAATGGTGAAATACATTTTTTTACTTCGGTGGAACATGTTTTGAATCTATCACTAAATTATATTATTCAATAATGATACTCAGGAGAACATAAACATTTACTTAATTAAAAGTGAAAAAATATCATTTTCTTGATTTTTTTATTTCTCTTCGGCGGCATTTTAAATGATTAAAAAATTTCGCGGAAATAATATAAAGTCTGAAGTGTTATTCAACAGAAAGAATACCATGAAAAAGCGTAATTAGTGGCTAGTCTTTAGGCACAACATCCCACTAGTTTTATATTGTAGTACATATATACCTAATAACTACTAAAAATCTCTTATTTAATATCTTTACGAGTGGCCTAATAAGTTCACTCCCCTTCGCACTAGCGTATGCGGATGACCTGATTGTGTACAGGACGGGGCAGAAGATTGGAGTGATCCAGACGCTCTTACAACGTGACTTCGAAACAATCGAACGGTATAGTGATGATTGGAAATTGAAGATCAATTTTAGCAAATGTGAATCGATCCTTTTCCTGACTCCTCTAAACAAAGCTTCTCGCGATGTGTGGAGGAACTGGAAAACACTCAAAATTTCGAACAATGCGGGGCAAGCATTAGAAAACAAATTGGAAGTGAAATACATTGGGCTTTGGATGGACCAATACCTATATTTCAATAGAAATGTAAGTGCTGCTCTTACCAAGGCAAACAAGCCGTTTCATATGACCAAAAGACTTTTTTACAGCAGCCACCTAAGCCCACGGGTCAAGGTGATATGCTATTAAGCATTGGTCAGACCAATGTTAACTTATGGTTGTCCTGTTTGGTTCAACATATCTCCTTCTTACATGGAAAAGCTTCGGGTTTTTGAAAGACAATGCTTAAGGGCGTCCCTAAGCTTGTATCGAACACCCGAATCGGGCTTCGTAAAATATCACGCCAACAATATCCTCTATGATAAGGCATCTGTTAACAGGATCGACAATTTCATAATAAAGTTGATTCGACGTCACGTCGCTAGAGCGACGGAGAGCGACAATCGTCTTATTCGGGGAGCGTTCTACCCGAACTCTGAATACCACAAAGCAGCTTGCGAGCGCGGATATATCCCCCCAGAAGCATTTATTTACCTCGATTCCAAAAAATTGGTTCAGGATGATTCGGGGGTACCCCTCTTATATCAAATGTATCGCAATGCATGTGATAAACGAGTGCGCGCTATTCAGGCAGAGAAATACAGGATCTCCTAAGGTTCAGCACGCGAATCTCAGAAAAAGATAAAAAAGAGGCCTTCAATGCCAGTAATTTGTGCTGGTGGCTGGAGGACCCCCCTTAGTTGGCTATTTGCCCTCTCTAATGAAGTTATAGAATATTTTTTAATGCATGTAAGTTTTAAAAGATTAGCTTAGTACTTAGATAGGGTTTAGTTCTAGCACAGGCAATATAACTATACCCAGATATGCCACGCCGAACAAAATTTTGTCCTAAGGAGATTTTCAAGTGGATTTACTAATTTTCCAGATCGCAAAGCTCGGCATAAGACTGCGCTGAGCTTTTTGCGTATGGAGAAGCGATTCTCAAAAAGCTTTGAAGTTATCTCCAAGCAGACTTTTTCATTTTCGGTTAACTCCATCGAAGTCACATGATCCTCAATACTGAAATTTTTCTTAATTTTAATCTTATTCCTTAATCTAATCATAATTTTGTTTAAATTTGAATTTTGCTTTTTTTAAAAATTATTTTTTTTTCTATAATGGTTAATAGCTTCCGACAGTTTGGGACACTTTTTGGAATAAAATTGCACATTCTTTAAATTTTTTGTACATGAACTACACAGGGAAGGAGGATTCGGATCTTTTCCGTTTATGACCAGGAGATCGAAGCAAAGTTAACGGTATTTCGCGTTCTTCACTATCGAGCAAGGGCCTAGAATCATCTGACTCCAAAGATCGTCGAATTCGGTATAGCACCTCTTTTTAAAAACTTGCTACCTTTTAAGTCTGAAGAAAAATGTTTGACACATAAAAACAATGATGACGACCTTGCAATAACTTCCTCAGGCAAATTACATTTATCAGTTTGAAAAGAGGGCTGTCAAATCCCGGAAATAGGAAAATCCTTGTTTCAGGAAATTCCCTTCTAGATCGCCCGCAATGTGGTAAGCAGCATTTGTTGCCGGCTTTAGAAGATTTCAATTCACTTTTCGTCTTTTTAACTGTCCGAATTATCCCATCCATCACGATGTTAAATTATTGTTCTCTATTTATTTTCGTTTCAACACCTTTAAATCTGTTCTTTTGTCTGTCTCTAATAAAAATAATTATAAATCACTAATCTGATGTTCTACCACAAAAACTGCAAATTTTTTAAATGCTCGTTTTGGTGATTCATTCTTCTTATTGTGTATGCTTATTTGTATGCTCATTTGTGTGTACAGTGTATTCAAGCCCTTTTCATTAGCCCTAACTATAATGGTCTTAAGATACCTTAAGATTTTTTACGCTCCTATGAAATGTCATAATACCAACTATAATGGCCTTAAGCAATCTTTCGTTAACTTTTCCAATCTTTCGTCAAGTCTTTAATGTACGGTAACGAGCGTACAAATCTTAAGCAATCATAAGAAATGTGTAATTTTCTTTAGTGTTTCTAGTTGCAGAAAACGTTTTTTTGCAAAATGGATAATTTGGAGTTATTAAATAATTTGGTGTTATTAGTGAAATTGGTAGAAGATGTGAAAAAATTAAAAAGAAAACCTAGATCGTGTTGTGTAGAAAAATAAATAGAAACAATAAAAAAACAGTCTTGAACTAATTCAATCAGTTCTTGAAACTATTAAACATAAAAACTATTGTTAATTTCCATTTTTTTTGACGCTTTCCCAGACTCGATTTGTTTACCTTTTACAAATGTCAATACGTCTTAAGGCTATTATAGTTGAGCTTACGATTTGACAGATAATTAACCAGTCTTAAGAGAATTTGACGAAGAATCTTATGACGTCTTAAGATCATTATAGTTAGGGCTATTCTCAAATTGCGCAGGCGACGGCAGCCAAGCAGCCTGCTTGGAGATAACTTCAAAGCTTTTTGAGAATCGCTTCTCCATACGCAAAAAGCTCAGCGCAGTCTTATGCCGAGCTTTGCGATCTGCAAAATTAGTAAGTCCACTTATAAATCTCCTTAGGGCAAAATTTTGTTCGGCGTGGCATATCTGGGTATATTGTCTGTGGTTCTAGTTTTTACTTTGTAATGAAGGTAGCTTTAAGTAAGTCTAGGTTAGTGGTGCGAGCTTCCACGAGCTATTGTTATTTCTTGTAGCTCAAGCCCGTGGAAGCCCGTCGCCTGGACGGGGGCCATCCGAGAGAATTCAACTTTGCTGCCCCCCGCCCAGATAGGTTTCTTAGTGTTAAGTTAGTTAGTAGAGTAGACTAAGTTAGCTTAAGTTTTATACAAAATAATTAATATAGCATCTAAGTTTTCAAATTTTTCTTAGGACTAGAAATAATATATAATATAAAAATAATTAAAAAAATACATAAGTTTTAGCCGAAAGGCATAAGTTAAATTAAGGGGGCATGACACTCTTGCGGCCGTTTTTCGTGTGGTTTTTTGATAATTTTTTTTGAGCAAACGAAGAGACGTAGAGGTATAAGGTTTTCTGCAATTGAAAGTACTCGTATTAATGTACAAAATTATATTTTATTTTACACCCTTCACCCCGCCCCTCCCCCCCATTGGCCCGTGAAGTTGAGGTGTTCCATTGGACAAGCTTCGCGGTTCCCAGGATTGTGGAGACAGGTTTTATCTGAAAGCAAAAACCAATACGCTATTTTAAACATGACCATTTTTGCTGGTCCTTAACGGATGTTTTTTTTTTAATTTCGTGTTTTTGATAAAATGGCGGACATTCCAAGTTTAGGTACTGATTTTGACTGAAAAGTTGTATCTTCAAGTATGTAAAAAATATAGTAAAAATGCAAAAAAAAACGTCCGTTAGGGACCACAAAATATTGTTAGCTTCAAGATTAAGAAAAAAAAAATAACATCGGTTGATTAGTTTCCGAGTAATCGTGGGAACCGACTTTGAAAATGTGGTTTCGAGAAAAATGCGTTTAAAGTTTTATAACATGTTTGCATTTTTTTTTTTCATCATGCCGCTTGCCATTGGCATCATTATGCCGCTTCGTACACACATTCTTGAAGCTTTTATCTAACAAAATATGAAAAAAAAAAAAATAGATTTTTTGAAGCCGCAAAAGTGTCATGCCCCCTTAAGACATAGATTAATTTAGAGTGCCTGCTGAGGGCCAGTAAGTTAGATAGATTAGAATAGGTTAAAATAATTAACTTTAAGCGTTTAGACAAATTTATATTAGGATAGCTGTTAGGTCAAAAAAACGCTTTTTAAAAAACTACTAAAAATCGTGGCGTGCCGCTCTTTTTGTGTGACCTTACCTCTGCCAGGATTTTTATATAATTTTTTTTAACGAAGAGTTTTAACTCCCATATTTATAGATTTAAGGAAATTTGAGATTGCATTTTCGGTGGACATTGAAAAAATGCATGTATTAACACTTGCAGACCGGGATCTCCAAAGAATTGTTGAGAGATAAAACGACTAACCCAATTAAACACTATAGGCTGACTACCGACACGCATGGTACCGCTTCAGCTCCTTTTTAGTTCTGTAAAAGATCAGTGACGATAACAGAAGTACGTGTTTCCTAGTGCATCAGTAATTATTGACAAGGATTTCTATGTGGATGATTTGTTAAGTGGGCCTAATTGCCTCAGAGACGCAATAAGAATGGAAACAGTACTAACGGAACCACTGAGAAAAAATGGATTCAATCTCCAATCTCCTTTCCAATTCAACTAAATTCTTAGGCTTCAACCGGACCAACAACGGCGACGATAGTAGAATATCAAAAGTATTTGGATTACAGTGGGAACCAGTAAATGATGTATTCTTGTTTTAATGTGTCGCTAACGACAAGTGCTCTAAAAGAACCATTCTCTGCAATGCTTTCTGAAATTTGGAATGTTGGCTGACGCCGCTTATAGTTGTACTGAAAGTAATGCTACAACATTTATCGTTGGCTAAACTTGATTGGGACGAGATTGTGCCTTCAAAAATATCACAGAAATGGAACCATTTCAAGGACGAAAAAGCTGTTGTGCAAAATATAAACATTCCTCGCTAAATTTTGGTTAACGCGAACATAATTTAAATGCCTAGATTCTCAGATGCCTCAAAGATTTGTATGCTACTGTTCTATATTTTTATTATTTTTTTTTTTTTTTATTTACTGAAGAAACAACAGATACACATTGCAAAAAAGAAAAATAGATTACAAGATTAAAAATCACAAATTAACAACAAAAATATATATCCTGAACGTTTCTTACTGAGATAATAAATATTTTAGCTTAACAACGAATGATACAATGCTACAAAACTACCGTGTACCACAAGGATTGAATAGACTTTCAGAATTACAATTAATATACATATCTTACATTATCCTAAGCTCTCTGACCGTCGCACAGTGTGAAAAAATGCCGATTTAGCTGGACAAAATTCAAGGTGATGAGTAGGTGCCTAAAAAATTGGTATATATATACGTTTTTTGGGTCGCTGATTGCGAATTTGGACTCAGAAAGTCAAAATTCAATATGGCGGATCCAATATGGCGCGAAATTTTGAAAATATAGGTAGACAAAATTCGTATTGTAATTACACATTTGTATTTTTTATTTGTTTGGACTCATATGACAATTCAAATACAAAAGGAGCTTATTAGGCAAAATTTAATTAAAAAAAAATCATTTTAAATCTGATAACCGAACTCAAAATTCAATAATCACTACATACTTATGTAATATTTTGTTTTCACTAAAACTGTAAAAAAGTTGACAAACAACAGATTTCTATGTAAAAAAAACTCGTAACTATTGAGTGATTAGTTAGGAAAAATTTGTAAAAAAAATAAATACTTCTGATACTTTTATTTAATGAGAGCTGTCGCTGTAGTCTGATGAGTCTTCAACTTCGGATGGGGACGCGGAGAGGTTGATGAAATCTTGTTCTTCTGTTCTTGGCATATCAACCTCCAATAAATTCATCAGATCTTCATTCATTCGCCTAGATTTTCTTTGTGTGGATACTCGAATAGAAGCTATATAGGGATCCGATGTGATTAGGAGTCTGTTCAGGAGTTCTGTGTTTGTGTCCATTCTTGAAGTTTCCCTAGTAAAAAGTTCTCGGTACTGTCGATTGTGTTTATTCCGAGCTTCTTGGGCCTCTTCTGAGTACTGCCCAATCGGCAGAATGAATGTGTCCATTATTTGTCTACCATGAAACAAAATTTTATGAAGGCTTACAGGCATTGGATACCAGCTGTAATGTTCTAGGTACAAGAGTAGAGTTTCTCTTGTGAAGTTTTCAAATCTATCCAAATTAACTTTTTCTTTACTGTTAATGCATTCGAGAATAACTCCTAACCGCCTAATCAAATCAAAGTTCACGCCAGTAATCTCTGCAGCCTTCTCCGGGTTTCTAAAAAATCGTCGAGCAGAGTTTCCGTCGTCGTTAGTGTTGTCACTCTGTTGTTTAGGCATGTCAAGTAAAAGGCCTAGCTCACTCATAAATCTATCTTGGACCTCTTTCTTTTTTCTAGAAACTTTTTCTTTGTTTCCAGGGCCCCTGGCTTGCCATGTTTTAATTTCCAGCCTGTAGGAAATGTGAAGAATGCATTCTAAAAGCCTTATCCAGGAGTGCAAAGGCGATATTCCAAAAGAAAGAAATTCTCTTTTAACTTCTTTTCTTGAAATGATGTTTAAATCATTCATTTCTTTGGGCTTAGACCCACACAAATAACATGTCTGTGTTGAAGAACATGATGAAACGGCGCTGCATACTTTGCCATTTACCATGCAAAACACCAAAATTGGTTTTACATTGATTTCGAATTCATCAATAGAAATCCTAGTACGAATAAGATTATTGGTCTGATGCTTGATTTTTTCAACTTCTGTGACAATCAAATTGGGGGTTTCTTTCGCAAAGTGAAATCTGATAGGGCGACAGTACTTTGG
This sequence comes from Thereva unica, assembly GCA_949987705.1. Lineage (NCBI taxonomy): Eukaryota > Metazoa > Arthropoda > Insecta > Diptera > Therevidae > Thereva > Thereva unica. Next base: position 89,413,929 of record OX465281.1, read on the forward strand.
GTATGATGGCAGAGGGTTTTTCCAAATCACATTTCTTTGTTTGTCTGGGCCACAGTAGATTTCTAAGGGTACCATAGATACACTAAACAGGCTTTCATCGCTTGCTTCTTGAGACTCAGAAAACCTCTTTTTGTAACGCTTCTGTTCAGATCCATCGCATCCCCACTTGATAATAATATTCAAATTAGGATTCTCTAGAATATGAATTTTATTGTTCACTTCTTCAATTTTACACAGGCGAGATACGGTGTGATCAATCACTGACTGAAGAGGAATTTCCGCTGCAGTTTCAGTTATAACAATACCTTCCGGATAACACTGCTTCTTGGCCTGCTTAACACGATAATATGGAGGATATAATTTACAGTTAAGGTTTTCGGCCTGATCTCGAATTTCTATATACTGACGAGTAGACAAATTAGTATTTGCTATCAATGCAAGGGCTTGTTCCGGGGATAATGATGCTGGCTTTTGTTGAACTGATAACCGAGCCTTTTTTTATAGTCGTGCCTCTATTCGGAGATGCACTAGATAATTCCTTAACGATAGCGGCGGAGTCTCTCTTGCCCTCTTGTCGGAACTTAATTTCTGTGGCCAAACTAAGCTCTTCGCTGCTGAATGACTCCACAAGAGACTTTGGACTTTTAATACTCTTGTTTTATGGCTGCAGTCACTGAAAGACTTTTTTGGTCTGCCGGGCCAATGGCAAACTGAGTTGCACTTGTACTAGCTTCAAGCACATCTTTATCAAAAGTCATGTTTTCTTGAAGCCATGATGAATTATTATCAATAAATGTCGTGACAATAGTTTTAGAATCGGATGATATCATCTTGCATCTTTTAAGTCGTCGGCAAAAAGCATTGTTTCGCTGTGGTGAAAACATTGCTGGATGTTATTTATTAAAATAATGAAGAGAAGTGGGCCCAAGATAGATCCTTGAGGAATTCCTGAACTGATCGGAAGAAAAACCATTTAGAACAACAGACTGAAGCCTACGTTCAAGATAAGATGAAAACCATCGTAAATCAAATTAAATTATATTATAAGTCAACAAAGTGGCGAAAGCGAAATTATAGGATATTAGCACTTAAATCCACTTAATTATCGCGAAATTTATACTTTCAGACAAATATCAATTCCAAGATTAAAATTGTGTGGAGCACTCATGCGCGAATAATAAACTTTGATCAACCACTATTTAAAGTAAATAAAAAATTTATAGTTCCAACATTTATTTTATTATAAGTTTTCAGTTCAAATCTCCGTACAAGACTGACTTCTTTATTTTATAAAATTTACCTTTCAGTTGACAACGGAAGTAATCCAGACATGAAATTTCATCGTTAAACAAGAGCATTAGATTACAATTTTTGTGAGAATAGCAAAATAGGCAAAATATCGTGAGAAATTGAAATGACTGAAAGTTTTAATTTAAGGATGAGCAAAATATCGTGAGAAACTTAAATATTTTAGATTTTCAGGAATGAATTGTTGTTTTTATAAATATCTATATTTATTTATTATATTATATTTATTTAGGGTGGAGTCGGGACGTAACTCTTCCCACCCCAGGAATGAAGTGTTGGCCATCTGAGTGATCTCCTGGTTGACCTTGGTTCTACTTCTTGGGTGTGGATTATGATTTGAGGATTTTCTTCTAGTTGAGGTTGGTGTTGCTTCTTCTGTTTGTATATTTTGTAGGTGAAGTAAAGGATGATTACGCCTAAGCTGGTGGCTACTATGGTTATGTTGAGACGAGTTTCAGTAACTTGGGCTTCTTGGTTTATAATTGCAATGGCTTTTGAGTTTTCCATGGTCCAGTTATTTAATTTTTTTAGGCTGAGCTTTTCAATGAAGTAACTGCTATTAAATTCGTTGTATGATGTTGGAAGAACTTGAGTATGTTATGTCGTTAATTTTTATTGTGCAATTGTTGAAGTTAATAAGGATGGTTCCCGTGAGTGTTTTGTTTTGAATTGATGGATCACATGTCGTCTCAGTGCGGATGATCTCCTGGCTGGTTAATAACAGAAGGTTGGGCTCCAGCAGCTGTACGTTTTCTTCGATCTCGTTCTTGAAAAATGTACATTTTGATTTATTGTTGAATATGATGTTGGGTATACATGGGTCTGTGGATATATCTTTCAATGACATTTTCTGGCAGTATCTTACATATGTTCTCAATGAATTGGCAAGGTTTATCCATATATTGATACATAAATTTGTTTAATAAACGGAAAGGTGCTTTTAGGACTATGGTGTAATTATCGTTCAATGGTAACTCTTTCAAATGGTAAAGGAAAAAGGTTTGTTTGGAAAGGATGGGAATTTGTATAACGAAAATTAAATTTGAAGCATTATAAAAGGCTTGTAATTTTATCATTTGATAAATATTGTCGTCTGATAGAATAATAGTATTTTGTTCTGTTAATATCTCGTGAATATAAAATATCTCATCAGGGTGCAAAATATGTTTGGATATAATGTTTAGCTTGGCTAAAATTATGTATTCTGAAATATCTTTTATATGATCATTGAGTAATTCGATGTCGTATAGTAATTGTTCAAAATGTTGGTTGAATATTAGATTCTCATTAAATTTTTTTGTATTGTTGGCTATATTTGATTGATATTTTTGTAAATAATTTTCTATTGTTTCTTGTTGTTCGTTAGTAGGTTTGGAAATATTGTTAAATCTTTCTATCATCCTTTCATTTATTATTATTTGCTTATTAATTTTAATTCCTAAATTACCCTGATTATCATCTAACAATTTTAAGTGTTTATTAATTTCATCATAATCATTTTGATCTAGATTTCCAGTTATTGCTTTGACAACAGTGCCCAAACCATTTATCAGACCACGCCTTGCTCTGTATTATTTAGGTATGATAAGGTCTAAATTCTGTAACAATTTATCATATTTTTTCTGTAAGATTTTTGATTTAATATTGTATTCTCTTTTGCTCCTCGTTTGATTAAGTAGATTGGTCACATTTTTGCCCACAACTTACATGTTACTTTGATATTGCGTAACATTAATTATATGCAACAATTTGGAATAACCTTCGATCAGCCTAGCGTACCCTAATTTCAAGGACAGTAGTCCATGGTGCCTTTTCAACTCCTGAATACTTAACCGTTGCTCCTGGGAGTCGCCAATAAACCTGAAAATTTACGTTTTCCTTTAATTTTTTGTTTGTGAACCTTTCTTTTATCTGTAAGGACAGTGATTTTGTTATTTTTTATAATCTTATGTTTCATAAACCTAGGTGCTAATTTATTTCGCCGATTGTCAGCTTCATAGATTATTTCGTTAGTTTCCAAATTTGGTGGATCTTTACGATTCCGATTTAACCTGTTTATACTATTTTCTTTGACTTTCAAGCTTCTTTCATAAACCAATTTCGCTAAACTCTCATATTCTTTTTTATGATTTTCTAAATAGTCTTGGGTTGTCTGTACCGCAAGGTTTTTTGGGAATGGGGTAGAAGTATTGTAGTGACCTGTTATTGCTTCAAATAGTGTTAAGTTTGTAGATGAATGAATTGAGTTGTTATAAGTGAGAAGGCTTCATTCATTACTTCACTAATCGGTTTTTTATTGTTTTGATTATATATAATTCTTATTATTTCGGTTAATGTGGAATGTAGTCTCTCAACAGGCGAATTTCCAGTTGAATTCTTTGCTGTTGTCAAATGAGATTTAATATCGTATAAATTTAGAAATACATTGAACATGTGTTTAAGACTCTGGATTACATTCATACTATTTCTATTAGTCAATAGGTAGGAACTAGCAAATTTAGTGAATTTGTCTATTATGGTTAAGAAGTTTTCTTTATGGACTGAATATATATCAATATGAACTAACTGTAAGGGTTCATATGGTGTTTCAGATAATTCGAATTTAAGAGGAGAGAGAATTTATTCCTTTCGTATTTATTTCCTAAACATATTTCACACTAATTGATAAGAGTAGTTATAGTTTTTTTTTTTCATGTTAGGGAAATAATAATTTCTTTTTAAATGTGCTAATGTTTCAACTATTCCCCCGTGATTTGATTTTTCGTGATAACTTTGAACTAATTATTCTTACTTATTTGACTCGAGAATGTCTTGCACCATTGTCATACAGCGGATTAATGCTATATTGCTATTAAAGTATTTCGTATAAATTGTATGAAGTAATTTAAAGGTATTGTCATCTGTAATGATGGCTGTTCGTTTTTTTGGTTGTGTGTGGTCCTTAAGAATTTTAATTAGGTTAGTTTCGTTATCTAAATCGTTTTGTTTTATTATGTGTCTGTGTTTTGTTTTAAATAGTATTTCAAGTCGGGGTAGTCTAGACGGGGTTTCCGTTTTTCCAACACTAACTGGTACGAAAATTCAATCAAAGGTCGTTCTGAGATTTGTATTCCATCATTTGAACTTTCTTCTGCAGAGTGTACTGTAAAGGTTTCGGTATCATCAACGTTATTTTGCAGGGATTCAGTAATATTTATTTCTACACGAGATTGGGCGTCAGCGTTGGTATTTTCTTTACCCTTTTTATATATAATCTCGTAATCGAATTCTTCGAGCTTCAGGCGCCAACGGATTAGTTTCGAATTGGGCTCCTTCAATGAAAATAGCCAAGTTAGGGGCTTATGATCAGTGATGATCTTAAACTTCCAAATAAGTAAGGCCTGAAGTATCTGGTGACCCACACAATAGCCAAAAGCTCCTTTTCGATAGTACTGTAATTCTGTTCTGATTTGCTCAGTGTCCTACTGGCATAACAAACTGGCTTGTCCGAACCTATAGGACCTTGGGATAGTATGGCTCCGATAGCGACATTACTAGCATCAGTTGTTAAGTTGAACTCTCTACTGAAGTCCGGGTACCGTAATATGGGTTCGTTACATATAGAAGGTTTTTACAAGTTTCGAAGCTCTGTATGTACTGCGAATCTATTGTTATTTGTTTATCCTTTCTAAAACATTCGGTAAACGGTTTGGTAAGCTTAGCGAAATCCTTAATGAATTTCCTATAATAGCCTAACAATCCCAGAAAGGACCTAATTTGTTTTGGTGTTTTTGGCATAGGGAAATTTTTTATTGCTTTGAGCTTGCCTGGGTTTGGTTTAACTCCCTGTGGGGTAACGATGTGACCCAGAAAGGCTATTTTCTTAGGAAGAAATTCTGACTTGTCTAATTGAATTTTGAGATTAGCTTCTCTCAATTTTTGGAATACAGCATACAGATTTTCGAGGTGTTCTTGAAGTGAGGTTGAAAATATAATAATGTCATCCATGAATACCAAGCAAATTTTCCTCAGCAATTCACGTAAGACATTATCCATAACCCTTTGAAACGTTCTCGGGTTTCACTTCGATTTGGTGAAAACCAGATGCCAAATCAAGTGTACTAAAATAGAGGCTTTTACCCAATTTGTCAAGAATTTCATTTATATTGGGTAATGGATATCAATCATCTATTGTTTTTTGGTTCAATTTTCGGTAGTCAACAACCAATCGCCAACAACCTCTTGCTTATGGATTTCCGGGTATCTGTACGATTTGGTATAGATAGGAAGATCATCTTTTGTTTTAATTTCGTGTTTTATCTGGTTTGTGAAACTTAAATTTTGGCCTTCTTTAAGAAATATGTCATCAAAACGTTTGCAAAGTTTTAGAAAGAATTTCCTTTCTTCGCTGTTTAGATGATCCATTCGAAGGAGTTCAGATATATTCGAATTGACTTGAGGACCTTCCTGATTCTTGACAGAGAAATTATGTATTTCGAAGAATTGATTGTTACTAGGTATATGGTTGAACTTGTATTGGTTGTTCGAGAACAAAAATTTGAGAAGAATTTGAATAATTGATTACCTCTACGTAAGCATACCATTCTTTTGCGTTAAGGATTCCTTCCGGTATTACTAATTGTTCTTTAATTTTGACTGGCTTCATATGAATGTCTCCTGTCTTTATATCGACTGGTAAATGGGCTATCAATTTGCTTCGGGGCGGGACTGTATATTGTTTGGACATGTAATTCGGTTTATAAATCAAAGGTATAGTTACATGTTTAGTTTTTAGTAAAGAATTTTCAAAGTCTAATTTTATGCCAAGTTCTCTCATTATTCCTAAACCTATTAACCCGTCAAAATAATTATGGAATTTGAATGGTAAAAATCTAAGCTTTTCCTTAGTTTTGAGTTCATCGAACCCATTCAATTTGATTTGTTTATCTATTAAGGGCCTGTGCCAAAATACAATTCAAATGTCAATTTGTATGAAAAACGCATTTCAGTTTTACAATTCATTTTTCGAAGGTTTGTGTCTTTGGAAATGTAAGGATATTTTTGAATTGTAGGGAAATTTTATGCAAACATTCGTTTGACAGTTAATTAATATTCAATAATTTTATTGTGCAAGATAAAAACTAAATGAACACAAAAGGCTTGCATTTGGGTTAAATACTACCACTTCTTGTTACTGAAAATGTGTAGGACATTTAAGAACGATATGAGTGAAATATATGGCCCTATTGTGTTATTGTATCTTAAACTGCTCGACATATTAGTTGAATCCATTTCTAATTATTGGAGAACAATTGTGTAATTCTTGCAATTTTCAGTGCACGATTGTCCTCGCGTTTATACATAAAAGGCTGATTCTGCTACACCGTAGAACGTTGCAGTATATGTACACCAAAATAATAAAATTAATACCAAGTTTCGTAAAAGAATTGATTCATTTTTTTAAAAGATTTGAAAATACGTACATAACTGCTACTTGCATTCCACCCCTACTTCATAGATGCTAATGAAGCTCTTCCATTTCAATCATTTTAAAACATAAAACAGCGTGGCCCAAGGCTGCTTTAAAATAAATTATTAAAAAAATTACAAATTGCAAATGTTGTTGTCATACATATTTTCAAATAATAATATCAATTGTCAAATGAAATGCGAGAAATGTATTTTGGCACACTTTGTAATTTCGAAGTGTCCATGGTGAAAGTAGCAAATTCGGAATTGTATTTTGGCACCCACCCTAAGTGAGTGTTGAATGCTGTTTTTAGTTCTACTGGTTCTATAGTTTCAATTAAATTTGGGTTTACAAATTCCGGATTGATAAAAAACATATTACTTCCGCTATCTAAAAGAAATTTCAAAGGTTTATTGTCATTGCCTAAAATATGGATATGGTAAGAGGTATGATTGATGATGATTAAAATCTATATACCCGATTGGGTCTTCGAGGCAGTTGATGGAAAATTTTCGTCGTCGATTTCATTTACTTCAGACTGATAATAAAATTCACCCAGAGCTTGGAAATTTCCATTGAAACTATCGTTATTATAGTTACTTTGATTCTCGAATTTATTAGGTTCAGTATATTGTAATTCACTCAAATATAGTTATTAAAAGCGGCGTCACTTTCAGGTTCCCCACTCTGTTCAACATTAAATAATTCTTCTGCTATATATTTTGGAAAATTAGATGGTTGAGAAAAATTTTTTATTTGTCCAGGTTTTTTAACTGATCTTAAGTTAGAATTTCCACTTGAAGTATCCATGGGTACAGGGCGATTATTGAAATTTTGGTTATTATCTTTATTGAATTGTTAACTGAAGTTATGATTCTGTTGAAACGATTTTTGGGGTAGGTGAAAATTTTGTTAGAAAAATGGTTGAGGAACAGGCCTATATGGTTGTTGAAAACTAAATTTTTGAGGTAGGTAAAAATTTGGGTTTTGTGAGTGATAATTAAACGATGGTGTTGCAGTTGGGTGGTTGTAGATAGGTTGCATAGGGCTAATAGGTGGTTTCCTAACAATATTTGCTTTTGTTGATTGGTGATTCCGCTCTGTCGAACAAAAGTTAAATGCTTGTACTAACGTGATAGGTCTCATTGCCCTGATTTTAGAGCCGAAAGGTTCTCTTAAACCGGACAAAAAGGTGTTCAAGCACATTTATTGGTACAAGGTTTGTTTAGATGTTATGATGTTCTGATCAGTTTCATGAACTCTAACGTAATTAGTAATGGTAAAAATTTCTCTACTATGCCTGAATTCTGTCTTAAACAGTGTAAGTCACGAATCAAACTCGTTTCATTCCGCTTATCTGAATAATGTATGATCAGATTGTTTTTAATATTTTCCCATATTATTGGTGTGCCATACATGCTCAGCACCTCATTAGCATCACCGACAATTTTGTTTCTTATAGATCTTAGTATTATTTTAGCATAATTCGTGCCGTCGATTCCGATCATTAACACCAAAAATTCTTCGACGTTGTCGATAAAGTCAAACAATGATCTTCTATTACCGACAAAGTTTGGTAGTTCCTTGATGGCATCGGGAATTTTTAAATTAGTCAAAATTAAATTAACATTAACATCGTTACTGCTACCGCGATAAATATTGCCACTAGAACCATTACCACTCAAACAGTTATTATTACTAATGACTGGAATATCGGCACTAGCACTAGGGGAATTGATGGCCCCCTGAACATAACTACTAAGAGGATTATTAACTAGATTACTACCAATAGTTGGAGCACTGTTACCACTAGGATTTATTAAATTTACGTTGTTACTTTCATTTTCCATTGTCACATATATTTTCAAATTTATTATCACTTTTTAATTCAAATTTTATTTTACTTAAATCTACACTATTACTTTTGTTTTTAGAATTTGGCTTAAAAAATATTTCAGAATCAGAGTTGTACCCGTCTTCCGCGGCGTTTTTTGACCCTGGAGTTTTGTACGGAGCTTTAAAAGTTTTCATACTTTTGGAGTTTAATTTTGACATTAGAGAGGACATTAGAGGAAAAAAAAAGTATCAATTATGGACTTACCCCACAAGAACAATGATTGACGTAACCCAAATTAATTGCATTTCTTCTTGTATGTAAATAATTGCCGAGTTGGTTGTGGTCCGTTGAAGCTGAAAAAATGAGATCCACCAGCTGACGATGTACCCTCGTTGCTGTGCTTCTATTCCAATGTTTAATGTCCAGCGAATTCACTATATACCTTTGACACGGAGCTAATTTTCAGTTAACACTGTGAGTTTAAATTGCCAATATGCTTTCGACAAAACTTTCACTAATTTTAATTCACTCCCGAATTTACGACTGGACGATTTTAATTGATAAAATCCTACCGATGACTGCACCAATAATAAACTTTGATCAACCACTATTTAAAGTAAATAAAAAATTTTTAGTTCCAACATTTATTTTATTATAAGTTTTCAGTTTAAATTTCCGTACGAGACTGACTTCTTTATTTTATAAAATTTACCTTTCAGTTGACAACGGAAGTAATCCAGACATGAAATTTTATCGTTAAACAAGAGCATTAGATTACAATTTTTGTGAGAATAGCAAAATAGGCAAAATATCGTGAGAAATTGAAATGACTGAAAGTTTTAAATTAAGGATGAGCAAAATATCGTGAGAAACTTAAATATTAAACGACTGAAAGTTTTAGGGCAGCACGCATGCTAACTTGCACGGTGTAACCGTGTCGGTTATTTTAAGGTGAAGCATTTTCCCTGAAATCATTTCCAGCTCGCCGCTACTGGAAAGTGTTGCAGCTGGAGGTAGTCATTGAGGCAAGTTACACGGCATAACATTTCTTCCATCAACACTTCCAATAATTCCAATAAACCGGTTTTATGGGCAAGGGGTCGCGGGGAAGTTTGTTACTGGTGCATCCCAAAAAAATCTCGACTGCACAGAGCAACACACTAACACAATCATAATTTCATTCTCGGGGCCTACGAAAATGACTTAGCTTAACTGACAGTTTGTACACAGCTACATAGACAATAGAATTGTTACACGAAAAAATGCAGAACAGTCAGTTTATCGTGTAATTCGTATAACACGCACAAACCGGTTTGTTACAGCAGAAAGTGCTATGCCGTGTAACTCGCCTCAAAGATTTGCTCATTCTCAGTCGCTTGTGACTGGGAACTGTTCGCTTTTCGATACTCTTGCTTCGACCAGCATTCCTGCCAAATTTGTAGTGAATTTGTCCTATATGTAAGTCTCGATTTTGACCGACCGCAATTGTTTTTCATGAACTCTCCGAACATGGCTTGTATATCCGCCTTCAGTTTAGCCGCTGCTGGTTGTGTTTCCGCAGCATTAACTGATGAATGTTTCACGATTTGTGAGAGAGCTCATCAGCGATTATTGTGCATTGCTGTCTCTTTGACTTGTCTGCAACAACCAGTGATTGGTAACTTTCAGGTAATCTACTCGATTCACTCCATAATGGGCCGTCCACACTACGCGGACTTAGATCCTACGCGCTTTTCGCCGTACGGCCTCTGACAAAAGCGCGCATGAGTTCTGAATAGTGAGCAAATTGAGAAAACAAATCAATTTTTGTTTGAAAAAACATACGCGCTTTTGAAAAGCCCGTATTGTATAGACGTACAATGTACCTTTTTAAGCACAGCCGTTGGTCCGCGCAGTTTGGCTGTACTGCCTTTGCCATTAAAAATATCGCAAAAAAGGCATTAAATTCTATATGAAAAAAAGAGGCAAAAGCGCGTATGACCTAAGTCCGCGTAGTGTGGATGCACCATAAGTCGAACAATGCAACCTCACCAAGTAATCCATTCAATTTCCGAGACATTTCTTTGTAAAGTTGAGATGGCTTTTAGTCGGCGAATGGCATTATTGAGAGAACATCCCTGGTGGGAAAATGTGAAATGAGGTCTCGTTTAATGTAGTCCTAGAGGCACTTGCGCGCTATTATGGAGCGAAGCTCGGCTAATTTTAAATCAGGAAAGCTGCGTTGTGCATTTTTCCTGATCCTAATGGGCCATCCACACTACGCGGACTTAGATCCCACGCGCTTTTTGCCGTACGGCCTCAGTAAAAAGCGCGCATGAGCTTTAAATCGTGAGCAAATTGAGAAAACAAATCAATTTCCATATGAAAGGCCGTACGCGCTTCTGAAAAGCGCGTATTGTGTGGACGTAAAATGTACCTTTTTAAGCACAGCCTTTTGTCCGTGCAGTTTGGTCGTGCTGCCTTTGCCATTTAAAATATCACAAAAAAAGCCAAAAAAATTGGCAAAAGCGCGTATAACCTAAGTCCGCGTAGTGTGGACGCACCATAAGTTACGCCTGACGCTGATTCCGAAGATGTGAATGTTAATATCGATTGAAAATATTTGCTAATTTTGTTTAAACTTGTTTGTAGTTAATTTACTGGAGAATTAATAATAATAATAATAATAATAATAATTTATTTTTGGACAGTACACAAGATTCACATCTTTTAGAGTACAACAACAGAAGGGTTTACAAAGGAAAAAACTTAAAATTAGATTTAAAAATTACAATTAAATTAAATTACAATTACATTAAGACTAAAATTAAAATAAAATTAAAGCAAAAATAAAAGAAGAAGAAAACTAAGAATGAAATATAGAATAAAGTAAAAAGAATGAAGTAGGAAAGTGAAGAAAGGGAGATAAAGAAAGCTAGTGAGACGAAGAAGATAGGAAAATAGATGCATGTTTTTTGAATACTGTGGCCGTGCTCATCCTCTGAATGTGACTAGGAAGATTATTCCAGATTCTAAGAGTATATACAAAGAAGGAACGACTACCAATTAGGGAAGTGTGGGCAGGAATTAGGAATTTGATGAATCTCAAGGATTGCAGAGGAACAAGGAAGTCAGCAAGGTAGCAGGGACTTTTGGAATAAAAGACCTTATGCAAGAGAAGTAGAGCCATGAGATCAAGGAATTTAAAGAGGTCACAACCCAGTAGGGAATTTTGGACACCCGACACATGATCAGACCTTCTCATATGAAAAATGAACCTAATGCAATCATTAAATGCCACTACTCACAACCATTTCGCGACTCTGACATCGGGGCGTCGAGAACAACTCGCTGGAATGTTATGCCTCCTGAAACGAGTTGAATCTCATCAACCAACCGATGGCATGCGCTTGGTGGAGCGGGGAAGGACAAAGGAAGGCTAAGACAGGGGAATCAGGAATGTAAAGAGGGAAGAAGAAAGAAGGAAAGTTAGGTGGGAAAGGCGAAGGACCGTAGCGCCGCCGGGATTCGAACCCGGGACCTCTAGGGATAGCAGTCAGGCGCCTTACCTCTAGACTACCGAGGCCCCCAATTACTGAGCAGTTTCATTAATTTTACTACAATTAATATAATATGCGGAAATCTATGCCGCCCTTTTCAATTAATTAAATTTTGAGTCGATTGTAACAAGGTTATTATCATCACCAGAACTCACAAAAACATTTTTTTTGGGACTCGATTTAGCCACTGGGACACTTGCTAAATTATCTGTTTTTGGTGCGTTTTATTGACGCAATCAGCAATAAATCGCGACATGAACACCAAATTGTGGTTGCCACATCTGCCATCAGTTTGGCAGATTGGTCTTAGCAAATATTGTTGTTTCAGGGTTCCTTTTAAAAAATACACCAAAAACACTTATTAAAAGAAAAAATGTCGTCAGTCGGCTTCCCGAACTTGTTTTTTTTCGTACTCTTCTTCTTATTTTTTTTTTTTGCAAAAACTCAAAAATTAAAATCAGTTCATTTTTGAACCCGTTCTATGCGTTTTAATTGGCTGTGGCTACAAAGGCTATATTTGTGCTGCGTTATCATCTCGCCAATCTATGTGTGCTTTTTTTTCACTCTATCTAGCGACTTCCAGGCTCCATATGCTGGAATTTGGTGCTGGAAATGACATAATTTTGCGTAATAGCGAAGTTAGTCAGACTTAACCCATTTGTGATATTTGGGCAAGGTGAATTTTTCGGCTGAAATGCTGATCCCGTCCTATTTCACCATTGGCATCTCCAATGACTATCTTTATGCGATGACGGTGGCAGTTCTTGCATACTCCCTCTAAGCAGTCATACAACATCTTCTCTACTTACGGCCTCTCTTCCTTTGGAGCGTAAACATTTACAACTTGTACATTCTTGCACATTCTTTCATCTATGGCTTCAAACCTTTTCACTAGGTGCTTTACTTTCTTTTCCTTCCGTAAGCTGTTCCTAATATGCTATCTCTTTCTTTGCAGCTATGTGCCCTTTTTTTGAAATCAAATTTTAGTGAAAATCTGGAGATGATGTCATTTGAAATAGTATTCGATGTACAGTTAAAATTGTAGTAACAATATTGACTCCCTAAGAATAAACTAACTCACAAGAAAACAACGTAAGTTGCAGAATGCTTCTATGTATCCTGTATCTGAGCGGATAGGAATCACCCCATAGTTGAATGTCTGCTAAGAGTATGAAAAACGGCGAGTCTACGGCTAAAAAAATACGGCTCACACGGGTAATAGAGGTCGCCGCTCACATGGCTATACGGGTCTCATGGGTTGAACAAGGCTACTATTAGACTTTATTTTTATAAAAATGTTTTAACTGGTACCACCACACTACCCGATGTGATCCTTATTCCGTGAACCTGACGGGCTTGGCTATTTTCCAAGTCCGTGTTTTTGATAATTCGGTGATTCTTCTAACAACTCTGTAGCCCTTTTATCATGTAAGACGATTTTATTCCATCGATAGCTATGACGTCTTCTCTCTCGTTTGGCGACGATAGCGGTGCTATATCCATGTCATCCGGCACAAATACGTGTGCCGTCGTTTGGAGATTGGAACGAATTGGTCTCTGCTGTCGTGATTTGAACTTGATGATGGTTTAACCGCGTTAAAGTGTAACTTGAGCTGTGTCACAAATTCGTTTTCCGTTATCTCTGGTCTGGTATAATTAAAAAAAAAAAAATATCTTGGTAGTCGAATTCCTTGACCATAGAACATCTCTGCTGTGGATGCGATAAGGTCTCTTGAACACTGCTCTAATGCCGAGGATTATTTCGGTATTCTACTTGAAGTCTTGTACAAACCTTATGTCATGCCGTTTCTTTGGGGATGGTATGGTGTCGTATAATAAAATGTAACCCCTGGTCTGTTGATATCCTCAGTGGAACTCCAATTCGGCTTATCCATTCAGAATAAAATGTAACAGCTACAGTTTCTGCTCTAATATTTTTCATTAGCAGCACTTCCAGAAAACACAGAAACACATCCTGAAAAACGACCAATATCCGCAAGCAATAATTTGCCGTTCTGATGGTGAAGAAGGTCAAAACGGCCGTTAGCGGAGGTGAACTGGCTAACGGACTTCTTGTGTGCTTATTAATTATATTTTTTTGAAATACCATACACGTTTTTACAAATCTGTTAATGGAAGTATTCATCTTAGGCCACACATAACGTCTGGTAATCAAATTCCTTGATGCTCGTAAGCCTGGGTGTGCTTATCCGTGTAAGGTTTCGCAAACTGTTCTCTTGAATATGTCTGGTACATAGGGTTGAACTGCTTTTTCACACATGTCGAAATACAAATTCGCTTTTGTTGCTGGGAAGAGGCATCGTTTCAATTTGATTGTTCCAGTTCAATCGTTTAAGAACTAAGCTATGTCTGGATCACTATCTTGTTCCTTAGAAATCAATCATTGACGGAACCGATATTGTATTTGTACGCGACAATCTGCGATCGAGTTGTCCTTTCCGCTTATTACTGAGGTTACATGACACACTCAACACGAACTCAGTTCAATTTTCGGTCGGATTGTGTCATCTAACCAGCGACCGACCGGAAAAATTGTGCCGAACGTGTTCTGAGTGGGTTCACAAGTTTTTGCTTGGTTGAGTACAATTTTCGGTCGGAGTATCATATAACTAACGACTGTAAAATGAGCCCAAAATAGAGATTGACATAAAGGGTTTCTTTAGGACATTATTAAAGAAAAGAACGTGTTAAAACTGTTAGATGGCAATAAATATACAAATAAACACATATATAAAATGTTTAAGAGTGAAAAACGACGAACTGACATTTAACCAAACCGAAATGACAACTAAAAATCCATTTTCAGTATGTCATATAACACTCGACCGAATATGCAAACTCAGATCGAGTTAAGGGTACCCTACCCATTCTCGGTTTCAAAAAATCGATTTTTTTTTTATTGTCTTATTCGAATCTATAACTCTTCAAAAATATTTCCTGAAAGTTTCAAGTCGAAATTCGGAATACTCTTGGAGTTCCAGCAGATTGATGGTGGGCGCGTCAAATCGCAAATGCTTAGTTTCGCCGTGGCGCGGAAAATTACTTCAAAAACTTTAAACGCATTTTTCTCGAAACTATGTTTTTACGATTGGCGGGCATTGTAAGTCAAAAACTATAAAAGCGATCGTTCTGAAATTTTGATATGTTTTTCTAAACACCAAAAGCTATAACTTAGACTATTTGTAAAAAGATTGATGATGATCTTCTATTATTACAGCCTAATAGTTTACAAAAAAAAACTCGGATTTTGAAAAAAAAATTCATAAGTCCACCATTTTGTAAATTTTTGCACTAAACAAATAATAATAGTCTATTCCCTAGCCAAACATGAACTCTTTAAAATTCCGTTCGATTTTTTGGTTTCAGACGTTCCAGTCAATTACAATCATGTCCGCCATCCAAAAAGAGGACTTTTAGTTGACCGCAAAAAGAGGCTATAAAATGTTCATACACAACTATGTTACATTTTTTTCTTGTTCTTAAGGTTTTCAATTACATGTATAAATATATCCGTACCTCATAAGTCGATTTTTCATCATTTACCGGCCCAATGAAAATCACAAAAATCAGAAATCGAGAATGGGTAAGGTACCCTTAAGTTCGGTTTGCTTTCGGTTTGTCATGTAACTCCGGTATATGTGAACTATGTTTGTTGAAAATTGACTGATAAAATCCATTTGTCGTTTGCCCAAGTCTGCTAAAAAGGGGTAACACTGAGGCTAAGCGAACGCTGGTCCCAGCACAGCGCAGCCTAGCACAGCACAGCACAACAGAGGAAACTGTGTTTCATTATATCTAAGCAACCATCGCATATTTGTGACAGCACAGGCACAGCAGTCGCAGAGGGCTCTGTCTCACCTCTGCGGGTTGTGATTGAAACACAGTTTCCTCTGTCAACCAGACACAGTATTTAATAAAAATGGAGCAGTTAATTGAGGCAGTTAAGCGTTTTCCAATTTTATTTGATGTAAGCAATGAAAATTATGTACGAGTTAGCTTAAAAAATAAAATATGGAGTGAAATAGCAATTGAGTTAGGATATAAAGACGGTAAGAATATTTTTATTATTCACATACATTATAATTAAATTATATTTTATATTTGCAAATGTACAAAGTATGTAATCGAAAGGTCAAATCAAATTATGGACTGCATCTTAAAATCGACCTTCCTGGACACTTCTGTGTTGCCATGGTACTGAACCGGCTACAGAATTAAAACATCGCGTAAAATCATTTCGTATTGCGAAGGCTCTGTCCGTGCTTCGCGAATTATTTGCCGGTAATGAAAGTAGTTGATTGTTATTTGTTGATGTTAGTTCTATTTCGTCTTCGCATTGTAAATTAACAGACAATCTTTTAGAAATTATGAAGTTATGGAGTACACACGCCGCCTTTACTATAGAATCGACTGTTTCAAGTTTACATTCAAATGGCTTCTTAAACATTCGAAATCTTGCAGCTAACATGCCGAACGTACATTCAATTGTTTGCCGTGCGTGTGATAATCTGCAGTTGAAAACTTGATGTTCGTAATTATTATTGATAAGTCGTTTAGGAAATGGACGCATCAAATTATTCATTAGTGGAAAGGCTTCGTCAGCAATAAAAACGAACGGTGTATCAAAATGATTTCCTGGTAAAGGAGCTGGTGGTGGTAATGATAAATGTCCATCACGTAATTTTTCTCCCAAAACTGAATTATTAAATACATGTCCCTCACTGAACCTACCCATTGATCCAATATCTACTGCAGTAAACTTATAATACGCATCACATGAAGCCATTAAAACAATTGAGAAATATTGTTTATAATTGAAAAATCCTGACCCCGACTTAGGTGGCTTTTTTATGGTAATATGTTTACCGTCTATGCTTCCCAGGCAATTATAGAATTGCCAGCTACTCTTAAAACCTTCGGCAACATTTTTCCATGTTTCTTGATTCGGTTGGGATAAGTATATTGGTTGCAGTCGTTTCCAAATAACCTCAGAAAGTTGAGATACGATTTTAGAAACCGTTCTGTCTGCAACTCTGTAACTGTATGACAGACTTTTATAAGAATCGCCTGTCGCAAAAAACCTGTAAAATATTAAAATTTGTTATTAATTTTAGGACAATCAGTCAAGACGGAATGGCAGAAACTTCGGGATTGCCATAGGGATGCTTTAAGGCGGCAAAAGAAAACCAAAAGTGGACAAGCCGGTATTCCTAAAAAGTTGTGGACATATCAAAAGCAAATGGAATTTTTGATTCCATTATGACAAACAGACAAACGGCAGGAGATATGAGTGAAGCCAGAGAAGAATCAGAAGAAAATTCAAACGTCTTGGATGTGGTCGAAACTGGAGAGAGTTCTCAAGGTAACTCAGGAATCGTTCATTATACTGATCCCAATCAGTCAAACACACTGGTTCATGCTCCATCTGCAGAACAAAATCCAAGTTATTCACAGAACAAAAAACGAAAGACAGGCGCAAATCTCACTGTTTCAGTACAAGAAACATTAGCCAATATTGAAAAACGAGCGGCAGAAAGAGATATTGTGAGGAAGCAATTAATTGCAGCCACAAAAGAGAAAGAGAATGAACAAAATGACGCTTTATACCAGTTTTTCCAATCAATGTATAAAACAACAAAAGAAATGCCTATTGTAAATCAACTAAGAATTAAAAAGAATTTTTTTGAAGCAATTTCTCAGGAGGAAGAAGAACTGATTGGCAAGAACTTGTGTAACTGCCCACAGCCAATCAAGACAGTATTTATAGATACATCAGATACTGATTTTTCAACTTCGCCAAGTAATATAACTTTGCAAAGCTTTTCGTTAATTAATTATGAAAATACAACTGAAGTATACCTTAATAAAATAGCTATTTTTTCTCTGGTTCCAATTGTATTTTGCACATTACATTCCAGTCCTTTTATATCATTTTCAATTAACGTATGAATTTCCTCAAACTCATGTCGGTATAAACGATAGTAATTTTTAAATTCAATATCAGTTAGTTCTCCGAATAAACTAAAATCACCTTTAATTTTTCTTTTTTTTTTAAGAAGTCACTTTTAACAACTGATTTTTGCCTTTTTTTTTACAAGACAGTAAACAGTTATCAAGGAACATTGCTCGTCATCCTCTTCTGATTCTAGGTCAAGTATACGAGTATAATCGAGCTTTTCCATTTTCTAACATTAAAGATAAAACAATTTCCACAATACGAAATTGTTCACTGCGTTATGTGGCCTACGTTCAATATTCACTGTTTTCAAAAAACACATGCCTCTGCTGGCTCCCAGCTGATTAGCTGTGCTGTGCTAGGCTGCGCTGTGCTGGGACCAGTGTTCGCTTAGCCTGAGGCTTGTGGTCTGCTTCGATGGTAAATTAGTTCCCTGTAAGAAATGTCAGATATGTATATTTTATCCCTGCATTCATCGCCAGTAATTTCCCGTACGTTGTATATCGTTTCTCAGTGTTGATTGCTGCAAGAAAAAACATCATAAGGGTTACCAGTCTCCGTTAACCGACTGTGGTAATGCGGCACCTAATGCAGTATCTGACGCGTCCGTAACTATCGAGATTGGAGCGCTATGCGGGGGGAGAAGCTAGCATTGTTTTTTCACGGGTAAAGATTTTCTGCAGTTCTGGAAGAAATCACAACCCGGGACCTTTACCGCTCGTATAGTCCATATCCTGAGCCTTGTTCAACCTGTGTGGTCCGTGAGACCCATATTTTTGGTGCGAATAGACATGTCGATAAAAAAAATATGAGTGTGCTTAAGACCACACTTTAGAAGTAAAACTTTTGTGCCCAACGGCTAGTAATATGCAATAGATATAGTGGAAAGTCTGTCGGATCTATAGTACGCTTGAGAAAATTCAGGCCAACGACAGATGCAGGAAGAATAGTGACGAATCTACTGACGGACTTGATACAAATACTATTTGAAAATATCAATATTTATGAATTCCTATTTACATTAAAACCTAAAAGTAACCGAGTAAAAATAATTTTTATTGGCTAATTTTCTTAAAAGCATACACGCGGTGCACCTAGTACGTATAGCATATAAGTGCGCATCCCACAAGGGTATGCACGCTTCCGCCACAAGCATGGATACTACCGCCACAGTTACGAAAATCTAAACATTCACCTCATGGAAGTAAGCTGGTGCCATATGCAAGCGTACATGCATTGCATTCAGAGGTTCATAAAATTGCATGGTTTTTTTCCGTCCCGGCTTTCACACATAGCCCGAAAATCTAACCCAGTAGGAAATAGTGCAAGCGCTTATGGGGTAATCAGAGAATTCATGCATGAAAAATCAAATAAAGTAAGTTCTTCTATTTGTAATAACTAAGAAGCGAATAGGTAATAACTACACTTTAGTCGGGCGAGAATGAAACATGTCAGAAAGTGCTGAAGGTACCTTTTACAAATGTAATGTCTGGTAAGTGTACTTACCACCCTAGGACATCTACGTGTAAAAGTAATCGATTCTGTAATTGGTAATGTAACCTATTGACATTACAAATCGACACTACTCAATCGATTCGGTAATGCTTACATTTCCTACTGGGAAGCAACGAGTGCATGCAAGGTGCATGTGTTTGTTGTGCATACTTGTGTGTGCTATTTCGAATGCGGCATTACAGAAAAAGTTAAAAGTAGCCCGACCTTTGCGTGGCATGCATTCCATTCATGGAACATTCCGTCAGGTCGCATTTGAATACACACTTCTATATTATTTATCAACGAATTGAACGCATGTACGCTTGGATATGTAGCTGTATGCATGCTCCGCTCCCGCTACATTCATGATCATTAATAACCCAGCGGGAAATGTAATGGCTAGGTAAGCGAGGTGGTAATAAGATGGACCCATTACCTTTGTGATGAAATATTAGGTTACTTTTACATAAGGATGTCCTAGGGCGGTAAGTACTTACTGTAGGCATTACAAACGAGGACTTATTTCAGAGGTGAAGTGTATTAGGTGAATACATAGATTACCATGTAAGACATGCAGAATTAATTTCTGGTTACCCTTAGCATTGAAAACAATAATATCCGAAATTACCATTGCATTTTTGCTACATTTGATGATAATTTTACTAGCAAGATACCTTTTTGACTGCACTTGGTCACGATCCATTCCGAACGAATTTTGAGGACGGAATAAACTCAAGAAGAGAGGCTTCGACAAGACAAAGAATAATAAAACACATCACTATTTCACAAGTCATTACCCAGTCGCTTACCTAGCCATTACAATGTAAAGACCTCCATTTCCCTAAATTTGCAGTAGAATTTTGCGATTACCTTGTAGGCGGTTACACAAATCAGTAATGAATTCTTGAGTTACCTGAGTAACCCCTCCCTAGTTTTCCCGCTGGGAATTGCATCCGCATCGGCATAGACTATTCCAAACCCAAGTATTGTTTTACCAAGCAGTCCGCCAACCACATCCAATGAAGCTTTACTTACGCGAGCCGTTTTACCTACGCGAACGAGAGCCAGTCTACTTGAGTATGGTATTGGCACCCTTTATGGCCTAGCCTAGCGAATTTCTTCGTCCCATACAATCTTTTAGGGAGCCAATAAATTTTAAAGGGAGCAAAAAGAAATGCAAAAAACAATCAACCTTTTTCAAATTCTTCTTTCTAGGCGTAGTTGAAAATAATTTATTTTAGCTGATTAAACCGAATTTGAAGCATAAAGTTGAAAAAACATTTTTTTCAAACCTTTATATTTTCAGACGATGTAGGGATAGTTTCAGCCCTTCACTATTATCCCTTATCATAAAATTGCTTTGTTATAAATACACCACTTTTGAATATAAATATTGCCAAAATGTATTATTAAAATGTATTTTATTGGATTGTTTTTGATCATAATTAAAATTATCGCGAAAATCCTTAAAAAATTGAGTTTTTAAGCATATTTAAAGGTGACATGCATATTTTAAGACTGTGGGAACCCCATTTTCGTAATCAGCGACCGACAAAACATATCAGGAACGATTTTCACAACAGTGTAATGTTTTGACATAAACGATTCGACGATTTGTGCAAGTTAAAAGAATTGTAATTTTAAAAGGGGAAAGGTCCAGCACATCTCACCAATAGTCCATGGAAATGGTACTGCAACATTGGAAAAATGCAGGACAAGGTTTTATTTTTGGGATGTGTAGGGGGGTCAGTGTGAGCTTAAGTTTGAGTTTTCGGGATTCTAACCCCCCCCCCCACATTTGGCCGCCATCTTGGAAAACGTGTGCAAATGGTTTTTCCACTATATCTCCGAAACGGTACATCTGACCGAAAATTTGCAAGGACACTTTTTGTTTAGAATTAAATATCCTACAATTTATTAGCTAGAAATTTTGTGGTAAAATGAATAATTAAGAAGTTATAAGCCTTAGAACACAAAAATTAGTCACAATATTTTCTATAACTTTTTTCCTTCAAATTTAACAAAAAAAAAAATAATAACAGGTTTTTTGTAGAGGGTTTCATTAGAAATCATTTTCATTCATTACTTTTTTAATTTCATTCACTACGAAGGGTTTTGCAGCGCCCCGAAGGTATGAAAGTGACAGATTTTCTGAATATTTTAACTGTTGCACATACAGCCCCGAGTTTCTTCGTCTCTTGTACCCCGTCCGCCCCATTTCCCATCGTTATACGAAAGTTCTGACGATTTTTCATGTGTGAGAGCGTTACGCGAATGAAATTCATTCACTCTCATATAAATTTTCTAAAGCAAACGTCCCTAAAGAAGTTTTACTTCAAAAACCTATGTACACCTGCACATCAATGATATCAATGATTATGTTCCTTGAGATTCGTGTGTTTGTTTGGGTGGGTTATGGTGCTGGTATACACACTAATACCAAGAATGGTAGGGCATTTTTTGAAGTGGAACATTTAAAAAAAATTGAGGCCTCAGTACAATTTACCGTCGTGTAAGGGCCAAATGTACTACGTCGCATGAATCATGCTCAAGTCTAACCATAAGGAATGTATAAATCAAATTTCCCAGAGAGCTATTAAAGCTAGATGTAGTTCTAAAATGGGTTTTATATCAAGCTGCGTTTTTTCAAAATTCAACATTTTCAGATACAGACCTATTTTGAATAGATAACATTTCAAACTAAGGACAGAGCTACAACTGAAAAAATAAGAAGCATTTTTTCTATATGTTTTTTTCCGTGTCGTTAAAAATAAAAACAGTAACTTTTATGATTATAGAGGTAAATTTATTTAGTTCTATTGCTTTTACTCGACATTTTTTCGGAGCTAAAGTAATCCATAAATCAAACGCGCTGATGGGGGAAATGTCCCTTATACCCCCCCCCCCCCCGCCCCGTATCCTCCACTGCATAAGGACGCACTAACCAAACGCAAAAATAATTTTTTTGGGGGGAATAGGGGTGCAAAGACGCAAAAGTGGAGAGGTTCGCGATTCAGGAGAGACTCCTTGACTGAAAAAGTTTTGGTGTCGGTTTTATGCGTCCGTTTGTATTTGGGCCCCAAAAGTCGCTTAAACGTCACTATAGCCGTCATGAAAATGCTCCAATTTACGACAAGAATTTTTTCCAAAAACGGCTCGTACAGAAATGAAGAGACCATGCGTATTTGATGGAAATTTCATTTATTTTATGTCTTTGACTTGTCTGTCATTGCTGGGATCAGATTATCCGATGTGCCCCCCACTCTACTTCGGAAAATTTCTCAAAGTTTCAAAAGAAGCATCTTTTTTGTTCGCAGCATTGAAGCTATGAACAACTTCGATTATAAGCCCACAAAACAAAAATAAAATAAATAAAGAATAATAAGAAAAAATGAAAATTCCACTTTTGGGGTGAATAAGCTAAAGAAAAGTAAATTTCTTTCGAGATAAGCCACCAGAGAGAATCTTATGAGTTGAGAGGTACTTCTTTGCCCTGTTTTAAACTAATAACTTCACATTTGTATTGAAAGTGAAATCCTCACCCTAAGGCAGGCAAAATCACTTTCGAAAATAATCCCAACAGAGAAGTTATGAACAAGATTTTCGTCTACAAAGTGAAAGCTGTTTTTTTTCACGGTGATGGGGTATGAGGGGGATCTACTTTCTACCATCTACCTTCTGTTTACTTCCAGTTTTGAGTTCACTCTCCTTTTCAAATTTGACACAAGAATGGAAATGGATTCGAAGAAATCCTATCCAATTCCAACGTAAAATCTACTTTCGTTTCTGCTGACAGGATTTTGTCGGGTGTGTCAATGGCTTGATTGATTTTTTATAACATTCAAATAATGCGAATTCTCTCCTGTGAAATGTGATGATATTTTAAGGTTTCTCTTTTATTGTGGAAACACGATATCCGTCGTGATGTTTATTCATACATTTTCTTATCCTAGAAAAGATAGAAATAAGGCACAATATCTACTTAGTAAAAGCCATTTTTTTTTCTTGTAAAATAACAAGACACGATTATCTTAAATTTGTGGGAGATTAAATCCGTTCATTCTTTCATCTAAGATGCTTCGAATCGAGTTACCCGACGACGGCGAAACATGTGTATGTATTAGATTACAAGGTGGGAAAATTATCGAAGTGTTTCAAAGAGATTATTTAGGCTTTAATCCTTAGACTGGTTAAATTAAGATAAGTGAATTTTTACACGGCCTAAGTGGATTGTTATTGCTGAGTGTTAACTGGTAATAAAATAATTTGCATTAACATTTATTTACATACGTTTTGATCATCCCTTTTAATGTTATTGCAAAACATGAAAATGAAAATCGTTTAGTTAATTTATTCTATTTCTTTGTTTTCCAGGTGGCCGACTTTCTGTGGACATTTAAATTTTTTTACGAATAATTTAGCGATTAATTTGTTATTTTCTGTGAGTGTTTTCAACGCAATTACAAATTATTCAAAATTTATTTAATCCTATGGAGTCGCTATCTAAAAATTCATCAGGACACGAGGAGAGAAGTTCCAGAAATAGTGGTATGTTGCTTACATGTTTAATATTATTTAAATTAAGAAATAGCAAGGAAAAAATTGATCACATTCGTCCTACTTCTATTAGTGGAATTACGCTAATTATAAGCGTAGAAATTATATATAAAAAAATATATAGTTTAAAAAACCAAAAAATAAAAGCGTATTTTAAAACGAACTAAATAGTAAAAAATAATTTTTAATGTAAAATTTTTATTGCTCCAGCCAGTATATGGGAACAACCTACGTTTCGAAATGTGAAAAAGCGTGGGGCTCCTTACCTATTTCCTTACATTGGAACTTTTCGTTAGCGCCCACGCTTTTTTACATTTCGAAACGTAGGTTGTTCCCATATACTGGCTGGAGCAATAAAAATTTTACATTAAAAATTATTTTTTACTTTTTAGTTCATTTTAAATTAAAAGCGTATTTTTTGGTTTTTTTAAACTATATATTTTATTTTCTACTTTTTAGTTTATTATATGGCTTCTACCATTTTCTTGTCACCACCATGTGTTGGCCGCTATTTTGAATTTAGAATTACGCTACGCAGCTAATTGTATTGTAGTTGGCATACCCATCCATTTGATACCCATGTCGGGGGGTCGGCGAACACAATTGCAAAATTCAGCCGCCATCCTGGACCCGTCATCTTGATTTTTTTACAAAATAGTCAGATTGCGTTGTCATCCAAACTAAACGTGTGTGCAAAATTTCAGCTCAATCGGAAACCGGGAAGTGGGTCAAATTTAACTTACAAGATTTTATTACATAGTTACAAGTGAAGCTAATAAAAGCGTATTAAAAAGACAGTTTTTATTGCAAGTAAAAGTGTTTTTTGTCATAGTCGAACTCTTGTAATACCACTGCCTACATTGCTACACTTGGAGCCAAATCCTGTTTACTCATCGTGCACTCAAAAGCCTTACAATGAGTTGTTAACTTAAAATAGTGACCCAAGGTATAAAAGCGAAACTTTTTAAATGCTCCGATTACCGCTAGAACTTCTGTAGGGACAACGTCTGACCAGTCTTTCTTAGCCAAGGAGACTTGTTACGAAAACATAGTCGACTGAGGCTAGGAAAGAAATAAAATAAAATATAAATTTTTCAAGTTTGACTTCAGAAAGAAAAGTAATTAGTTTAAAAAGTATGGTGTTAGTTAAAAAAAAACGGAGTTTAAAGAGTCAATAGACAAGATATAACGACAATAATTAGTGAACGAATAAAATATGTAAAGTGTAATGCCCGATTCACATTATTCCAGTCCAGTAAACCAGCGAGTCAATCCAGTAAAGTGCTGGACCATATCGTCCACATTATTCCAGTTCGGTAATCCAGCGAGTCAATCCAGTCCAGTCATCCAGTACATCTGCATTTTTGCAGTCATTCAAATTTTATTGTTTGGTAACACGGTAAGACCTATGGGGTGCGACAGCGTGGGAGGCCCCACCATCGCTCGAAGGATGGCGTAGACCAGGAAGCTCAGAGCTTCGGGATGCCAAACTGGATGACATATGCTCAGAATCGAGACCGGTGGAGAGAACAGTTGCGAGAGACCAGGACCAGATCCCGGTTGTAGAGCCGTTAAAGAAGAAAAAGAACACGGTAAGAGCTTCGTCTTCAGTTTACTTCATCTTTGTTAAGAGTTATGGAAGTAAAATAATGCGTGTTTATAAAGAACAGCAATGCGTGTTCAACGTGAATCCAGCACTGGATTGGTTGCCCACACAATTCCAGTGGCGCTGGAATGGGGCAAGGGAATGAGTACATTTCAGCTCGGGTTCACATTATTCCCGTGGAATTCCAGCGCTGGTTTCGATCGCTGGACTGGATTGCTACTGGAATAATATGAACCGGGCATAAAAGTTTTAACAAAGCTGTATAGAAAAAAGTAGAAAACATATTTAAATAAAGTTATCAAAATATAGATCCACGTGTGATGATGGTAATGATACATTTTGCGTTGCGTTCTGCGTCCGGTCTTCATACTCATATAACATACAGGGTGATACTTTTTCTTATCAACCTCCTTCCGTAACAACCAGGGGTGGCGGAGCCTGTGGGGATGGAAGGAATAGTGCACACGTACTTTCGCTTTAGGTGAGGAAATCCACACCCTAAATATTTCAAGTGCACCTGATAATCCAAAACGTCGACTGAATGTGAGCGAAGGGCCCCGTACTATCAAAGCTTTTCATAAGAAAACAAAATATATTATATTAGAGCTATTGAGACCATATAACTATGTAGTCTAAGTTTTTAAACCTCACCACACTAGCATATAAAAAGAGAATTGTCTCAGTGGCATGCCGAAGGAGGTATTTTCCCGAGAGAAACCCATGTAGAAAATGAGGGGCATGACGAAATAATTTTCTCATGAACACCACTCAAAAAAAGTCAGCGATGAATGCCTTATCAGATTTTCATAATAGCGCTAGTAGGCAAACCTTATTTCAAATGAAATGATGCAGTATCTGCCTAACGTATTCGGTAGTCTTTTTGATAAGATTAACCGGCCAAGCTGCGCGAGTTTGTTCAAATTGGTGAATTGAACTTTACCATAATCCCAGTTCGCATACATATTAAACTGAGGGTAAACAAACCTCAGTACGCCCTCGAATACAACTCGCATATTTGGGCTGGGGCCCCGAGAACCACCTTAGCCTGGCTGGACAAGGTGCAAAGTCGCGCTCTCAAACTTATTGGCGATAGCGCCATTTGCTCCTCAATTGACTCATTAAGCCACCGTAGGAATGTAGCAGCCCTTACAAAATTTTACCGATTTTACCACAACGATTGCTCTTCTGAAATAAGTAACCTCATGCCTCCACGGCAACTTTTCTCCCGCAACACTAGACTTGCCCGCTCGGCTCACCCTTATAGTCTACAGCCCTTATGTTCGCGCACACTCCGATTTAGAAATTCGTTTATAACAAGAACAACACGACTGTGGAACAACTTACCTCAGTCAATATTCCCGAACTCATACAACACCCAAGAGTTCAAGCGCAAGGTTCACCACCATCTCCTCCAACACCCACCCGACTCCCCCTAATCTATCCTATCTCTCTCTCTATCCTTCGAGCTAAGCTTACTACTAGACATTGCACCATGACGTGTACGACATGACGGACTAGTAGTACAAAGGATGACACCTAAGCTTAGACTATCACATAAAAAAAAAAAAAAAAAAAAAAAAAAAACTGGTCTCGAACTGAAGTTGAAGGTAAAAGCTCGCTCACCAGAGTAATCAACTGGAATAATGGAAAGCCCTTCATTCATCACACATTCAAGTAGGCTTTTTCATTTCGGACTTCTGACGAAAAAGCAACAACGATTTCAAGCACGAGCTGAACATGAACGGGACTTTAGTCGGTGTAGCTTTTTAGGTGGATTGGATGTCTGTTTGCTGGCCGGATAAATGCAAACACTATTGAACGAACTGCGCTGAATAACCGTGACGTGTAACTGGTAGAGAAATGCTGCTACCTCGGTAGTATTATTACCGAAGACGTCAGTTCCATAATAAATAAAGCACATATGCACGCCTGTTCCGCATATGGAGATCAACGGAGATCTCAACTAACGCCAAATTGCGGCTGTTCAACTCCAACGTTAAGGCAGTTTTTGGAAAGTCATCCAATTCATCACCGGGCGCCTACAGGTCTTCATCAACAGATGCCTGCGTTGTATCCTAAAAATCCGCTGGCAAGAATTTCAAACGAATAGCTATGGCGCCGTGCCGGCCAAGAAAGGATAGACGACCAAATCAGGCGAAGGAAATGGAATTGGGTTGGCCAGACCTTGCGACGCGAAAACGAGATTTTAGCCAAACAGACCCTTGACTGGAATCCGCAAGAATCCCGTCGAGTCGGAACATGGAGGAGAGCCCTGTTAGCAGAGGCCACAACAACTGGGAGATCCTAGTCGGAGCTGAGAGCTGTCGTACAAAACAGAGTCCGCTGGAGGGCAGTGGATTAAAGGGGACTAAGTGTAAGTGAAGTATATGAAACGTTTATTACACACTCAACAAAGAGATGTCACGGTCGTCACTCTGGAATGAAACTTTTCACAGTAAGAACTCATTTACTGAAATTTGTTGCTTTGACTATTTCCATTATTTCCATATGAAAACTGTGATTTGGTAATATTATCGAACAATAAAGCGAACTGTAACTCCAAATAAAGCGAACTGTGTAAAAACCAATTTAAAAAGCACCAATTTTTAGTTTCGATTGGCGGTGTTTTCGGAATAGCTTACAATACATTCTCATTCGACCATTGCCAAAACAAGGATGAACACATCAAATGTGTTTTAATTGAATTTCGATTCATTGATTTAATGAAGTGTATATTCATCCCCCAATAAATTCTATTGTATAGAATTTCTCCGAAACAGTGCTGCACAAAATATTCCAAACAATCGATATATGAAAACTTTACGGAAGAAATATATGATATACTCATCACGTGAAATGTTTCAATGAAAATATTTTCAAGTTTCCATGATAATTGGAAACTATTTAAAAGAGTAAAAGTTATGTGTGGAATGATGTCCTTACTATGCTCCAGCGCAGGCCGAAAATTTGTTAATGAGAAAACGTATTTTGCTTCAGTGATTGACTGGCAATTTGCATTTCATATTAGGCTCGACGCAATTTTAATTTCAATAGTTAAAATAAAAAAAAAATTGCTGAAATTTTTTAAATTCCACAAAAATGAGATGAGGTGAATCGAAATCAAAAAATGGTGGAAACGAATTTGGAAAATTATTTAATGGGTATAATAAAAGGATAACCCATAAATCTTAAATCTTATTATTTCTTATTATCTATATATACTCGTATTAATAAAAGAAAGTGTGTGTCTGTGAGTCTGTGTATCTGTGTGTCTGCTTGTACATTAATAAAAGAAAGTGTGTGTCTGTAAGTCTGTTTATCTGTGTGTCTGCTTGTGCGTACCGTGACGCATTGTAGCCAAACTAGAAGAGATAGAAATCTGAAATTTTTTTTGTAGATGCATGGATACATCCACAGGGATGCACTGTCAAAATTTCAGCCCTATAGCTAAAGCGGTTTGGGTAAACCCCATTTCACCCCCTTAGGGGATGAATTTCGAAAAATCGCTTTATAGTGGATGCCCTCGCCATTATAGGGATGCACTGTCAAAATTTCAGCCCTTTAACTTTAGAGGTTTAGATAAACCTTATTTCAACCCCTTAGGGGATGAATTTCGAAGAATCGCTTCTTAGTGGATGTCCACGTCATTATAGGGATGCACTGTCAAAATTTCAGCCCTATAGCTAAAGCGGTTTGGGTAAACCCCATTTCACCCCCTTAGGGGATGAATTTCGAAAAATCGCTTTATAGTGGATGTCCATGCCATTATAGGGATGCACTGTCAAAATTTCAGCCCTTTACCTCTAGCGGTTTAGGTCGTGCGTTGTCTGTCAGTCAGTTACTTTTTATGCAATAGAAAAAATGGTGAAAAATCGTACTAATTAATTAATTAAAAAAAACTAATCAAAATAGCGAAAAACGGAAACTTACTTCCACCTTCTGGGGTATCCATGGATCTACAAAAAAAATTTCAGATTTCTATCTCTTCTAGTTTGGCTACAATGCGTGACGGTACGCACAAGCAGACACACAGATACACAGACTTACAGACACACACTTTCTTTTATTAATATAGTTAAGTTATTAATATAGATTCATTTGTGATTTAATATTCATTTGTGATTGCTTCATAATTTCTTGCACCCACGTAAACAGGCGAACAAACATAAAGAACGTTCGTTAAACCCTAAAATGTCTCTTCTCTTGATGACATATATATGCCAATCTCTGCTTCAAAACATGCAGATTTGTTGAGTAGAGGTGATATACACAGCAATTTGTTTACCATATTTATTAAAAAAATGCGCTGTAATAAACCCTTTGTAGGGATAATAACAGCTGACTTTTTTTTTTAAGGGAAACATTGCACATAATAAACAGTTTTTATTTAAAGGCGTTGCAAGGCACGCGGGTTTTATGCTAGTATTAAATATATTTTACAAAGCAAAGTTACTTAAAGTTTATGATTAGTAGGCCTGATTATTTTATCCAGTATATAAAATCATTTTTCTTGTGGTCGACTGCACCGGTCTTTCTGACAAGGACACCGAGCTTTTTGCAGGCAGTAATAGTGAGCATCAAACCTTTTCCCTCCATCTCGATTCTCAGCCCTTGAACTTATGCTTACTTCGCATCGATATGGTACTGTGACAAATTGCTTTCCCCCCCCCCCCCAAAGAAAACTAGCTAATAAATGCTCAGGCTCGCATTACTGGAAAGCTAATTGGCTAGGACTTAGTAGAATGAAGGATTGAAAATAACTACCTAGATTGATAGCTTAAATAGTAATTTACATCCCTGTATTAGCCTCTTTTCTCGAGACTTATTTAGCGATCATTCTATTATAAATCAATAGTCAATATTTTACCAACAATTGCAAAAAAGACGACCCATAGCTTTTAAACCATCTACCAAAATGGAGCGGAGAGTAGTAGGTATACTTGCCAATCGAGATAACAAAGTATTTTTGAGACATTGAACTCATCATGATTCTTCAAATAAGATTTGGTTCTAGCCATTTTTGAATGAGTTTGGTTGGCCACCCATCGATGAAAAAGCATAAAGCTCTCGATTTGCTCTCGTATTGCGACAGTTCAAAACTCACCTACCAAACTGCTGTAGATCGCGCTGAGGAAAATCAATTTTATCAATTCCGTAATCGCCGTGATCTTTTCGTGCCTAAGTGCATTGATACTCCGTCGAAGTTGATTCATCTCTCGGCAATTCGTACCACTGCCTAGTCAGCGCTACCTTCCCATTCAATTTTCCCACCCCTCCCAAACAAGTTAGAAGAATTGTAGGGCATTATGTGGAGGCGAATTGGCTGGGGCGTATTAATTTTATCCAATCTACTGACTGGGACCGGTGTTTCCGAAAAAAGGCCAACTCTGCCGCTATCCGTATCACCAGATTCATACGGGCAGGAATACATTTGTTCATTCCGCATTCTACCAAATCTGTGAAGCCTAGGCCCAATAGATGGTTTAATCGGGAGTGTATGAATGCCATCAAAACAAAAGAAGCCAAGTGTTTTCCGAGCTCCGTTTAGAGTACATACAGAAAATCCTGTAAATCCACCATCAAAAAAGTCAAAACCTTATTTGACAACAAATTGAGAAGTAAACTCCTTAATACTACCTCCAGTAGCCTCCGGTTCCTGGAAGCATTAATCGATATAAAGCTATTCTATGTTGTGGAATTGGAGGAGTCTGCTAATTATAGCTTATTTTTTTACTTTTCTTGTATTATAATTAAAAGTAATTGCAGCTTACAATAAATACGATGGGGGAGATGGAGATGGACTTTTTGATCTGTTTATCTTTTCGAGTTTATTTGATCTGTTTATCATTTGGGGTTCCTTTTCAGTACGGATCTGTGGCAAAAAGTCGTAGTATTATTTTCTTATTTGAGTCTTATCAAATTTAGATGAAAATAGGTTTCGTGAAATAGTGCGACTGAGGACTATTGACAACTTAACGAAAAGAATCTTTAAAACCATTTGCGTCTTAAGTAAATATGTACATATTATTATTATTATTATTATTAGCTTTATTTCGCCCAGCGTACATATTTTACAAAGTGAACATTCTATCGATTATATATCTGACTAACACATTTCAAACATCTTTTGGTTTTGGTCATCTATATTTACTTAAATTTAATTTATTTAATTTTAGTTTAGTAAGTAATAAATAATTCATTGATTAAGTAATAAATAACTAATAAATAATTCATTCATTAATGAGCAAAATAGAGTTAATATAGTTACAAATATATAATTTGTTTTTAGTTTGAACGGGCATAAGCCTCCCCAAATGTTTCCAATTAACTTTGTCTTGTGCTCTATGATTCCAGTTTCCTGCATAGCGATCGATGTCATCTCTCCATCTCTTCAATTGTCTTCCAACCTTTCTCCTTCCATCTCTTGGTGTCCAATTTGTTGCCTGTATTGTCCATCTCCCATCATTTAATCGAGCTACATGTCCTGCCCAACTCCACTTTAAATGGCGAATTCTTTCGATTACGTCTGTAAAGCCTGTTGTACCTCGAAGTGTTTCATTTCTCATTCGCTGACGCCTTGAAATGTTGAATAAACACCTTTCCATAGCTCTTTGACATACTTTAAGTTTGTTTTCTGCTTCGGTTGTAAGACTCCATGTTTGTGAACCATAACTTAGGACAGGCAGCACTGCTCCATCAAATAGGTATTTTTTTGTTGCTAAATTTATGTTTGAGTTAAATATATGTTTTAAGCTCCATAGTTGTTTCCACCCGTTGGTTATTCTTCTATCGATTTCCTTTATCTAGCTTTTTTTTAAAGATATTAGTTGACCTAGATAGATGAAATCTTCGGTATACTCCAACTTTTCGTTTTCTAGATATAAATCTATTTCTTCAGAATTAGTTATTATTTTGGTTTTTTCCTTGTTTATATTCAAACCTACTTCTTTACCTTTCTCCCATAGTTGGTTTAACATAATTTTTATTTCTTCAAAGCAGTTTCCCACAAGGCATATATCATCCGCGAAACGAAGATTGTTCAATTTTTCGCCGTTTATATTTATACCATAAGCTTCCCGATCAAACAATTTGCATATTTCCTCTAAAACTGAAGAAAATAGTGCTGGTGAAAGGGGGTCTCCCTGCCTAACTCCTCTTCCAAGTTTAAACGAGCTGCCTTTTACGTCTGACGTGATGCTTGCTGAGCTGTTATCGTATAAATTTTTTAAAATTCTAATAAAACCAGTCTGAATTCCTTGGTTATTTAAGCTATTCCAAATTGCCACATGTTCGATGGTATCGAATGCTTTGGAAAAATCAGTGAAAAGGAGGTACACTAATTTTTGATACTCTGTACACTTTTCTATAATTTGGTTTATTGTTTAAAGATGATCAGTTGTAGCGAATCCTGTTCTAAATCCTGCTTGCTTTCTAGGTTGATTTTCCTCAAAATCGTTTCTCATTCGGCCAATTAAACACTTGGAGAAAAGCTTGTATAAAGTAGAAATCAAACTTATTGGACGATAATTGTTAATATTTGATCTATCTCCTTTTTTATGTAATAGAATTATGGTCGATGTAGTCCATTGCGCCGGAATCTGCTCCTCTTTAAGAATTCGATTGAATAAATAGGTTAAACTTTTCACCAATACTTCTTTCCCTAACTTTAGCATTTCTGCTTTGATTCCATCATTCCCAGCACTTTTTTCGTTTTTTAGGTCGTCAATTGACTTTTCAATTTCTGATGGTAGAAATGCTGGGATGTTTGACCTGTCTGTTAAATCTGGCATTAGTTCTTCTATTTGCTCTGTAGAAAGGGTGGACGTGTATAGGTCGGAGTAAAAATCAGTGGCTAGTTCATTAATTTCTTTGCGGTTCCTGACTTTATTCTTTAAATTTCTCTTATTTAAACATGTTATCCACTCTCTTCCATCCATAATACTTTCTCGTACTTTCTTTATTGATTTTGTATCTTCGATAATTGACTTGACCATTCTATTATTGTATTCCTCAACATCCTTACGAATCTCGCACTTAATTTTTCTTCTCAAAATTTTCAAAGTTTCTTTTTCAGTATTATTAATATTTTCTTTACGCCTTAGATTTTCCTTTTCTTCAATCAGTTTTTTAGTTTGTGCAGTGAGTTTATCTATCTTTTTCTTGAGTACTTGGAAAATAGTGTTCCTTGCAGAACTATGCAGCGCCGTAGCGAGGGTCTCGGGGGCCCTTGTGCAAGATTTCGTAAGGGGCCCTTGAAAATGAATTTAAAAAAAAAGTGATTTCGAAGCCTTTTCGAAGTCCATTAAAAAAAGGGATCTCGAAAACATTTTCTATTAGATACTAATAAGAGCGTTCTAAAAAAAAGTTTCCCGGGGCCCTTTCCATAAAAAAGTAGATCCAATTTTATACAATGTTATAAAAACGTTATCGAAGATCTTTTCTAGCTCATACTTTAAAACGAATTCTAAAAAAAAAAATCTTCGGGGGCCCCTCAGGGCCGGGGGCCCCTCAGGGCCGGGGGCCCCTCAGGGCCGGGGGCCCTGGTGCGCCGCACCGCCTGCACATGCCTAGTTACGGCGCTGGAACTATGAATACCTTGTTCTAAAATATGATATTCTTTCTGTATTGATCCTTTATTTCTTATGTTTTCGATTTTGCAATTTGTGTTGAGTTTGGTTATATATTCATTGATTTTCTCTTGGCTCAGATTAAGTGGAATTTCTCTTTTTTCATTCTTCTTGAAAGTTTCTTTCGATTTATGATTAAGAATTACATTTGCTCTGACTAACCTGAGATCACTTTCGAATTTAAAGTTGTTAATTACCGAAATATCCATGAATACTTTTCTTTTGTTACTCATAATAAAATCTATTTCGTTTTTAATAACACCATTTGGATGGAGCCAAGTCCATTTCCTTTTTGTTTTCTTTTTGAAGAGTGTATTACCCACTGTGACCCCTTGTTGCCATAAAAATTGGATAAGTCTTTCACCTCTATCATTCCTTACACCATAGCCGAAATCGCCCATTATTTGATCTTCTCCTGCTCTTTTTGTACCAATTTTTGCATTAAAGTCGCCCATAATGAACATAACTTCCGACTTAAGTGCTTTAGTTGCATTTTCCAAATTTTCGTAAAAGTTTTCTAGTTCTTCTACTGTGCTCGATTCGGTTGGTGCATAAGCTTGAATTAACGAAATTTTAGTATTTCCTATTTTAATTTTTAATTCAATTACTCTTTCATTAAATGGTCTAATTTCCATGATATTATTTTTCAACTTCGAGTTGATTAAAAATCCTACTCCATGTAAACCTTTTGTTTCTCCTTTATAACAGAAAATATGACCATTTCTAGTCTCTATTATTTTTTCTCCTAGAATTCTGGTTTCGCATAGTCCTAAAATGTCCCAATTTATATTTTCTAGAGCAGAGGTTAATTCTACCATTCGACTTTCGGACATTAAAGTTCTGACATTACATGTGCATATTAGTAGTTCTTTCTTGTTCATGTTATCTAATTCTAAATTTGTTACTTTTCCACAATTATTCAATTTGAATTTTGGGGGGTTTTGGCCAAAATTTCCTACGGCGGCCAAGCGGGTTGGGAAAGTTTTTTCGCTTATCAGTTTTCGTTGTCCTTTTAACTGTCGCTGGGTCGTTGTTATGTACATGTGAGCTTTGTGTTTTTTCTCTAGTTGTTATATGTCCTTGGTTCTTGCTGAACTTGAATTCTGAGGTAAATTTCTATTCTTATTCATATTCGGTTTTAGCTTTTTCAATTCCTGTATTTGTTCATTGTTTGGTTTGTCTGTTTGCGTTAAATCTTCTCTGTCACTAGATCTATCCCTCTTTTTTTTGTTTTCAATTTGTTTTAACCTAAACTGTTTCCTCTCCTCTGCAATTTCTTTCGGTAAATCATCACCAAAGAAAATTTTTGTTGGAAGGTGTCGAAGTTTAGTTTTGAGGGTCATTATTTGATTTTTCTTTATATTTGTGGTAACAGCCAGGAGCACTGGTCTGTCTTTTCCTGCTTTTCTCCCCAGACGGTATATAGAATCTATTTCATTAATATTTAAATCTACTCCTATCGTGTTATTCATAATATCTAGGACCACACCTATCAGTTCATCTTGGTTATTTTCTAATTCAGTTAGTCCATAAATTATTATATTATTTTTTCTTATTATTCTTTCCATTTTTATTATCCTTTTTTCTTGTTCCATTTGTTTCTGCTTAACTTTGTTTAAATCTTCTACTAAGCATCCAAATTTATTATCAATTTTTGCGTTTATCGATTCTATATCTGCTTTAAGCTCTATTTTTAAATCTTTAATAGCCTGTAATATGTTTGCTTCCATACTTAATGATTATTTTAAAAGTTCTTATGTTAATAATATAAAATAATATGTAATTTAAGTTAGTTAATAGATGTATTGCTATTATTTACCTTAATGGTTCTACTGATTTTATTCTTTATTCCGGCAGCTGATAATTTTTAATTTTATTTTGCTAGCTCCTAGATATATGCTAATAATTTATAAAGTCTATTTATTGTGAATTGTGTGACTATAGATGCGAACGTCCTAGAAAGGTTGCTTAGTTAAATGTCAAGCGTTATTATTGTTTTAGGTTAGAACCAATTCGCTGACTTTTGTTTTTGTCGATCACTATACTGCTTTATTTTCGCAACCCACTTATATATAGTTTATTTTATTTTTATTTATTTTTTTTTATATAAATACGGGATATATTAAATGCGCACAAGCATATTCAGAACAATCCCAGATTGTGTGGGTTTTGTGTATCCTCTTTCCACGGGTCAAAGTCCACAGAATTACCACCGAACTTTCAATGGGTTGTAACTTCTTTCAAAACAAGTGAAAACTTTTTAATCCGTGATCTTTTATCGCTGGTGCTAACAGTTTTCTTTTAAGCAACACTTCGTAATTTTCTACCACTTTAATATATAACTTTTCTACTTTTTTGCTCAGCTCAACGGTTTAACGACTTCCTAACTTGACAGTTGACAGTTGTACATATATACATATATAAATATTTATATTGGCCAGACGTGAATGAGCGTAAGAAAACTTTATAAGAAGTGTGCTCTATATAAGAAGTGTGCCTTGGCCCGCTCAAAAATTGAGACCGTTAATTTAATTTAAGACTGTTTACAAAAAAAAAATTATAATAATTTAAAATACTACGATAATTTTAAAATTGTAGAAATAAAGGGGATATTTCGTTCATGAGTCAGCGAAAACAAAAAACATTGAAGAAAGGAAGAATCGACGACAAATTGAGTCTCATGAATCTCAACGTAATCATTTCCATTAACCTAATAGATATTGTGCTGCTTAAAAAGCTGCGAATCTCTCCCTAGGCGAAATCGGCCAAGACATATCGAGAATCTTATTATATCTCCCCCGAGCCACATTCAAATCAGCTGCCAACTGTATCGATCTTCATCACTTCCACTCCAAGTATCCCCTAGCTTCGACGAACAGAACAGAACTTTATTCTAAGCTTCGGCTCCAAAATGCCCGAACTGTTGGATGCCTACAGGTTTAACAACGTTACGGAAGCTCCTGAGCTCTGGTAACTCTCCAATCACTATCCACCACCTCCAGCCACGTTTACCCCCTTGGCCCCACACACCGCCAAAAGGCAACGATGTAAACAAAAGCTGACTTTGTTTTCTAGATCCAGGACCCCCAATGGCGCTCCGATCCCTCTTACCTTATGGCCGCATGCTGTGGAATTGATAGTAAGTGTCCTTGCGGCAAAAAGGACGTCTTAGAAATAAAAATAAAACGAAACGAGAAACGAAAAAATATGAAGAAAGACAAACTTTCCTGCCACAGCCAAGTTTAGTGAGTTAAAGCGATTGTGGGCAGTGGTGGTTCCGGGACGTGCTCGACGCCTGTGTGTGCATGTTTTCCTTCGGTTTCCTGTATTTTCACAAACATAAAAAGGATATAAGCTTGAAGGCAGTGTGGCAATACTTGAAAATGTTTTTCTTCTATATTTTGCGAACGGGTCGAGCAAGGGGTGCAAAGCGGCTTGAGTGGCTGGCTGGAGAGATAGATGTAAACAGCTGCATTGGTGCTGGTATAAATACGTCCTTAATATAAGAGTTGTGGGGCTCAGTTGTTCGGTGGAAGGATTTCTTTGATGCGATGTCTTAATTTGTAAAGGAAGACGTGGAAAAAGTGCAATTACGATCTGCACGAAAGTAATGCAATCAACCGTGCTCGTGTTGTGCTCATGTTCAAAAGGTGCAGGAGAGGTGCGTATATGTTTGTATATTGCGAAACGAATGAAGCTGAGATAATTGTTTATCCTCTTGTCTGGGTTAACGATATTTTTATTAGTCAATGTGGAATTGGAACTTTTTCTAATTTAGTACAGTTTTAATAAAAACTAAGCAAGTAAAATTAATTAGCAGCTCGAATGATTTGTAAGCATTTCGTGTGGCATTACCATTTTCTTAAGACGCAAGACTGCCTTATTTTACAAATACATTCTACGTATTCTAATTTTAATACTCTAATGATATACGAATAAAAAATTTGTGGCCGTCAGTGGGCACCAGGCAAATGTGAAACTATTTTTATTATAATAATATATGTATGGGCCTTATTCTCATTGTCGAATCACCTAAGTGAGACTTGTCGCAGTCGGTGTCACGCCACTTTGAATGTGGTATTCTAGTTGGCGAGTAACGTGACTGCGAAATGAAACAGATTTCACGTTTGACATTTCAATGTTTTTATTAGGTAATATACTAGCTGGAACCCGTTGCACCTCGCTGCATCCATCGAATAAAGGAAGTAATAAAAATGTTCGGACATTGAAGAAGCTCTATCCACGTAAGCCCCAAGTGGCTCAGTTGGTAATTTTACGATATTGGTACACTACAGCTACCCGAAGGGTTCGAGATAAAGTAAAATAGCGTAGGAATACTCGCCGTGCCCGAAAACCTGTATATACACAATATTTTGCCAGTCGAATAAGCGGTTTCGGAGTCTATAAAACATTTACATACAGACAAACTTTCGCTTTTATGTAAGACTAGCTGGGACCCGATACGCCTCGCTGCACCGATAAGCCAATAGTAGCCAATAAAAACCATCCATTGACTTGATATTTTTCGAGATATGATTTTTACGTAGATGCAATGCCTCAAAGACTGGGCTCATTAAAATTAATTCAAACCTTCAAAATCTAACTATTCTTAACCTCTAAAGAAAGAATCAATTATTATTTCTGTAAAATTTCGAGATATTAGATTCTTTAAAACTACATTTTTAAATCGCACATTGCTTTGTTGGATTCCTGAAAAATATTCAATTTATTGGTATATTGATTCCAAAAATTTCTTTCAACAAAATTTTTTAATACCTCAAAAATGCTACTTTCGTAACTTTTGAGGGATTGGAAAATGACAGATTCAATTTAATGACAATTTCACATTTACGGAATTACTAAGATGACTGCTTAAAAAGTTCAGAGCAGAGCTGAGCAGCTCAATTGGGAGCAGCTATCTAATAAAGCTGTCAGAAAATAGCAACAATCAACACTTTTCCGCTCGACTTTGCTCCAAATTTGGGTTTTAGAGGTAAGAAACGAATGTCAATTTTAAAATGAAGAAATATATTCCAATTAAAACAATTGAATAGCATCGAATTGTTATTTTTATAAAAACTAATGTTTATTTTCTAATATTTTCCGAATAAATCATTCATAAATAAATTTTCCGATTTTTCTTGTTTTCGATTTGACAATTGTCAAAAGAAAAAAGAAGAAGAAGAATTTGGTTACTCTGCCTGCTCCTACAAAATTTGGTGGAGCAGAATAAGTGAGAATTCTCCACATAGAGCAGGCTCAAAAAACACAGAGCAAGG
Organism: Thereva unica; assembly: GCA_949987705.1. Taxonomy (NCBI): domain Eukaryota; kingdom Metazoa; phylum Arthropoda; class Insecta; order Diptera; family Therevidae; genus Thereva; species Thereva unica. The sequence continues at coordinate 89,453,602 of OX465281.1, forward strand.
CAAATCTTGAGCTGGAGCAGAATTCGAACACACCTAATAGCAGTTATCCATTGCGCAGCTGCCAAACAATTAGTAGGCCATGAAGCTATCTACCCTGTTATTTGATACCCATGTACAGGGGGTTGTGAAGTAAGTGGTAATCCGCCCTCTTGAGACGGCCGCCATAGAGCTTGCGGTATATTGAGTATACTATATTACCTACTATAAAAAACATGTGTGCGTTGCAAACGCCTTTCAATAAAAAGAGATTATGTGTGCACTGTCTGCGGTAGGAAAAAAATGTAATGAAAATAGAAGAAATCTGCAAAAATTGATTTTGGACACTTCAAACAATAGAGAGTATGTTACAACATGTTTAAGATTCGATGATGAAAAAAGTGTACTACGTCCACAGCAGACTTCTAACCAAACATATTCAGAATGGTCTCCATAGACTTTGTAATGGCGGGAGATTAGACGCCCTGAACAGAACTTCACTCATGGCGCCACCTCTCCACCAAATTGTTTTTCCCAGAAAAAGTTCCAAAAAGTAATGATATTCGCATATTTGGCACCCACCGAGAAGCCCAAAAAAGCACAATTGGGTGCCCAAAAAAGTCTAATATGTATTTTTACCTATCTTTTTGTATTAACACTGGAACTTGTCGCTAGCGACCCACGCTTTTTCCATTTCGAAATGTATGTTGTTTCCATATCCTGGCTGGAGCAATGGAAAATCAATTTTATATAAAAAAATGCATTTGAATTTTTTTCAATTACAATTTTAATGTAGGGTAGTTTTACCCCCTTAAGGCATGAAAATAATAAATTTATTGGCTGATAATACCTATTGAACAAAATTTTAAGCAAAAAGCAAAAAAAATGTTTGCAATTTTTTTTATATAAAGCTGTTTCTTATAATTGTAGGGGTAGTTTTAACCCCTTAAGAGTTGAAAATAATTTATTTTTGCCTAACAGTACCCCCACAATCGAATTTGAAGCATAAACTTGAAAAAAAAAAGGAATTTTTACAATTTTTCTATTTTTAGCCGACTTAGGGGTGGTTTCAACTCTTTAGGGTTACCCCTTTTCATAAAGTTCGCCTTGATTTAATACAAATCAACCACCTTCGTAAATAAATATTAAAAAAAGTTTATTTCATTGCATTAGTTTTCATTATTATTGAAATAATCGCGAAAACCCCCTAAAAAGGGGTGTTTTTTGCATTTTTAAGGGTGACGCCCATGTTTTAGGACCGCGGGACCCGATTTTCGTGATCAGCGACCCCAAAAACTTTTATGGTTCGATTTTCTTAACGGTGTTATTTTGGAACACCTTAACGCGCGTTTTGAACGGACTAACGGTCCTTTTCGGGTTCAAATAAGTAGTGTCGTCTGGCCACCATTCACACACGGGTCGGCGGCCTTGACGCCAAGTGTCACTATGCACTCATCGGCCGCCGGATGGCCGTTGCCAGTAGTCGCGGAAAACTGACAATTAATGTGGTGGGCATTTAAAGTCAGTCTGGGCCTGAAGATCTGAAAGAATCAGTCTGAAATTTTCCTTGAGGCCGGGAAAATTTTTTAAATTTGAATTAACAGCATGCTACACTGAATTGTTGTCTTCGCATGTGTGTCCGTGGGGAATAATTAGGTGACCTGCAATCCGTGGTCTGTCAAGCGGTTGTCTCAAGTGCTCATTCCTCAGTCAGACTGAGTAATGTGTGGCCTTCATCGGGCCGTTCCTGACGACTTGGCGTGCCGGCGGCATGTACGTGAATGGGAACGTTAATGTTATCAATGTTTGTCTCAAGCCGAAATGTATTTATTCGATTTGTTAGGGATGCTAAATTATGAATTTTTGGTTTGCACATTTTGCAAAATTGATTCCCTGTTTAGCGCTTTTTGGGAAAAAATGTTGGTGTCGCGATGGGACAAGTTCTGAGCAGGGTGCCAAATGCTCCGGGAACGTCAAAATATACGCGCATGCGACCCAACCTGAATATGATTGGCTAGGTGTCTGTTGTGCACGTAGGACAAATTACATATAAGAAAAGTTGTAACACAGTTTGTAGGGAACTATAAATTCTTTTATGTACTCAAAATCATGCTTTGCAAATTTGCACACATATTTTTTATTAAAAAGCTTAATTATTTTATTTTTGCTATACAACTATGACCAGATAAGAGTCCCAGAATGAATCTGAGTTTTATTATCTTCAATGGCAGGCACATTGGGCTATCGATGTGGATGAATCCCTGTACCTGCCGTGGTCTTTGAAGGTTGGACCACTATTGGAAAACTAGTTCTACCTTTCAATTTTTTGCAGAACCAGTATCAAGTAGCATGTTAATGTATAATAAGGCTTGGACACTACGGACAATCCGTTTTTTAGAGCGGCCTGAATCGATAGCAATAGTCGAACCATGTATACCTACTTAAACTTCGGCTGCACATCCTCGGAATATCTTTCACTGAGAAAATTTAAATCGAAATAAATTTTGAAAATTATTTAATTTTTCCAAAATTTATAATCCCGCATTATATTTGACCGCCGATAAATGTAATATGCACCGATAAGTATAATATGTTTTAATATAGATCACTGCTTAGAGTTATTTATCTCCAAACATCATCTTTAAAGCTGAATTTAGTGAATACAGTCAGAACCATGGAATAAATTATATACTTTCGTTTCTTGCAGAAAGAAAGTTAAGAAAAATTTAAACGAAGTAACTTTAAGCCCATATCAAACACCTGAAGAAGATGAATTTTTTAACAAAGCTTTTTTAGCAATTTAACACTCTTAAACTGGGTCAGGGTTAAAGTAAGCAAACTGATACTAATTTTCCCCAAGTAAAGCACTTGTATCTTAACTGTTTGCATTTCATTAGTGCAGAAATGAAACGAACGTGTACGAGCTTCCTCCATTTTTTAAGTATTAAACCTAAGGCAAGTTTCAAAGGCAAAAACCAGAAAACTCATGAGAAACAAAAAATCACTCCTACGTTATGTCGCTGACACTGCTATGTTTGTCATGTCCTGGAATGTACCTTAAAGAAATCCCCGTGTATCTTAAATCTGTATAACATTACGACTATGGCAGCCATTCACACCAACACAATCGCCCCCACCCCGCAGTTTATACTGAAAGTTGGCACGGTACTTACAACCTACAGCGGCTGAATTAAAATTAGCAAGCAGCCATCCATTTTCCAGGATACTCCTTAAATGGATCTTTAAACACTTGGATATAAGCTGCAACAATAAAGTGTTGCCTTATAAAGGATGGCGCTGGCACCCAATAAACAAAGATGCCCTCCCTCATCGTCCTGCGATTTATTACGAAAAGGAGCAGGCAATACTACAAAAGAGAAGTAATCCGATTCCTGGAATTGTAGTCCTGTTGAGTAATCTACGCGATTCCTGTAGAGTATACAGTCATTCCTTTTTGGGAGTGGATAAACGAAATAAATGAAGGAAAAAGGTGAGAAAATTCCTGTAATCCGATTCCAAGGATTGAAACACACATTTTCTAGTTCCATGCTGACAATATTCCCAGTGTTATAGGAATTTGGAGGATTTAGTAGCGTTACCGAAACCAAACCCCAACGATAATCAACAATGTTGACTCAAGGATAGCAATAAAAAGTGGAGGGACAGGCAATAATTTAGCCATTTGTCAGACGGCATCCTTAATAGCATCTGGTTTGGGAATTGGGGTCGGCACCTTATTAACCATCCTCCAGCAATGATTAATCGCTTCGAGAGTCTAAAACGAAGAAAGGACCAACTACAGATCCTTGGTAGGCATTTTCTGCTTTGAATTGAGAGCTGTAAATTATTTTAAAGGACAATTAGTCGACTAGGGTCTTATATTCATGGGACCTCGGTGTGTCTCCACTTGCAGAGGTCTATCACCTGTGGCAAACGCCTTTTTATCAGCCCAATGTGATTTATGGACCGCAATAAGATTCAGCTCAACTTTATCGTTTGGGCAAAACTGTGCGTAAATGGTAAATTGTGAAGTATTTTTCTTCAGCAACAAGTTTGACTTTCTTGAAATTCTTTCCTTAGTCCATTTTTTGGGGGGCGGTTTTAATTCCACTTGAACGTAATACTTATAAATGGAGAGCCTAGGAAGAATTATTAAATGATTGGTAAAATGATTACTTTTTCTAAATCAAATTTCGGGATTAATTCGAATTAATTTAGTGAGTTATAAAGACAAAATAATTAAAAATTTAGAAAACACTACTGCCCTTGTGACAAAATATTAACTATAAAGTAAAAAACAAGTTTTAAGTACCTACTTAAGTAAGACAGAAAAAAGATATAGAAGGCATTGTTCTCTTAGCATAGTCAACGTGTGTATATTAAATATATAAAATACTGTCTAACTACTATAGAAAATATTAACTTTACACCTTTACACGGGACAGTATTACTGTAACTGTCGCTGCCACTGTCTCATGTAAAAGTCGACAGTACTGGCAAGTTTGCAATCTCGACAATACTAGGCCTGCAGCGGAGTTCCGACTTGACTGCCAACGAGTTCAGACGTGTTTATCGTGGAGTGCGAAGTTTTTGTCGTAAACAAATTACAGGGGAATTGTCGCAACCTACGCAGGCTACTTGAGAATTTCAATAATATTCTTGTGGATAGATCCAGGTGGAAATACATATTAAAGTAGTGAGAAATTTCTAAATTCTTCAGGAGTCTAGAAAGCTTTCTAGACGCTGAAGAGAAACGCGGCAGATATACCGGAGGATGGGGGCGCTTCGGGCCCCCAGCCTAGCAGACGCACAGCTATGAAGCCCCATAAAGTGGCTAACCAAAAGAATTTGCCGGAAAGCGGCTTAAAGGCTTTGGCCCTTGACTCTAAACTCATGAAGGAGGTGCAAAATGGCATTGAAAATCGTGGTGTTAAAAAGAAGAGGAAGAAGAAGAATGACGCAGAGGAACCAATGTCACAGGCTTATACAAATATACCGTTGGAGACTCTTTCGGATGAAAAAAACGCAGCAGCGGTATCATCGCATATTGCAGCAGAAGCAACAGTGACCAACGTAATTATAAGTAAAGATAAGTCTTTTTCATTTAACGATGATTCTAATATTGTAGTAGAGATAACATTGTTAATACCTTAATGGAAGATAGCAGCTCTAATAATATTGATATGGATGTTAATATTAATTTAGATGTTGACTCGGAATATTTGCATAAACTGAATAGCGAGGCAGAATTCACAGTTGTTAAAAAGGGCGCTAGAGTCCAAAATAAGGATAAGGTGGTTAACCCCACCGAAAATCCTGCTAATATGTTCAGTCCCCTTCAGGAGGAGGATATCCAACCCTCTAAGGAGATACCTCAACCTAAGTCCTCCTCAACTTCAGGTAATTCGGGTAAAATTAAGTGGTGTCCTCCAATATTTTTCTCAAGCGGTAAGCCCTCGACTATTTTAGAGTACTGCAAGGCACAAAATTGTGCATTTAATTTCAGGATTCACAAACTCACCCAGACAAAGACCAATTCGGCTTTGAAAAGGAACACTCAACGAAACAGGCGCTACGCTACTGTTGTTTCAGGAGAAAATCATTCAAAATCTAAGAAGTAAGAGGTGTACCCTTGCTTGCTCCATAGATATGAGTAAGGCTTTTGACAGAGTGTGGCATGGGGGGCTCCTGTTGAAGTTAGCCACTTTAGGCTGCCCTCTTCCGCTAATTAAAATCCTTCATAGTTTTTTACGAGAAAGAACCGGGATTTTTCAAATGGGGAATATCTGCTCCCAACCGCTCAGAATGGAAACAGGGGTGCCGCAAGGATCCATTCTAGGCCCAAAGCTGTTTAACCTGTTTCTCTATGATTTTCCTCACATGGTAGGCTCTTCCAGTGCTATTCAGTACGCAGACGACACAGTGGTCATGACTTCGGAAGTATCCCCATTGGGGGCAGCGGTAGCGCTTCAACATCACGTAAATACAATTATGGAATTCTTGTGCAAATGGAGAATCGAAGTGAACAAAAGCAAGTGCAAACTAATATGCTTCAGGAACCCTGCTGTGAAGGGACATAGGGCTGCACCTGCCGAAGCCAGGAATGTTAGAATCAGAGTCGGGGAAGTAGTGCTGGTCCCCAAGACCAATTTCAAGTATCTAGGAGTTAGTATGCATCACAGACTAAAATGGAATCCCCACGTTAAAATGAAGATTCATAAAGCTCGCTCAGTGCTAGCCAGTCTTAAACCACTGATTAACTCCAAAGTTCTATATAGTAATACTAAGACTCTAATGTATAAGACCATCATTCAACCGGTGCTCGCCTATGCCTTTCCGGTATGGTTCTCGATTTCGCCCACCATTGCTAAGGAAATTCAAATATTTGAAAGGAAGGTACTGAGACACTGCGCGTCAATGTACATGAGTGCCGAAAACAAATGGTTCTCTAACAAGACCATCTACAGGGAAACCAATATGAGTCCGATCATGTTGTACCTCCTTTCGAATATGCGAAAAAGGTTGGTAAATATGAGGACCCACCCTAACGACAGAATAAAAACTCTCGCAGCAGATAATAGTGCGTCGTCCATTATCGGCCAGACTCACCTTTCCCCGTTTCATATGCTGCACCCTGACTCCCTCCCTTTTTTGGAACTGTCAGATGAAGTCACTTTCTTACCAACCTTCTACAAAACAACAACAGCTCCTAACGAGAGAGGTTAGTAGTTAGAAAACACTGGAGGAAATAAAAAAAGAGGAACTACCGGTGCAATTTACCGCGACTTAATAAATTTAGTTATGAACTAAAAATAAAAATAAAATCATTTTTTTATTAAATAAATAAAACAAACCTATAAAGGCAGCACTCTTCCAATAAGGTAGCTGAATTAATAATTTTTGTCGCCGATGTAACAATAGGGATAAGTACGTAAATGTTATATAACACCTTAGGAATAAGTTATGTATTTTTCTTGAATAATCTTTTATTTTATTTCATTTATTTCTTTTTTTTCTCCTCATTTATTTCATTTCCCTTTTCTTATCTGTATAAGTAATTTTAGTTGTTTTTAAGTTAAGCGAATTAGTAGCATGAAATTGTTTTTCTATTGTTAGTTTTTTATATACATATGCAAATATAATATACATATTTTTTCTGAATAGGTTTAAGAAATGTGGCAGCACCTATGAGTGAACTAAAAATGTAATGTAATGACATTCTATATTATGAATAATTTTTCTATATTTTATATATTTATTGCCTAGAAGCAAAGCGTTTGTGGTATTGCCAGAGCAGCCATAATACCAAGCCATATGATTTTCTAGTAAACTTGTTTTCACTTATGATAATGCGGACCAAGGTCCATTTAGAATACGAGAAACTTGATAGCTCCGACATAATTTTTAAGTCAGCAACTAACCAAACATTGTAAGAACAATTATAATTGATGAAGCTATTAAATTTTTAAGAAAATTAAATTAATTAGGCCTGCAGCGAATCCCCAAAAAGTACTCTATAAATGGTAAAAGTGATCGAAATGAGAAAACCGGTCAAACTAATTGCAATCGGTAGAGGATGTAAAAATGCATCTACAGTTTATTTTGGCCGAAGTTTGGACATGGCCAACATTTAAAAAAATCATAAAAATGCAACGATATTTTCACTTTATCTCGCCATAACTCAGTTAATATAGCAGATATCGAGTTAAAATTTGTAAAATCTGAATATAAAACTTTAGCCGAATTGTTTACGTCATTTAAAAACAAAATGGCGAATGTTTAAAAAATTTCCAACAGATTCGTGAGATTTTTTTCTGATCAAAAAGTTGTGTTATAGATTTTTTAAATTCGCTTTTTTGGCTATTTTACATTGTAGTGGAATACTTGAGACAGTTTTCTGTAAATTTTCAGATTAAAATATCTTCCCGTTCAAAATTTACAGCAACATCAGTTGACGCTCGACTTCGGACGCAGCAAATGATCAGATTTAAAATAATTCCTGCTAGTTAATTTTTGTATTTTATGGGTTGGATTTAAGCAAAATGGTGATAATATTGATACTATGGGTCTAAAAACCTTTGGAACTTCCCAATAGCTTCAATTTTCCAGGTTCGATTGCGCTTTTTCAACAACAAATTATAAGGACCTCGTTCTGATGACATGCCTGTGTTAAAAGTAAAGGAGTTGCGATATGAATAAGAAGCGTATTAGCATTCCTTTTCAGCGCTTCGGCCAAAATCAACTGTAGATGCATTTTTACATCCTCTACCGATTGTAATTAGTTTGAACCGGTTATCTCATTTCCATCTCTTCGAGCGATAAAATGAGGGTGCGCTGCAGGACTAGAAAGTAATTTGAGAATTTGTGAAATCAAGTTGGCGAAAAGTGATTTTAAAGTGGATGTGGATACCACTAGTCCCTATCGGTACTTTGTAAAATGCTCATTAAATATTTTATTTTATTATTTCAGTTTCAAATTTATTTTCAGACCAAAATGCCAGCTTTTATTTTACCAATTCATACAACTGACAAAATTTGTCGAAACGTAATCTGAGGAAATTTGTGTGCTCTTTAGTATCAGAATAAAGCAAGTCCTTTAATAAATTTCCCTCAATCTCAAAATTAATCCGCTTTGAAAGGAACGGATTTACCCAATATTTACTAAGTCCTGCGTCTCCCTTTTTCATCATTTTTGATATCCTCAAGCACTTTTAAGCACATTAAAGAGGTTACTGCAACACGTGTGAAAACATTTTTAAAATGAACTGTCTGTCAGTTGATCGAATCCTAATCGGCCTGCTGGACAGGATTTGACAGTTCCAGACAGAACGATCCGTTAAGGTTAAGTTAAGGCCTGAACATGTAACCGAAACGAAACGAAACCGAACCGAAACGAAGGAAATAAATTGTATGAAAATGTATGAACTCAACTATGTAGCGAACGAAACCGAAACGGAGCGGAGGATATAAATTCATTTCATTTCGGCTTTCGTTTCAGCTATTCAGCACTGTAAAGTACTGATCAGCTGATTGTCAGATTTAAAAAGTCAAATTTTCCCTTTGTTCTTTGGGCCGTAAATAAGCATCCGTAAAAATTTTAACTGGGGACAAAGTTGTAAAATTAATTTTTGCTGTCGCAGTTACCGGGAATTATACGACAAAAGTAAAATAAAATATAGGGATGCGTGAAAAAAGAGATTATCTGGAAACGAATTTCTGAAGTGCTTGAGTGCACATATTATTTTATGATATTTATTTACGTATATTATAGATAATATATTTATTTCAACCAATAGCTGTTCAACTGTAAATATATTATTTAAATTCAAAACTTTTTAATTAAAACTTGTTCCTTCACCCAACATGAAAATAAATTGTCTAGAAATGTCAAAAACCGATTCGATCCGATTGCTATATAATCGCTAGCATATTGGAATTCGTTTCGGTTCCGTTTCGTTTTCGTTTCGCTTTCGGCTACATGTTCAGGCCTTTACACTGTCCCGTGTAAAGGCCGGGCAACTTAAATAGTCATTTTGTTAAGTTGCGCACAGTCGTGCTTTTTAATTTTTGAATTATTTTGTTTTTTATTTTGGGGTATTTTAGTGATTATAATGCAAAGGTAACCTTATCGCAGTTTGATTTATTCCAGCTAAACATAAGCCATGGCTATACAGGGCCAGTCAGCATGCGAGTGACAGAGTCAAATTCAGCAGTAGCTGCCTCAATTTTGACACACCAAGAGTATTGCCATGTATTATTCTGTCGTCAAATTCTACTTATACTACTTGCGGTAGCTCACCGGACTGAAGTTGGTCACGACGTAGTGCAGGCCGCACAAAATTCCGAATGACACTCATTGCACCATTGACCAAACCATGAACTAGCGTTATTGTTTTTTCTGAGCCTTACCCTTGGCCCAACACCAATTTTTATAGATTTAGGAAACCCTTGTTGGGGTCTGAAGGTATAACATCTGATTTTGGACGACGTACGTTTTGGCTTCTCCAGATACATCTACTGCCTCATTCATTCTTCTTGATTTGGTCAGCTCACTAGTCATCACAGTATTGTACTGATCCACCTGCTTGATTGGTCAGTGCTATTCGAGTGTTGCATGGTAAGCTGATCGACACGTATACTATTTAATATGTCCACGAAGGTGGTATCATCTGGCTACCTCATAGTCCGTGGCATTTATTCATTTTGATCGGGTAATAAAAGAAATTACGAGTAATCTGTTAAGTGTTATACATATTTGCAATCGTCTCAATGAGACTTTTCGTTACCGACCTAATCGGAAGAAAAAAAATCGAGGGTGACATAAATTGCGTCTTTCGACTGCCATATTATTTTTAAAAACGAACCAAGCCTATATAACTCGGACTCATTAAACGATTCTTAGGGTACTGAAACGTACAATTATAAAAATATATACCATTGAGCCTTGAACACACTACACCCCTTTTTGGATCAATCGTATAAAAAACGCTAATTTATAATAATCATAGATTTGGTTTTTTTATAATATGAACATAAAAAAATTAAAATGTAATTTCAAATTGAACGCACTGTGCCCTACTCTGGGGAAAAAATCAAGAATCCAGCCCTCATCAAGCCTAGCCTTTTGTCGTAGCTTACGTCAACGTAATCGGTACAATCCTCTGTGACTACGAAGCCCCGTTATTTTTCATTTTGAGGTTTTCTAGACTTGATAGCCTACGGACAAGCAGCTACCCGAGCAAATAGAACAACTTGCCCCAGCCCCAAGTTAGAGGGGCCTCCAAAAAGGATTGAAACCTAAAACGTTCTTTTGTTATATAAGTAGCTTAAGAAAGCCCCAATAATGTTTTGGCTCCAGGCACCTAAGGCTATGTGCCGGGTCTGTTAGCGACTACAATTGTAAAGGTCCATGGTTCGATTCTATGCAGCGACATGGTCGTCTTTCCTATAATTCTTTCTTCCTATTTATTCTTTACAGTAATCCCCTGCCGTCTCTTCTGTTGTCGAGAATGTCATAACGCGGCAGTATTTGGTAGAAGCTAGTGGTGAGGCCCCACGATACATTGATGTTAGCAATTCTTTCATCCATCTATTTGCAATATTTCTTACTAGCTCTTTCTGAGATGATTACTATGTCAATTTAGTGAGTTTTTTTAAAGAATAAAACGTACACTCTCTATTATTACGTTAAAATTGGTTAAGATATTAACAACACCTTTATATTAAATGTACAAAAAAAGTTTGTTTATTATAATCAGACATAAATGGAAATACAGAGGAACCAATGAAGTATTAGTTTTGCTACCCATCACAAACTAACAAATACTCTACGTTACATCACAAGTGACTCCTTCTCGCCTATACAGCATAAACTGGCTGCTTTCAATTCTCTTGCACACAGGCTAGTAAATCTTCCATTAACAACGCCCAAATATATGAGAGAATATAAATACATTCATAATGCAGCCAGAATCAATGGTTATGAAGCCAAAATAATTGATAACATAATCAAAAAACATGCCATCAAAAAGAGTAAGAGAGATTTGTCTACATTGTTCTCTCAAAATTCACAATCGGAAATAAATAGAGTTTCAATTATTTTTGCACCAGAAGTTACCAACAAATTAAAAAATATTTTTAGAAGAAACAACATGCTAATGGTGTTTTCCAATCCTTTCAGATTAAAAAATCAATTTATTTCTCTGAAAGACAAAAAAGAACCCTTAGATAAACCAGGGATTTATGAGATCACTTGCAACGACTGTAACCGTAAGTATTATGGACAAACGAAACGAAACGTACGAAAAAGATTTAAAGAACATATGAACTACATAAAAAACAATGAAGCCAACAAATCTTCTTTTGCCAGTCATGTTTTAGGTGAAAAGCATTTTTCCACATCCGAAGCCAACGTTCGTCTATTACAACACACAACCGACAACAGAAAATTAGACGCATACGAAAGTTTTTACATACACAGAAATACAGACTCCTTAAATGCTGACAAAGGAAATATAGATTCCTATTTATTTAATTTGAATTAAATAGCATAACAGCTGTTTTTGTATACCTTTATTCCATTTATTCTATTCAAACAAAAGAAATATAGATCTTTTTTCTTAAATAGACTTAGTTACTGTTAGTATACATACTATATTAGATCTAGTTACAAATCCTTAGACCTTTAGTGCTAGCCGTGTTGCTGATGATGAGCGATTACATCGGTCGAAATGCATTCAATAATTTACATTGTTTGTTAAATTAATTTTAATAAACAAAAATTTTTTGTACATCTAATATAAAGGTGTTGTTAATATCTTAACCAATTTTAACGTAATGATTACTATGATTTTTCGAATACTTCTTGTTATCCCATAATGCTGAAACTGTTCGCACAGCTTGAGCTCCCATGACAATACAATAAACAAAATCAATATATTGTTAGATAGAATATGGCGGATTACGTTTTACCTCACAGCCCTTTCGACATGGGTATCAAATGACATGGTATGATAAGTAGAATACAATAAGCTATGTGGCGTCATTCTAAATCCAATATTTCGGCAAACACAAAATGGCGGATTACCTATTTTCTTACAACAACCTCGACATAGCTATCAAATGGAAGGGCATGATACTTAGATGACAATAATCCATGCGACTAATAAGGAAGCAGTACTAATTGGCGCATTAACCGGTACCGGTATTCGCGCGTAAGTGGTACGACTTCTTGGACCACACTGATCTGGTTTAAGTATTTTGAAACCCTAAAAAACAGGAGCATTGGAAATACCTTTTTGGTGGGCTTGGAAACATATGTTTCTATACAAGTCGTTCTTATTTAATCATACAGTGGCTAAACAGGTTTTTATAGGCCCCATGTTTTTATCTTAGTCTGTTAAAAGTCCCAGGATATTACTTAATCCGTTGAGGCAGCGACACAAAGTGCCTCTTGGCTACTATTGCACGATATCTTACCAGATGTCAGAATCTCAAGAAGGTCTATGTTTGTGTTCTAATTATTTTCTAGTTTTTGGTTCAACTTATGATTTCAAATAAAACCATTTAACCTGAAAGTTGTTTTTTACCTATTTCCGTACCATTATGCAAACTCTTTATCCTTTCCAATTCTTTTATTGCATCTTTATTGCATAGTTTCTTACCTGGTAATTTCTGACAATCAAGCTCTTCAATACATAGCCCTTCCAAAGCCCTTGCGATACTCAATGCTACATACGCTTGACCTTCCTCAAACAGTTTGGAATCCAAATACACATCAGCATGGCCAACACCCTGCATTTTATGAACAGTAGCAGCCCATGACAAAATTATTTGCAACAACATTCTCTCGCCCATTCCATAATTAAACTTTGCTGGAAATTGTGTGGCTTTAGGATGGATAAGGTGTCTCCCCGTGCTGAATTAGTTTTTAGTCTTGCCTCACGCTGCTCAGGCGTATGTGATGCAACGTAGCTAAGGAAACGCTCCCGTTGCTTCGTCAACCTTGCCGTTATTTGATCTGGCGTTTGTAATTCCATGTTGCTATGAGAACTCTCCCGTTTCTTCGATACCCTCGCTTTGCGTTGGTCAGTCGTTTGTAATGCTACCTGTTAGCTCAGCATGCCTGTCGTCTTCCTTCATTTTGGTGTGCTTTGCTCTATACTCTTTCCTCGCTTTTTCTAGCCTCCTTTTTCGCAATGTTAGTTTCAAGTTTTATATTGTTTCCACGAGTATTGGATAAATAACAGTCGAATTCCCTTTTTTTCAATCTTTACCGCAGAACCGTCATTTGTGACCCTAAAAACCCCCATACCTATTTCCGTAGGATTCAGAACACATTTCCAAAATTCATCCGCCATATTGGCGCCGCTATTTTTAATTTTTAAATTTTGACCACCGAATCGGCATTTATGGGCCTAAAACCCCCGATGCCGATTTTCAATGGAATCGGAACCCAATTGCAAAATTCTTCAGCTATCTTGGTATCTATTTTGATTTTTTTTACAAAACTATCAGATTGCATTGTCACAGGTAATAAATGTGTGTGCAAAGTTTCATAAGAATCGGTTAAATAGAAGTAGTTGAAAAAGGTGTTTAAAGATTTGAACCAAAGAAACAAAGAAACAAACATATATACAAGGTCAAGCAAAATAAAAAACTAGTTGGGATGTGGGTTCGACCCTTTCGGTCCACACGATCAACTTCCCAGTTTGATGGATGTTGAATATATGATTGGGTATTTTAATAATAAATAAACAATAGGCAATATAGAATATATCTATAATACCGAGAATTTGTCACAATTGTTTATCAACATTTTCGCTAAAATGTCAAACTAAATGTGCGCACTTACAATATTAGGATGACGAAAATGTATATAAAATTGATGTATTAATGTTTTCGGCACCTCAATGAAGTCGATATAGTTTTTAGTTCGCGCGGTATCGTGCAGGTACAAAAATCACTTAAGTCATTTAAACCAAAAACCGATGGACCGAATATTATAAAAATCTTTTCAGCTTATATTGTCGCTAATACGCTTCGAACGACACCTCAAGTAAGTCAATATCTTTCGTGGTTCGGGCGATATCGTGCAGGTACAAAAATTATTTACGCCGCTTAAACAAAAAAACGGCTGGACCGAATTTTATGAAAATCTTTTCAGATCATATTTTGGTTAATACTCTTCGAACGGCACGTCAACGAAATCGATATCTTTTATAGTTCGCGCGATATCGTGCAGGTACAAAAATCACTTAAGTCATTTAAACCAAAAAACCGTTGGACCGAATATTATAAAAATCTTTTCAGATTATATTGTCGCTAATACGCTTCGAACGGCAGCTCAACTAAGTCAATATCTTTCGTGGTTCGGGCGATATCATGCAGGTACAAAAATCACTTACGTCGCTTAAACAAAAAAACGGCTGGACCGAATTTCATGAAAATCTTTTCAGATCATATTTCGGTTAATACGCTTCGAACGACACCTCAACGAAGTCGATATCAGTTTTGGTTCGCGCGATATCGTGCAGGAAAAAATGACCACATCCGTACGCACATACACACACACACACATACTTCCTCCCAATTTTTTGCTTAAAATGCTCCTGGGACCTTGAAAGATGAAAATACGTTGAAATTTTCGATTTCGATTTTCGGACCGATTACAATAACTTCCTATACTGGGAAGTTAAAAAACAAATTTTTCAGATTTTTTGGCCTTCTATTTTTTTAGTTATAAAATTTCAAAAAATCGAAAATCTTAAAATTTTAACAAATTTGGAATCTTTAAATTGGTTTAGTTCAAAAACTATTTGACATAGACAGCTGTAGCACCAATTTCCTGTGCTTTAATAAGGCTTTAATTTGATATACAACATAGCATTATTAGTAAGAATGAAAATTTTTCCGGCATTTTGCATTTTCTTTTTGGAATATCTCAAGAGAATGTTTTTTTAATTTTTTGAAAATAATGTATTCTGTGCATACACTCTTGAGGTACATAATTAAGGGTGGGACGACATTGGGAACATATTGAAACTAGTTGAGATGTGGATTCGACCCTTTCGGTCCACACGATCAACTTCCCAGTATGATGGATGTTGAATATTATGATTGGATATTTTAATAATAAATGAACAATAGGTAATATAGAATATATGTATAATACTGAGAATTTGTCACAATTGTTTATCAATATTTTCGCTAAAATGTCAAACTAAATGTGCGCACTTACAAGATTAGGATGACGAAAATGAATATAAAATTGATGTGTTAATGTTTTTCGGCACCTCAATGAAGTCGAAATAGTTTTTAGTTCGCGCGGTATAGTGCAGGTACAAAAATCACTTAAGTCATTTAAACCAAAAAACCGCTGGACGGAATATTATAAAAATCTTTTCAGATTATATTGTCGCTAATACGCTTCGAACAGCACCTCAAGTAAGTCAATATCTTTTGTGGTTCGGGCCATATCGTGCAGGTACAAAAATCACTTACGCCGCTTATACAAAAAAACGGCTGGACCGAATTTTATGAAAATCTTTTCAGATCATATTTTGGTTAATACTCTTCGAACGGCACGTCAACTAAGTCGATATCTTTTATAGTTCGCGCGATATCGTGCAGGTACAACAATCACTTAAGTCATTTAAACCAAAAAACCGCTGGACCGAATATTATAAAAATCTTTTCAGATTATATTGTCGCTAATACGCTTCGAACGGCACCTCAAGTAAGTCAATATCTTTCGTGGTTCGGGCGATATCGTGAAGGTACAAAAATCACTTACGTCGCTTAAACAAAAAAACGGCTGGACCGAATTTCATGAAAATCTTTTCAGATCATATTTCGGTTGATACGCTTCGAACGACACCTCAACGAAGTCGATATCAGTTTTGGTTCGCGCGATATCGTGCAGGAAAAAATGACCACATCCGTACGCACATACACACACACACACACACACACACATACTTCCTCCCAATTTTTTGCTTAAAATGCTCCTGGGACCTTGAAAGATGAAAATATGTTGAAATTTTCGATTTCGATTTTCGGACCGATTACAATAACTTCCTATACTGGGAAGTTAAAAATTAATAAAAAATATGGTTTAAGAAAAACTAAAAAATACGCTTTCACTTTAAAATGAACTAAAAACTAAAAAATGATTTTGGGGCCGACCTACCTTTCGAAATGTAAAAAAGCGTAAGACTCTTTACCTATATTCTTATTTTATTAACACCGAAACTTTGCGCTAGCGTCCCATACGGCGGAAAGTTACAAAGATTTAATTAATGCGCTTATGATCTCATACAAAGCTTTGGTTGGAATGTATGTACCTGAAAATACATATCCTGGACTCACATTTGGATTTCTTCCTTGAAAACCCGGGTTGTACAAGTGAAGAAACAAGGCGAGAGATTTCAAAAGGACATTTCCGTAACAGCGAAGCCTTATTAAGGGAAAAGGGGTTACAGTTAGCTGATTACTTGTGTAAACTTAAAAGGGACCTATCAGAAGTTTTAATATAATTATAACTGTCAAGTGTAAGTGATTTTCACATTTTCTTAAAAATATATATTTTAATGGCACAAAGAAACCTGACGTGACAAGGAACTGACTCATTCGAAAAAGTTATCGTTCTTGCTTTGGAAACACAAATCCCAGTCAATGGTTTTGAAAAAGCAATCAAGTTCCTTTAAAAGGTGTAGTGAAAGGATCAGTAAATTGATATGCGAAATTTACGCAAGCTAGGCTGTGGTCCAAGTGTTCAAAGAGCGAGTCATGTTTTCTTATTTTGTTATCTAGTCTTTTGGCGAATGAATAAATAAAAAATTAACGGAAAATATTTATTAAGGTGGCACTCCACAAACAATCAATTTAGTTAAAACTCACGAATGTAACAAAACTTACAGTAACATTTTTTTGCAACGGTTGCACAAAGTCAATGTCTGTTATAACAGTACAGACACACTCAACAATTTAGGGAAAATCGCAGCGTTGGAATGTTATTCCTGTCATCCTGTGTTAGAATCCATCAACCATCCGACATACTTATGTAGGTTGTGATACCCGCAAGGGCCAAGTGGTCGCCAAGGCAGAGGGGTCTTGTGGTGCGTTATTTGCTTTGATGTAATTTTAAAGTTACCGTTGTTCACTTTCACTTCACTTTTGTTCAATCCTTTTATTTTTAGCTAATATGAACGGATAGTTTCAGTTGTGCGAGTGATAAATACAACATTTTTAGGATCCTAACCAATCCACGCCACAGCTACGTTCCAATATACTGCAACTGCAGGCTGATAATGCCACGCAAAAACATCAATTTTTTAAGATATAAGGACCCTAAAGCCAAGTGCTTCAAAGAAATAGAGAGAAACTGCATTTCTTGTCTTTGTTATGAAAAATACTTTCAATAACACCACTAATAATTCTATTAAGACCATACTCATGCCATATACAAATTCGAACATTGCAGATTGCCATTGATACCCCCAAAGCACCAAAATCAAAATCCTTCTTAGAAAGATTTTGGCATCTGCAAGCACAAAAGATGTCCACAAGGAGGTGTTCTACCGTTCCTAATCCTGATTATCGTCAACTGTTAGAGAAATTGTACGAGTCCGAATGTACATATACATATTTTTAGGACAATGGTGACAATGAGTGGTGATGGTTTCAGGATAATGGTAGAGTATAACAGAGAGGGTAAAGTGAGCTGCCGACGTCCCGCAATCAAAAAACTGATAGTATAAGAACGTAAGGCTTATAGTTAATCCTGGAACAGTCATGATTGGTCCTTAATTCACTTAAGAGGCGGGGTGGGTGTTGAGACGTCTTTTCAACTCAATTTCCTTATATAACGAATGCGATTACATGTATATTCTTCAGTTGTGTGATGAAGGAAAACTCCTTAAAAGTACGCCCAGAATAAGATTTCAAAGCTACAGCAAACATTTTGTAGGGTGTGATATATGCAATAACAAGGTTCTTGGTGAAAGATGAGAGACCTCCAGCTCTATCTACAAATTTGGTGTCGCCGGGGTTTGCGTGGTTATGAATGATTTTTGTTTTAAGACTACCCTGAGATTAAAGTTGTCTGTTATTCCGTGGTTGTAAGGTTAGTTTGAAATCGTGCATATTTTGTCTGCTTGAAAAAGTTAACTCATACAACTTCGAAGAGTTCAAACGCGAGGTTGCCCGAAACAAGTATCGCGAATTCGCAACAAAAAAAAATTAATAAACACCAAATAAAAAGAAATCAAACTTTATTTATCCAACTCTGTTTTTAGTTAAATTTTATAAGACGGATTTATTCCTCGACGGTTATCAACTAACTAACTTAATTAATTCATTTTTCAGTTTTCATAGCTTTTCCAAATCGAATATTAAAATGATTATAATGCATTTCCGGCCATGCTTCGAGCAAAGTTCGAAGCATATCGAAGTTGGTTGAACTTACTTGATTTTTAGCAAATGGATCATTTTACGTTTCCGGTCATGGGTTGAACGAAGTTCAAGTCATGACCTTAAATAATTATAAATTTGTTTTAAAAGTGCTGAAAAGCCAAAAAGCAGTTTGCGAAATTTGAATATGATGAAATTTTGAGGGAAAATAATTGACTTAAGAAAGTCGGAATGTTGGATATATGACTCCCGCAGCCTCCTCTTGCAAACCCCAGACTCCCTTCAATCTGTCCCATATTTTCTATCCTGCTAGCTAAGCTCACAACAAGGACTTTATATATTCACCGAAATTAACATAGCACAGACTATTTAGCATACAGACAGAACAACTAGGAAGAAAAGGTGGTATCACTTTTATTTCAGCTAAGCTTTTACTGAGGAGCGATATCACATTTGAAGAGAGAAAGCGTTTACCAATTTAACACGCTAAAATTTTTATCGCGACTTCGTAGGGGCTGCAACAAGCGCCGGATAGAGGGACTTAACTCACACACATACTTCAATCGAAGCGCTAATGGTCGCAGATTATTGTGAAGAAAGTTGATGGGAGCATTCCGTTTTCGTAATGGAATTTGGGGGCCTTGTTGTCTCCTACGAATACTTGTAAGTATTCGAACAAAAAAATCAAAGTCGTGCGCATATGAACAAACTTAAAAGTAGTGAACTGTTTTATATTCTCGGGAATGTTGACTTTTTATTGTTGTAATTATTTCAAAAATGTGAGATTACTTAGTTTGATTTTATTTATAAGCAGAATCTGTGTGGGCATCTTGGTTATGATGACCTTACCACAGGCCGAGAACTCTAAATTTTAGGGGTATTTTACACCCCCAAAAAATAAAAAGCAACCCTAGGCACATTGACAACTTGGAAGTAGAGGGTAAGTAAAACCCAAATCCAAATTTTGGTGCAAATTGGTGCTGTTTGGCAGGATTTCCAGGTTTCGCCGTTTTTTCCGTGCATTGACTGGACTATTGCTATGTTGATCTGGCAGTCTTGACTTGTCCTTGTCCTGTCTTGTCTTGGTCTTGCTAAATGTGAAAGACTAGTCTTGCTCATCATTAACTTGTGCGTTACTCCTAAAGAAAAAATCTTCATAGCAAACAGCAGCTTTGTCATCCATCGAGCATGATGTATTGGTCCTGGGCACGCCAATGAAACCTTGCAGGTCGTTTGCTAAAAACAATCAGTGTGAGCTCCATTGGCTCGTTGTAATCATCGCGAGCTTGTTTTTCTCCAGTTAAAGCAGTTATAATACTTGCAAGAGTGCTCTCAGCAAACTGTTCCACGATAGTATTGGAATCAAGACAATCGTATTGCTCTTTTGGAAATATATCCCATACATCGCTGAATCTCTTGAATAATGGAATCCCGGAAGACCTTTTTGGTCCAAAGCACAGTGTAAATATTTTTGAATGCATTATTTCAAACACGTGATGACGACAAGTAAGCCATAAAAGATCACGGCTCGTCTTTGCTTCCAGAAGAGTACACGCTCCTTTTTTGGGAACAACGGTGTTAGAGGCAGTAGTGTCAAAACTCATAGCCCGGACTTTATTTGTGACATTCCACTGTTCCATTGTGTTAAAAACAGCATCTGACGTATTTTCCCCCGTTCCTGCAATAAGTTTGGGTATGGCATTTGCATGGGCGGCAGTATCAAAAAGCTTGGGCGCTTTCAGTAATGCAGGATGCGTGCGCAATTGACTTATTCAGTCATTGAAAGCTTCACACTTTAATTGCTGAATAAGTCATTTGCGCACGCATCCTGCATTACTGAAAGCGCCCCTTTTCTAGCTTTCTGTAAACAAATGCTCTCTATTTTTCCGTGCTTCCGAGTTTCTTGCCTTATTTTTTTAAAGCAGCCAGTTCTTATGAATTTTTATAAGTTTTTCAAAGTAGTGATTTGTTTGTCTGTTTGGAACACCAGATTTGCTCCACAACTCCATGACTTCTTGAATGAGCATACGCGCAGAATCTTTTACATTTTTTGATTTATTTAATATGTAGTGATAGCGAGTACAACTTGTCGAAGTGTTGGAAGTTGGTTAATCCTTAGCAAGAGGCTCAAGATGCCGACATTTAAGTAAAAAAAATATGAGTGTGCTTAAGACCATACTTTAGAAGTAAAACTTTTGTGCCCAACGGCTAGTAATATGCAGCAATAGATATAGTGGAAAGTCTGTCGGATCTATAGTACGCTTGAGAAAATTCAGGCCAACGACAGATGCAGGAAGAATAGTGACGAATCTACTGACGGACTTGATACAAATTCTATTTGAAAATATCAATATTTATGAATTCCTATTTACATTAAAACCTAAAAGTAACCGAGTAAAAATAATTTTTATTGGCTAATTTTCTTAAAAGCATACACGCGGTGCACCTAGTACGTATAGCATATAAGTGCGCATCCCACACGGGTATGCACGCTTCCGCCACAAGCATGGATACTACCGCCACAGGCACGAAAATCTAAATAAGCGTACATACATTGCATTCAGAGGTTCATAAAATTGCATGGTTTTTCCGTCCCGGCTTTCACACATAGCCCGAAAATCTAAGTAACGAGTGCATGCAAGGTACATGTGTTTGTTGTGCATACTTGTGTGTGCTATTTCGAATGCGGCATTACAGAAAAAGTTAAAAGTAGTCCGACCTTTGCGTAGCATGCATTCCATTCATGGAACATTCCGTCAGGCCGCATTTGAATACACACACTTCTATATTATTTATCAACGAATTGAACGCATGTACGCTTGGATATGTCACCAGCTGTATGCATGCTCCGCTCCCGCTACATTCATGATCATCAATAATTGCATCCGCATCAGCATAGACTATTCCAAACCCAGGTATTGTTTTACCAAGCAGTCCGCCAACCACATACAATGAAGCTTTACCTCCGCGAGCCGCTTTACCTTCACGAACGGGAGCCAGTCTACTTGAGTATGGTATTGGCACCCTTTATGGCCACCTAGCCAATTACCTGATTACTTCGTCCCATACAATCTTTTAGGGAGCCAATTAATTTTAAAGGGAGCAAAAAGATATGCAATCAACCTTTTTTCAAATTCTTCTTTCTATGCGTAGTTGAAAATAATTTATTTTGGCTGATTAAACCGAATTCGAAGCATAAAGTTGAAAAAACATTTTTTACAAACCTTTATATTTTCAGTCGATGTGGGGATAGTTTCAGCCCTTTACTATTATCCCTTTTCATAAAATTTTCTTTGTTATAAATCAACCACTTTTGAATATAAATGTTGCAAAAAATGTATTTTATTAGATTGTTTTTGATTATAATTAAAATTATCGCGAAAACACTTAAAAAGCGGAATTTTTAAGCATATTTAAAGGTGACATCCATATTTTAGGACTGTGGGACCCTGATTTTCGTAATCAGCGACCCAAAAAACATATCAGGAACGGTTTTCACAACAGTGTAATGTTTTGACATAAATGATTCGACGATTTGTGCAAGTTAAAAAAAAATTTAATTTAAAAAGGGGAAAGGTCCAGCACATCTCATCAAAGGGGAAGTGGGTGCCAATTTTAAACAACAGCACCTCACACATTTAATTCACCACTCCCTTTTGGTATTCTAAGCACCCAAACCTCCGCCGAAAATTCTTCTCGTATATGCCGCTTCCAGCATGTCAGTCAACTCCAAAGTGTCCGCGGCATAAGCCCGGCCAGTGGCCAAACCACAGGAAAAATCTGAAATAATTCACCTCTACAGAATGGTGAATTTGTATTCCTATAATGAGATAAAGCAAAGTCCGGGCGACAACGTAGCTAACATGCCAGAAAATCTATGCAGTAAAGCCCTGACCTAATATTCCGTACCGTACCGTAACCGTAAGTACCGTAACCTACGAACATAAGTGTTCATATGGCACCGACCTAAATTGACTTAATAAACTTGCCGAATGTTCGTTAAATTCTCGAATGGTCCGTAATGGTGCCGTAAGAATGGCACGAAACCTTAGCATCCGTTAGCTATTTAAAAAACTTGTTCACATTTTAACAATTTTTTTAAAAATTGGAGCAGTAAATGACTTGAAATATTATAATTATTACCCTACACAACAATCTTTCAAATTTCCATTTCCTTTTTTTATTGCGCGATTTTTATTGGTTATTTATTGCGCGATTTTTATTCCTTCTTTTCCTCTGATCACTTCTAATCTGCTTGTAATGCTTCCACAGCTTAAATAATGCAAATAAATCTCTTAAATCTTTGTTTATGCTATCCATTTTGCACTTGTCACTTGCCACTTTACGTTTTCATTTAGGGCATCTGTCAAAATGCCGTAACTGAGCTCAGATTCGTTCAATTTTGTTACGGTACGGTACGGAATATTAGGTCAGGGCTTAAGGCAGAGTGTATTTTAACTGCTGCACACACAGCCCCGAGTGTAATCGTCTCTTGTACCCCGTCCGCCCTTTTTCCCATCGTTATACGAAAGTTCTGACGATTTTTCATGTGTGAGAGCGTTACGGGAATGAAATTGATTCACTCTCATGTAAATTTTTTTAAGCAAACGTCCCTAAAGAAGTTTTACTTCAAAAATATCGTCTTATTTTCGAGTTGAACTCTGTAACACTCTGTTTAACTAGTAAATAACTGGACTGCATGCAGCACGGCAAAAGCTCAAACTTAACAGTTCCGTTATTTTGTCGCATGAATAAGAGATTTCCTCTTTGCATGATTTTTGCAGCAAGGCTGTGGAACAGGGTAAATATGTGTTGATACCAAAGTTTTTTACGTTAACCTATAAAACTCTTAAACATTTAAAAGTAGATACTAGTCTGTAACAAAAAATCCAAGATAAAGCATTTTTAACAAAAATTTAAATGTACGGGGTGGCCAAACTGGAAAACGAAAAATAGTTTTAATGAACCACCCTAACCTGCACCCAAGCTTCTGGGCGAAACTTGATACAATTTTCGCACAACTTGTAGTACGGTGCGTGAAAAATGCATCATAAGCAAGTTGCGCAGGTCTATTACCCAAGTTTGTTAAGCTTGGTACAGATCTTTTCAAACTCCGTGACACAACAAATTTGAACAGTTCTGTGCCCCTCGTTGCCAAATTTTATAAATTTTATTCTATCAGTTCCCCCTTTTAAGTTAAAATTACAACAAACGTAGAAAACCCAAAAAAATAATTTGGGAAGGGATGAGCGTATGCCGAATGAATAAAGTTAATTCATCTTTATATGTATTAAGCAGAGTTTTTAAATACATGTGAAACCCCTTCTCAACCAAGTCAGTTTATTCATCATAATAAGCATAATTTTACAATAACTATGGGAAATATTTCTCATCCCTAAATTTAAAATAAATTAAAAAAAATGCTGGAAAATTTTCTTTTAAAAATATGAGCATTTTCATTCATAAATTGAGAGTTCTCCGCAGCCGCAAGTAGCACAACCTCCCCAAGCAGAAGCGCGCACGCGACTGGTGGAAAATGTCAACAATCTGGCAACGAAAGTGTTAGAAACACAAATTTCATATTTTTTAATCGAAATTGCTACAAATTATTTCTGTAGCAAATGTTTATAATACAAAAACCTGAAAATAAAAAAATATATTAAAACGGTCGTTTTTCATTCATAATTTATAAATTTTTTAAATAATCATTAAAACCCCAGAAAAATGCACCTCCCTCTAGCAAACTTTTTTTATGAGGCAGTGCTAAGCTCAGGAATCACCCTTTATACTACCAGTCCGTCATGTCGTTTGTCACGTCATAGTGCAATGTCATGGGCTGTTTCACACGAGCCGACGGCCAACCAACAGAAATCGTATGAAAACGTCATTTGTAGAGAAGGGGTGAGAGAGGGCGATGGGGAGGGAAGATTTTTCCATTCAACTTTCTCACACGATTTTCGATACGACTTTTTGACAGCTGTGTGGTTGTTGTTGTTTTTTAAAAGAAAAGAAAGAGAAAAGACAAAACAACAACAATAAGCTAAAGCGTTCTGACGTAGAGTTGGTTGGAAAAATTGGCCCGTGTGAAAGCCCATGCGACTTTTCGTAGAGTTTCAAAAGGGAATGGACGATAACAGCCGATTTCTGTTGGTTGGCCGTCGGCTCGTGTGAAACAGCCCCATGCAGCAAGCTTAGTACGGGGGGGGGAATAGATTAAGGGTTATGAGAGTTCGAAGGGGTGTTGAAGGAGGTGGCGATGAACCCTGCATTTGAACTCTTGGATGTTGTAGGAGTTCGGAAATACTGACTGCGAGATATTATTCCACAGTCGAGTTGTTCTATTTACAAACGAATTCATATCTTGTTCAGTGCGTGCAAGGGGGAGTTGCTGGTAGAGGGGATGAGACGAGTGGGCTAAGCAATACGCATTACGCGGTCCTGACTGATTAAATGACAGCAAGTGATTTGACACGGTGTACAGAAACAGAAGGTGATGTAAAAGAGACGACAGCTTCGAATACCGTAAAATATGGGCGCCTGGTGACGTTAGCCCTAATGCAGAAACAACAAAAGCTTCGATTTTATATGGGAAGTGATGTCACGTGATGTCAGCAATAAAATACCGTATACGGTATAGTCTTTTAGTTTACCTTGTTTCTGTATACCGTGGTGATTTGATAGGATGAGTTAAATGGAGCTTTTTCCGAGCTTGCCACATTTAAAAAGATCTATACAATAATAAAAGATAAGCTCATAATAAAAAGCTCAGTTTACATGTTGAAAAGCTTTTATCATTTTTACATTAGAAAAAACCTGAGAGACGAGAAAGATTTTATCCCTCCTGAGCTAATATCTGAGATGTCACGGCACCTTTATGACTTTACCTTGCAATTATTGTACCATGACCGCAAGTAACCAGTATTATAATATTGGCTGATCCGCCTGCTATATTGATATATACAAAGTAAGTTGTCTATTTGCTTGGGGATAGCTCCCGCCAGTCCGACAGTGAAGCCTTCAATTTGGCATTCCTAAGCTCGTCCTGGTCTACATCATCCTTCCAGCGGAGGCTGGGTCTGCCTTGCTGGCTGTCGCACCTCAAATAGGGAAATCGACAATTGTTTCTCAAGCGCCATTACAAAATAACGAACCCACCTAATCATGAAAACTATGCGTATGTACATATATGTAAACCTTGGCCTTCTTACACAAGTACTCTCAATCATTCATTTCATACAAGCAAAATAATGATTCATTTTATAGATTAATTTTTTTCTTTCGCGGAAATTTTTTATAATTCTGTGCTTATCAAAATATTGCTAATAACGAGTAATAAATAGCTTGGTGTACTTTAGGCTTTCCATATTTTCCTCTTATCTTTTTGTTCTTGCCGTATATGCAAGTACATAAGATATGCTTGTTTGATCAAAACAAATTGTGGATTATGCATAAGGTGTAAGCTACGTTAAAAAAAATACGCCTGCTTGAAAGTTGTGTGGAAAGGAGTACATATTATGCAAAATAGAGAGTGTTTCAAACTTAAATGCTAATTTATTAAGGGATGATTCCCTGGTATATTTAGAAAAAAAATGTTTCTAGGTAGGGGGCCTATAGGAAAATACGTTTTGAAAATTTTTAATGTATATAAACTTTAATAACCTAACGGATTATCCTAAAGCAACATGTTTAGGCTTCTTTTTAGGTAAATGTGATTTCTTCAATTCGTTATAAAGAACCGAAAATTGAGTAGCACCGTTTAGAAGATATGTAGATTTTGCATCTGAACCATCCAAAAGTCATCGTTTGTAAGATTTTTTCTCAGAAAAATTCATTTTAAGCCGTATTTGTTGTTTCTTTAGTTTCTGATGCACCACACAGTTACTTAAAAAAGTTACATACGCAAGAATGATCTAGCTCGCACACTTTCAAGGTAATGAGTTTTAATGCTGATTGATCTCTTCGTGGCGTCGCTGTCGTTATAAACGACTACGTTCAACAGCCTTTAACCCAATTTATCTCAACGCAACTCAACTAAACTCTTAACTCAACTTTCAGCCCAACGCCAAATTGAACTTAATTCAAATCTTTTTTTTTTTTTTCAAATTTAGCTCTTAACCCATCCTTGTAGGTGAGATCCAATGAGAGAAATGCCGCAATGCGGTAATTACTGCAATGCAACAAATATCGCATGATCCCATTTAAAAAGCACACGGAGTGCTGTTGCTGCCGCTCATCAATGCGACCAGTCGAAATATTGCATTGCAACATGAAGGAGATATAGCGAAGAGATAGAAACGTCTTCCTTCATGGCAATATTTACAGCATGTTGTATTGCGATTTTGAGGTTTGACTTGATCGGAAGCGTTTATTGAAAAATTCAAAAATTAATTAAAAAACTAGTTGGGATGTGGGTTCGACCCTTTCGGTCCACACGATCAACTTCCCAGTATGATGGATGTTGAATATATGATTGGATATTTTAATAATAAATGAACAATAGGCAATATAGAATATATCTATAATACCGAGAATTTGTCACAATTGTTTATCAATATTTTCGCTAAAATGTCAAACTAAATGTGCGCACTTACAAGATTAGGATGACGAAAATGTATATAAAATTGATGTATTAATGTTTTTCGGAACCTCAATGAAGTCGATATAGTTTTTAGTTCGCGCGGTATCGTGCAGGTACAAAAATCACTTAAGTCATTTAAACCAAAAAACCGCTGGACCGAATATTATAAAAATCTTTTCAGATTATATTGTCGCTAATACGCTTCGAACGGCACCTCAAGTAAGTCAATATCTTTCGTGGTTCGGGCGATATCATGCAGGTACAAAAATCACTTTCGTCGCTTAAACAAAAAAATGGCTGGACCGAATTTCATGAAAATCTTTTCAGATCATATTTCGGTTAATACGCTTCGAACGACACCTCAACGAAGTCGATATCAGTTTTGGTTCGCGCGATATCGTGCAGGAAAAAATGACCACATCCGTACGCACATACACACACACACACACACACATACTTCCTCCCAATTTTTTGCTTAAAATGCTCCTGGGACCTTGAAAGATGAAAATACGTTGAAATTTTCGATTTCGATTTTCGGACCGATTACAATAACTTCCTATACTGGGAAGTTACAAATTAAAAGGTTTCTTTAAAAAATACCAAATTACAGGCTATCTTCCCTAGAACTCATTTTGTTAAACTTGCTTTTATTTCCAGCATCATACCTTGTGGTGTGATGGTGTAAATATAAGCAAGTTTAATAAAATGAGTTCTAGTTAAGATAAAATGCCTGTAATTTGGTATTTTTTAAAGAAACCTTTTATTTTTTTTTAATTCATTTTGACGTGACAACGTCTATTAAATCGGTTTAAGATAGGACGCGCGTGTGAAAATGTCCCGCACACAAAAAAAAATCATATCTCCGCCCCTATACATGTTGGGGGGGTGGTTAATGGCTCAAAATTTTCGATAATTTATCCTCTACACGGGAAAAATACATTCATTCACCTTATTGACGTGACAACGTCTATTAAATCGGTTTAAGATAGGACGCGCGTGTGAAAATGTCCCACACACAAAAAAATTTGCTTCGAAATATATATAGAGAAAATAATACAAAACGTAATAACAGACGTTGTCACGTTCAAATTAATAGACGTTGTCACGTTAAAATACGGACGTGATACTTCACATCCAAGACCATTAATTTTTTTGAATTTTTCAATAAACGCTTCCGATCAAGTCAAACCTCAAAATCGCAATGCAACATGCTATAAATATTGCAATGAAGTAAAACGTTTCTATCTCTTTGCGATATCTCCTTCATGTTGCAATGCAATATTTCGATTGGTCGCATTCATGTACGGCAGCAACAGCACTCTGCGTGCTTTTCAAATGGGATCATGCGATATTTGTTGCGTTGCTGTAATTACTGCATTGCGGCATTTATCTCATTGCAATAAATGTCGCACAAGTGTGCGGCCCGCCTTAGAGTTGAACAGCCACAATTTGATATTGGTTGAGATCTGCGTTGATCTCCATATGTGGAACAGGCATGCAATTATGGAATGAGGCATCGGTATACTCGTGTTATCTACTGTGGGCAAAATCTTGTCCCAAATTATATTACCAAGGATAAGAGAGGCAGACCGAATGCTTAGAAGACAGCAGGCTGGATTCAGAAAGGGCCGCTTCTGCGTAGACCATATTAACACCTAGCGAATCATAGTAGAGCAGTCTACTGAATTACGATCCCCCTGTACCTCGCTTTCGTAGACTGAGAAAGCGTTCGCCTCGGTCAATAAAAGCAGCCACTACGACATCGTGGACTGCCTGATAAAATAATATAAGTAATAATATGGAAACCATGGAAAATTGTCTGACAGCTTTGAGGTGAGTTCAGGAGTACGACAAGAATTTCTACTTTTGCCATTACTATTTCGTATAGTAATACACGTCTTCCTTGTCAGCGCTCGAGATAGTACAACAGCCGGTGTACAATGGGGATTGCTAGACCGCCTTAAGGATCTCGACTACGCGGATAATATCTGTTTGCTGGCCCCCAGACATCAGGATCTTAAAATAATGTTAAACAATTTAGCAACAGAAAGTAGTCCAGCAAGCTTAAGACTAAATCCGATTAAAACCAAAGAAATTCTGATACATACAAACAAAACCATTTAAGATGAAGATAAATAAATTGACTTTCCGTCTTTTTTTAAATGATTGTTCTTCTTCGTTTGAGCCACTTTCTACAACTTTTTCATCATCGTCGTTTGTTTCTTTCTCAGCTTCTTCGACATTTGGCTCGTCTATATCTTTGCCGGTTTCGTAAATTACAACCGTTTCCCCTTCAGTATTTGAGCAAAGACTCTATTTTGTACTTTTTTAGTACTTTTCATCCTTAGCTTATTCCGAAAAGTACCAAATAAGGCAAATTTTATCATTAAAATTGCTTTTAACTTGACTTTTACAGTTTTAGATAGGTGATTCTGCGTACATTGCTACCATATGAAAAATACAGGGTGGTATGTAAACCTCTACCAAAAAAAATTCAAAACGCCCTAGTGGCTAAACCGTTACGATTCGATTCCTATTTCACCCATATATTTTTTGTGATACGATGAAGTATAGGAGTCACCCTTTGTGCTGCTACTCCGTCATGTCGTTCGAGTCATGGTGCAATGGTACGCTTGATCTGAAGGATAGAATAGAAAGGATAGGGGCTGTAGTGTAGGGGGTGAGCCGAGTTGGCTACTCTTGTGTTGCTTGTGTTGTGTTGTTGTTCTTTATTACAGTGGAGCAGTCACTGTGGTAATATGTGGCGGTAAAACTAGCTGAGCGCAGCTACATTCTTTCGGTGACTTAAAGGGTCGATGGAGGAGCAAAGTGTGCTATCGCCAATAAGTTCGACGGCGCGGTATGTGACCTTTCGGATGGCTCGGTTGGCACGAAAAAATTTAATTTGACTAGCCTACCAATCCGAATGGTTGAGTTGGATTCGATTTTGATGGAGTCCAGTACTGGTATTATGCACTTACGACTCGTCTGTGGGCAAAAGCACGGAATAAACCAAGATCAATCTGGCACCTTGCTCATTTATCACCGAGGGCGGGGCCTGTGCTACTTTAGGAGCTGTTGTGGTACTGCCGCTTGGACAATGGATACATTTGGCAGTAAAAAAATTTAGCATGGCCATTTTCTGCCTTTTCTGTTTCTCAAGTAAGTTTTTCCTCTCTTGTACACCTTTTTTTAGCTCTGTTTATTTTGGGCATCCCCGATAATTAGCGGGGTGTCCTTTATTCTCTGAGGCTTAGTATATTTTCTTATCTGCTTTTGCGGTGTAGGAGAAATATTCTGTCTTCGTACGATCAAGCACACTTTTCAATTGTTTACAGTCTTCCATTTTCTTACACATAAGGGTGTCCGTTACATTGTTTCTTATCGGAGTACCCTTCCTTCCAAATCACTCTTGAGGCTAAAGCTGGAGTATTAGTATGCAATATATTAAATTGCCTTTATCTGTAAATAATTGTCAACAAAGAAAACAGGTTTATCCTCCATATATCCTAACAGGAATGGAATGACATCTGCATTTATCTGCTCCGCTTGCTTTTAAATATTCCATTTGCTCTAGTCTTAACTGGAAACTTTATTTTCATTATCAGGGTAAAGCTCAATGGCAACGTTATCTTTCTAAATCAAAAGCGCAGCCTGAGCCACTTTATATGCTTAAAAAAGCATATTAAGGACTTATGAAGAGAATCAAGGATAAAGACGCTAATCTATCATCAAGCTACTAACGACCTACTTACAAAAAATTCCCTCTAAGAAAAGGAGCTCAATGCATATTTAAAAGGGATCGCATATGTTGCACCCTTTCCCGTCAAGCATTAATCCACAACAAATGTACCTATCCTGTTACCCTGGCACATACACAACGGAGGCATTCTACACTATCTTCATTAACCTGCAGACGCAGACGACGGTATTCTTGTAATATGCACCTAGAATGCATGCCGAGATGGTGACTGCTCTCCCGAAGCTACTGCATCAGCGCAGCCTCCTCCTCATTTCCCTCCATTTTCCTTCCGCAAATCCTTGTATCTATTCTTTTGCGGAGTTGTGCCCTTCGGCTGAATTTATCTTGACTAGAGACATACCGAGTTTTCACTTTATTTGCATTTTCCTGCAGTTAAAGTTATTCCAGAGATAATGGCGGAGGAAAGGGGTAAGTGCCAGAAACTATGGCCACGAGACTATGGGGACTATGCTTTGGTAGGGCTCAGCGCTAAACCTGGCCCTGGAATTGGTTTGCTTGTGGGTATTGCTTGTTGTTGCGGGTGTCCTGATGATAGGAGTCATGAATCTCTTTATCAAGTTCAGCAGCAAACTGGGGCGGGGGAGAGATGCGAACGTTAATTTGAAATTCTTTAAGTCGGAAAAGTTCCTGTCTTGAAAGCTTCGTTGCCTCTCACTAATGGCAGTGTGAAAACGACTTATGGAGGGGAGTTAGGCAGTCATATGACACGCAATGTTTACGTCACCGGAGGGTAGCTGTCGGTGTTCAAGGATTTCCGTTATTCTTTCGCACATACAGAGTTAAAGGGTTGCGAATTTACTGTAGAATAAACAAATAAATGAGATGCTATTAAGCTGGAAACTGGGTACGGATCACATATTTGCCCGAGTTAATGAACATTAAACATTATATGTGGCTTGCATTTATGCAAATAATTTTCTGAATTTATTTAACCAGGATAAATTAGGGTCTTTTTTAATTTATTAAGTTAGGAGTTTTGAAAATTTATGACTTAATAAGATTCATTTATTCACTTGGAAGTAGCAGAATTAATTAATACTCATAATCGACTGACTATCCTCGTAAAATACACTAATAAATATACAGATCGATAAAACTTTATACAAGAAAACAGATTAGATGGATAAATCGGTTCGATTTCCAAAATAATCATTTCAAAGCAAATTCTTTGCTAAATCACTTCAGACTATCCCATTAAATGGTGCAGTGAAAATCAGAAATTCGCATAAGTACAACTTTAATTTTATTTAAAGGTTGCGATTGTTGCATGTGAAACAACGGCTGGCTTGCGCGAGCCAAAATTTTTGGCTTGTAAAAATGTGTCTTGATAGAAAATTGGCTTGTGGTTGGTGTATTCGTATGAACGTCTAAACACGACATGCTCAGCCTCGGATACCTTACTACTGGCGCAGTTTGTGGAAATAAACTGAGTTAAAATGAACCGGTTCACACGTAACAATTTACTTGTGCACACTGGCTGGCACAACTCAATTTGTGCAAAAAAAATCAGGTGCGGTCATGGGACCCCCGTCAGGAACGAAGTTCCTTACGATTTTTCTACAACTGCGAATGTAACTCCGGGTGTTGTGAAGAAAATAGTAATCCGCCCTCTTGAGATGGCCGTCATGAATATAAAGACATAGCCTACTGCATTCTACTTATAATGCCCTTTCATTTGATACCCATGTCCTGGGGTTGTGAAGAAAATGTTAATCCACCCTCTTGAGATGACCGCCATGGACCAAACGATATATTGAATATTCTATATTGCTTATGGTGTTCTACTTATCATACTCTTTCATTTGATACCCATCTCGAAGAGGTTGTGAAGAAAATGGTAATCCGCCCTCTTGAGATGGCCGCCATGGACCAAATGATAAATTGAGTATACTATATTGCTTATGGTGTTTCAATTATCATACTCTTTCATTTGATACCCATGTCGAGGGAACTGTGAAGGAAATGGTAACCCGCCCTCTTGTGGTGGCCGCCATGGACCAAACGATATATTGAGTACACTATGTTCCTTATGGTGTCCCACTTATCATACCCTTTCATTTGATACCCATGTCTCGGGTGTTGTGAAGAAAATAGTAATCCGCCCTCTTGAGATGACCGCCATGAATATAAAGACATAGCCTACTGCATTCTACTTATAATGCCCTTTCATTTGATACCCATGTCCTGGGGTTGTGAAGAAAATGGTAATCCGCCCTCTTGAGATGGCCGCCATGGCCCAAATGATAAATTGAGTATACTATATTGCTTATGGTGTTCCACTTATCATACTCTTTCATTTGATACCCATGTCGAGGGCACTGTGAAGAAAATGGTAATCCGTCCTCTTGAGATAACCGCCATGGACCAAACGATATATTGAATATACTATATTGCTTATGGTGTTCTACTTATCATACTCTTTCATTTGATACCCATCTCGAAGAGGTTGTGAAGAAAATGGTAATCGGCCCTCTTAAGATGGCCACTATTGACCAAATGATAGATTGAGTATACTATATTGCTTATGAAGTTCTACTTTTCATAGCCTTTTATTTTGATACCCATGTCTGGGTGTTGCGCAGAAAATGGTAATCCGCCCTCTTGAGATGGCCGCCATGAATATAGAGACATAGCCTATGGCATTCTACTTATAATGCCCTTTCATTTGATACCCATCTCAAGTTGGTTGGGAAGATAATGGTAATCCGCCCTCTTGAGATGACCGCCATGGACCAAACGATATGTTGAATATTCTATATTGCTTATGGTGTTCTACTTATCGTACTCTTTGATTTGATACCCATCTCGAAGAGGTTGTGAAAAAAATGGTAATCCGCCCTCTTGAGAAGGCTGCCATGGACCAAACGATAAATTGAGTATACTATATTGCTTATGGTGTTCCACTTATCATACTCTTTCATTTGATACCCATGTCGAGGGGGTTGTGAAGAAAATGGTAATTCACCCGCTGGAGATGTCCGCCATGGACCAAATGATATTTTGAGTATACTATATTGCTTATGGTGTTCTACTTATCATATCCTTTCATTGGATACGCATGTCGAAGGGGTTGTGAAGAATATTTCAATCCGCCCTCCTGAGCGGCCTCCATGGGTCTAAAGGTATATACTATATTGCATTGTCATCGGAGCTGAAGCTGTGTGCAAAATTTCAGGGTGATCGGGTAACCAGAAGTATTCAAAAAATCGATTGCAAGATTTGTACCGGACAAACAGCCAGACAAGAAAGCATAAGCATCTATCCTCGATAATGACCAATGCAAAAAGTGTGCACGTTCGTCATGCATGACACTTTGCATCATCATTTCTTCATATAGCTATCGGTGCAAATTGATTCCAATTTCTAAAGAAAAACACTGCATTCTGATTTAATAAATTCACAAATTGCCTACTGGGATCGATACTCGCACGCATACATACACAAAATATCGCATTTTGTTACGTGACGATTTCTCCCAATTCACTCTACCCGCAAGCCGCGTTAAGGAACTTCGTTCCAAAAACTGAGTGAAATTACCTCCATTAGTTATTGCGCATTATACATATTTATATTTATCTACGCATTATATTATATTATATTATAGTGGTCGGAGAAGGAAGGGGTCGAACGTCACCATTCATAGAGAGTGAGATTACAGTGTTATTAGGCGTAGAGGGTTTAATGCCACAGATGACTTTCATTAAAACATTTAAATTTGATAGCTCCGTCCTACGTCCCAATTTGTGAGAACTGCAATTTTAAGTCTGGTTTAAGCTGTGTCATTGTGTCGTCCACTACAGAGAGCTTGTCGAAAGAGTCCTCGATTTTGTACAGTAGCTGAGACTGTTCGTTCGTTTTAATATTGCAGTTAATCTCACTCAAATTTATAATATTATCATTATTGGACTTAATGGCAAACAATAGGTGTGACAGATTGATCGACTTACAATCAGCGCTCGACTTACATACTCTTTCATGTATTTGATGGCCTGGCGGGAAAGTCCAATGCACGAAGCGTCTAAATAGCTTTCACATAATCCATTACACGTTACCCATTCGTTCTCTTCAGCATGTAATATATCAGCTGAGCAATATTATTACACTTATTCATTATGAAATTTTCAGCGGTTATGAAATTAATTAAAAGTTCAAAGTCCAATTAAGTTTGTAACGAAATGTGTTTAGATTTAGAACTTATATATAAACTTAACACTTATACGTACACTGAGTCTTGATTCCAGCAATTCCATAGTCTTCGTTTCGTTTTCTTGAGTAGAAACATTTTGCAGTCTTAACATGAGAATGCTGTCTCAGAGTAAGACACTAGAAATTCTTGAGCCAAGAAATTGTATTTCTTCCCTCAATACTTATACTTTTAAACCAAGATGTGTCTTTTTCAAAATAAGATTTTTTAATTTTTTACTCAAGAAACTAAATATTTCTTATTCAAAACAAAATTTGTATTTAATAAAGACACGATGAATATTTATTTAGGCAATTCACTATTTTATTACCTTGAGTTGTTTAAATTAAAAAAATGAGTATCTCAACCCAAGAAATTTTTTTTCTTACTTCAACTTTTGTCTTCATCCAAGACAATAAAAATAAGACTTTGAGTATTGCTTATCCGAGCACAATTTTGTTTTCGTTATAGCCTGAACATTATTTGCTTGGTTTAAGAAAAAGTCTCTTAATCCAAGAATTTTTTTTATCAGTGTATATCACTCTCGGAAATGAATTTGTGACGACCGCGTACAAACTTAATTACTAAGTTTTACACAAAGTCGCACAACACATTCCGAAACGATAAACACGATCAATCGGAACACTTCATTGATCACCCAACCCAAACTTCAGTGATCTAGCCGTTTTCCGTTCCATCCCGATCGATCTAGCCAATTTCCGGCATCTCCGTTTTATTCATTCACTGTCCATAAGAGGCTCCTCAAAAGTGACACCTAAGCGACACGCGATTTTAAAAAGTGACGAACTATACAATATAATAAATAAATAAATATATACATATATATATGTACCTATATATAAAAATATAATAATACTATCAGTTATATAAAATATTGTGCACACGTAGTCTTACTAATATTATAAACGTGAATGTTTGTATGTATGTTTGTTACTCTTTCACGCAAAAACTACTGAATGGATTTTAATGAAACTTTACAATAATATAGCTCATATATCAGAATAACATATAGGCTATAATTTATAAAAAAAATTCAACATGGCCGCCGAAAACTCAAAATGGCCACGCAAATTGTGTTCCGATTTCAATGAAAGTTGGTATATAGAGGTTTTTAAGGTCGCTAATAACGAATTTGTGGTCAATACTTATAAATTCAAAATGGCCGTGCCAATATGGCCGACGAATTTGCCAATTGTGTTCCGATTCCAATGAAAATCGAAATCTGGCGGATTTTAAGGTTGCAAATAACGAATTTATGATCAAAACTTATAAATTCAAAATGGCGGACGAATTTTTCCAATTGTATTCCGATTCCAATGAAAGTGAATATCTAGGGGTTTCTAAGGTTGCAAATAACGAATTTATGATCAAAACTTATAAATTCAAAATGGCCGCGCCAATATGGCCGACGAATTTTTCCAATCGTATTCCGATTGCAATGAAAATCGGTATCTGGGGGCTTTTAGGGCAAACAACGAATTTATGATCAAAGCTTATAAATTCAAAATTGCGGGTCCAATATGACGCACGAATTTTCCCAAGCCACATTCTGAAATGTAGTAAATTTCTAAAATTCCCTCTAACCAGTATAGAAACAGTAAAAACGGTAGAAAGAGTCGAAGTTTGCGAATTTGTGCGCCCCTACATTGTCATCACGAGGTTAAACGATGTCATCTATCGCTTCCAAAAAGTTCGATCGGAAAAAACGGGACCTGGAGGAAGCTGTGTTCGGGACGAATACTGACTAAGAAGGGAGCAGTGTAACGGCTAATCGTAAAGAGAAAGTTAAAATTCCAATTCACCGAGAAGTTACATGTTTAGATGCATCTACTTGAATACATAACGCTGGGAAGAGGGAATTTTTTTCCAGATTTATTGTTTTTTTTTCCTACCGCGTACAACGCACACATAATTTTTTTTTTTATTTAAAAGCCTTGCAACGCACACAGGTTTTTTGCTATAGGCTATCTTACTAATATTATAAACGCGAATGTTTGTATGGATGTTTGTTACTCTTTCAAGCAAAAACTACTGAATAGATTTTAATGAAACTTTACAGTAATATAGCTCATACTTCAGAATAACATATAGGCTATCTCGAAACCTTCGGGTAGCTGTAGTGTACTGATATAGAAAAATCCGAAACTTTTGTATGGGAGATACTCTTCAAATTTCTGCTAAAGAAGTCAGATCCATTTTGTTTTGGTTTTTTTCCGAAAAAATACGATTTCCAAAGTTTCAGATCGATCGGAGTTTATTTACGGATAGTTTCCGTACAATTTTGTTGGAAAAATCAGATTTATCGCGAAGGACGCGGTTCTCTGAACTTGGATTGAAGTAACTTCGGCTGCATGTGCCTGATTTTAGCAATGTATGGCTTAAATGAAAGATCTCGAAACCAAAAAGACGACAAATTGAATAATCAGATGTTCGTCGCTTTTTCTTTTTGAGCTATGGTACCTGGAAATTTGCATAGATTTCAAGGTGCTTGATTTTTCAACATACAATAATTTTGCATGGGACATATTTTTTTTTCATATTTCTTACGGAAAAATTACTCTTTATCATGCCGTTAAATGTTTGAAAAGTTCGCCCAATGTTGCCAAACGTTGCTTATTGAACGTATTAACTGTCTCCATTCATAGTGTGAAGTGTGACATCATCGGGAATTGCATCAACGCTACTTGGTGGTGGATGTTTAGTGTATTGAGCACCCAAGTTCCTATTGAATTTGAACCAGAGAGAAACACCTACATGTAACATCAGTAAAAACTCCCGTATTGCCACATCCGTGCAAAATTATTATTTTGGAGCGAATCCACCATGGCCTATAAAAAATAGGTCGAAGCGCATGACAGGGCTTTTCAAGATTTCCGAGGAAAACCTAATCCATGGTAGGCGCTCTGACACTACTTGCTCAACTTTGCCTGGTATACTTCGATCAAAGCCTGCAAATGAGCTGAACGGATGCATGCTTGAAAGCATCACATCTATGGAACAGTATTGAAAAAACCAACTTTTGGTCGTTTCAAATAGCGAAATTTCAATCAATAGCATCGATATTATTCGGAATCAAAGATACGAAAATGGCTCCTACTGTATATTAAAATTCTTATCACCTCAACTGCAAAATAAACGGAAGCTATAGCGCGTACCAAAAGAATTAGAAATATAAACACAGGCGGCGAACTGACAATTTCAAACCCATTAAAATTTCGTGTATGGATAAAGTTCAAGCGGACGTACATTGTAATTTCTTCTTCGAAATTCATTTACGGGCAGAAACACTCCCTCATAGCATCTGACCACGACAAGAGTGGCAGTGAGACCGCTGAATTGTGATTAGGGATATAAATGAGCAAGTGATTTGGGTTTTTAAACGAACGGAGTTACACTTTTCTTTACGAATGTACTTGCATCCCGGGATTTGAGACTCTCAGTGCCCATCGATTTTGAGATTCCCAATTGTTTTGGCGCACGCCATACTATTGGCTTATTTGTGCAGCGAGGCGCACCGGGTTCCAGCTAGTATAATATATTATATAAAACAAAATCATAAATAAATCGTGTCTCAATTAACCTAACTGCACTATGCCGGGTAGCCATAAAATAAGAACTAATTTTAATAGTTTGAAGGTTATGTAGGATCCATTTAATATGAATAGAAATACCTCGTGAGTCTTAGTAATCCTTTTATTCAAATGTAGTTATAATATTATTAACATAGGACGTTGCGACATTAAACTGATGTCATCTTCAGCTAAAAGTTAGTAATATAAAGTTACAATAAAAAAGGAATTAGATAAAAATATTATAGGTTATGTAAAACTCACCAAAAAGGAATATTAATCAAATAATTAAACAATCTTGGTATGGAAACATCAACGTCTTTAAAGGGTGTTAATTGTTATCGGGATCATATCTTATATTACATTCGCGGTGTTTTTTCGTTGTTTGTTTACGAAAAAAATGTTGAATATTTAATGTTTTGCGTGGTGATAGAATTAAAAGTGATTTTAAAGTGATGAATATATTATATTATGGAATTATTATGAAATATATAAGTGCAGAAAGGTGTGAAAGAAAAAGTGAACAAGAATAGAGGTATTCTGCAGTTATAATTTCATAATATATAATCAGTTTTAATTCAACATTTATCAAACATTAAATATTCAACACCGCGAATGTAATATAAGATATGATCCCGATAACAATTAACACCCTTTAAAGACAGTTAATCACTTTTTTTTAATTTTTTTTAATAAAATCACTAACGAACTAATTACATGTAATCTATGTGCAGTTAAAAGTAATAAAATATAATATTTTACCACTTTTTACTGCAAAACTATAACCAAAACGATCCCGAACTTATTCCGCGCCATGTTTAATCCGCTCACTCCGGTGAATTTTAGGACTGAGCTGACCGCCATGAAAAACTCTCCTTCGGGGCCTGTAGTTGAGAGGGTCTTGAGACAGAGTGTTTTGCTTGCTTTGCTTATTGTTGACAATTTGACAAATTTAATTTACTAATCAAATATTGACAATTTTAATCAAATTTTTAAGATTACTACTATCAAATTTTTAAAATTATTACGGGATAACGGGACATAACGGGAAAATGAGTCATCATTTTTCGTGTATGCTGCCGGCGTTCATCGTTTTAATAGACGTTGTCACGTCAAAATTTGTTAATAAATGTTAAAGGGTAACCGTTCTGTAGTAGTCTGCCATAAACCAATTCAAAGTTTTTTTAGTGAAATGTATGGTGGGATAAGAGAAAGACACGATCAACTGAAGAGTTGACGACACTAATTTTGTAGGCATTGTCTGTATCAGAATGGAAATTTAGAAGTCGACCACTAGAACTAACCTTCTAATACCAGTCTGTGATGATACAATTGTTATTTCTGATTAATGTGAGATCTAAAAAGTTTAATTTGTTCTCTTTTTCAATTTCAAGGGTGAAATTTAGTCTTGGGTGAAAGCGGTTAAATCTATTAAGTATATTATTAATCAAATTAGAAGGGGCAATAATCAAACAATCATCAACATAACGTTGATTGGGGGAAAGAAATAATTTCTTTTTCTAATTTCTGTAAAACAATGTCGGCAAGAGAATTCGAAATGCTAAATCCCATGGGTGAAACGTCAATATGTTTATAAAGGAGTTATTGTGACTAAAAATCGAATGATTTGAGCAATGTATGTAAGTAATGTAAGATCTCGAAGCCAAAAAGACGACAAATTCAATCGGATATTCATGGCTTTCGCTTTTTGAAGTATGGTAACACGTAGAGTTCAGCTTTTCAAAACGACTGGTTCATAAAACATGTTTTGGGTGTGAGTGTGAATCCCCTATTAGTTGCTGATCAATAAAGTTCTACGAAAAAGGAAATAGCGGGATTTTTTCCAATACGCTACAGGTGGTACAGGCAAAACATGTGTTATCAATTTGATTTTAGCGTCGACTCGATTGCAGAATGAAATTGCATTTGCAGTGACATCAGCGAGAATTGCATCAACTCTACTTGATGGTGGACGTACAAGTGCATTCAGTCCGCAAGCTCCCATTGAATTGGAACCAGATATAAACAGCTACATGTAACATCAGCAAAAATTTCCGTATTGCCACAGTCCTTAAAACGTGCAAAATTATAATTTGGGACGAATGCACCATGGACGAATTGCTCGAAGCGCTTGATAGGGCTGTACCTCGACTCGACTCGGCAACTTTGGCTGTTAAACCTCGATCAACGCCTGAAAATGAGCTTTACGCTTGCTTGAAAGCATCATACCTATGGCACAGTTTTGAAGAAAACCACGCTCCAACGGATATGCTAGAAGATGCCTCTGGTCAAACATTTTCAAAACAATTTTTGGACGATGGAAATGGCAAAATTCCATTCGATAGAACATTTTATTATTTTATTTTTCGGAATCAACCGCAAAATAAGCGGAGCCTATAGTGTGCACCAAAACAATTGGAAATATAAACATAGGCGAAGAAATGACCATTTCATACACATTAAAATTTCGTGTATAGATAAAATTCAGCGGACGTGCACTGTAATTTCGAAATTCGTTTACGGGCAAAAACACCTCATAGTAGCTGACCACGACAAGAGTGGCAGTGAAACCACTGAATTGTGATTGGGGATATAAATGAGCGAGTGATTTGAGACTCCCACTACCCATTGATTTTAAGATTCCCAATTGTTTTGGCGCACGCCATACTATTGGCTTATGGGTGCAGCGAGCCGCACGGGGTGCCAACTAGTTGATAATATCTTGCAATGATGTAAACGTGACTCATACATGATATTAGATAATTTTATATAATTTTTAGTTTTTGTTCACTTCACTGTTAAGTGTCAAGTGTCGTTGGTGCCGGTCGTCCGCGTTTTAATAATTTTTTTTTACGTTTTTATTGCCATTTTTCAACTAATAAATACTTAATTTTGTGTTTTAAGTGGCTTTTAATCTCCAGTGATCGTGACAATTCGCTCGAGCATTTTATTTTTGTGTTCTTTCTCTTGTTTTTGTGTTCGGTGTTTTCTTTTGTTTTTTGTGTTGTGCTACGGTTTCCCCAGCTGTTCGAGGTTGGTAACCTTTACCCTTAGTGTAATTTTTAATCTTATTTTAAACTTTTTTCTTTTAGTTTTGATTCTTTTTTGTGCAGAGGGCATAATAAGAATAAAAATAAAATTGGGTGTTAATTTTATTTTTTTTTCAATACCATAACCTCGTTTTTAATATTTTTCCTTTTCTTATTTTTTCACCTGAGGTTATGCAACGTTTCGAAACCCATCTGCACTCAAACTGCATAAAATTGTTTTAAACAAATTTGTCTTGTTTTTTTTGGCAGTTAAATCGGGGTTTCATCGTTTTCAATTTTTTAATTTCTTTTGGTTTATTTTAATTGTACATACTATTATTCTTTCTAATGGCCAGTCATCAGGTCTGCAAGCTATGCTCTTCGGAAATTGCCCGAGATGGGATTTCCTGTGATGGTGTATGTGGAGGCGTTTTTCACCTCACCTGCCTCAATCCTCGAATAAGTGGCAAACCTTCGGCCCCTAGAGGGTCAACTTGCAATGAATGCTTCAACATTCAACCCTGCCACGTCCTAAGACTAATGAAAGACATTTCTGATGTCTTTCTCGATGGACATGAAAAAGTCATGGGTCGTCTTAACACCTTCTCTGGAAATGTCTCACATTTTCAGATGTTAGCCGATGATGTCCAGTCGATCAACGTCCGCCTTGATAGTTTATCAGACACCCTTGATTCTGTTGCGACCAACTCGGGTTCCCTAATAAATAAATTCCAAGAAATTTCTTCCCGGGTTGCAACAGTTTTTGACTCGATCGACGATATACATTCAGCAATTCTCAATCCTGTCGCCACTTCATCTTGCTCTGTCAACTCCTTAGCTCCTCTTCA
Source organism: Thereva unica (assembly GCA_949987705.1). NCBI lineage: Eukaryota > Metazoa > Arthropoda > Insecta > Diptera > Therevidae > Thereva > Thereva unica. Next base: position 89,496,481 of record OX465281.1, read on the forward strand.
TCCAATATTAGACGACATTAAAAGGAGTACGAAGCGTGTTCGGGCTGATATTGAATCGCTGTCAACAGCAGTGGTGCAAAATCACAAAGCCCTGAGTTCTCTATCGCTAAAATTTGATAATGTTTGTGATAGAATAAACTCCCCCTCGGCGGCGCCAGTATCTTATGACGCCTTACAGGTAGGGGAGAAGCTTCTTTCTACACCCTGTCCTACAGCTGTTTCTCCAACGGCGGATGATGCAGCTGCTCTTAACACCACAGCTCTGAACGACCCGGCCATAATACTTGAAAAGGGCCCTTCGGTGGAGACTGCCCCCAGTCTGGCTCATGACCACAAGAAAGCCCGTAGAAAGAATGGAAAACGCAAACGCAGTCGTAAAGTTAACATTACGGATGCTGTCACTGCAAACCCCCATACTAGCTCGTCTATCCGCGCACCCTCACTTCCAATGGGCTCAAACTATATCCCAGAACCGGTTGCGGCATCAACCTCTCCTATTAGTATCGTTGGACCGTCGGGCACTGGGGATACTGAGTCTCCGGTAACCTCCGCGAATCTGATAACGGTACCCAAGCCGCGAACTATTTTCATTTCGCGTTTCTCCCCTGAAACTACGTGCGAGGCAATTAAAGAATACCTAATGGGGAAAACTATTAATCCTGCTACAGTCTCCTGCAGGAAGATCAGCAATGTTTCCAAACCGGTTGCGTCTTTCATCTTGACCGCACCGCCCAATACCGCTGAAAAGCTTTTAGACCCCACGTTCTGGCCTCCTGGTGCCTTTTCAAAATGTTTTGTCCCCCGCACGCGCGAGCAGCGCACTCCTGATACTCTACAAGTTTCAAAAAACTTAAGACGCTTTCCCTCTATTACCAAAACGTGAGGGGAATCAGATCTAAAACCCAAGATGTGTTTCTGTCGACTTCGGCCAGTGATTTCGATATAATCGCTTTTACAGAAACATGGCTATACAGTGGGATTCTTAATGCCGAACTTTTCGACTCTTCCTTCCAAGTTTTTCGGAGGGATAGATATATTGACTCGGAGGCTCGTGGAGGTGGTGTACTACTTGCATGTAGTAACCTTCTCAACTGCTGCTTAATAACGCTTCCTGATTTTTCCAACACTTTAGACATTGAGGTCCTCGCTCTCAAAGTCTCCCTTGTTCATAACAACTTATTTTTAATCTGCTGTTACATCCCACCAGATATGTTCAGCACTCTTGACGATAGAGGTCAAAATCTCTATGATATTCTAATCACTTGCATAAATCATATCCAAGATATGATGGATTCCAAAGATGAACTCCTACTTGTAGGTGATTTTAACTTACCCAATGTTAAATGGGTATCTTGCGATGATGACGATAACTACCTTCCTGGAAACAACCTTAACTCTAGGGAATCCAACTTTCTGAATTCCTTATTTTCCTGCGGCTTGTGCCAAATGAGCGGTGTGAATAATATTTTAGGAAGGCGGTTAGATCTTGTATTCTTTTCCGACTCAGACAACATGAATGTTGAGCCTAGCTCAATTGTCTTGTCACCTGTCGATAATTATCACCCTCCTCTTCTACTGAGCTATTGTTCTGTCTTTAACAATAAGCCAATCCCAGAGGAGTCAACCTTTACCTTTAACTTTAAAAAAGCCAACCTTGAGGAACTGTCATCCAAGCTCACTTCGGTCGATTTCAATTGGTTGCTCTCACCTAATGAGTTGGATGTCGATGTAGCCAGATTTTACTCCGTCCTGTATGAAACTTTCGCATCCTGTGTACCTATCGAGCCGTTAAAATCGTCCAGATCATCCCCACCGTGGTACAACTCCGAGTTGAGACGTACCAAAAACCTGAAGAATAAACTCTGGAAAACCTACCTGAAGAAGAAAGACACTGCGAGTTTCGATGCATTTCTCAATTGCTATGACCAATTTCATGCTCTCTCCGAAACCCTCTATAAAGAGTACCTCAGAAACATGGAAGGTAAAGTGTATGGTGATCCCAGAGCATTCTTTCAATTTATCAACACAAAGAAAAAAGTTGATAATTATCCTTACACCATGCAATACGAGAACTCCCTTAGTTCTAATTCAGCCGAAATTTGTGAAAATTTTGCATCGTTCTTCCTCAAATCTTTCTCGTCCCCTATATTCCAACCAGATGAAGACAATTTTCGACATATCAATGCAATCCAAACGGCTCAAAACTTTTCCCTGTCTATAACCAGGGATGATATCTCGAAACATATAAATGAACTTCCACAAGATTTTTCGTCCGGCCCTGATGGAGTCCCTCCAGCTGTTCTAAAATCCTGTGCAGGGGCCCTACTGTCTCCTCTTCTTTGTTTATTTCAAAAATCCCTAAATAAAGGGCGCTTCCCAATCTTATGGAAGAACTCTTTTATAATACCTGTCCATAAGAAAGGCTGTAAAAACGAAATATCTAATTATAGGCCAATTGCGAAGTTGTCGTCTATACCAAAACTCTTCGAATCTATTATTTATTCTGCTATCGCCCCTATCTGCAAGAGGCTTATCTCAACAAACCAACATGGTTTTCTTGCAGCCCGTTCCACTACTACTAATTTACTGGAGTTCTCTTCACACACAATTAGAGGCTTTGTCACTGGCTGCCAAACTGATTGTGTCTATACAGATTTTAGTAAGGCTTTCGACAAGCTCTCCCACTCTATTATAGTTCTTAAACTAAAGAAATTAGGCTTTCCGCATGCCCTTGTGGACTGGTTCCAGTCGTACTTAGCCGATAGAACCTACCAGGTTCTATTCCGCGGAGTCAAATCGAAGAATATCGAAGCGTCCTCTGGAGTCCCGCAAGGCAGTCATCTTGGCCCTCTTCTTTTTATTTTATCGATTGACGATATTGTTACACTGCTAAGGCACTGTAAAATCCTTATTTACGCTGATGACATCAAACTGTATCGCCACATAAGGAGTATAGAGGATTGCAAACTTCTGCAAGCAGATCTAAACACCTTCTATTCTTGGTGTTCCAACAACAACCTTGTGCTTAATATTAGTAAATGCGAGATCATGACTTTTTGTAGGAAACGTGGTGTTATAACTTATGACTATACTTTCCTTGACAACAAGGTCTCCCGTACTGAATCTGTAATCGATCTTGGGGTTAGGTTAGAAAGTAAGTTGGATTTCTCCACCCACATCAATTATATCTCCTCCAAGGGCAATTCAGTCCTGGGATTTATAAAAAGATGGTCCAAAGAGTTCAACAACCCCCTCGTCACTAAACACCTGTACGTATCCTTGGTTAGGCCTTTGCTTGACTACGCTTCCCAGGTATGGTCTCCTTACTACTCCTCCCATGTTAGTAGAATCGAATCGGTTCAAAGGAAGTTCGTCCGGTTTGCACTCAGCCACCTCCCGTGGGATGACCCACTCGCTCTTCCGCCTTATGAGAACAGACTTAAATTGCTCAACTTAAGCTCCCTCCATAAGCGCCGTGAGGTCGCTGACGTTATATTCGTTCATCGACTGATGAATGACAAGGTGGACTCTGGTTTCTTAAGAAACCGCGCGTCATTTAGAGTGAATAACTACAACCTGAGAGGTGAACCTCTCTTGCACATTAATTCCTCTAACACCAATTATGGCATGTTCGAACCCGTTAATCGCATGCTTATAAATACTAACAACAATAGGAGTGTGTTTAGCTTGCTAACCAGTGAAGTTGTCCTTAAAAGGACACTTCTCAATGTGGCGTGACTCTCTGCGTGCCTCACTCCCTTATTAGTTTTGCATGCTTCTCTGTTTAATGTTTTTGAACTTTTATGTTTTTAATATTTTATGTTTGCATGTCTCAGCTGAGCCACGGCAGTGGTAAAATTTCCCAGCCATGCTGGGAAGTGCGCCTTCTGCGTTAGAAGAGAAACTCTATATATGTATATATATATACATATATATATTTATATATATATATATATGTGTGTATGTGTATGTATATATAGATTTTCATGCTTAACTGAAAAGTGCGCCTTCTGTGCTAGAAGGGTTAACTCTTATTAGGTCTGACAGTAAAACAAGTGATCTATTTAAGCCTATCGGTACCAATTTATACCAAAATAGTTTCATCAATGCAACAAATTTTCAGCTCATTTGGGTTAAAATTAATGTGTCTTTTGAGACATATGGGTTTGGGTGGGTGATGGTGCAGGTTTATATTCTCAAACCAAGAGTAGTAGAACATTTTGATTGAGTCCTCAGTACGATTTACCGTCGTGTAAGGGACAAGTGTACTGCCTCGTATAAGTCGTGCTCAAATCTAACCGTAAGGAATGTGTTAACCAAGTAGCTTGAGTTACTGCATCTAGATGTTACTTCTAAAATGAGTTTTCTATTAAGCCGCGATTTTAAAAATTCAACAATTTATTAACTTCCCAGTATAGGAAGTTATTGTAATCGGTCCGAAAATCGAAATCGAAAATTTCAACGTATTTTCATCTTTCAAGGTCCCAGGAGCATTTTAAGCAAAAGATTGGGAGGAAGTATGTGTGTGTTAACTGATCATTTTACATGCTCGATAGAACGCAAACCAAAAATGATATTGACTTCATTGAGGTGCCGATCGAAGCGTTGGAATGACACCCGTTCAAAATGAAGTTCACTTTTATGGATTCAGCCGAGCAATAGCTTCCCAAAGAGTCATCACTCGTCAAAATCCGAGTTTTCTTTAAAAACCATTCAACAAATACGTTAACCATTACAAACATGACGAAATTTTCAAACTTTAGTTCAGAACTGTTTGAACGGCGGATTGCTTTCCATGTCCTACAGTTTTGGGAATTGAGTTCATCGCGGGATTTCCAGTGATTACAGTTTGGCCTTTTCGGACAAGTTTGACAAATCTGTTACATTAATTAATTTTGGTACTATCTCCTGAAATCGTTAGAATTGAAAATGTAGTTTTTACCATTGCAGTTTATCATCAGCGCGTCAACACGCTCAAAATGAATTCGCTTTATAGTGTAGCGAACGAAGTGCCAGGGACATGTTTGTTTTGCTACTGTTCAACAAAAAATAGTTCTTTAGAAAAGCCTTGCCAATTTACTATTCTTATCGTTATTTCAAAGAGCTTCCTTCCATCATACTGGGAAGTTGATCGTGTCGACCGAAAGGGTCGAACCCACATCCCAACTAGTTTTTATCTATTTTGATTAGATAACATTTCAAACAGCTAAAATTTAAAAATTTTGTTGTTATTTTTTCGATTTTTTTTTTTCGATAAAGAGAAAGACAGAAGTTTTTAGGGTTATATATAGAAGTAAATTTCCTAGTTCATTTGGGGATTTTTTCAGAACTAAGGTAATCCATAAGTCAGAGAGCTCTTGGGGGGAGAGGGAAATGTCCCTAATCCCCCCTCCCTTGTATCCGCCACTGGTTATTGGAATATAATCGAAAAATTGAATAAAGTAGGAAAGTTTTCAGGTGTGAAGCCAAAGCAGTAAACTTGAAACTCGAGCTTACCACCCCAAAAAACCATTTAAAGCCGCAGAGAAAAAACTTCCGCACGTTTGTTACCAAAACAGGAATTTTAAACATCGATTGACTGGGCTAAAGAAAAATATTGTTAAAACAAAAAAAAAAATCTTCGAAAAGAAAGTTCTAAATAGAGCTCCTCCTCAAAAATCTTCCTGCCAACCCAACTTCAGTTGAGAAATTCAACGGAAACCATTACTTTTGCCGATATTGACTGAAAGTGTTTGATAATTAATGTGTAAACATTGTACACCGGATTGAACTGTTTCTGCAATAGGTTATTAGTTAGTGGAATGGTCGTATTATAAAAAAAATCTCTCACTTTTATTATGATTCTTCTCAGAAAATAAGCAATTTCCCATTTGAAATGAACTTCAAGCACTTAATTGGAAATATTTCCCACTGACAGCTGTCGAATTCTATGTTTGCTTAATAAGTTTGGTTAAATGGAATTGCGTTTTATTAATGTACTCCTGGATGTTGTATGTACACATGTTTACTCAACCTGTTGAACTATGATCGAGAATTACAACGGAACCTGCAAAAAAGTAAAAAATATCAAAGGTTCGAAAATACATTTGTTTCACACAGTTTTGCTATTTATTTAAATCAAACCATTTGTAAAGCAGATTATATCCTTATTGAATAAATTACTTAAGTATATTGCATAATTATTAATTATTGGATTAATCAAATTGCGACAGATAAAATAGTGAAACAGATAAAGAAATTTTATGTAATAACAGCGGCATTACATCACTATTCTGAGAAGGTCTCTTTTAATTATCTTCACATTTAATGCCAAGGAGATGACAGGGTGGAATATTCTTCTTATTCCGATAATTTATCTGCCCAGAGCCATCCATAGAATCTAATTAGATATGTCTCCCTTACTTACTAATCATGTTTTTTTTTTTTTCATAAATTGCGTAAATGGTCTTGGACACTCATTAATCAAGAATTCCCTCAGAACGCGCAATTTATTATGATAAAGAGTTCCGCCAAGCCTCAATTTGCCTCCGAACAAAATATAACGAATCCAGCAGATCCCGCAGTGGTGGGGCTGGTCCTTAATCAAGTTGGCCGAAAGAACTCAACGAGTCTTATCCAGAAATTAATTTCTCTCTTAAACTCTGGATCGTAGTTATCCCCGGAATGAGAAATCTTAACGGAATCCCGCCGCAGGAATATAACGCAAACGCTGGGCAACTGACTAGGGGAAGTTACTTATCTGTCAGTTTTTTTTTTGAGAAAGTTGACAAGGTCTAATGGTCAAAGTTCGAGAGTTTCATTTGTTGGAGCTAAATGCGAACATTTTTAACAACTTTTATTGGATGTCGGAGGCAGCTCCCCGCCAGTCTGAACAGGAGATTTCAATTTAGTTAACGACTACCATTTTTGGGAGGACAAAAACTTTAATATGCCATGGAGGTCCTCACAAAGTCCAGCCAGGAAATTCAGTTGAAAAGACAAAAGGAAAAGGGAAAAACTTTAATATTCATCGCTAAAATTATTTTGCGAAATGGTCATTTTGTGAGTAATTAGATTTTCGCCTTGGACAAAAAATTCCTCTTTGAGTTTCAAGAATTGTGAGAATATACAAACGCAATGAGAGGAGATTTATGAAAATTTTTATCTTTTAATAAAGAGTAGAGATAGTAGACCGACAAAGTGATGAGTTTAGATCGAATTTTGCGTATTTTTGTGGAGCAGGACTTTTATGTATGTATGTAAATATGTATATCACAAACACGGCCATAATAAAGTAAAAACTTAAACGTCTTCTACAATGAATGTATCGTACAACCAAATTCGAGCCTTGGCCTCCTGTCTTACAATCTTGACCGTGGTTTGCCAAATGGTATTTTCCCATCAGTCTTTATACTGTGTTAGCATGCAGAGTTTAGCCTGGGAACTGATAACAAGCTGTATGGAAACGGAAGTTGAGTAAAGTTTCGTTAAATCCAAGTAAATTCAACGTAACCAGTCCAATTAAACCTGATTTTAGCTTTTTCAAAAAAAAAAAAAAGCTTATACAGAGGCTCTGTCCGTCTGTCCTTCTGAAGCCTTCTTTCATCTCTGAAAGTACTGCCGCTACAGACTTGGGCCTTATCTCAAAATGTAGCTCTTGGCCAAAAGACCAAAAACTGAGAAAATGGTCTGGAAATTTCAACCAGAAGTATATTTAAACAACAAAAAAGAGATTTCTAATAAAGTCCATATATCGGTAGCCTAGAGGTAAGGCGCTGGAGTCCTATCCCAGGGGAAATAAGTTCAATCCCCGGCCGCAAAATGGTGAAATACAATTTTTTTTACTTCGGTGTAACATGTTTTGATTATATTTCTCACTAAATTATATTATTTAATAATGATACTCAGGAGAACATAAACATTTATTTAATTAAAAGGGCAAAAAAATTATTTTCTTGAGTTTTTATGGCTCTTCGGCGGATTTATAAATCATTAAGAAATTTCGCGGAAATAATATAAAGTATTTATTTGTTTATATGCATATTTTATATGCTGTTCATTTTATTATAGTTTATAGTCATGTAGGTGGTGCTGTAGACCAAAACAAAAATTAAATTTTATCGAACTTCGCTGTGGATTTGTCACAAAAAATATGCAAAAGTAGATATCTAATTTTTACCAGGGCATATAAACGCTTACTGGCATGAATGAAAATTTATAAATTTAATTGCACGAACAATGTATTTAAGATCGTCCTTATAGTCCATCAATATAAGGAAGTGATTTTTCTCAGAATTTTACAAACGATTTGCCCCATATCTAAAAATTTTCTCAGCCCTTTGTTTAAAAGCATATTTTTAAGTTTTTATTAACTAAATTTGTTTGTATCTCTTCAGAATAACAAAACAAAAGTGGGATGTTGTGCCTAGAGACTAGGCAATAATTACGCTGTTTCTTGGTATTTTTTCTATTGAATAACACTTCAGACTGGATGACAATATAAATTAAGTGGAGATTGTGAAGAATCGCGAAAACATTCAAACAAATAACTTGAAAAACTAACGCATCTTTCATGGAGATGCTGCTGAAAGAATTATACAATAATTACCCGCCAAGAATTTGAAAGAATTGATATATTTTAATTGCACCCCATCTATGACAAAGAATAGTGAACACCATCTATAGTCCAGTAAATAGGTACTTTTTCTTTGCAAAAAATACCGCACGCGATTTTTTTTTACCAAATGTTTTTACATATTTTTATGAGCTTAAATTCAAAATGGCGTCATCCCCACCCTTATGCTTCACTTACAATGAAGGGAAACGCGTTTAATTCTATATCTCAGAAACTATGCGTTTTACGACAAAAATGTATATAATCTTTTTTGTAGATAAATAAGTGATTTAACTTTTTTGTTCAGAATTTTTTTTTGTAAAGTCAATATGTTCGGAGTTATAGTGCTTCAAACTTTATACATTACTTTCTTTGCACTATATTTCGTTAACGGTTAGCCCGCCATAAAAATGTCCTTCCTAAGACTTATAGAACACACGATTATCTATAATTTTTGTTTTTATCATTTTTAGATAGGGCTAATATTTCACGAGTTATAGCGCTTTAAATGTCGGAAAATGTAAATTCAACAAAAAAAAATTCATAATATCTTTTTCTTTCCCCGTTTCATTTCAAAACTGAGTTGAGCTCATCATTGCCCACTTTTGCTGCCTTTACTTTTTTCTATAAAGTTGATATTTATGACACCTCAAAAGTTTATTAAAAATGGTTTTTTGCAAATACCTAGTCAACTATTTATTTACGATGACAAGTTATACCAACAAATTTGTATGTTATAAAATTCCGTTGAAATTTTACTTAGAACATTTTTTTCTAGCATTTATACTTTAGCTAATGTTCATACATATAATTAAGAAATTTCGTTGGCGTGCCTTTGCAGAATCGGAATGATAAAAGAAGTATGGACATTGTGCAACGTATTGCAAATGTTTCTGATGCCAAAGCTATAGGTGCTAGGTATCATCATTCCTGTATGCGAGATTTGAAAACCACACCATCTACAGGGGGAAAAAGGGGTCGTCCTAATAAAGAAATGTCCGAGGTGATGCAAGTTATTACATAGTATCTTTATAACGAACAGTGAGGAATGCCAATTTAGAGTTTCTGAGTTGCTCGCGTTAATCGACAAGGAAAATCGTCCGGAAATTCGTTTGTTTAAGCATTCACTAAGGTTCAAATGTTTTGGAAAATCGGCTACAAAAACCAAAGTGAACTTATCAGCTCTGCCTCCAACTAAAGATGCTGCTCGACTTCACTCATTTCGAGAATATCATTAAGTGAAACCTTGGCTTGATAGTTATCAAGACCCCGAGGAATGGGACTGGAAGCGAACAGGATTTGGCTTACAAGTCCCAATGACAATTGCTCCGGCACCAGCAAATTTATTAAAATTAATATCCTGCAAATGTAGGAAAAAATGTGGCGGTTCCTGTGGATGCCGCAAGGCCGGTCTCAAATGTACCATAATTTGCTCTAACTGCAGTGGAGGAAATTGCGAAAATGTGACGAAGGATGCAAACCTCCTTGAAAAAAATGAAATAAATGAGAATATTTGCGAGTTGTCAAGTCTCCCAGATATATCATTCGACGAAGACAACGTCAAGTCATTAGATGGCAGCTGCATTGGTCTATCCGATTGTCAACCGACATCTTCGAAACATATGAGGCTAAATAACATGTTATAGCATCATTGTTTCGTTTTCTTGCGGATTAGGCTTACTGGGGACACCACAATAAAAAAACGCGCCAAAAACTCGACCTCCAAGGTGGTGTGGAAAAGGGTTTGTACGCCAACGAAATTTCTTAATTATATGTATGAACATTAATCTATTGTATATGAAACAATCGGCGCTGAATTGCGGCTAAAGTATAAATGCTAAAAAAAAATTTTCAACGGAATTTTATAACAAACATATTTGTTGGTATAACTTGTCGTAAATAAACAGTTGACTAGATATTTGCAAAAAACCATTTTTAATAAACTTTTGAGGTGTAATAAATACATAAATATCAACATTATAGAAAAAAATAAAGGCAGCAAATGTGGGCAATGATGAGCTCAACTCAGTTTTGAAATGAAACGGGGAAAGAAAAAGAAATTTTTTTTTTGAATTTACATTTTCCGACATTTAAAGCGCTATAACTCGTGAAATATTAGCCGTATCCAAAAATGGTAAAAAGAAAAATTATAGATAATTGTGTGTTCTATAAGTCTTAGGAAGGACATTTTTATGGCGGGCTAACCGTTAACGGAATATAGTGCAAAGAAAGTAACGTATAAAGTTTGAAGCACTATAACTCCGAACATATTGACTTTACAAAAAAAAATTCTGAACAAAAAAGTTAAATCACTTATTTATCTACAAAAAAGATTATATACATTTTTGTCGTAAAACGCATAGTTTCTGAGATATAGAATTAAACGCGTTTCCCTTCATTGTAAGTGAAGCATAAGGGTGGGGATGACGCCATTTTGAATTTAAGCTCATAAAAATATGTAAAAACATTTGGTAAAAAAAAATCGCGTGCGGTATTTTTTGCATTACGAAGGCCTTTTTTTCGACCTATTTACTGGACTACTACGGCAATATTACATTACTCTTCGTTTTACCTATGATTATAAATTTCCATAAAATATACAAAAAACATTTCATAAATAATAGAAAATCTGTTGTAATAATTTAGTTGTTTACTTCCTTCGAAGCTTTATACATACATATCTTGCATTGGAATGTACCTTTTTACGTAAGCATGAATAAATGTGTTTATTGCCACATTCCTAAAAGTTAGCGTTTGGAGTAATGGGAAGGCGCTAGATCTCGGGGTGCGAAAGGACCAGGGTTCGATTCTTGGTGGCGCATGCTCTTTTTTTAAGCTATGATGATTTTTGTAGTGTTTGTTAAATACTTTGTTAAGTTTTAGATTACGCAAAGTCTCACAACTTATAACCTACATAAGCCTTTAACAAAAACTTTTCAAGATTAATTATATATAGCGTTGGTCAGTATAATACTTATGTATCTCCTTGGCCAAACTAGGATACAGCATTATGACAATAATTAAATCAATGCAACGTGAAATAAAAGTTTTAGTTAAGAACGGTTTTGGCTTATTTAGCTTATTATAGATTGAGTTATAGCTCATAATTGAATATGTACGGTTTTAATTAGTCGCCTTTGAGATTTTGCCATCAACGCAGGCTTAGTTTATTATACTACAATAAATCATCATAGCTTAAAAAAAAATTTGCGGCCATCACCAAGAATCGAACCCTGGTCGTTTCGCACCCCGATCTAGTGCCTTCACATTACTCCAAACACTAACTTGTATGTAGGAGTATGGCAATAAACATATTTATTCATGCTTACGTAAATAGATACTTTCCAATGCTAGATATGTATAAAGTTTCGAAGGAAGTAAAACAACTGAATTATGACAACAGATTTTCTATTATTTATGAAATGTTTTTTGTATATTTTATGGAAATTGGTAATCATAGGTAAAACGAAGAGTAATGTCATATTGCCATAGATGGTGTTCACTATTCTTTGTCATAGATGGAGTACAATTAAAATATATCAATTCTTTCAAATTCTTGGCGGGTAATTATTGGTGTTGGTCTCATTACGAGGTGGGGGTACTTGTGTGCGTGCACGTGCATATATGCTATGGACAAACATCAGTTGCCTGTGTTTTTCAATAGATGTTCCACATTTAAAGAAAAGTGAAGTGCGTGCGTGAATTTTTCTTTAAAAATAAAAAAAAAGTTAAATTGAAGTGCGGTAAGCCGAATTTTTAACAATAATATATGTATGTTTAAGTAAAATAATATACCTAATTCTGTTGTGCAAAGTGCATCACATATTAGATTTGCCTCCAATCCAAAGAAAAATGTTTAGATTCGTTTTATATAGCATTTACTGTGTGATGTGTTTTTTTTTTTTTTTTTTCCAGTTTGACACATTCGAATTATTGGCCTCGATTCCCAGATCCGGCGGGTCGGAAGTGAGTACGGATTTGAGACTTTGCCATTCTCAAATTCGCAGTCGCGGATTCAATTAAATCAAAAATTCGGAGTGATGACTCACACGCTAATGAAATACCCGATGTCGGATTATCTTAGGCGCCTTTGTGGTTTCTAATCCGCAGAAAATTTGTTGCGGATCACACTTTTACAGCGCGGAAAATGTCAAAAAGAAATTTGCGGTTGCGGATTTGAGAATCGCAAAGTGTCAAATCCCCACTCACTTCCGACCCGCCGGATCTGGGAATCGAGGTCATTATTTTGTTTTTCCATAATTTTTGAGTAATTGTTTTGGGCAGAAAATAGCCGAAACTGCAAGCGTTTGTGCTCGGTGCGTTAAAACTGAACTGACTGGTTGGCCATCTAACTAACAACCGGAAAAACTTTATGCTAAGGCATCGGACGTACACTTACAGTGGAGGTACATACATATATGTAGGTACACTAAAATTTTTCTTAGGACCACGGCCTTACATTAGAACGTCCTTGGGTTCGTTCATTGGTCAAATATGTTATATAATTCTTTCAGCAGCATCTACTTAAAAGATGCGTTAGTTTTTCAAGTGATTTGTTGGATTGTTTTCGTGAATCTAGTCTCTAGGCACAACACTAGTTTCATATGTGTGTTTGCTTTACTGCACATATTCCAACGACGACGCAATGTAAATTTTGCTATCTGTCACTTTAAAGCAGGCCCGTCATGGAAACAGAATCGAGTTAACCTGAGGGAAAAAAGCTTTCTGTTTACTCAACAACAATTCCTTGGAAACACAGTAACGGTCACACATTCTTGACATTTCCCGTAGAGGCTTCGGAAACCTTTCCTTTCAAGTATACCCATCTTATCTGCAGATTTTAGGGTACGTACTCTACGTATGATCGTTTTGTAGACTCAAATTTTGGTTTTTCTGTAGATGGCTCTGAGTTTCATTACTTTTTTTATGCGATAGTACAATCTCAGGTGTCATGTTGATCAAGTCTTGATACAATGTCTAGCAGATAGTAAGCTTACATATATCGAAGGGTACAAAGAGGATTTTTTATGTGGCATTGCTAAGCTCAGGAACCATCCTTTGTACTACTAGTTTGTTATGTCGTTTGTCACGTCATGGTGCAATGTCTAGTAGGAAGGGGAAGAAGGGGGTTGGGTGGTGTTGAGGAAGGGAGCGATGCACCTTGCATTTGAGCTCTTGGATGTTGTAGGAGCTCGGAAATACTGACTGCAAGAGATTATTTCACCATCGAGTTGTTATATTTAACAATGAATTGCTGGGATTGAGATGAGTGGGTTTTGTCAATGTGGTGCGGTGGCTCAAGGGGTCGATGGTAGAGCGAATTGTAGCGTCATCGATTAACCTAAATGCCCCCTTTTGTGCTCTATCTAGCCATGATAAGGTGGTAATCGAAGCGGTGCCCCAAATTAGGAAGTTGTATTCGAGAAGAGGCGAATGTAGGATTTTTATATTACAGCACGGACCGATTCCTGGAGGAGGAACATCCACCTCTTAAGGAATTTTGTAGGTTTAACTAATGGCCGACCCATCCCTACACATCTTAGGCGTGACATTAGCCAAAGACTTGCGATGGAATGACCACATATTCCAAACCGCCAAACAAGCATCCCAGTGCTTGGGATTTCTTATGAGGTGCAAGTTCCTCTTCCAGCCATCGACCCGTGCTGTTATTTATAAATCCTACATTCGGCCCCTTCTCGAATATAACTCCATCGTTTGGGGCGGCGCTCCAATAACCACCTTAGCATGGTTAGATAAGGTCCAAAAAAGGGCCCTTAAACTAATTGATGGCGACACCATTTGCTCCACCATCGACCCCTTGAACCACCGTAGGAATGTAGCAGCACTGACCAAATTTTATCGCTACTGTCATAGTGACTGTTCCTCCGAGCTAAACGCTCTCCTGCCTCCACGGCAATCCTATACCTGCAACACCAGATTAGCCCACTCGTCTCATTCCCTCCACCTGCAACTCCCCCTTTCACGCACTCAACAAGATATGAATTCGTTTGTAAATAAAACAACTCGACTGTGGAATAATCTCTCGCAGTCAGTATTTCCGAGCTCCTACAACATCCAAGAGTTCAAACGCAGGGTTCATCACCACCTTCTTCAATACCCCCCCGTACCTTTATAATCCTCAACCTATTCCCCCACCCTCCCTCCCGTACTAAGCTTACTGCTAGACATTGCACCATGACATGACAAATGACATGACGGACTGGTAGTACAAAGGGTGACTCCTGAGCTTAGCACTGCCACATAAAAAAAAGCACTGGATGCTTGTTTGGAGATTTGGAATATATGCTCATTTCATCGCAGGTCTTTAGCTAAGATGTGTAGGGATTAGTCGGCCATTAGTTCAACTTATTTATTAATAAGCCAAAACAAGGCACACTTAAACTAATTTACATAATTGCCCTTATTATAGTACATAAATATAACTTAAGCTATATTGATTAGTACAGCACTAGAATAACAATAGGGATACCAATTTTCTTTTAAAGGACTGTTTACTTATGGAGGGGGAAAACAGGATTTGTAGGTATTGAAGACCACACAACATCTGTTAACAGGTTCGTTCTTGGTATACTCGGTGCGATGTGAATTTTCCTTAAGCAATTTCATGTGTCTCGTCTGTCGGACATCGTCATTGAACTTAATTCTATCAGATAGAAACTGCACTTTGAGGTTGCTGTTTAAAACGTCCAAGGTAAGGCATGAGATAAGCAACTTTCTCCTACATGACGTAAGAGATGTAATGCCTGTTCGTGTAGGGCGGTAGACTAAAGCCTGAATTACACTGGACGCAACGGAACGCAACGGAGCGGATTGAAATGTCAAAATTGTTTGCTGCAGCGAAAATGTGCCGCCGAATGAGCAATCACCAGCCCCAAAAAGAAAGAAAAGATGCAACGATACTACTTTTTTAGAAGCACAATTTGCAGAGGCAGTAGTGGGCTCAAAAGGTACCTACTGCGAGAGGGAGAATAAAAGCGACATACAACAATTTATGTCTGCTATGGGCTCAAAATTGTCCAAGCTATCCAGAGCCACACAAAACAATGAAATTTTGCAGTTTTCTGAGTATGTGATCAAATTGCGAAATCCCTGTCTTTGTATGAGGAGGTGTATTTAGAATGATAGAAGAATGTAAATGGTTTTATTTGTCCAACAGAAGAAAGATTTGTCCAACGAATTAGAGGCAATTTTAATTTTTTTTTAGAGTAGATATTTGAGCTGTGAAGTTTATTTTTTATTTTTTCGGAAGTTGTTTTTTTTTGTTATATTTTAATATTTTATAAATTAGTCTATGCAATGATTAAGAGGCTATTTTTTAAGGAGATGTATATATTTATATTTTAATGTATGTTTATGCAGAGAAGTTTTTGTTATATTTTGTTATATTTTTTTGTTATATTTTAATATGTTATAAAGTAATAGTTTGTGCAATAAACAAGAGGCTATTTTTATGCTGTAGAAAAGTTTTATTATTATGTTTCATATTATAATTTAAGTTTATGAAGAAAAACAGTATGCAAAATCCGTATTCGTGCACCCTCCTTTTTAAGGCAAATGCGCCTATTGCTGTAAAAGTAATGGTAAATTTCACGTATAAACTTATTAATTACAAGAAAAACACGACAATTTAAAGAAATAAAACGATATATACTCTTATTTTTCATAAATTAATAAAAAAAACTTAATATATCTTAAAAACATAAGCAAAATCCGTATTCGTACACATAAAATATTAAAATAAAAGATTTCTTTGTTGGTTCTAATATTTTGTGGGATATCCTTTTTGTTTTAAAATGGCCTTTAATCTTGTAGGCATCGATTCCACAAGTTTTTTGTCAGAGTTGATGAGATTTGACTCCACTCCTTCCTCAGAGCTTCCTTCAATTGTGGAGGGTGTACGAATACGGATTTTGCATACTGTATATGTTTGAAAACAACGTATTTTTCTAGCCTTAATATTTAATTCCTTTAAACTATTTCCTTCTTGGAATGGAACTGCTCCTTCTTTTAAAAAATAATTGGATAAAATATCCCGTTTCGTGTATGCGCTCACAGCCGCATTATGGCTTTGGGGACGGAAAGGCCTAAAAGAAACATCAATGCCCACTACACGTCTCCATTCTCCTTCGTGTAGATTTTTATCGTTATCTTCCCAGTCCACAAATTGTGCGTTACAATATTGTGATTTGTCGTTAATCATTGTGAAATTGTGATGTGCGATAGTTGCGAACACAATTTTATTGGCATTGTCTGGGAAGCATTCCAATGTTGTTCTTAATATTCGCCATCGTGCAACTATAATGCCAAAAGCGTTTTCGATCACGCTCCTCGCTCTACAGTGCCTATAATTAAACACTGTTTTTCTTCTATTTAATAATACGCCTGGATATGGCTGCATTATATTTCTCCTCAACGGGAATGCCGCATCGGCCACAAAATAATGTGGAAACGATACATATACTAGTACCAGGTAAAACTTTGTCTGCTGGCAGAGGGAGCTCCCCCGAAAGAAGCTTTCTTCCAAATACCGATTCACGCAATATTCCTGCGAATGAACGAAATCTTTTGTTTCTCAACACTATACATACAAAAAATTATTACCTCCGTCACTTTGGCTTCCATATGCACCAACATCAACTGCGGTAAACGTGTATCTCGCATCACATGCAGCCAAGAGTCTACTATGCTGAAAGAGCCTTTGTAATTGTGAAACTGCGAGCCTGAATTTGGCAGGCATTTAATAATAATATGCTTCCCGTCTATGCTTCCTACACAAATCGGCATATTCCACTGCTTTGAGAATTCAGCTGCTATTTGTGTCAATTGATCTTCTCTTGGCTCTGCTACGTATACTGGAGACAAAATACTCCATATCGCTTCGCACGTTTCGAGAATTATGCTCCGAATTGTTGTTTTGCCCACCCCACCTTATATGACCAAGCAAGATATTGGTGCGAAACTCCTTGAGATAAGTATAGCTGAAATTAATGTGTATTATAAAACAAAATCTTTTGTACTTTATTATACACCCACCTTAGAGTTATTGCTAACCGATATTCTGAATCAATTCCGTTTCGCATGGATTTCGTTTTTAATGACTCCCCAATTTAATCTAATAACAAATTGTACAGCGGATTCTGGTGTGAATAAACAACTGCTCCTCCTCGTAAAACTTCATTTTGGTAAAAGTGGTTTGAAACTAACCTTTTAAGCGCCTATTTCTATTGATGGTAGGGCGCACACTCCATCTTCTTCTCGCCCTCGTTTTATTGCGTTTAATTTTTTTTAATATTTTGTACATATTACAAATCATTAAACATAAAAATTATTTTTTTAGCTCGCGCATTTTGAAATTCCTTGTATCCATTTATTTGAAAGAGTTTTAGTAACTCAAACATTGCCAAATTCTTTAGCTCTTTTCTTAATAAATCCTAACAGCTTGTTGGCTCTGGCAGTAATGTTGTCATAGTGCAAATTGAAATTTAACTTGTTGCCTAGAACAACACCTAAATCCCTAATTTGATCGACATGGTCAAGAACCTTGTCGTTCAGATAATACTGCCGAAGCTGTATATTTTTTTTTTCTGTGAGAAGGTGATTGAGTGACATTAAGCGATGTTGAGATGTAGTTTATTCGTTGTGCACCAGTCTTGCAGAGCATTCAATTTTGATTGAAAGAACGATACATCACTTTGGGACCTTATGAAAAGGTGGCGGCGGTCTATCAACACAATGATCTATTTGGTTGCGAGTGGCTCCATCAGGAGATACCCAGGTGGCTTTATGGATATCTTTACGCGCAAATCTAGTACTTGCAACGACCAAGTTCTTACTTGCTGCCATCTCTACAACTCGCTGTGGATTGTCATTAGTGTTTTCATGCAAGCTGTGGTTGCCGACATATTGCCTGTATATGGGCTCCCGGCCTACTTTGGCGTTCAGATCTCCCAGTATGATTTTTATATCATACCTGGGGCAGGCATTAAATTCCCGTTCAACTAATTCGAAGAATTCTTCTTTATCATCATACGGGGACTCTTCTGTAGGTGCGTGAACGATTATGAGGCTGATGTGGGTCCATGTTAGCGTTACGATTTCATGCAGGCTTGATATTACGTTTTCACCTCCTTGTATCTCAGCTAGCTCTTTGCTGGAGCTGGACCAAAAGCTGCCATGCTCCAGCCAGCTACACGGCTGCAACATTTAAATATTTTACATTAATTAATATCTTTCGGTAACATGAAACACGTTTCGCCTATTCGGCTGGGTTATTTGTATTTTACTAATATTCGGTAGTATGGTAGCACTTTTTTATGTGCACTTTTATGGGGAAAAAATGCTTTGGGAGTTTTACTTTGTATTTTGTAATATGTTATATTATAATAATATTATATTATATTAATTATTTTATATTATATAGTACGTATTATGTACTATGTCAATGTATGTACTATATGCTGTGAGCTATGCATTATGTGCAATGCCCTATGTATTATGTATTGATTACTATGTACTATACATTATGTACTATGCAGTATGGGATATGTACTATGTATTATGTACTAGGTATTATTGTACTACATACTATGTGTTAAGTATTATATACTTTGTACTATGTATTATGTACTATGTACTATGTTCTATGAACCCGTTGGCGCGCTTTGGTGTTTGGTGGCGCTGCCGTCTTTTTCTTGCTTCGCTTTGGTCTTTCGGTAAAACTTGCAAGTTTTGGAGTCTCGATAATAGATACATAATTAAGAAGTTGAGGGCTGTCGATGATGTAAATAAACAGTACATAAGAAGGTATTTTCTTGG
The DNA here is from genome assembly GCA_949987705.1 of Thereva unica. Classification (NCBI taxonomy): domain Eukaryota; kingdom Metazoa; phylum Arthropoda; class Insecta; order Diptera; family Therevidae; genus Thereva; species Thereva unica. The sequence continues at coordinate 89,515,910 of OX465281.1, forward strand.
AACAGTTAAATGAAATTGAATTTATTTTGGCACGGTGAGATATCTCTCTCATAATTTTTCTTTTTAAATTAAAATCATAAAACAAACTAAACAATCAATCGCTTTAAAAAAAAATTTGGCTTTTTCGTAACAAGAAAATGTATATTTTACCAAATTTCATTAAAATCGGATCATTTTTGTGAAAGATAAAAATGGTAAATGAAAAAATCGTTTTTTAACGTTTTACTCCATTTTTTGAGGTTATGTCGAAAAAAGGTTTGAATGAAAGTTATAGATTTTTTTATTATCTACAACCTTTACATTTAACTTTTTTCGATAAGAGGTCGTATAACAAATCGTAAAAACCCACGTTTCACTCCTTAAGATCCACATTTTTGCCCCCGTCCCCTTCCGATCATCTGCTGCGGTGTTCCCGATTTTTCCTTGTTTATGTACCATTTATCCTAAATATTCCCCCCATTCATATAGTGCGAAGAATTTTGTTTTCTCAAAAATTATCGGTACTGGTGTAGGAAGCTTCAGTAACTAGATAAAAAATATTATGATAGGAGATGGAAACCACCAATAAAATATAATTAAAGTGATTGCATACTCTCTAAAAGTGAATTAGGGGAAATTCACTAATTTTTAGTCATTTTTTACTAATTCAAAATGTGCCATGTCTGCAACTATGACTTAGTGACTTTTGACTATTTGAATTAGTTAAATATAATAACCTATTAATATTTTCATTGAAAAGTAGCATTTTGGAATATAACATTACCTTAGTTTAATGAAAAAAAAAAAAGTTATTTACATATTCCATAAATGGTAAATAATCAAAATTTAAATAATCTTAATTGTTAATAGATGAGAGACCCCACAATTTCCACATAACACATAAAGTTCAACACCTCACCATCCTTGACAGTGGGTGGTGAACACATCTTAGGCGTGACATTAGCCAGAAGACTTGCGATGGATTCACCACATATTCCAAATCGCCAAACAAGCATCCCAGTGCTTGGGATTTCTTAAGAGGTGCAAGTTCCTCCTCCAGCCATCGGCCCGTGCTATTATTTATAAATCCTACATTCGGCCTCTTCTCGAATACAACTCCCTCGTTTGGGGGGCGCTTCGATAACCACCTTGGCATGGTTAGATAAGGTACAAAAAAGGTCACCTATATTAATTGATGATGACACCGCCTGCTCCACCATCGGCCCCTTGAGCTACCGTAGGAATGTAGCATCACTGACAAAATTTTATCGCTATTATCATAGTGACTGTTCCACCGAAATAAACGCTATCCTGCCTCCACGACAATCTTATAACCGTAACACCTGATTAGCCCGCTCGTCTCATTCCCTCTAACTCTCACTTTTACGCACTTAACAAGATTTGAATTCGTTTGTAAAGAGAACAACTCGACTGGAATAATCTCTCGCAGTCAGTATTTCCGACCTCCAAAAGTTCAATACCCCTTCGAACCCCTATAACCCTTAACCTATTCCCCCCGTACTAAGATTAGTCATAGATATTGCACCATGACGTGACAAATGACATGACGGACTGGTAGAACAAAGGGTGATTCCTGAGCTTAGCACTGCCACATAAAAAAAAATATATAACAATTCACAATAAATAATATAAAAATCAAGCCACCTAGTAATAAATTTAAATTAATGTTAATTTAAATTTTACTAATTCAATTAGTTAGCATAGACCTGTTCACTAATTTTTTAGTGGATTCATGAACTATGTACTACAGTAAATAGTGAAATTTCCACTAATTCACTTTGAAAGAGTAATGATTAGGTGTTAATAAGAAACTACTACCTACGTTTAAAAGCACATATGTGATGAATAAGGCATTGCATGGGGCGACGATATAGTGGGACATGAAGTAACACAGCTTCCTTACACATTTTCCTAAAATATGAAGCCTTGGCGTAGGAATTAATAATGTATGAGCCGGACCATTTATTTGTAGTAAAAAATGAATAAACTTAGGGAAAACCGAACAAGTTAGCTAAACATTAATATTGAAGTGGACCTATGTAAATTTGTATTATTATACTAAATTTAATTTTGATGGTTTATTGATGGAAAACACGATCCATCTCCCCCTACCAAAAACCCAAAACTACTTTACCAAAATTGTATTTATTAAAGCTATTTCATTCAATTATAAAATTTATATCATTCTGGAAAAGCCCCTTTCGAGGGGCTCCCAGGACATGATGAATAGAATATATGAGAAATGTTTTCTTAGAACATCACAGCACCTGAGACCAAACCGAAATTTTGTATTTACTTTAAAAACAAATGTAGGTAAACGTAATTTTCTTGTTAATTAAAACGAAATTTCTAATTACAATATTGGGCCTCAGTCGAGCATGTCATAATCACTGGAAACACCAACATAGCCCACCTGGCAATCAGACTCTTCTCTTCTTCTGTGCAAACACGTTATCTCCGAATGAGTTAGTGGAGAACGTAAATACGATGTTGACCTATTTCGTTATCGATGAAGTAATAATATTTCAACCGCAGCTAACTTCTTCCCAGTGTTTACCTTCCTGGCCAGCATAGAGTAATGAACAATCTCCTTAGTCCCGTCATTATGTCGTAAGTAACGTCTGCGGTAGAACATCCTGAAAAACGGATAAAGGTCATTGGGTTACGGTTTAATTATTACAGATATCGCGGTGATGCCAACCTCATAAATGCAGCATCTTCAAGGGACCAGTTCCGATATCGATAATGGAAGCATCAATTAAAATTTGAACCGGTTACGACGCCACCCTAAAATCTGCAAGTCGTCGCCAGAGGGGGAATGCTCTTGCTGGACGTGTCATAACAACACATAATTTAATGGGTTGCGATGCAATTTATTTCCACGTTTTTTTCGCAATCAACCTGGCAATCGAAAAAGTCACCCTCTTAGTTCCGAACATAGTGTAGTCACAAGGTGAGGAATCTGAACAGCTTACGTTGAGAGTCATTACGATGGAACCCTTGGGCGCCCTTCCGTTCTCCACTTTTTGGCTTAATTGACGTTTAATTAGCTCCAAATTACTTTTAGGTACGTCTATTCCCACCTGCTTGGAGCTATTTAATAATTCTGAAAGTTGCTTTCGGGCGGTTCTCTTTCTGTTGAGACTTTGGGGAGCTATTACCTGCATTTAACTGGGGTCGATAGAACTAAATAAACCATGAAGGTTCTACTTTTTAATTGATTTGTAGATTGGCGGAGATGAAAATTTCTTCAAAATTTGCTCCACAAATTTTCTTTAAACGCTTTAGGCGTGTGGTGTGTGCTTTGATTTTACTCTCCACAACGATGATGTGGATTTTTCGTAGGAAATTCCTAGCAAGGGCCGAAAATTTTGTAATATAAACTACCTACAATATGGCAACTCAAAATATTTGTAACGACTATGAGGCCATATATAAAATTATTTTTAAACGATTGTGAACAACCAATCCATTGGTGCTCCGAGAGCGCATTACAATGCTGAAAAGCTCCGGTGATCACCCTCGAACCAACACAGCTGCACTACGCTATGAAATGGCCAGAAACAGCTACGGTCATGCATCAGAACTCGCCCTAAGTATTGGAGATGAGATGCCGGGCATCGACGAGAGCTGGTTCCGCCTTAAAAATAATGTCCAATAGTGTCTCCATTTTAGGCAAAAGTCGTAGAGATCGAAACGACTGGTTCGATAATGAATGCAAGCTGGCACCCGAACGTAAGAATGCTGCGTACCGAGCAATGCAGTAGTTTCAGAGAACACGGGCACGCGAAGAGAACTATAAAGAACTCAGAAAAGAAGAAAAGACAAATCACAGAGGAAAGAGGAAGCCTGGGAAAAAAATTTCGTCTGTGAACTAGAACTGTACAGAGAGCGACGGCCGCACCAGGCGCGGAAGTTCTACCGAAGAATCCGCAGTAAGACGCAATTCACACCACGTTGCACATACTGCAAAGGCAAAGAAAGGAATCTGATTACCGATCCCGAATCTTGAACCGATGGGAAGAGCACTTTCATGAACTGCTAAATGGCGAGCTAGCTGATAATTCGGAGACCATCAATATCTGAAGTAACGAAGTATATGGTGGCCTCATCTACAAGAATACAACATTGGTCTCACAATTAAGGTAAAAGAACACCAGTTTGAATCATCATCAGGCAGGACGATTCCGGAGACTCTACAATGACGAGGTCTACGAGCGCTATCGCGGCATAGATGTTGTGAAGAAAATAAACCTCGGTAGGCTCTGGCGGCCACGGCATCTAGCTCTTATGAGTGAAAATGAGCCTGCTCGTAAAGTTCTCTGCGATAGGACCTACGGGGAGCGGCAGCAGATAGACCCAACAAACTGGATGACATCGGCACAGAATCGGGGCCGATGGAGAGAACAGTTGCGAGAGACCAGAACCGGATCCCGGTTGTAGAGCCGTCAAGGAAGAAGAACAACCGAGGAGACAAACAAAGTGGTTTGCTCCTGAATTTTTGGATAAACCTTCGTCGGATGACAGACAGTTGTCAGTTTAATGTCCAAGGGAAGAGATCGGAGTGAAATTTGCGGGATTGAGCACCCTCCCGTGGCCAGTCAAGCGACAATTGACGTAGGAATTCAGTCAATGCTTTCAGCAATGTTTGCCTGTGGTTTTCTAAGGCCAAAAGGGTGCCTACATGTTGAACAGCAGCTCTAGTCGACGATAATGAAGAGATATATTTTATTACCGCTACTTCCAACCACTACTATTTCTACCAATGACGATAAAATTGCCCCGTTTTCAAATTAAGCATTATATTCTTTTGCAGTTGATTATAAATTATACAGAATTTAATATAGGTAACAAAACACGAAATATTTATCATGTAATAATTAAAAAACAAGACTTTTTCGTGCTTTAGAAATATACCCTTTTATCAATAAAACTTAAAACTGAAAATGATTAGTCTCAAAAGCGGTCATTTGACCAGCCGCAATTTGGCGTTGGCGTTGAGATCTGTATTGATCTCTATAACCGGGACAGGCATGCATATGCACCTCGTGCTTTATTTAGTATGGAACTGACGTCTTCTTCTGCACCGCCATTTTCGGTAAAAGTACTACCGAGGTAGCAGAATTTATCTACCAGTTCCATGTCACGGCTATTCAGCGCTGTTCGTTCAAGGGTGTTTGCATTTATCCGCACATCTTTGGTTTTATTCGGATTTAGCCTTAAGCCTGCTTTCTGTTTCCAAATTGATTTACATGTTTTTGAGGTCCTGATGTCTGTGGGACAGCAAACAGATATCATCCGCATAATCTTGATCCTTAAGGCGGTCTAGCAATCCCCCTTGTATGCCGCCTGTTCTACTATTTAGAGCGCTGACAAGGATGTCGTTTATTACTATAAAAAAATACTAATGGCGAAAGTAGGCATCCTTGTCGTAATCCTGAACTCACCTCAAAACTCTTGCACAATTTTCCATTGGGGAGAACTCTGCATTTGGAATTGTTGTATAGGGGTTCTATCAATTCTATTATGTTATAGGCACTCCTCGTTGCAGTAGTACCTGCCATATAAAGCTCCAATTGACCTAGAGCGCGTTCAAAAACCCTACTATGGTAAACCACGAGGTAAGCTGTAGTTATGCTGCATAACTTCACTTAACCATGAAAGCTTATGTTTAACTATGTAGGTTTTTGAACGCACCGTGGTTAACTACGAATTAAAGGAAAGAATTTTTTTCCATAAAATGGCTTCATTTATTTTATATGTGTCCATTAATTATTTATTTACCATAATCTCACAAATCCTACTTTGATTTGTTCATGTGTTTAACATTAAAACAACTGTCAAGGAGTTGTTTTTATTCTTCTTCTTCTTACCTATCGCTAACCATGCTCCGGAGCATGGTTAAAATTTAACTACACCATGGTTAACCACGGGAATTTTTGAACGCCAAAAAGTTATGCTCGTGGTTATGTTGTAGTTAATCACGGAGTTTTTGAACGACAAAAGTTTACCATAGTTAGCTATGGTTAACCATAGTAAGGTTTTTGAACGCGCTCCGAGTCGAACGCGCTCTCATAGTCTCTGAACGCAAGATACAGGAGGATCGTAATTCAGTAGACAGCTCCACTACGATATGCAAGGTGTTAATATGGTCTATGCAGGAGCGGCCCTTTCTGAATCCAGCCTGCTGTCTTCTAAGCGTTCGGTCTACTGCCTCTCTTATACTTAATGTGGGAAAAGATTTTACCCACAGTAGATAATAGACAGATGCCTCTCCAATTGTAACATATTGTTAGGTCTCCCTTTTCGGTATTTTTACTATAAGATCTTCCGTCCAGTTACAGGTGCTCCCTGCTATTCCAGGATTGGCTGGGGCGCATTATGAGGCTTGAATTGGCTTTTAACAATTCTGGTGGGTTGCCTTCTTTTACAACTGCTTTACCATTGACCATTGCATGAATTGCGTTTAATATGGGGCACGGGGGTGATTCTTATTGGCTGTGCATTATTGGCTGTACATTATTATTCGGTGCAAATGAACCAATTTGGAAGCAATTACTCTAAAAATATTAAAACACTACCTACACTTGCAAGTACGTTCTTAGAACAAAAATTCATTTAACATATCGTTATTTTCATTTTCCAGGTTTGATATCAAGTGACAGGATAAAAATGCTTGATATAACGCGTGACAAACCAATAAAAGTTGCTGTCAAAGTTGCTGTACCAGTGAGAGATCATCCAAAGGTAAAACATAATTTCAAAAAACTTTTATTATGATTTTGATTTTTTAATTGTTGTTTTTTAAACTTTTTCTTAGTTCAATTTTGTAGGGAAACTCTTAGGACCAAAAGGAAATTCAATGAAAAGGCTACAAGAAGATACAATGTGCAAAATGGCAGTACTCGGACGAGGTTCTATGAAGGATAGAAAAAAAGAAGAGGAACTCCGCACATGTGGTGAGCCTAGATATGCCCACCTATCAGAGGACCTTCATATAGAAATTTCAACATTTGCTGCACCAGCTGAGGCGCACGCTAGAATAGCATATGCTTTAGCAGAAGTGAGGAGATTTTTAGTACCGGTAAGTTTTGTAAATTACTTTTAAAATATACTGTGTTTATTATATAAGCAGTTTTATGCTGTTGCGAAAATGTAAAATTGTTTATGGATGCCATACAGTAACATAATCGTTACAGAAAAAAGCAATTTTCATGATTGTTTATATAATGGTGTGTGGCTCCCGTATTATGTGGAGCCTTTTTGTTTAACACAATGAAACACGTTTTTTTGATTTATATCTTCACTTTGTTATTTTTTATTGTAATACTTATTCTATCACAGTTTTATGTTTTATTTTGAGTTTACGGAATAATTATTATATATATATAAATATTTATTGAGTCACTTGGATTCTTTATTGCTAACGCACGCGTCGACTTGAATGTCACCGATGGGAAGGAGCTGTTATACAGTGCCAAGTGGAGATGCCGGAAATTTTGCTAGATCGCTGAACTTTGGAGTTCAGTGATCGAGGGAGTGTTCGGACTGATCGTTTTGATCGTGCCGGAAGTTGTTGTGTGACATTGCGTAAAGTTTGGTAATTAAACTTTACGCGGTCACTACATATTCCCCCCCCAGCGTAGCGTTAACGGAATGTTACCGCTTTAGGTGGTTTAGCTTCGTTGTCGCAGTCACAACCGAAGGCTGGCTTTAGCCTGTCGATAGATATCGACTTGGTTGTGCCGTTCAATTTGACGACGAAGTGTTTTCGTAATCGTTTGATTACTTCATATGGGCCTTCGTATGGAGGTTCGAAAGGTTTTCGAACTCTGTCGACTCGTATGAAAACGTAGTCAGCGTTCTCCAGGGCTTCTGGCACGTAGACATCCTTTTGGACGGGTTGCCGAGGATGTGTTGCCTTAATGTTCTGCATGTGAGAAAGGAGGCGAGAGAGGAATTCTGATTCTTCAATTGGATTTTCATCGGTTGTGATAGAAATCGAATTGGGAAGTCTCGGATTCTGACCATATACGAGCTCGGCTGGTGAGCATTGTAAGTCGGTCTTAATTGCAGTGCGTATGCTTAACATGACAAAGGGGGCAAGTCTTCACTCCAATGAGTAGTGTTGTCCCTTGCCATTAAGGCTGCTTTTAGTTGCCTGTGGAACCGTTCAACCATCCCGTTTGCTTGCGGGTGGTAGGCGGTAGTCCGAATTCGATGAGTGCCGAGTAATTTGGCAACTTCATTGAACAGTTTCGATTCGAACTGCGTACCTTGATCGGTTGTGATCTCGAGTGGTACGCCGAATCGTGGGACAAATTCAGTGACGAATTTTCTTGCCACTGTTGAAGCTGAGATATCCCGAATTGGGTATGCTTCAGGCCATCGCGTGAATCTATCGACTATCGTTAAGATATAAGAGTATCCACGAGATGGGGGTAGGGGTCCCACTATATCCATATGGATATGGTCAAATCTATTATTTGGAAGTTTGAAAGCTTCCAATGGCGATTTGGTATGTCGTGAAACTTTGGACTTTTGGCAACCTAGGCATGATCGAGACCACTCATTGCAGTCTTTATTGATCGATGGCCAGAAGTATTTCTTGGTAACGGCTCGTCTTGTAGCGCGAATACCAGGATGAGAGAGACTATGTTCAGAGTTGAACGCTAGTCTGCGTAAGGAAGTAGGTATGTAAGGCTTAGGAATGCCTGTACTAGTCTCACACCACACCTGATGGGCGGTAAATGGTATTGGCGTGAGAATTAGTTTTACCCGTGAGCCGTTGCTGGGGTGCTCTTGTAGAGACTTCAACTCTGTGTCACCTTGTTGAGCCTGAGCCAGTGTAGGCAGGTCGAAGGTGACCGAGTCGACGTTGTCGGTTGCTAGTGAGCGCGACAAGTAGTCGGCGACAACGTTTTGTTTACCCGACACATGTCTGATGTCTGTGGTAAACTGAGAGATTAGACCCAAATGTCTGGTCTGTCGAGGGGATCGTTCGGTCTTTGTGTGAAGGGCGCGAACCAGTGGTTTGTGATCAGTATAGACCACGAAATTGCGTCCTTCAACGAAGTAACGGAAGTGTTTGATCGCTGCATAGATTGCAAGAAGTTCGCGATCGAATGCAGAGTACTTCCGTTCTGTTGGTGACAGCTTTTTGGAATAAAAAGCTAGAGGTTGCCACCGATGACCGTTGAATTGTTCCAAAGCGCCTCCGATTGCATAATCAGAGGCGTCAGTCGTTAGACTGTATTTTGCATCCTCGATTGGATGGTTCAGCAGAGTTGCTTCAGCCATCGAGGTTTTCACCTTGAGGAATGCCGCCTGACATTCTGCTGGCCAGTCAAAAACTTTATTGGCACGTGAGCGGTTGAGAAGGTCTCTCAAATGCTCGTTTATAGGCACCAACTGTTCAGCCAATTTTGGGATAAATCGGTGATAGAAATTCACCATTCCCAAAAACTTCTGGATCGATTTGACAGAAGTTGGAGGTGCGAGATCAACGATAGCCTGAACCCGATCGGAGGATGGAAGTATTCCATCCTTTGTGATGCGGTGGCTTAGAAACTTAATCTCTGTTGCACCAAAAACGCATTTCTCTAGCTTAATGGTTAAACCGAAGCTATCGAGGCGTTTAAAGAGCTCTTCAAGGTGAACGATATGCTCACCCTCGGTTTTACTGGCGATAAGTATATCGTCCAAGTATACATAAACGAAGTCGAGGTCTCTCGTAACTTCATTTATGAACCTTTGAAAGGTTTGTGCTGCATTCCGTAGGCCGAATGGCATACGTGTAAACTCATATAGGCCGAATGGCGTAATGAGTGCAGTCTTATGCACGTCTTCTGGGGCGATTGGTATGTGATGGTATGCACGTACCAAGTCAACCTTCGAAAAAATTGTGCAGCCGTGAAGATTCACGGAGAAATTCTGTATATGCGGGATCGGATATCTATCCGGCACAGTGACAGCATTAAGGCGACGGTAGTCGCCGCATGGCCTCCAATCATGTGAGTCCCGTTTAGGAACTAGATGAAGCGGAGATGCTGCGGGGGACGACGAAGGTCGACAAATCCCCAATTCGTCCATATGGTCGAACTCTAACTTTGCCACCTTCAGTTTCTCCGGATGGAGTCGCCGAGCGGTGACAAAAGGTAATTGCCCTTTAGTTACAATGTGGTGTTGCACATTGTGTTTAACCGGAAGGTTAAAATTGGGCGGTTTTGTTAACGAAGCGTACTTCGTTAATAGCTCTTTGTATATGCCAATAACTCGGCATGGAAATGTTTCGGGGTTGTAGTCGACGGTAGCGCACACGTTAATTCGAAACTTCGTGCGCTTGTCGACTAAATGCCGATATTCAAAATCGACGGACAATTTGAACTTCGTTAAGAAGTCCGCCCCGATAATGGCTTTAGTGGTGTCGGCTATAATGAAGTTGTAAACATATCGTCGGCGTAAGCCGAGTTCAAGTTCGAGCAACTTAGTACCGAAAGTTCGGATCAGTGATCCGTTGGCCGCGTACAGAAGGACGTTCGGGCTACCGTTATGGGCCGGGAACGCCTTGGCGGGAACAATTGAAACGTCAGAGCCCGAATCAATCAGAAAGTCCATCCGATTGTTGGTGTCTCTGACGAATAAACGATATGAGCGGCCGGTTATATGCTCGCTCATGTCGACCCCCTGACTCTCTAGTTTTTTTTAGATTGGGTGGTGGCCGACTTTTTCTTAGCCGGCTTGGCTTGACCACCACCGAAACTGCAGGGGGCCTTACAGGTGCGAGCTTCACTACCATAACGGTAGTGAAAGTAGCACAGGCTACCCCTGGCTTGATTGGCCCCTTGTGGCCGATTGGCCGAGGGCTGTCGAGAGCCGCCCTGCCGATTGGCAGGTGTTCGGCTTCTCTGCTTCCGCGGGCTACGGTCGAGCTTGTCTAGCCGGGCCGTCAGTCTATTGATGGCGCTTTGCAGCGCCACCAATGTGGGGTCCGCGTTGGTCGGTGCTGCGCGGACGGCGGACGCGTATGAGGCGCCTCCGTGTGGAAGCACCTCCCATACTTTGTCCGCCGTTGCAGCCAGCCCGGCTAGTGTTTGGTCGGCAGCGGTGGCCAATGTGACCTGGATGGCCTGTGGAAGCCTCCGCTCCCACAGGTTCCGGATCAGGTCGTCATTGACTGCTGACGATCCACCCGCTAAAGCTTTGAGAGCCTGCAGAAACTCAGATGGTTTTTTGTCTCCCGGCTCTTGTACTGACAGCAGCTGCTCGAGCCGGCGCTTCTCTGAGGTGCCGTATTTCTCGAGCAGGTACTGTTTCAGTTCTTCATATGAGGAGGCAGCATGGTCAACGGTGCTGAGCCGCATTGCCGTTACCGCCTCCTCCGGCAATGCGGCCATAACGTTGTAGACCCTGCTACTATCTGACTTGTAGCCCGCCATTTTAAACATAATTTCCGCCTGGTAAAACCAGGAGGCGGGCTGATGGACCCAGAACTTCGGAATATCTAATTTGGACACTTTAATGCCGACGACTTCCGAAGTTCCGGGTTTGGGCTCCTCCCCGTGTTGGACATCATGATCCATTAGATTATCCATGGGTAGTGACATTTTGTAAGAAAAGAAAATCGTTCAAAAATTCTTAAACTTCGAAAAGAAGAAAGGAAACAAGAGAAACGAATCGGTATATATCTATAAAACAAATGAAAGGAAAACAGAATCCAGCACGATACAAGTGACTCGAAACACCTGATTAATTCTCTCGGTGTAATAGTGAAGCAGTAAAAGAAAAACAAAATATGTATATATATATATGTATCACAATATAAGCACTGTTCATGCAAAATTTGTTTATAAATTGAATATAATTGTATAAGCAAAATTATTCCAAAATTTGTTTCTTTGTTTTTCTATCAACAAAAAAAAATATATATATAGTACCTATATATTTATGTATGTATAAGTAAACTTAAATCTTAACGTAAATTAATTCAAAATTTGTTCAAAATATGTTTCTTTCTTTTTATATCAAGAAAATGTATATTGTGTATATGTATGCATGTAAGTAAGCTTAAATATTCGAGAAAATGAATTCAAAAATTATGAAATTTGTTTCTTTGCAAAATCGACTTAAATATTAACGTAAATGAATTAATATTGCCTCAATGCATGTAATTAATTTTCTTTTGTTCTTTTTAAAAAATCAATAAAAGAATAATCAAATAAAAACTTCAATAAATGGAAAGAAAAAAAAAACTCAAATATTAGCAATGAAATTTGACTATTTTGTTGCATGCAAAAAAAATATAAAATGATGTTTTCAACGAAAATATAATAATCAATTATCTGTTGTTTGATGATCCTCTGCTGCAGCCCAACTGCACTTTCTATTGTCTGGAGTATTTTTTTGTATTTTCCTTTCGAAGCAAAAAAAACTTTTTAAACAGCAAATCTTGATGATGATGATGATGATGAAATATTGCAATTGCAAAATTGGGGAAATATCGAACACAAAAATTATTAAATTTATTTAAATTTGTTTTCCCGCGTGTTTTTTTAAACCGGGATCAACTCCACTTCCTATTGTTTTGAATAATTTTAGGTGTTTTTTTTTCGAACAGAGAAGAAGAAAAAAAAACTTTTTTTAGCAAAAATTGATCACCGTAATTGATTTAAAATAAAATTTTGGGAAAGTATCCATCACAAAATTATTTATTAAAAATTTGTTTTCCCGCGTGTTTTTTAAAACGGGATCAACTGCACTTCCTATTGTTTGAATAATTTTCGGTGTTTCTCTTTCGAACAGAGAAGAAGAAAAAACTTTTTCAGCAAAAATTAATCACTGTGATTGAATTAAAATAAATTTTTTTAGAAAATATCGATCACGTCGAGGTCACCAATGTGGCTCCCGTATTATGTGGAGCCTTTTTGTTTAACACAATGAAACACGTTTTTTTGATTTATATCTTCACTTTGTTATTTTTTATTGTAATACTTATTCTATCACAGTTTTATGTTTTATTTTGAGTTTACGGAATAATTATTATATATATATACTAGCATAAAACCCGCGAGCCTTGCAACGCCTTTAAATAAAAACTATTTATTATGTGCAATATTTTCCTTCAAAAAAAAAGTCAGTTGTTATTATCCCTAAAAAGGGTTTATTATAGTGCATTTTTTTAATAAATATGGTAAACAAATTGCTGCGTATATCACCTCTGCTCAACAAATCTGCAAGTTTTGAAGCAGAGATTGGCATGTATAAGTCATCAAGAGAAGTGACATTTTAGGGTTTGACGAAAGTTCGTTAAGTTTGTTCGCCTATTTACGTAGGTGCAAGAAATTATGAAGCAATCACAAATGAATATTAAATAAAGTTAATTTCGAGTCATTCATTTTTTCGTGATTATAGGCACTGTCAAAATTTCAGCCCTTCAGCTTCAGAGGTTTGGGTTAACCCCATTTCATCTCTTTTTCACCCCTTTAGGGGATGAATTTCGAAAAATCGCTTCTTAGTGAATGTCCACGTCACTATAGAGATGCACTGTCAAAATTTCAGCTGTTTAGCTCCAGCGGTTTGGGTTAACCCCATTTAACCCCCTTAGGGGATAAATTTCAAAAAATCGTTCCTAAGTGGATGTCCACGTTATTATAGTGATGCACGGTCAAAATTAGAGCCCTTCAGCTTCAGCGGTGTGGGTTAACCCCATTTCACCCCCTTAGGGAATGAATTTCGCAAAACCGCTTCTTAGTGGATGTCCACGTCATTGAAGGGATGCACTGTCAAAATTTCAGCCCTATAGCTCCAGCGGTTTGGGTAAACCCCATTCCACCCCCTTAGGGGATGAATTTCGAAAAATCGCTTCTTAGTGGATGTCCACGTCATTATAGGGATGCACTGTCAAAATTTTAGCCCTTTAGCTCTAGCGGTTTAGGTTGTGTGTTGTCTGTCAGTCAGTTACTTTTTATGCAATAGAAAAAAAGTAAAGAAAAAAAATCCCCTTACAACTTATCATCGTTACAATTCTTTGGAATTCTCGGCTTTTCTCTATTGTAGTATGCATATATTTATACATATAAACCTTCCGGAAGAAATTCTCTAAAATATAGTGAAAACCGTATAAAAATCCGTTGCGTGGTTTAGAAGAAGTAAGCGGAGAAACAGACAGACAGACGAAAACAGCGACTTTGTTTTATACTATTTAGAGATAAATATTTATTGAGTCACTTGGATTCTTTATTGCTAACGCACGCGTCGACTTGAATGTCACCGATGGGAAGGAGCTGTTATACAGTGCCAAGTGGAGATGCCGGAAATTTGGCTAGATCGCTGAACTTTGGAGTTCAGTGATCGAGGGAGTGTTCGGACTGATCGTTTTGATCGTGCCGGAAGTTGTTGTGTGACATTGCGTAAAGTTTGGTAATTAAACTTTACGCGGTCACTACAGGTGTAAAACGAGGATTTAACCAAATGTTTAATTACAACGGATTTGTAAATATAGTGCAGTACTTTGGCAGCTTTGGAGAGTGAAGAGTAGTTTTCTGTGCAATTGGCCTCCTTAGTCTTTCCCATTTAAGGGGTTCCGCGAAAAGCATTTCATTGTTTCAACTATATTCAATTTGTTGAAAAAGTAACTTCACTCTCACGGTCCTACTTCTCAAGGAGTAATCAGAATAGTTAGTATCAAAAACCGTCTTATACGAATAGGGTAGTCAAATACGGAAAACACCACCACAAATTTCCAAAAAATCACAAATAAGTGAAAACTAGTTGGGATGTGGGTTTGACCTCTTCGGTCCACACGATTAACTTCCCAATATGATGAGCGAAGATGGAATAAACTGACTTCTTACCAAATAGTTATACGTTAAGCACTAGTGGGAAATTGACTAGTATCAGAACTGGTGACAAAGCAATCCTGAGAGAAGCTAATTCAAATAACTATAATAGTGGTAAACCACAAGATTTTTGTAGAGAATTTGTTTTTCCTGAACGTTAGCAACCTTAAAACAAACATTTCTTTCGTATTTCGTTCACTACCCTAAAGGTACGGTTTCGCTGGGAGCTCTTATAAAATGACTGCTCTTATGGTATGCACATGTTGGCGGTTTTGCTCACACCGCCTGACAGCTAGACGGCAACTGTCAGTAACTAGCTGTTGCGTTTCAACTGCTTTTGAACCAAGAAGAGTAGTCGTAGCTGCTAGAAGTGATTTTAGTTAGTTTTTTACACGAAAGTGCAGTGCTGAATTAATTTGTTCCAAAATGGCACCAAATTTTTCAATACAACAATATTTTGCGATATCCATTATTTTCAGTAAATTCTTTTTCATCTGTTAAACCAACAATTGACAACAAATAACTGCCGGTTACTGCAGCTGATAACCGCCGTCAGCAGCTGCTGTCGACAGCTCCCAGCGAAACCGCACCTTAAAGCGGGAGTTCGAATTCGTACAGAGCGTGTTGAAGCACCGTTGATAAACTGGGAAGCGAATGACTTCATTTGGAAATTCCAAAGCTTTCCGGAGATATTAGCAAAACTAATCAATTACTACGATTACATGCCGGGCTGAGGACTTGACTTGAACTTGAACTGACAGTTCAATGCTCTTGATTTGAAGTCGACCTACAAGACCTTCAAGTCTACTTGAAGCCGACTTCAAGTATGCATGTATTCATAGTAAATGTAAAGTAGTTGTCAGACATGACCAAAAAACAAATTTTGCGGTAACTACTGGAAATCCCGGGATGAACTGCAATTTCCTAAAACTGTATCACGTGTAGAAAACTAGTTGGGATGTGGGTTTGACCCCTTCGGTCCACACGATTAACTTCCCAGTGTGATGGACGAAGATGAAATAAACTGACTTCTTACAAAATAGTTATACGTTTAGCACTGGTGGAAAATTGGCTAGTATCAGAACTGATGACAAAGCAATCCCGAGAGAAGCTAGTTCAAATAACTATAATAGTAGTAAATCCACAAGATTTTTCTAGAGAATTTGTTTTTCCTGAACGTTAGCAAACAAACATTTCCTCCGTATTTCGTTCGCCGCACTAAAGCGGGTGTTCAAATACGTATTGAGCATGCTGAAGCGCCGTTGACAAACTGAGAAGCGAATGACTTCATTTGGAAATTCCAAAGCTTTCCGGAGATATTAGCAAAACTGTAACTGTTAAGTACTTGTCAGACTTGACCAAAAAGAACAAAGTTGGCGGTAACTACCGGAAATCCCGGGATGAGCCGCAATTTCCTGAAACTGTACCACGCGTAGAAAACAATTCCCCGTCAAAAAGTGCTAATCCAAGGTTTGAAAAATTCGCGCTGTTTGTAAAGGATAACGAAATTTTTGCATGATTTTGAAAGGTTGTCGGATTTTGACAAGTGATGTTTTGTTCGAAGGCTATCGCTGTGCAGAACCCAAAAAAGATCACTTCGTTTAGAACGGGCCTCATTCCATCGAGTTTATTAGATATGAGCAAAACTTGTCAATTTGAGGTCTTTCTGGCAATTAGCCGAAGTTTTTCTATTTAATCAAAAAAGGGCCGACCGAATATTATGAAATTTTTTTCTGAGCATTTCTTCGTTAATATTCTTTTTTCGGCACCTCAATGAAGTCGATATAGTTTTTAGTTCGCGCGGTATCGTGCAGGTACAAAAATCACTTAAGTAATTTAAATCAAAAAACCGCTCAACTGAATATTATAAAAATCTTTTCAGATTATATTGTCGCTAATACGCTTCGAACGGCACCTCAAGTAAGTCAATATCTTTCGTGGTTCCGGCGATATCGTGCAGGTACAAAAATCATGAAAATCTTTTCAGATCATATTTCGGTTAATACGCTTGGAACGACAACTCAACGATGTCGATATCAGTTTTGGTTCGCGCGATATCGTGCAGGAAAAATGACCACATCCGTACGCACACACACACACACACACATACTTCCTCCCAATTTTTTGCTTAAAATGCTCCTGGGACCTTGAAAGATGAAAATTGGTTGAAATTTTCGATTTCGATTTTCGGACCGATTACAATAACTTCCTATACTGGGAAGTTAAAAATGCCCGACCGAATGCTATGAATTTTTTTCAGGGTATTTTTCCCTTAATATGCTTCTCTCGGCACCTCAAAGAAGTCTATATAGTTTTTGCTTCGCTCGGTATCGTGCAGGTACAAAAATCACGAAAGGCGTTTAAACAAAAAAAAAAACGGTTCAACCGAATTTTATAAAAATCTTTACAGATTATATTTTGGTTAATACTCTTCCAACGGCATCTCAACTAAGTTTATATCTATTATAGTTCGTGCGATATCGTGCAGGTACAAAAATGTCTTATGTCGATTAAACAAAAAAACGGCTCTGCAAAATTTTATAAAAATCTTTTCAGATCATTATTTCCTTTAATACTCTTCGAACGACACCTGAACGAAGTCGTAATCTTTGTTGGTTCGCGCGATATCGTGCAGGAAAAAATGACCAAATACGTACGCACACACCCACAAATCTTTGCTTTTGCCTTGAAAAATGAAAATACGTTGAAAATTACGATTTCGATTTTCGGACCGATTACAATAACTTCCTTATACTGGGAAGTTAAAAATAATACAAATTGATCTAAAAATTGTGTACAATAAACGGTGATCCAAATATGGCGCCTAGATAATATTATGTTTACACGTGGCACAAGCCATTTAGTAGAAATTACAATTTCAATCTCGGACAGGTATGCAATGTAACAACTCTTATACATTATTCATGCTTATTATGGGCTTTCTTAAAAAATACTCATCGCTGATTCGTGATTTCCTTAACGTGAAATTTCAATTGGTCTGCAAGGTCATTATGATCTAACAGTATTGGATTTTTTTGTGAGATTTTTATAAAAGTCTATTGAATGCAAACAAGCCCCATAAAGCGCCCATAAATGACGTACGTCGTTCATGTTGCTTCGTTAAGCTTCGTTACATTTCTATCTGTACAGTTTTATCTATTGAAATTTTGATTCGATCTCAGTAATACTGTACAGTTCAACTGTATGTTCTACACACCTAACGATTTAACTGTACAGTTCGACAGTACAGTTAAATCGCACAGTCAAAACTGAAGGTGACACTAAACGAACGTTTTGTGCTGATTTATAGTAACATTGATGAGACTGATTCGTTTTTGTTATTTTGCACGTTTTGAAGAAAAAAGGATTAAGGGAGGGAATTTGAGGAGAAACTTATTAAAATTGCAAATAAACACAATTATATTTAATAGGCAATGATTATGGAAGTTTTTATAGTCAATAAATAATGTTTTTACGTTATTAATAATTTTAAACTTTTGAAAACTTTCCATACACGTTAAATTGTAACGTCCATTATGGTCGGTTTAATGTTTGACGAAAATTTGGTGTTAACCCACGGCGGCTCACGTGCGTTTCTTACGTTCATTATAGTAGCTCCATTAGATCTTGCTTCACAGTCTTACGAATATATGTAATTGTTTCCTACATTGTAATATTGTAAATTATACAAGCTAAATCAAGTCAGGAGCCAGTTTGCAACAAAAACAACGTCCACAATAAAATAACAGTGAAAAAAATCGCGCGGCAGGCTAAAGCGAAGGCTTTATCACTCTTCTGCTGTAAACATGCTAAGGGCGACGGCGACGGTGCACACAAATTAAAAAGCACACACAAGAATAATCATCTTCGACATCCGAATGCTACACACGCGCACAGGAACATACGAGAATAGCAACACAATCCCATGTCACACCGCCCAGGCAACTTTGAGGGACGACGGCTACGAAATAGAACTTGGATTGATTGAGTCGCCACTCTCGGCGACCTCGTCGTCGAGTGGTCTGCATATTGTGCTGCACCCTTCATACTCATAGAAAAGCTGTGTGTTCTATTCGTTTTTGCCAGTCGCTGTGGAAAGTATTTCCGCCCTTAGCATGTTGACAGCATTCTACAGACCAGCGACCGACGAACAGCACAAGTAAGTTCCCTCTGCTTCCTACCCTCACTCCATTCTCGGCCCAGCAAGTGTCGCGCCCAAAATCTGTCGGTCGATGAAGTTTGCCCCGTTTTAAAAGGCATAACACTTTGACGCAGACAAATTTCATTGACTCTGATGGTTGCGACAAATGTAATTCCGGGAAATATATCCAAGAATGTGGCGATTGACGAAGTCCCGTTACAAGTCACGCTTTGTCATTGACTTATGTAACATTCGTGGACTTCATGCGAATTTCTCTTTTGTTGAGTGCCACCTACTGAATTTTAAACCCCCAATTTTCGCACTTAGTGAAACCCAAATATCACCGGATAATGACATAATTCATTACCAGATTTCGAGGTACACTTTAGTGCATAATCTCTCTCCCCATAGGGGCATTGCCATCTATGTTAGGGATGACGTGGCTTATTATGAAATATATTCAAGCCCGACTTCAGATTTTAACTATCTTTGGATTAAAATCATCTTCCGAAGCCACGTCATATTCTTTTGCTTCCTATACAGAAGTCCTAACTTAAGTAACCAAGCCTCCACTTCTTCATTTGATTCTATTTCCGAACAAATCTCGGGATTTTTGTCGTCCAATCCTGAGTGTGAAATCATCGTTGCGGGTGATTTCAATGTTCTCAATGTAAACTGGCTGACTAACGCAAATGGCACCAGTACTTCTGGCAAGGACGTCGAGCTCTTTGCAGACACCAATAATTTACATCAAATTGTGGATCATCAAATTGTGGATAATTTACATCAAATTGTGGAGAGTCCCTGATGTTGCTGATCAAGAAACCTATCTCCTTGATCTTTTTCTAACTTCTCATCCAGCGCGTTACTCCGTTGAAGTTGATTCACCTCTTGGCAATTCGGACCACTGCTTAGTTAGCGCTAGCTTCCCATTCAAATTTCCCACCCCTCCCAAACCAGTCAGAAGAACTGTATGGCATTATGCGAAGGCCAATTGATTGGGGCTTATTCATTTCTTCCAATCTACTGACTGGAACCTGTGTTTCCGAAACAAAAACGTCAACTCTGCCGCTATCCGTATCTCCAGGATCATACAGGCAAGAATGCATTTGTTCATTCCTCATACTACTAATTCTGTGAAGGCTAGGCTCAACAGATGGTTTAATCAGGAGTGTATGAATGCAATCAGAAATAAAAAAAAGAAAAAAACATTTTTAAGAAACTCTTTTCTTTACCTTAATATATTGATCAGTTGTGAACACAAAATTAATATAAATACTAAAAAATCGACTAAAAGGTAAAAAATAAGAAGATTTTAAACAATATAAACTTGTAAATCAAAATGGAAAAAATCTCACACATTCCTTAAAGAAAATCGTGGGGTGCGTTTTTATGAAATAAAATGCTCAATTAGTGAAAATTCATAGCTGTCTGAAATGTTAAAATGTACTCACGGCAGTCATGTTTTTTTAAGTTCAGGTTGGTATGGGCGCCCCACGCTTTTCTTTAAGGAATGTGTGAGATTTTTTCCATTTTGATTTACAAGTTTATATTGTTTAAAATCTTCTTATTTTTTACCTTTTAGTCGATTTTTTAGTATTTATATTAATTTTGTGTTCACAACTGATCAATATATTAAGGTAAAGAAAAGAGTTTCTTAAAAATGTTTTTTTTATTTTTTTTATTTTTTTCTTTTTAGTAACGAATAGCGTTAATTAATACATTACAATTTCCAAACAGTTAATTAGATTATCATGTTAAAAAGGAAACTTTTTTACATGTTTTGTATTTGTTTCTTTACAACAGTTCTCAAGTGCAGCCCAAAAATGCACAATTTGATGACCCCTCAAAAATCTAATAGCGCTCTACGTTTTTAAATTCTTTTATTTAACTTGCACTGTTTGTCGTCAAATCTTGGAAGTTAAATTTGACCCACTTCCCGGTTTCGGATAGAGCTGAAATTTTGCATACACGTTTAGTTTGGATGACAATGCAATCTGGCCATTTTGTAAAAATATCAAGATAGCGGTTCCAAAATGGCGCCCGCTTTTATTTTACTTACACTGTTTGTCGTCAAATCTTGGAAGTTAAATTTGACCCACTTCCCGGTTTCGGATAGAGCTGAAATTTTGCATACACGTTTAGTTTGGATAACAATGCAATCTGGCCATTTTGTAAAAATATCAAGATGGCGGTTCCAAAATGGCGCCCGATTTTTGAAATTGTGCTCCGCGGCCCTTTGAAATGGGTATCAAATGAAAGGATATGACAGGTAGAACACAATAAGCTATGTGGCGTCATTCCAAATTCAAAATGGCGGACAACACTTACACTGTTTGTCGTCAAATCTTGGAAGTTAAATTTGACCCACTTCCCGGTTTCGGATAGAGCTGAAATTTTGCATACACGTTTAGTTTGGATGTCAATGCAATCTGGCCATTTTGTAAAAATATCATGATGGCGGTTCCAAAATGGCGCCCGATTTTTGAAATTGTGCTCCGCGGCCCTCTGACATGGGTATCAAATGAAAGGATATGACAGGTAGAACACAATAAGCTATGTGGCGTCATTCTAAATTCAAAATGGCGGCCAACACTTGCACTGTTTGTCGTCAAATCTTGGAAGTTAAATTTGACCCACTTCCCGGTTTCGGATAGAGCTGAAATTTTGCATACACGTTTAGTTTGGGTGACAATGCAATCTGGCCATTTTGTAAAAATATCAAGATGGCGGTTCCAAAATGGCGCCCGATTTTTGAAATTGTGCTCCGCGGCCCTCTGACATGGGTATTAAATGAAAGGATATGACAGGTAGAACACAATAAGCTATGTGGCGTCATTCCAAATTCAAAATGGCGGCCAACACTTACACTGTTTGTCGTCAAATCTTGGAAGTTAAATTTGACCCACTTCCCGGTTTCGGATAGAGCTGAAATTTTGCATACACGTTTAGTTTGGATGACAATGCAATCTGGCCATTTTGTAAAAATATCAAGATGGCGGTTCCAAAATGGCGCCCGATTTTTGAAATTGTGCTCCGCGGCCCTCTGACATGGGTATTAAATGAAAGGATATGACAGGTAGAACACAATAAGCTATGTGGCGTCATTCCAAATTCAAAATGGCGGCCAACACTAAATTGCGGAAAGCTTATAATAGACTAAAAAGTAGAAAATATAACCGATCAACTTCCAATTTTGCACACACTCGTAGTTCGGGTGGTTAATGTGTATGAATGATGAGATGAATAGTTGAGTTAAGGGTGAGTTGATAATAAAGAAGCAATACACGTTACAAAAAATCACAAACAAACACAGAGATGCTGCTGTCAACTAAATTCAACTACTCAAATACTGAACTCATGTCCGTATGCATAATTTCAACTAAACCCAGGTAGCAGAGCTGAGTCGAGTTCAGTCAACCTTAACCCAACTCGACTCCCGTTTACCTGTAGTTAGACTTGGGTTCAACTTGAGTTCAACTCATCATGTATAAGTACTAAATGCAATTTGACCTTTTTGAAAAAAAATCAAGAAGACGGTTCCGAGATGGCGGCCGTTTTTGCAATTATGTTCCACCGAGCCCACGACATGGGTATCAAATGAATACAGTAAACTGTGTGACGTAATTTTAAATCTAATAGAATTGCCATCATAAAATGGCGGAATACATATAATAAACTAAAAAGTAGAAAATAAAATAAATGGTTAAAAAATTTTTTTAAAAAAAATTCTTTTCATTAACTAAAAAATGTACTGAAAAGTAAAAAATAAAAAATATTTCAAAGAAAGCGTGAAATTTCAATTTTAATGAAAAAGTTAATTAAAAGAATGGCGCATTTTTCATCAAAAAATTTTGTTAGAATTTGAAATTAACAAAGCAAAAAATTGAGGGTTATTGTAAATCTCACGCGATTTACAGTTATATTTTCAATTTTTGATGAAAAATGCGCCATTCTTTTAATTAACTTTTTCATTAAAATTGAAATTTCACGCTTTCTTTGAAATATTTTTTATTTTTTACTTTTCAGTACATTTTTTAGTTAATGAAAAGAATTTTTTTTAAAAAAATTTTTTAACCATTTATTTTTTTTTTAAATTCTTTTATTTAACTTGCACTGTTTGTCGTCAAATCTTGGAAGTTAAATTTGACCCACTTCCCGGTTTCGGATAGAGCTGAAATTTTGCATACACGTTTAGTTTGGATGACAATGCAATCTGGCCATTTTGTAAAAATATCAAGATAGCGGTTCCAAAATGGCGCCCGCTTTTATTTTACTTACACTGTTTGTCGTCAAATCTTGGAAGTTAAATTTGACCCACTTCCCGGTTTCGGATAGAGCTGAAATTTTGCATACACGTTTAGTTTGGATAACAATGCAATCTGGCCATTTTGTAAAAATATCAAGATGGCGGTTCCAAAATGGCGCCCGATTTTTGAAATTGTGCTCCGCGGCCCTTTGAAATGGGTATCAAATGAAA
Organism: Thereva unica; assembly: GCA_949987705.1. Lineage (NCBI taxonomy): Eukaryota > Metazoa > Arthropoda > Insecta > Diptera > Therevidae > Thereva > Thereva unica. The sequence goes on from OX465281.1 coordinate 89,539,368, forward strand.
GGATATGACAGGTAGAACACAATAAGCTATGTGGCGTCATTCCAAATTCAAAATGGCGGACAACACTTACACTGTTTGTCGTCAAATCTTGGAAGTTAAATTTGACCCACTTCCCGGTTTCGGATAGAGCTGAAATTTTGCATACACGTTTAGTTTGGATGTCAATGCAATCTGGCCATTTTGTAAAAATATAATGATGGCGGTTCCAAAATGGCGCCCGATTTTTGAAATTGTGCTCCGCGGCCCTCTGACATGGGTATCAAATGAAAGGATATGACAGGTAGAACACAATAAGCTATGTGGCGTCATTCTAAATTCAAAATGGCGGCCAACACTTGCACTGTTTGTCGTCAAATCTTGGAAGTTAAATTTGACCCACTTCCCGGTTTCGGATAGAGCTGAAATTTTGCATACACGTTTAGTTTGGGTGACAATGCAATCTGGCCATTTTGTAAAAATATCAAGATGGCGGTTCCAAAATGGCGCCCGATTTTTGAAATTGTGCTCCGCGGCCCTCTGACATGGGTATCAAATGAAAGGATATGACAGGTAGAACACAATAAGCTATGTGGCGTCATTCCAAATTCAAAATGGCGGCCAACACTAAATTGCGGAAAGCTTATAATAGACTAAAAAGTAGAAAATATAACCGATCAACTTCCAATTTTGCACACACTCGTAGTTCGGGTGGTTAATGTGTATGAATGATGAGATGAATAGTTGAGTTAAGGGTGAGTTGATAATAAAGAAGCAATACACGTTACAAAAAATCACAAACAAACACAGAGATGCTGCTGTCAACTAAAATCAACTACTCAAATACTGAACTCATGTCCGTATGCATAATTTCAACTAAACCCAGGTAGCAGAGCTGAGTCGAGTTCAGTCAACCTTGGGTTCAACTTGAGTTCAACTCATCATGTATAAGTACTAAATGCAATTTGACCTTTTTGTAAAAAAATCAAGAAGACGGTTCCGAGATGGCGGCCGTTTTTGCAATTATGTTCCACCGAGCCCACGACATGGGTATCAAATGAATACAGTAAACTGTGTGACGTAATTTTAAATCTAATAGAATTGCCATCATAAAATGGCGGAATACATATAATAAACTAAAAAGTAGAAAATAAAATAAATGGTTAAAAAAAATTTTTAAAAAAAATTCTTTTCATTAACTAAAAAATGTACTGAAAAGTAAAAAATAAAAAATATTTTAAAGAAAGCGTGGAATTTCAATTTTAATGAAAAAGTTAATTAAAAGAATGGCGCATTTTTCATCAAAAAATTTTGTTAGAATTTGAAATTAACAAAGCAAAAAATTGAGGGTTATTGTAAATCTCACGCGATTTACAGTTATATTTTCAATTTTTGATGAAAAATGCGCCATTCTTTTAATTAACTTTTTCATTAAAATTGAAATTCCACGCTTTCTTTAAAATATTTTTTATTTTTTACTTTTCAGTACATTTTTTAGTTAATGAAAAGAATTTTTTTTAAAAAAATTTTTTAACCATTTATTTTATTTTTACATTTTGAAAGGTAGTGTGCTCGCGTATACTGGCTGGAGCAATAAAAACTAAAAACTGGAAACATATTTTTTTGCATCTTTTTAAATCATATTTTTATTTGCTATTGGTAGCTATGTTATGTCTTCCGCCATTTTTTAGTGAACGCCATATTTGATTTAAAACGACGCACAGTGGGACCAAATCCAAAAAAGCTGGCCAAAAGTCTAAAAAAAAAGTTTATAGATTGCGGTTTTTTTGGGGGGGATTATTTGAGGACACTTCCAATAGTGAGCAATCAGTCACGGAAGGTTAGATTTTTTTCTACGGACTGAGAATTTGTAGTTGCTACTTTACTCTTTTTGCTTATTTTTAAACGTTAATATTGTGAAAAAAGGTTAACGTTTTCAAAACGCTATAAAAAATTAAGTAACCAAGCAATCGTGGTCGTGTAAAGTGGAATTTTCTTTGGAAGGTATGTAGAGTATAAAAAAAAATGCACTATACCCATTAAGCAAGTATATAATACACAGTAAGCATCTATTACACGTGCTTTTTATGAATTAGGATTGTAAGAATGCGATATATATTGGACAAAAAGTAATATTGCTCCACTCTGCTCCACTGGAAAATTTGCTGGGCGTTGTTGGTAAAGGTGTATTCCTTCACCAAGGTGTATTCCGTGTTTTAAGGGGTCACATACGTCCAGCACTAGCCCATGGAAATGGTACTTCAATATTGCAAAAATGCGGGACAAGGTTTTATTTTTGGGATGTGTAGGGGGGTCAGTGTGAGCTTAAATCTGAGTTTTCGGGATTCTAACCCACCCCCCCCCCCCCAATTTGGCCGCCATCTTGGAAAAGGTGCGCAAATGGTTTTTCCATTATATATCTCCGTAACAGTATCTACATCTTACAGAAAATTTGCAAGGGCACTTTTTGTTTATAATTAAATTATCTACAATATATTAGCAAGATATTTTTGGGTAAATTTAATAATTAAGAAGTTATAAGCCTTAGAACACCAAAATTAGTACACAGTATTTTCTTTTAATAGCTATAGCTCTGAATGTTCGACATCAGAAGATAAAGATACAACTTTTACTTGTATTCACAATGATTTTCTTCTGTAATTGCATTCTTAAAAATTCTTATTTTGTCTTTCTAATAAACAATAACTTCCTAATCAAATAACTTGCTTATAAAAAAATTAATCAAAAGTATTAAACATTATATTAAAACAAATTTTTTGATTTTTTTAAGAGGTTATGTTAACCATATTGAGTCCGCCATTTTGAAAATCCAAATTTCGACACCGGATTCGTCATCAGCGACCCCGAAAACCCCCGAGTGTAAAATTTGAGATCATTTAATGCACTTTTTGACTTTTGGCCAGCTTTTTTGGATTTGGTCCCACTGTGCGACGTCATACAGTTTACTTTCTTACTCACTTTAATACACTTTCATTTGATATCCATACCGAGAGCGAAGTAAATAAAAGGGTAAACCGCCATTTTGTGTTGGCCGCCATTTTGAATTGAAATGACGGGTCACAGACAACAGTATTCTAATTGTCACTCCCTTCCATTTGATACCCATGCCGAGCGCGTTGTAAAGAAAAATTGATCCTCTGTTTTGTGTTGGCCGCCACTTTTATGCCGCCATTTTTCTACCGCCATTTTGAATTTAGGATGACGCTAATTGTATTCAACTTGTTATAACCTTTCATTTGATACCCATATCGAACGAGTGCCTTGTAAAGAAAAATGTAATCCATCATATTTTTTTGGCCGCCATTTTTAATTTGGAACTATCATTTTCGTGTGTTTTCGTCGGAAATACACATGTCTGTTAATTTTTACCAATTTTTATTGAAGGGAAGTGAATTTTAAGACTCTACATTGAGTAGAACGAATAATTCCAAGCATTTTTTATTAAAAATCGTTTTTTGTTACTCAACAACAAAATCAACAACAAAAAATGTAACAAAATGTCATATTCGTGTATTGTCATCGGGAATATGTATGCCTGCAAAGTTTCATCCATTTGCATTGAGTAAAAGGCGGTTAAATTAACGTTACAAGATTTGATGCTCCGAAGTGAAAGTAAAGAAAAGAGTTTAAAAATTGGCAATTAGTAGACCAGTGCAGATAATTTTTGAGAAAAAAAAATTCTTAGCAGTATATGGATGGCGGAAAATTTAGTAGAAATGCTACTTAAACAAGGAAAAATCGAAAGCACCGCAGCAGATGACCGGAAAGGGGGCGGGAGCCAAAATGTGGGTTTTGGGGGGTTAAACGTGTTTTTTACGATTTCTGAGAAAAGTAGACCTCCTATCGAAAAACGTTAAATGTAAATGTTGTAGATAATTAAAAGATCTAGAGCTTTTGTTCAAACCATTTTTCGACATAACCTCAAAAAATGGAGAAAAACGTCAACGAAATCGAGAACGATTCGAAAGCGTTATCGAAAATGATAAAAAAGGAACGCTAGAATGAATCGCTTTTGAGATGGAATCTCGAAGGATGTGCATGTATGTGTGTTTCGTTTTCTCGAATCGATGTCGAATGAATCTCGAATGATTTATTTGAATACATGTTTCCTTTTTCGAATCGATATCGAATGACTCTCGAATGATTTTTGTTTCGTTTTTTCGAATCGATATCGAATGAATCTCGAATGATTTTTGTTTCGTTTTTTCGAATCGTTATCGAATGAATCTCGAATGATTTATTTGAATACATGTTTCGTTTTTTCGAATCGATATCGAATGAATCTCGAATGATTTTTGTTTCGTTTTTCGTTCCCGAACGCTGTTTGTGTGCTTCGTTTTTTTCCCTCAATTTTTATTTTATAACGAGTAGTTTGTTCACTTCCAAGCCGGTTGTTCGAATATGCGGCGGGACAATAAAAATCGTTTTTTAATTTAATTTCTATTCGTTTTTTTTAAATTCTTTTATTTAACTTGCACTGTTTGTCGTCAAATCTTGGAAGTTAAATTTGACCCACTTCCCGGTTTCGGATAGAGCTGAAATTTTGCATACACGTTTAGTTTGGATGACAATGCAATCTGGCCATTTTGTAAAAATATCAAGATAGCGGTTCCAAAATGGCGCCCGCTTTTATTTTACTTACACTGTTTGTCGTCAAATCTTGGAAGTTAAATTTGACCCACTTCCCGGTTTCGGATAGAGCTGAAATTTTGCATACACGTTTAGTTTGGATAACAATGCAATCTGGCCATTTTGTAAAAATATCAAGATGGCGGTTCCAAAATGGCGCCCGATTTTTGAAATTGTGCTCCGCGGCCCTTTGAAATGGGTATCAAATGAAAGGATATGACAGGTAGAACACAATAAGCTATGTGGCGTCATTCCAAATTCAAAATGGCGGACAACACTTACACTGTTTGTCGTCAAATCTTGGAAGTTAAATTTGACCCACTTCCCGGTTTCGGATAGAGCTGAAATTTTGCATACACGTTTAGTTTGGATGTCAATGCAATCTGGCCATTTTGTAAAAATATCATGATGGCGGTTCCAAAATGGCGCCCGATTTTTGAAATTGTGCTCCGCGGCCCTCTGACATGGGTATCAAATGAAAGGATATGACAGGTAGAACACAATAAGCTATGTGGCGTCATTCTAAATTCAAAATGGCGGCCAACACTTGCACTGTTTGTCGTCAAATCTTGGAAGTTAAATTTGACCCACTTCCCGGTTTCGGATAGAGCTGAAATTTTGCATACACGTTTAGTTTGGGTGACAATGCAATCTGGCCATTTTGTAAAAATATCAAGATGGCGGTTCCAAAATGGCGCCCGATTTTTGAAATTGTGCTCCGCGGCCCTCTGACATGGGTATCAAATGAAAGGATATGACAGGTAGAACACAATAAGCTATGTGGCGTCATTCCAAATTCAAAATGGCGGCCAACACTTACACTGTTTGTCGTCAAATCTTGGAAGTTAAATTTGACCCACTTCCCGGTTTCGGATAGAGCTGAAATTTTGCATACACGTTTAGTTTGGATGACAATGCAATCTGGCCATTTTGTAAAAATATCAAGATGGCGGTTCCAAAATGGCGCCCGATTTTTGAAATTGTGCTCCGCGGCCCTCTGACATGGGTATTAAATGAAAGGATATGACAGGTAGAACACAATAAGCTATGTGGCGTCATTCCAAATTCAAAATGGCGGCCAACACTAGATTGCGGAAAGCTTATAATAGACTAAAAAGTAGAAAATATAACCGATCAACTTCCAATTTTGCACACACTCGTAGTTCGGGTGGTTAATGTGTATGAATGATGAGATGAATAGTTGAGTTAAGGGTGAGTTGATAATAAAGAAGCAATACACGTTACAAAAAATCACAAACAAACACAGAGATGCTGCTGTCAACTAAATTCAACTACTCAAATACTGAACTCATGTCCGTATGCATAATTTCAACTAAACCCAGGTAGGAGCGCTGAGTCGAGTTCAGTCAACCTTAACCCAACTCGACTCCCGTTTACCTGTAGTTAGACTTGGGTTCAACTTGAGTTCAACTCATCATGTATAAGTACTAAATGCAATTTGACCTTTTTGAAAAAAAATCAAGAAGACGGTTCCGAGATGGCGGCCGTTTTTGCAATTATGTTCCACCGAGCCCACGACATGGGTATCAAATGAATACAGTAAACTGTGTGACGTAATTTTAAATCTAATAGAATTGCCATCATAAAATGGCGGAATACATATAATAAACTAAAAAGTAGAAAATAAAATAAATGGTTAAAAAATTTTTTTAAAAAAAATTCTTTTCATTAACTAAAAAATGTACTGAAAAGTAAAAAATAAAAAATATTTCAAAGAAAGCGTGAAATTTCAATTTTAATGAAAAAGTTAATTAAAAGAATGGCGCATTTTTCATCAAAAAATTTTGTTAGAATTTGAAATTAACAAAGCAAAAAATTGAGGGTTATTGTAAATCTCACGCGATTTACAGTTATATTTTCAATTTTTGATGAAAAATGCGCCATTCTTTTAATTAACTTTTTCATTAAAATTGAAATTTCACGCTTTCTTTGAAATATTTTTTATTTTTTACTTTTCAGTACATTTTTTAGTTAATGAAAAGAATTTTTTTTAAAAAAATTTTTTAACCATTTATTTTTTGTTTTCATTTCGAGGGTTTTTATAAATTTTCTTTGGTTGTTTGTTAATATTAAATTTCATATCGTTTTTGCCTTTAATTCGGAATTTTTAATTTTTAATGGTTTTAATGTTACATATTGTAATTTTGCCGTTTATAAACACTGAATATAGAAGTAAGTCGTATATTTTTCATGTTACTTTCGCAATAGCTTACCTTGGCAAGCTTTAGCAATTTACGAAATCTCCTGAAACCTCCAATTTATGAAATTTCTGGCCCTCTGTTGACCGGGCTAATCTCGGAAATCTCGATTGGGAGGATACTTTCACTGGAAGATTCAGTATGTTTTAGGCAATTTGTATACCTTGTATATTAGCTCCAGCTGTATGTATGAAAGTGCATGACGATATATTACAGTAAGCTGTATGACGTCATTTTAAATATAATATGGTGGTCGCTACAAAATAGCGGAAGACATACATATAATAAACTAAAAAGCAGAAACTAAAAAATATTTGCAACAGATTTCAGATTAAGAAGTGAAAACCAATTATTTTGGGGAGTAACTGATTTATTGTCATAGATTTCGGGCAAACGTTGCCAGTTGTCCCGATATACAGTGGCTCAAAGTTAAAATGGAACAGGACAAAGAAAAAACTTCAATAAAGGAATAATAATATATACATATATTAAAATAAAATCTGTCATATTCAGTTCGAAAGCCTTATAAATAAATAACAAAAAACGTAATTACTAAATTTCTAGTTAACGATATTTATAGAAAAAAAAAATAAAAAAACTATCATAACAAAAAAACAGCCTCAAAGTTAAAATGGAACAAAATAAAAAAAATCGTTTTTAATCATAAATTAACAGAATACTTTGCTTAATTAATATTTTGTAGGTAATCCTTTTTGCTTTCGAACTGCTTTAAGGCGGTTCGGTATCGACTGGACTAGCTTTTGGCAGTAAGAAGGCTCAATTTTATTCCATTCTTCATTCAGTGCATGTTTTAATGAATTCCTGTTTGTTATGACGTGATTCTTCAATTTCTGTTCTAAATAATTCCATAAATGCTCTATCACATTTAAATCAGGGGACTGAGGTGGTGTTTCCAAAACATGAGGGCAAGTATAAAGAAGCCAGGTGCGAACACTGCGAGCCTTGTGTTTGGGATCATTATCCTGGTAGAAGTAGAAATTACTTTCTATTCCCAATTTTCGTGCACTTTCTTTTAGATTGGACCTCAATATGTTCAAATATACAAATTGATCCATTATTCCTTCGATAAAATGCAGGTTTCCAGGTCCTGCTGCCCCCATGTTTAACTGTTGCACGCAGATTTTTCTCTTTAAGCTCTTCGTTCACTTTACGCCACACATATGACCTACCATCTGAACGAAAGAGGTTGTATTTACTCTCATCAGCAAATATGACCTCTTTCCAAAAGGAAAAGTCCTTCCCGCCGTACTTTTTTGCAAACGTAATCCTCTTTTTACGATTAGCTTGGCTAATAAGAGGCTTTCTCCTTGGAACCCTACCATGTAATCCATGCTTTCGCAGGATAATTCTTATTGTTTCTGGATGACATTTTTTTCCAAGAAATTTTTCAGCCTCTATTGCCAATTTTGGAGCACTTAGCCGAGGGTTTGCCTTTATGGTGCGCACTAACCAACGCTCGTCTGACAAAGTAAAAATTTTTCGCGCACTAGGTTTGGTCTTATTTTCATAGTTTGTGGTATTTTTATATCTTTTTATGATATTAAACACTGTTGTGGGAGCACGATTAACGATTTCAGCTATTTCACGCACAGTTTTATTACTCTGAGAGAGGCGAATTATGGTTTCTCTTAATTCAACGGACGTTTGAGGCGCCATATTGCTGGTGTTCGAGTTAAACTATCCACAGTCCAGTGAATGCCGTCAAAACACTTTCTGGGAATCCCCTAATCATTTATGTTATAAAAGTGAAGTTAGCTGCAGTTCGCTTAGTTAATATGATGAATATTAATGCCATGTTCCATTTTGACTTTGAGGCTAATTTGACGGAAATTTTAAACATTGTTTTATTTTAACAATGGAAATTTTTAATAATGCTTTTTTTTTATTTATATATAATGCTTACATATGAAGCTTCAAAAATATAATTAATGCCCTTCGTCAATTTAAAGATGTAGTTACTTTTTCTTAACTTTAAGACTTTACACCAGGCTGTTCCATTTTAACTTTGAGCCACTGTATGTACGAGCCGATGAAATTAATGCACGTCTAAAATGATCGCTTATTTGGGGACAGATTTAAAAACGACATTTAAAACAAAATACGAGAGTGCAATCGGAAAACTCAGAATTCTGTACTATTCTCCTCAACATAGGATAGAGAAAATTTTCTGAGACTAATGATATGACATTGAACTGCTGGGTGCTCCTTAAAAGTTCGTAATAGACACGGTAATTGTAATGAGTGACATTTACGATGATTTGCCAATTAAGTCGATTCAACTCAGTAATGCTACAAACGTTATACTTACAAGTGAAACACCGTGCATCGTTTATAAAGCAGTGTTACAGTGAATTGTTAATCTAGCAACATGAACCGACGAAACACGGAAACGGGAAGCACCCGCGGCCCTTTCCAGGATGAAGTTATTAGTGCTGTGTTATAATATTTCACGTGAACGTAGTACAAAATTATTCCGATAGTTGGCACTCGACCGCGAATTATAAAAAAGGTGTAGTTAACATTTTTTTATAGGTAATTCAAAAAATTTTTAAGTACCCAAAATAATGCTTTGCAAATTTTTTTTTGGTTCATTTTATCCTTGTCTTATCCCGAACTATTCAAAAATATTTTTTTTTTATTAAAATGACTTACAACGCACGCGGGATTTGCTAAATATAAATACATATTACACAATGTTACTTTCAATTCTACAACAATTATATTGTCTTGCCCACAGGATAAATTAAACCAAAACCCTAAATTTAAAAACTTTGATTGAAATATTTATACGAAATTTAATTTTTATTATTATCTTAATTTAAGAATACAAAATTCTATAAATATAAATTGAAAAAAACTTTATTAAAAAAATCACATTCATTGTGGAAAAAAAATATATATTTGTAAAATTATAAATTGAAACTGAAAAACTAAATTCCTTAAACTAATCACATTTGTTGAGCCGCATTGGCATACTGAAAATGTTTCATTGACACTTTCTCGAAGTACTCCTCTGATGTTCCGGGGAATTTTGCGTGAAATCCATCTACAATAAGAAACGTTGTATATCTTCAAAACAATTTAAAAATTTATGCTATACTTTTCATTGCCGCAATGATTCTTAAATTTCTTGCGCATTTTTTTCTGGTTGACCCCCAACCAGTTAAATTGCCTGGCTATTTCGTCTCTGAAAATCCATTGTAAATTACGCTTAGTAAATTTCGTGGGATCAGATACCCCACGAGTATGAAATGCGGCTTGCTACAATAAAAATATTATATTATCAGCTTTCTTGAAATAGTTGTAAAACACTTACTTATTCATTAAATTTATCAGTATTTTCCGAAATTTTTTTTTCAAACGTTTCCAGTTCCTCCAATGTTTGGAATGGTAACTGTTCTTCATCTAAAATATTTTTTGACAATCCGGTGTTAGGGATTCCCCTCACTTCTTTGCGAAGCGTTATTATTTCCGCTGTTAATTTGGCAAACATTTCGCAATTTTCTTCTCGCATTTTTTCTATTTGATTAAATATATTTTGGCTGCAATTACACCGTACTTTTTCTAGAAATAAAATTATTTTTTATGGTATTATTGGCTTTTATGTAATATTTACTTTTTTCTGGGGCAGCACTAGTTTCATCTTTTCCTTCTCTGTCCCTTTTGGAAGTGCTGGCTTTAACATAAGCAAACTTTTTTGGTGAAGACATCTATTTAATGATTTAAGAAATGTAATAAAAGCAGTCCCAAAATCAATGCGGGGTTACAGGGAATATAGGAAGTATTTAATAAATAGAGGTGGGAATTAATGAATAAAAGGAATAAGGAATATTATATTATCCTTATCCTATTAGAAATATCCTCCGAAGAATGAGTTACTCTATTAATATGCAGTTCTAAATTATTACAATGAAAAATATTGAATTCCGATGAATCCAGAGGGTCAAAAAAATACGGTGAAAGATTTTCTACAAGATAACTCTCAAAAACTGGCTTACTTTCTTCCTTTTTTATAGCGTGTATTTTATATATTTTATTTTCATGTGTCATATAGAAGTTATTTGGATATTTGATAGACAATTTAAAATCATTTGTAAGAACAGAATCATAAATATAGCCGTTGCATTTTCCAAATACAGGATTTTTTTTAAAGTGTGGTAAGAATAATTTAAGCTTCTCTCGACCAATCAATTATAAATCTGAGAACAAACGAAAGTTCCTTTTCTTACAATCTTTTTTAAATGATGTAAAAAAAAATCATATTTAAAGGAACTGAAATTTTCCAAACTGCCAAAATTTCTAGCGTCGGCTGCTAAATGTGTTAGGCAATGAAAATTAAATGTAAGAAATTGTTCCCCATACAATCGAGGTACATCTTCAACAAAAGAACAAAGCAGTTCATGTGCACATCCATTGTTCGCACTGCAATCGTCTTTACATAACAGTATTCTGATTGCTAAAGATAACTTTAAAAGGTGTTTGTATCTATCTTCATCTAATACAAATTTTAATAATAAAGGGCCTGTATATAATAGGAATTGGCGGAGCTCTGTAGCTTTCCATCTATCAAGATCCCATAGCTGTCGGGGGGTTCTTGCAAATTCAAATGGTATTTGTTGTTTTATGGAAAAAATAAGGTCATCTAATTTTGAAAGTTTATGACTTGATAGAGAATGGTGGAACCCTTTAGATTTTACCCAGGCTAACAGCAAAGACTTGGTTACTCCTAAACACATAACATGCATATAATCGAAAGGAACTTGTTTAACAACATCTATTGGTAAGCTTTCAAAAATTGTAGGGGCAATTTGATTGTGATTTTCTGGTTGATCTCTTCTGCGGTATGAATCGTTTGTACGCAGGTCGCAATTTTCAAGTCGAAATATTATTTTCCTTCCGTGAATTTCACCCCTTTGAGTGCATTTTATACAACAGCAGTACCCTGTATGGCCTTTGATTTTCAAAACAAATTATCTGGCTGGCGCATCAAAAATAAATGCTCTAAGGTAATAGTATACACTTTGTTTTTATAAGTTATCCCTTCTTCAATAATTTCTTTTATTTCGGTAACAAAAGGAGATAAATATATACATCGGAATCTTTTGGTTTACTAAGTCCAGAATATACACCAACTAAGAAAACATTAGAAGTTTTTACAATATTCCATAAAATAGGCCATACTTGTCTACGAGAACTTTTTGTTACAGGTAAACCATCAATGTTAAAATCTAACGTTAATTCGGATGCATTAAATTCGTGAAAATTTAAAAAGTCCGTTAAACCGTCTTTTAAACCGTAATGTACATACTCGCCATCTTCTAAGGCCATACAAGCTATTTCCCGTGGAGTTCTTTTAAGGGTTCGTGGATCCCGAGGAATATCAGATATTTTATCTGATAAAATAGACAGCAAATCCCTAAGTGCATCATTGGTTATTTGATGCTTAATGGCCCACTGTCCTAATTTATTCGAGAAATCTTCATTTTCAGGTAACGGAATAGTTTCATTTTCGGATTCAGAACTCGAAACAGAAAAATGCTCCGAATTTTCTTGGTCGCCGAGTACTTCAACATCTTCATACGATGTTGATGGAAAATGTGAAATATTTTGAAAAGAGGCTCTCGGTGGAAAGTTTAAACTATTTGCAGATGAAGAGGATGTAGAGAGGCGATTTTGAGAGGGACTGCTTTTATTCATTACAGAAGACACAAAATCTTGTGCTTCTCTACGGATTTTTTTTGATGGACGCATTATTCTATAGAAATAGCAAGCACCAAAACCAACCAGAAATGAAAACTAATTGCATTTGTACTGTGAAAGTATATAACGTCGGCATTTCAAGAGTTACTGGGCAATGAAAATTAAGCCCACTGTTTAAATTTTGCGATTCAGGCCTGTCAATAAAACGCCAATTCACTAGTTAACAATTTTTTAATTAATTGTAGGTACGTTACAAGAAAAGTATTTTTTAGCCTAATTTCAAGTGACTGAAAACGAAAATGACACTCATTTACTTTTCCAAAAGACCATTATCGAGATATTAGCAAAACGGCTTTTTTCCAATTATGGGCTTTCCTTTTTATTTAAAAATCCAATTCGTTCAGTAATAACTGTGAACTTCAACTAAATCAAAATTTATTTATTTTTTTACACGGCTCCTCCCTTTAAAATAGTTTAGTTTATCTTTCATTGGAAAATTGTTATCTCAACAACTTAAAAAAAAATTTACTCTCGTCCGTGTTGTAAACACAATTCTTTCAAAAAATTCCAGTCATAAAACTTTTTATTTTGAAAATAGAATACAAAGCCGTGCACTGGCAATAAAAGGAAAAAAGGACACTACCATTGCCTGTGCGCCGGCAATGGTAAGGTCCTTTTTTCCTTTTATTGCCGGTGCACCGCTTTGTATTCTATTTTTAAAATAAAAAGTTTTATGACTGGAATTTTTTGAAAGAATTGTGTTTCCAGCACGGACGAGTTATTTTGTTTAAGTTGTGGTGCAATTTTACAATGAAAGATAAACTAAACTGTTTTAAAGGGAGGAACCGTGTAAAAAAATAAATAAATTTTGATTTAGTTGAAGTTCACAGTTATTACTGAACGAATTGGATTTTCAAATAAAAAGGAGAGCCCATAATTTAAAAAAAAACCGTTTTGCTAATATCTCGATAATGGTCCTTTGCAAAACTAAATGAGTGTCATTTTCGTTTTCAAAGTCCTCAAATTAGACCAAAAAAACACTTTTCCTATTAGGGTATCCGCAATTAATAAAAATATGTAAACTAGTGTATCTGTTCACGCGAGATTTAAAAAAATTCAACAAACTGGACCATAAAAATTTATGGGAAATAGTAACAAAAATAAAAACTACAACACCGCACCAACGTAAAGATTTTTTAGTACCTATTGTTTACAATATATTTAAAAAAGTTAAAAAATATACTTACCGCGATATTTATTTATCGGTTGTTAATTATCTTAACTTCACTATTTTATGTAATCACTTTATTTATCTCTAATTTTCACATTTAAAAAACGCATGCGCACGCCTTAACCAGGATTTAACTACTGAAAAGGACGCCCAGCTAATTCCCACCGCGCCTGCGTTGCAAGTCATCTTCACGCACACACACTCATATACTCCTCGCCCGCGATAGTAAAACAAAAGCAATTCTGGTAGGGAGAAGCAAAAAAACCATGAAAAGAGCGTGAAAGCTTTAGGGATCATTTTAACGACTGTTTCTCGAATAATTCTCGACAAGTTGTCTTTCGAAAATAGTTCGAGAAAACGAGCAGCCGAGAAATTGTTTGCAGGGAAGCTTTCGCTTTTTAACTTCCCAGTATAGGAAGTTATTGTAATCGGTCCGAAAATCGAAATCGAAAATTTCAACGTATTTTCATCTTTCAAGGTCCCAGGAGCATTTTAAGCAAAAAATTGGGAGGAAGTGTGTGTGTGTGTGTATGTGCGTACGGATGTGGTCATTTTTTCCCGCACGATATCGCGCGAACCAAAACTGATATCGACATCGTTGAGGTGTCGTTCGAAGCGTATTAACCGAAATATGATCTGAAAAGATTTTCATGAAATTCGGTCGAGCCGTTTTTTTGTTTAAGCGACGTAAGTGATTTTTGTACCTGCACGATATCGCCCGAACCACGAAAGCTATTGACTTACTTGAGGTGCCGTTCGAAGCGTATTAGCGACAATATAATCTGAAAAGGTTTTTATAATATTCGGTCCAGCGGTTTTTTGGTGTAAATGACTTAAGTGATTTTTGTACCTGCACGATACCGCGCGAACTAAAAGCTATATCGACTTCATCGGGGTTCCGAAAAACATTAATACATCAATTTTATATACATTTTCGTCTTCCTAATCTTGAAAGTGCGCACATTTAGTTTGACATTTTAGCGAAAATATCAGGGATCGTAAATAACTGTTATATTTGTATTTTTAACTTAAAAAATCAAATAGTAAATGTTGTCTGATCTGCATAAAATTTATACTGGATACTCAGAGTAGCGAGCTCTACGCGGTGGTGGGGTTACTTTTAAATTGTAGACTTTTATTATAAAAGTCAAGTTTAATAGTTAAAATTAATTTAAATTTTTTTAAGTAAACAATAACAGTTATATTTAACTAAAAAAGTTTTAGGTCATTAAAAACTCTTATTTTTGTTTTTTATTTTTAAAGTCTTCCAAAACTCTTATGGGAAGACTTTTATTTTTAAAATCAAAAATAACTGTTAAAAAAGACTGTCTTGCATAAAAGTCTTTCTAAAATTTTTATTTTTCCAGTTTTTTCTATAAAAGTCTTTGAAGACTTTTATTTTTAAAATATAAAAATAAAAGTCTTTTGCTGAAAACAGATAAATAGTCCATTCAAACCGTTAAGAAAATCGAACCCTAAAGGTTTTTGGGGTCGCTGATCACGAAAATCGGGGTCCTGCGGTCCTAAAACATGGGCGTCACCCTTAAAAATGCAAAAAACACCCCTTTTTAGGGGTTTTTCGCGATTATTTCGATAATAATGAAAACTAATGCAATGAAATACACTTTTTTTAATATTTATTTGCGAAGGTGGTTGATTTGTACTAAATCAACGCGAACTTTATGATAAGGGGTGATCCTAAAGGGTTGAAACCACCCCTAAATCGGCTGCAAATAGAAACTAGTTGGGATGTGGGTTCGACCCTTTCGGTCCACACGATCAACTCAAGCGGGTGAAATAGGGTCAACTCAAAACCGCTGGAGCTATAAGGCTGAAATTTTGACAGTGCATCCCTATAATGACGTAGACATCCACTTAGAAGCGATTTTTCGAAATTCATCCCCTAAGGGGGTGAAATGGGGTTTCTCCAAACCGTTAAAGCTATAGGGCTGAAATTTTGACAGTGCATCCCTATAATGGCGTGGACATCCACTAAGAAGCGATTTTTCGAAATTCATCCCCTAAAGGGGTGAAATGGGTTTTTTCCAAACCGCTGGAGCTATAGGGCTGAAATTTTGACAGTGCATCCCTTTAATGACGTGGACATTCACTATAAAGCGATTTTTCGAAATTCATCCCCTAAAGGGATGAAGTGGGGTTTTTCCAAACCGCTGGAGCTATAGGGCTGAAATTTTGACAGTGCATCCCTTTAATGATGTGGACATCCACTAAGAAGCGATTTTTCGAAATTCATCCCCTAAAGGGGTGAAGTGGGGTTTTTCCAAACCGCTGGAGCTATAGGGCTGAAATTTTGACAGTGCATCCCTTTAGTGATGTGGACATCCACTAAGAAGCGATTTTTCGAAATTCATCCCCTAAAGGGGTGAAATGGGGTTTTTCCAAACCGCTGGAGCTATTAGGCTGAAATTTTGACAGTGCATCCCTTTAATGACGTGGACATTCACTATAAAGCGATTTTTCGAAATTCATCCCCTAAAGGGATGAAGTGGGGTTTTTCCAAACCGCTGGAGCTATAGGGCTGAAATTTTGACAGTGCATCCCTTTAATGATGTGGACATCCACTAAGAAGCGATTTTTCGAAATTCGTCCCCTAAAGGGGTGAAATGGGGTTTTTCCAAACCGCTGGAGCTATAGGGCTGAAATTTTGACAGTGCATCCCTTTAATGACGTGGACATCCACTAAGAAGCGATTTTTCGAAATTCATCCCCTAAAGGGGTGAAATGGGGTTTTTCCAAACCGCTGGAGCTATAGGGCTGAAATTTTGACAGTGCATCCCTTTAATGACGTGGACATTCACTATAAAGCGATTTTTCGAAATTCATCCCCTAAAGGGATGAAGTGGGGTTTTTCCAAACCGCTGGAGCTATAGGGCTGAAATTTTGACAGTGCATCCCTTTAATGATGTGGACATCCACTAAGAAGCGATTTTTCGAAATTCGTCCCCTAAAGGGGTGAAATGGGGTTTTTCCAAACCGTTAAAGCTATAAGGCTGAAATTTTGACAGTGCATCCCTATAATGGCGTGGACATCCACTAAGAAGCGATTTTTCGAAATTCATCCCCTAAAGGGGTGAAATGGGTTTTTTCCAAACCGCTGGAGCTATAGGGCTGAAATTTTGACAGTGCATCCCTTTAATGACGTGGACATCCACTATAAAGCGATTTTTCGAAATTCATCCCCTAAAGGGGTGAAGTGGGGTTTTTCCAAACCGCTGGAGCTATAGGGCTGAAATTTTGACAGTGCATCCCTTTAGTGATGTGGACATCCACTAAGAAGCGATTTTTCGAAATTCATCCCCTAAAGGGGTGAAATGGGGTTTTTCCAAACCGCTGGAGCTATAGGGCTGAAATTTTGACAGTGCATCCCTTTAATGACGTGGACATCCACTATAAAGCGATTTTTCGAAATTCATCCCCTAAAGGGGTGAAGTGGGGTTTTTCCAAACCGCTGGAGCTATAGGGCTGAAATTTTGACAGTGCATCCCTTTAGTGATGTGGACATCCACTAAGAAGCGATTTTTCGAAATTCATCCCCTAAAGGGGTGAAATGGGGTTTTTCCAAACCGCTGGAGCTATAGGGCTGAAATTTTGACAGTGCATCCCTTTAATGACGTGGACATTCACTATAAAGCGATTTTTCGAAATTCATCCCCTAAAGGGATGAAGTGGGGTTTTTCCAAACCGCTGGAGCTATAGGGCTGAAATTTTGACAGTGCATCCCTTTAATGATGTGGACATCCACTAAGAAGCGATTTTTCGAAATTCGTCCCCTAAAGGGGTGAAATGGGGTTTTTCCAAACCGCTGGAGCTATAGGGCTGAAATTTTGACAGTGCATCCCTTTAATGACGTGGACATCCACTAAGAAGCGATTTTTCGAAATTCATCCCCTAAAGGGGTGAAATGGGGTTTTTCCAAACCGCTGGAGCTATAGGGCTGAAATTTTGACAGTGCATCCCTTTAATGACGTGGACATTCACTATAAAGCGATTTTTCGAAATTCATCCCCTAAAGGGATGAAGTGGGGTTTTTCCAAACCGCTGGAGCTATAGGGCTGAAATTTTGACAGTGCATCCCTTTAATGATGTGGACATCCACTAAGAAGCGATTTTTCGAAATTCGTCCCCTAAAGGGGTGAAATGGGGTTTTTCCAAACCGCTGGAGCTATAGGGCTGAAATTTTGACAGTGCATCCCTTTAATGACGTGGACATCCACTAAGAAGCGATTTTTCGAAATTCATCCCCTAAAGGGGTGAAATGGGGTTTTTCCAAACCGCTGGAGCTATAGGGCTGAAATTTTGACAGTGCATCCCTATAATGGCGTGGACATCCACTAAGAAGCGATTTTTCGAAATTCATCCCCTAAAGGGGTGAAATGGGGTTTTTCCAAACCGCTGGAGCTATAGGGCTGAAATTTTGACAGTGCATCCCTTTAATGACGTGGACATCCACTATAAAGCGATTTTTCGAAATTCATCGCCTAAGGGGGTGAAATAGGGTTTACCCAAACCGACATCCACTCAGAAGCGATTTTTCGAAATTCATCCCCTAAAGGGGTGAAATGGGGTTTTTCCAAACCGCTGGAGCTATAGGGCTGAAATTTTGACAGTGCATTCCTTTAATGACGTGGACATCCACTAAGAAGCGATTTTTTGAAATTAATCCCCTAAGGGGGTTAAATGGGGTAACCCAAACCGCTGGATCTGAAGGGCTTTAATTTTGACAGTGCATCTCTATAATGACGTGGATATTCTCTAAGAATCGATTTTTCGAAATTCATCCCCTAACGGAGTGAAATGGGGCTACCAAACTACTAATTTAAGTAGAAATTAAACAGGGAGCCAAAAAATTCAAAAATATAAAATCAGCCGCACCAATTTATCCACCGAATAAATCATTTTTTACATAGTTTTAGTTAGAATTTCTATAGCCTGATCAACGTGCTAGGCTTTAAGCACAATATCACAATTGTTTTTATAGTGTAATTTTCGAACTACAATAGCTATTTTATTTGTTTTCAGCAAAAGACTGACCTGCCTAAATGTCATTGTAAAAAAACGGAACACCCCATTATTCAGAAGTAACTCAAATATATTAGGGTACATATTTCCAATTATTTTGTGATTGTCGTTTTTATCCTGCATTTTGACTTTATTTAAAAATTCCACGAAAAGAAATATTTCTCCATGTATTTTTTATTTTGCTTCGGTTTAGGGGTGGTTTAACCCCTTTAAAAAAGGGTTTAAAGTGAAATTTTCCAAATGTTTCAATGAATAAAAATGGAAAATAAAATTTTAATGCAAAACAATAAATGCCAATTTTTTTCAATTACAATTTTAATGCAGGGGTAGTTTCACCCCCTTAAGGGTTTAAAATAATAAATTTATGGCTGATAATACCTTTTGAACCAAATTTCAAGCAAAAAGCAAAAAACAAAAAAATTTTCTAATTTTTTTATATAAAGTTGATTTTTATAATTGTGGGGGTAGTTTTAATCCCCTAAGGGTTGAAAATAATTTAGTTTTGCCTGACAGTACGCCCACAATTCGCATATTCTTGAAGAAAAATTTTTTTACAATTTTTTCTATTTGTAGCCGATTTAGGGGTGGTTTAAACCCTTTAGGATCACCCCTTATCATAAAGTTCGCGTTGATTTAGTACAAATCAACCACCTTCGCAAATAAATATTAAAAAAACTGTATTTCATTGCATTAGTTTTCATTATTATCGAAATAATCGCGAAAAACCCCTAAAAAGGGGTGTTTTTTGCATTTTTAAGGGTGACGCCCAAGTTTTAGGACCGCAGGACCCCGATTTTCGTGATCAGCGACCCCAAAAACTTTTAGGGTTCGATTTTCTTAACGGTTTGAATGGACTATTTATCTGTTTTCAGCAAAAGACTTTTATTTTTATATTTTAAAAATAAAAGTCTTCAAAGACTTTTATAGAAAAAACTGGAAAAATAAAAATCTTAGAAAGACTTTTATGCAAGACCGAAAAAAATAAAAGTCTTTTTTAACAGTTATTTTTGATTTTAAAAATAAAAGTCAATTTTAATTATTATTTCGAACAAAAAAAGAAAAAAATCTTTAATAACAATTTTAAAAGATTTAAAACAATACTAGTCAAAGATAATAGTTAAAAATAACTTTAAATATTTTTGGTAAAATTTAACTGTTACTGTTGTTTTATATCATATAAGTTTCAAAATAATGATTATTTTCTGATTTTTTCGATATAAGTTATAACAGTTACGATCCCTGGAAAATATTGATAAACAATTGTGACAAATTGTCGGTATTATACATATATTCTACAATTGCCTATTGTTCATTTATTATTAAAATATCCAATCATAATATTCAACTTCCATCATACTGGGAAGTTGATCGTGTGGACCGAAAGGGTCGAACCCACATCCCAACTAGTTATGAATCTCTCTCGCTTCGATATCGATTCGGAATGTTTGCAGGGAAATGCTCTTCGGACCTTGAAAAATGAAAATACGTTGAAACTTTCGATTTTCGGACCGATTACAATAACTTCCCTATACTGGGAAGTTAAAAAAAGTAGTTTTAATATTCCAACGGAACACATTTCTCACAATTTTCAAAACAATTAACTTTTCATATTTTTGCAAATTGCAGCCATTAAAACTCAAACCAGTTTTATTTTAATTCAGGTAAAAAAATTAATTCTCTCTTTATGCATGCAGCTTTCTTATATTTCGCAGCTGCAAATTTACCTGGTAATTTTGGTGAGGAAATTAAAATATCGCTCCAGTTGACAAATCGTCTAACGTTGAAAACCTTCGTTGGCTCTTTTTTAATTTGGAAATTTGAGTCTCTAGAAAATACTTTCATTGTGTTCACTCGAAAGTTTTGCTGGATTTTCGACTAAAAAATGAGGCAAAAAATGTTCATTTTAAGGATTTTAAATATTATTGTTGCAGGACCATTTGCAGCAGCACTTTAGAAATGCAACTTTTTTCTGCATTCGGACAAAATTTTAATAGTGTTGCTCGTCGCTGAAATATCTATGTTTAAATTAATGTAATAAAGCATGCAATTTTTTATCTTTGATATTAGATTCTAATTTATACGTGACAAGAGAAATTTGCGAATTGAAAGGTTGGCTTCAATTATTATTCATCTGGACCCATTTTCCCAAGCTTTTAAACCACGAGCGCTCTGTATGGCGCCAGTCCATTGCCATGGCTTCAAAATTAGCTGGTTGCAGCGTTCCATGTGAGTGGTTGTATATAAATCCAATCGAGTCGAGTTCATTCGAGTTTTCCCACACATGGTGGGGTTTGACGTGGCCCCTTGCCATTTGAATGGATGAGGATCATTCGTGTATTACTAAACCATTCTTCCTGATTTGTTTCATGTTACGGAAATTGCCTTAATGATGCCAAATAGACGCGAAGAAACTTTATGGCTCTTTCAGAAAGGCAGCCTAGTTGAATTACATCATTACAACTATCGCTGCAGTCGGTGAGATCAGGATAACTTACTATTGCCATTAATCAAATAAGATGGTAGAGAGATTCCATCGATGGTTAAAGGAGGCAATGAAAGCTAGAGGAAATACGCACAATATCTAATTCTACCCAGAATACTGCACAATAACAAAATATGCTATAGTGCAATAAATACATATGTAGGTCGAAATGGCCTAAAGCGAAAAATACCGCACGCGATTTCTTTTACCAAATGATTTTATATTTATTTTTATATTTATATTTTTATAAACCCCACCCTTATGCTAAACTTGCAGTATAGGGAAATGTGAAATTCTATATCTCAGAAACTATGCATTGTTATAGCATATTTTTCATCTTTTTTGTAGATAAATAAGTGACGATAAATAATAAGACGATTCTCTATAATTTTTGTTATAATTTTTTAGGTTGGGCTGTTGTACGAATTATAGCGCTGTAAGGGTCGAAAAACGTAAATACAAAAGTAGTTTTTTGCCAATATCTTTTTAATTATACGGTTTAATGTAAAACTGATTATAAAGTATTTTGTGCGCAAGGGTGGGTTGACTCCATTTTGAATTTAAGCGCATACAAATATAAGAGTACCTATTTGTTAGACTACTACGCGGTTCTCTGGCTCTCTTTGAAAATCCGCAGCCGCAGTCTAAAGTATTTTGAACATTTTTCGTTATGTAGAGCAGTAGTCTCCAGAGTAGGGTACGCGTACCCCGAGTGGCACGCAAAAAAATCTAGTGAGTACGCCAAATTTCTCTTCAAAGTACTTTATGCCCTCTCCTTTTCTTTTAAAACGGGCGGCTGTCTTTACTCTTGCACGGGGATACCATACGGCTTTAAAAATCGAACAGCTCTTAATTTTCATCAGTTTCCTCCAGAGTTCGCCTCCATGATTGTCGATCTCTAGCCCGTCTTTTCCACTTCCTTATTTGTAATTCGTCTTCCTCGACAATGTAGACGTGATCGTCTATGTCAATGCTGCCTTGCTGTCGGAGCTGAACGTTAACACACAATCCTGTGTGAGCACTGGTTCGAGATCACTTTTGATATGACCGGAAAACTTCTGCTGCACCTAAAGCAGTGGCGGATAGAAGAGGGAACTGAGGCACATCCCCCTGTAGTGACCGCGTAAACTTAATTACCAAGTTTACGCAAAGTCACACAACAGCCTCCCACACAATAAACACGATCAGTCGGAACACTCCATCGATCACCGAACTCAAAGTTCAGTGATCTTGCCGTTTTCCGTTATATCCCCATCGTGTTTATCGAAGATCCAATTTCCGGCATCTCTCTACTTTTTCCCTTCGTGTACGTAACACAAGTCGATTCTCCCACGTCCCGTAGTAAGAATAATAAAATAAGTATATAGTCGGCCGATACACATTAAGTACTAAACATTAAGTGATAAACATTATAACTAATATATATGTAATAATAAGAGAATAAATAAATAAAATAAAAAACAAGTGTTAAATTAATTCTACCACCTCGTGGTTAGCAGGTGGCTATACCCCAAAGAGCTCTATGATTTATGGATTACCTTAATGAAAAAATCACCAATTGAACTAGGAAGCTTACTTCTATTTCTAACAACTACTGCCTTTCTTTTCAACGAAAAAAAAAATCGAAAAAATGGCAACCAAATTTTTAAATTGTAGCTGTTTGAAATGTTATCTAATCAAAATAGGTCTGTATCTGAAATTGTTGAATTTCTAAAATCGCGGCAAACTCTTTTTCGAAGCTACATCTAGGTACAATAACTCTGTAAGCTACTTAGTTAGCACATTCCCTACGGTTAGAGTTGAGCAGGACTTATGCGAGGCAGTTCATTTGTCCCTTCCACGACGGTAAATCGTACTGAGGCCTACTACACTTGGTTTGAGCGTATAAACGTGCCCCGCCAAAACCCACGAGCCTCAAGGGACAGAATCAATCCAGAATATATCGAAAAATCGAAGCGCTACTGAAGGGAGCAAATTTGGAGCACTGTTAATAGTCTCCGATTGTACAGTTAAGGACTTATATGGGGCGAAGAAAACGGACAAAGGTAGACCCGTTCTCGTTCAATGCAGTGGTCAAGCAGCATATTGGACGTGGCTGATGCTTAGTTGGGGGACCGCTCTGTAAAACTGCTGTCGACACGTTTAGGAAGGCGAAAAAGCAATTTCAAAGGTGAACAAAACTTAAAAATGATAAAAAGTTATCTAAGATCATGTATGAGGAGCTGGCAGAAAATATAGATTACGATGATGGCATCGACGACTCTGCGGAAATGAAGAAGAATCCATACCTAAATATATATTTTAAATAAACTCATACAACATCCAAGAGTTCAACCGTTAGGCTCACTGCCTTCTCCAGGCTACCCTTAACCAATCATATCCTTTTTATATCTTCAAATTAAGCTTGCTATTAGACATTGCACCATGACATGAAGGACTATGTGACCTATGACATGTAGGACTATGTGGGTTATATTTTCAGAGGTTAGCTGAATATATTTGAAAAAAAATATTCCAGAGAGGGGGAATGCCCACTATCCACTATGAAACAAGATATTTACGTCAAAAAGAAACTTGGGTGACTCCATTAAAAAGATATGCAGCTTCCAAGAACGAGAGCTTCCAATATTCTCCATTTTTTAGCGTTTTACGATTTACAATGATTTTTTGCGAGTCAAGAAGCTTTTTACTATAATTTTTACTATTTCAGATAACATCATCTCCAGATTTTGGGTAAATTCCGCCTTTGCCTCATTATTGAAATGTTACTCTTTTTACCAGTCTGTAAATTTCATCAGAAATTATTTATTATATTTCCCACGGCACTTTATTTTCTAATCAGAAGTTTTTATAAATGAATACAAGTTCAAAGTGCCCCCTATGACCCTATATAAGAGTTTGTTAAAAACTGATTGCCTGAATAAATTCTTATTAAGAGTAGTTATTTTTTGGATTTTTATATAAGATTCGATTTGAGATTCAGTTTTTATAAGTCTCGTTATAAGGAAATACTACCCAAGTATTGTTTTCCCATACTCATTTCCCCCATTACTGATATAGGGATATTATATAGGACTATAAACTTTTTGGGAATTATAGTCATACTAGCATAAAACCCGCGTGCTTTGCAACGCCTTTAAATAAAAACTGTTTATTATGTGCAATGTTCCCTTCAAAAAAAAAAAAAAAAACAAACAAAAAAGTCAGCTGTTATTATCCCTACAAAGGGTTATTACAGCGCATTTTTTTAATAAATATGGTAAACAAATTGCTGCGTATATCACCTCTGCTCAACAAATCTGCAAGTTTTGAAGCAGAGATTGGCATGTATATGTCATCAAGAGAAATGACATTTTAGGGTTTGACGAACGTTCTTTAAGTTTGTTCGCCTATTTACGTGGGTGCAAGAAATTATGAAGCAATCACAAATGAATCTATATTAATAAAAGAAAGTGTGTGGCTATGTGTTTGTGTGTCTGTGTATCTGTGTGTCTGCTTGTGCGTACCGTCACGCATTGTAGCCAAACTAGAAGAGATAGAAATCTGATTTTTCTTTTGTAGATGCATGGATACCCCAGAAGGTGGAAGTAAGTTTCCGTTTTTCGCTATTTTAATGAGTTTTTTTTTAATTAATTAATTAGTACGATTTTTCAGCATTTTTTACGGTCTACGCCTGATATCTCGGCTAATGTATATCGTAGAACTCTTTTTTCTATTGCATAAAAAGTATCTGAATGACAGACAACGCACAACCTAAACCGCTAGAGGTAAAGGGCTGAAATTTTGACAGTGCATGCCTAGCGATTTTTCGATATTCATCCCCTAAGGGGGTGAAATGGGGTCAACTCAAAATCGCTGTAGCTATAAGGCTGAAATTTTGACAGTGCATCTCTATACTGACGTGGACATCCACTAAGAAGCGATTTTTCGAAATTCATCCCCTAAGGGGGTGAAATGGGGTTTACCCAAACCGCTGGAGCTATAGGGCTGAAATTTTGACAGTGCATCCCTATAATGACGTGGACATCCACTAAAAAGCGATTTTTCGAAATTCATCCCCTAAGGGGGTGAAATGGGGTTTACCCAAACCGCTGGAGCTATAGGGCTGAAATTTTGACAGTGCATCCCTATAATGACGTGGACACCCACTAAAAAGCGATTTTTCAAAATTCATCCCCTAAGGGGGTGAAATGGGGTTTACCCAACCCGCTGGAGCTATAGGGCTGAAACCCAAAACCGCTGGAACTACACAGCTAAATTTTGACAGTACATCCCTTTAATGAAGTAGACATCCACTAAAAAGCGATTTTTCGAAGTTCATCCCCTAAGGGGTTGAAATGGGGTTTATCTAAATCGCTATAGTTATAGGCCTGGAATTTTGACAGTGCATCCCTATAATAGTCCGGGAGCCGACGTAATAATTGGTCAAACATTTGATCATTTTTGGTACTGATGTAAAACGATTAAAAATAATGTTTTAAGAATGAAATGGACGGTCAGCTGGCCAAATTGGTGGCGGAAGGAACAGCAAAGGGGGGAAACTTGTTAAAAAAACTAAAAAAAAAACATATGATCATTATTTATTTTATATTGTAGTCAAAGATTATCGATAAAAGTATTAGGAAAAAACAGTCAGCTGAGCTAACTGCGGGTATTTCGTCGTCAGCTGATCGCTCAAACGCGTAAAAAAAAATTTTTTTTTTTAAACATTTGATCATTTACAAAATTTTTCATTATGTTACTTTGATCATTCTAATGTTCAAAAATCGCAATCAGCTGCCCCTTTGTTAAGGAATTAACCGTCAGCTGGTCGCCGAAAGGTCAAATTGCCGTTTGCATTTTCCGAGGCGCGCTTGGCGTTTAAAGCTTAAGCTGACGGGGTTTCTACTCACAAACGGTCAGCTCATCCTGTTTTTTCTCAATTTTATAAAATTTTTTAAAAAACTGTTTTACTTACAGGAATGATCAACCATTTTTTTTTAAATTTATAGCATACTGTTTTTTACTAAAAAGTGAATCTGTTGGGTTTCGTGTGATTAAAAGAGTTTTTTTCTTTAAAAAGAATACAAATTTATTCAAGGAACTTGATGATAATATGAAATGATGTGAAAATGATGGTATAATAAAACGACCAATTCTGAATAACTGTCTTGATTCGCGGCTTCTTGTCAACTGCTCAATTTTGGCTTTTTTAGATGCAGTAAGAAATTAAGTAATACGACACCGAAACGTGCCGTGCTAAATCGTGCCTTTTTATAAGAGTCAAAATTTAATGAATTTGCAAATGTAATTTGATGTTTTTTTAGATTTAATAATTTTAAGACGACGTTGCACAAACGGCGGAAATGGCAAAATTAGGAATGCATTTAGTTAAAGTTTTTAAAAGAATGAAAATGAGAATTACGCCGTTATGCATGTTTAGGACTTTACAACACTTCACCTTATTATTAATGTAAATAAATATTACATTGAAAGTAAACTTGCAGGATTAAAAAGCACTAATATTTTCAGTCATTATTTTTACGGAAATTATGAAATCTTTTTAACACAGATAGAAATTTTTGTTTTGTTTTTTAAATGTAATTTATATAGCGTTATATTAATTTTCCTCTTCTCCGGTTAATTCAGACTCAGAACTATCTGAATTTTCAGACAATGAATCCTCCGACCCAAAACTTGAAAACTCACTGTCAATATCTTCCTCTTCACTTTGTGCAACGTCAGCAAAATCTGCAAAAAATACATTTTATTTTATTATGATTATTATATATGTATGTACATTGATTTAAGTGGCGACTTATGCAGAATACCTTTGTCAAGATCATGCTCACTAGTAATGATTTCTATTGACGGAGGTAGTTGCTCACCAGCAAACCATTTAAAAGAATATTCGTTATCCTTTTCCTCCCATCCATAATCAGTTGGTTTACATAAACATTGATCTGATTGGTGCGCGCTGCGCCACAATTTGGTTATGTATATTGTACGCAAAAGGTGCTGTTTCAATTCTGCAAGCGATGGTGGCATTTGTGAACCATCAATATTCTTTAGAGGTAGTTGAAACGTTTCTTCATTTACATCAAATTTGTAATTTCGAAGAAATGTTGCTACTCTTGCATCATTTACTTCACATATATTCTTTAAATTGTAGATGATGCATACAAATTCTTCTATGATAGGCATTATACTATCCATTCGGTCCATTTCATTCTTAACACATTATTTTTAATCGTTTTACATCAGTACCAAAATTGATCAAATGTTTGACTTTTTTGTTACGTCGGCTCCCGGACTATAATGGCGTGGACATCCACTATAAAGCGATTTTCGAAATTCATCCCCTAAGGGGGTGAAATGGGGTTTACCCAAACCGCGTTTCTGGTTTTAAGGTCAAAATATAAGTTTTTTGCAAATACATCTGAAACCTTAAGACCTATCATAAAATAATTTTCACCAAGTATGAAGACCATGCGATTCTTTACAAAAAAAGGTTATTATACATTTTCCCGTACGTATTGCCGGGAGGGAATGAAATTTTACTTAAAATCCGGAGATGATCTTATCTAAAATGTTATTGGATGTACAGTTAAAATTGATAGTAAAAAAAATGTACACCCTAAGAATAAAATATCTCCCTGAGTAAAAATAGAAGATGGCCTTACAACGGCCGAACATCGGCCGTATTTGGAACATAGTCCTAGGACATGTGCCGGGCATAAGAAGGATTGTTGTCGGACTGTACGGCCGTATATTTATTAAGAAAAACCTCATGAAAACTGGTATTCAACCCACTGAAATGAAAGGTTTCATTTTAAAAAGTTTTTCTTTTGTGGAACCGCTTAAAATAACAAAATTTCCCTCTAAAATATAACTCAACACCAACAATCAAGTGTGCGGTGGTGCCTTCACAAGCCGATGACGGGCGAACCTGGTTTTCTTGTGCATCGATAGCCGTTAAGTGTGACAGTCGAAAGGCCGATTGTACATATTGAAAATGATACGATCCACTCAACAATACATTGGTTCAGATTCCTTTTTTGGCTCAAATTTACCGTCGTATGCCCGTGTGTATAGCTCAGTACTCGGCTATTTAATACTTTTGGACAAGTTTGCCGCCTTGGGCTCGTACGTGCACCGTTAAAAATAGTTAAAAACTCTACGACCATTATAAACCTCTTAAAAGCTGTTAGGCCATCTTTTATTTTTACTCGGGTCACAAAAATCATAGTAAATCGCAAAATGCTTAAAAAACCAAGGTATATTGGGGTTTCTCTCATGCTTTAAGCCTGCGAATACATATCTTCTAAATGGAGTCACTCAAGTTTCGGTTAGTACATATACATGATGAGTTGAACTCATGTTGAACCCAAGTCCAACTACACGTAGACGCGAATTGAGTTAAATTAGGCCTGAACCTGACTCAACTCTACTACCTGGCTTGAGTTGTAGTTATGCATATAGGCGCGGGTTCAGTAGTTGAGTTTAGTTAGCAGAAGAATCTGTGTGTTTTGTTTATGCTTTGTGCCCCAAGTCGAAAATTCTACTCAACCTCAACTCAACTATTCAACTCATCATGTATACGTAATATGTGTTTCGCAAATACCCTGTATGTTAGTGAATAGTGGAGATGGTTCCCTCTCTAGACAATTTGTTTTTAAAATATCTGGAGGAATCACCCTTGAAAACATTAGCCGCGTAGTCGAACAAATAATTTATGTAGCGAAAAAGGGGATATGAGTATTTTAAATCTTTAAAATGGCGAAAACGTATAATGTTTATTTTTTTTATAATAGAATTTCCCTTCTTATGAAGAAGGCGCACTTCTCAGCTGGGCTGAGAAACATTTACCACGACCACGTGGGCTCGGCTGAGACATGCAAACATAAAAGATTAAGTACCAATAAAAATTGCATGCGAAACACATAAACAGTCATGAAACAACAAATAGACTCCTTTTAAGCAGGTCTTTGTGAGTGCTCACGCTAAAAACATTAATATTTTTATTTACATTAATGAACATGCGATTAACAGGCTCAAATCGGCCATAATTGGTGTTAGAGGAGTTGATGTGTAATAGCGGTGGTCCTCTCAGATTGTATCGGCTCTCTCTAAACGACGCACGGCGCCTTAGAAAACCTGAGTCGACACGTCCATTAAGAAGCTGGTGGACGAAAACAACATCAGCCACCTCACGACGCTTGTGGAGAGTGTTTAAGTTGAGTAACTTAAGTCGGTATTCATATGGTGGAAGAATTAAAGGGTCTTCCCAAGGAAGGTGATTCAATGCGAATCGAACGAACCTACGTTGAACCGACTCAATTTTTCCAACATGCGAAGAATAGTGAGGAGACCAAACCTGGGACGCATATTCAAGTAAAGGTCTGACAAGGAAATGTAGAGGTGTTTAGTGATCAGGGGCTGTTAAATTCTTTGGACCACCTTTTTATAAAACCCAAGACTAAGCTGCTCTTGGAAGAAATATAGTTGATATGAGTAGAAAAGTCCAGCTTGGTGTCAAATCTAATCCCGAGATCTTTGACAAAATTAACACGGGGGACACCCCCACTAGAAAATGAGTAGTTATAAATTATAGGATCACGTCTCCTACAAAAAGTCATGACTTCGCATTTACTAATTATTGCGGCCATGCGGTATAAAATAAAACTCCGGAGGTTATCAAAACCCTCTTTATTTCATGACTTCAACTACAAGACTGGTTAAAGGTTAAAACTATCGATTTGCGGGAGGCTGATCTAGCGGTAACTTCTGAAGTATAAAGTTGATGTTGTTCTTGGGTACTTCCGATAGTGGGAAATTTAGTTGATCGTGTTGCCGCTACATCACCCCCCCTCTTATAAAAAGAAATAATGATGTAATAAAAAGAGGAAGAAGATATAAAATATTATTACTATATATATCTTTCTTAATAAGTCGTTAAAATTCTTAGCTGGCTAATTTATACTTCATTAATGGACAAAAAAAATAATTTTAATTCAAGTTCCTATGTAAATCTTACAGATAGTTATCTTACATATACATATGTGTTCTTAGTACAGGGTTGTTTAAATATTAAATTTTGAATATCATTTAGCTACAGTTTAATCATTACCTTAGGTTTGTTAATTGACCTTGTGTTTGGGGCTTGGCTGAAAGTGTCTGAATCTAAAATGTAAGCGGGTTTGATGCGATCAATGTTAATAAATTCTTTTTTTCCATCGAGGCACACCTTGAACACATTGTCCTTTCTCGAAACTATTTTATGTGGGCCCGTATAAGGTGGGTTTAAACTTCCTTTATATATCGCATCTTTTATAAATACATGAGTGCAATTTTCCATATTTTGAGGGACAACGATTTTGTTCTGTTTTCTGATTCGCGAAGGTATAGGTCTAATGTTAATGATGTTGTCCTGAATTTTCCTGGCTATAGTACTTGTGATTTCAAGGTCGGGGGATGTCTGTTGGGTGATGAACTCGCCTGGAAGGCGAAGGGTTTGTCCATAGACCAATTGTGCCGGTGAAAAACCTATATCTTCGATTAGCGCGGAACGGATTCCTAACAGAATCCATGGTGCCAATCTTTTGGCTGAGGGGACGCATGGATGGCTACTTTAAGCTGTCGGTAAAATCTCTCTACCATTCCGTTGGACTGCGCGTGGTAGGTGGTAGTTCGAATTCGATGGCATCCTAAAATCCCTGATAGCTCCTTGAACAAGGTGGACTCGAACTGAGTGCCTTGGTCTGCTGTCAAGGTTTGGCATATGCCAAAACGTGCAACCCAGTTGTGGAGGAAAGCGTTGCAAACGGTTTTGCTTTCAATGTTTCTAATTGGTATGGCTTCGGCCCAACGTGAGAAACGATCCTTAATCGTTAGCAAATATGTGTGTCCATTAGAAGGAGGAAGTGGGCCAACTATGTCCATGTGAATGTGTTGGAATCTTCCTGAGGGTACGTTAAATTTTCCTTGTGGAGCCGCCGTGTGCCGGATGACTTTTGCCTTCTGGCAGGGGATGCAGGATTTCGACCACATGTTTATCTCTTTGTTCATGTTTGGCCAAAAGTACTTCGAGGTAATAAGCTTGTTGGTGCACCTAATACTCGGGTGTGAAAGGTTATGTACCGCATTGAATATGGTACGGCGGAGCCTTTCTGGTATGTAAGGCCGATCGGTGCCGGTTGTCGTCTCGCACCAGATATCCATATTATCGAGGGGTATGTGTATTTTCTTCAAAACGAATGATTGAGTTTTGTTCTCATTGCTGGTGAGGAGAGCTTGTAATTCCTCGTCGGTTTGTTGCTCTTGACTTAAGATCGCATGATCTATTTTTTTGTTATTTTCAATACCGTCGATATGAGCTCTTGAAAGGGTGTCAGAGACTATGTTTTGGCAACCTATGATAAATCTGATGTCATTAGTAAATTCTGAAATATATGACAAGTGGTTGGTTTGCCGAGGAGATTTATCTGTTTTTGATGTTATAGCAGTTGTGAGGGGCTTATGATCTGTGTATACACAGAAGTCCTTGCCCTCGAGGAAATATCTATAGTGTTTAATAGTTAGGTAAAGAGCTAGTAATTCGCGGTCAAAGGCGGAATATCTTTTTCGGCTGGTTGTAGCCTGCGGGAAAAGAAACTAAGTGGCTCCCAGTGGTTGCCGTTAGACTGCTGGATGACACCTCCCACTGCGTCCCCGGATGCGTCTACCCATACGCTTAGTTTAGCGGTCGGGTTCGGATGTGCGAGCAAGGTGCAATTTTGCAGTTTGGTTTTTAGCTCGTTAAAAGCTTCTTCGTGGTTTTGTTTCCATTCGATTATATTTGATTTCTTTTTGTTTGAATTCGTTTGTTTAATGAGGTCATATAATGGTTCGGCAATTGCCGAGAATCGCGGAATAAAACGATGGTAGAAGTTGGCCATCCCTAAAAAACGTTGCAGATTCTTTATTACGTGAGGCAGTTGATAATCGATTAATGCTTTTATTTTATCTTGGGAAGGTAATATACCTTTCGTAGTGATGGTGTGTCCTAAATAATCAAGCTCCGTTTGGCCGAGGAGGCATTTTTCCGGGTTGATGTTAATGCCTTGTTCCTGTAGCCTCTTAAAAAGAAGGCGTAAATGCTCTTTGTGTTCGGCGGGCGATTTACTATCGATAAGTATGTCGTCAATATAACAAAAAACAAAGTCAAGACCTGCCAATACCTCATTAATGAAACGCTGGAAGGTTTGAGCACCGTTTTTAACGCCAAATGGCATCCTCAAAAATTCAAATAGCCCGAAGGGGGTTATTACGGCTGTCTTATAAATATCCTCCGGGGCTACCGGTATTTGGTGGTAGGCTCGAACAAGGTCGATTTTTGAGAAAATGGTGCAACCGTGAAGGCTGGTAGTGAAATCCTGTATGTTTGGGAGTGGATATTTGTCGAATTCTGTGACGTTGTTGAGTTGGCGATAGTCGCCGCAGGGACGCCAGGTAGCATCCTTTTTGGGGACCATGTGCAAGGGCGAAGCCACAGAAGATGAAGATGGGCGGCAAATACCCATTCTGACCATGGTTTCGGATTCTTCTTTTGCTATGGCGAACTTTTGTGGGTGTAGTCTTCTAGGACGAACAGTGGGTAAGGGACCTCGGGTATGTATTCGGTGTACCACCGCATGTTGAACATTCAAGTTGAAATTTGGTGGGGCTTTTAATGATGGGAAGTCGTTAAGGATGGCTCCATATTCCCCTTCAATGGCCAGAAGTTTGGGGGTGTCCGCGTTGCATTTACGTGACATGCAATTGATCGATAATGTAGTGGTTTGATCGATGAGTCTCCGGTGTCGAAGATCAACTGCTAAATTAAATCTATGTAAAAAATCTGCGCCTATGATGGCGTAATCCAGGGCTGCGATTGTAAAGGTGTGATCGAAATTCCGACGTAAGCCGAGGTTCAAAGCTAAGTGTTTGTAACCGAAAGTGCAGATGGGTGTGCCGTTAGCTGATATTAACTGTGGACTTTTTCGCATGGTTACGTTTGGTATAACTCTTTTGGGGATGATGGATACTTCTGCTCCTGTATCGATAAGGAACATTATTTTACTGTTTTTGTCCAGAAGGAAAAGGCGGCGTGAATACCCGTTTGCCTTCGTTGCCGCACACGAGGCTGTAGTAGTTATTTTTTTGGATCGGAGGGTGCTGTGTTCTTATTGCATGGTTCTAAGCATTTTTTCGCTTTATCGCCGAATTTTCGATGGTACCAACAAACGCTATTGTTGTAAGTGCGAGCCTGGTTCCTGTGATTAAAACGGTCACGTGATCGGGAACGTGATCTTTGTCGGAAGGAATTTCTACTTTCTAAACGTTTGATTCGTTGGCACAACTCTTGGAGTGTATCAGTAGTACTCTGATGATTGTTTGGGGGCGTGTGTGCTTGTGTAAATATTGGACATAGAGGTTGAATCATATATTTTATCTGCAATGGTGAACAGCTCGTTCAATGTGTGGGAGCTTTCAACCGTGATAATACATGTCTGGAGCGTATGAGGTAGTTTATTGATCCATAATTTTCTTAACAACGAAGGGTTAATTAAACTATTCCCTCCGGCTAGAGACTCCATGTGTCTGTATAGCTCCGATGGTTTGTAATCTCCTAGCTGTGCCTTATGTAGGAGTGTGTCGAGCCGGCGCTCTTCTGAATCTATAGAACGCGCGAGTAAATTTTGTTTAAGTGTTTCATATTTGTCTTGACTGGGTGGGTTTAGTAAAATATCGGCTACAATTTCCATTGTTTCCTGCGGCAGCGAGGCTACTAAATAGTCGTATTTAGTGTCTGACGCCGTTATTCTTTTTACTTTAAATTGTGTCTCAACTTGTAGGAACCATAAATCTGGTCTACTAGTCCAGAAAGTTGGGATCTTAATGCTGTTGATGTGTGAGCATGAAGGCTCTGGATTTTCATCCGTTGGATCAGGTTTTGGGGCCATTCCTGCGTCGGCGTCGGCATTTGACATGGCGTCGTTAATAAATTAATTTATCCGTCTCTAAATTACTGTGTTTAAGTCAACCTCTTCCAACGCAAAAATGATAAAAAGTTTTCTGAGTTTTTGAACACGCCTGTTTAAGATACAACTAGTTCAGTGTTGTATGTAAGAGAATTTAGAATAAAGACCGGTTGTGATCCGATTATGTACTAAGAGAAGAATTGTAACTAAACCCACCCAGTCAAGACAAATATGAAACACTTAAACAAAATTTACTCGCGCGTTCTATAGATTCAGAAGAGCGCCGGCTCGACACACTCCTACATAAGGCACAGCTAGGAGATTACAAACCATCGGAGCTATACAGACACATGGAGTCTCTAGCCGGAGGGAATAGTTTAATTAACCCTTCGTTGTTAAGAAAATTATGGATCAATAAACTACCTCATACGCTCCAGACATGTATTATCACGGTTGAAAGCTCCCACACATTGAACGAGCTGTTCACCATTGCAGATAAAATATATGATTCAACCTCTATGTCCAATATTTACACAAGCACACACGCCCCCAAACAATCATCAGAGTACTACTGATACACTCCAAGAGTTGTGCCAACGAATCAAACGTTTAGAAAGTAGAAATTCCTTCCGACAAAGATCACGTTCCCGATCACGTGACCGTTTTAATCACAGGAACCAGGCTCGCACTTACAACAATAGCGTTTGTTGGTACCATCGAAAATTCGGCGATAAAGCGAAAAAATGCTTAGAACCATGCAATAAGAACACAGCACCCTCCGATCCAAAAAAATAACTACTACAGCCTCGTGTGCGGCAACGAAGGCAAACGGGTATTCACGCCGCCTTTTCCTTCTGGACAAAAACAGTAAAATAATGTTCCTTATCGATACAGGAGCAGAAGTATCCATCATCCCCAAAAGAGTTATACCAAACGTAACCATGCGAAAAAGTCCACAGTTAATATCAGCTAACGGCACACCCATCTGCACTTTCGGTTACAAACACTTAAGGCTCGGGCACACAGAAAGCGGTCTGTCGCGGCGGGCAGCGATCTACGACCGAGGCGGTCTGGCGGTCTAGTTGTATTACACAACTTAGCATCAGCTCGGTCAAACAGCAGGCGGTCTGTCGCCGCCTGCTGGACTTTGTAGCGACGACAAGCGATCCGGTTGTACAAAATTACAAATTTTAGCATGACCGCCTTGCCGCTTTCAGACAAGATGAGTGGAAAAATCGAAATATTAATAGAAAATGTCCGCAAATACAGATTTTTGTTTGATACTTCCCACGAAAATTATAAAAATATTTTGAAAAAGGCTGAAGCATGGGATGTTTCAATTGGTTTTCTCCAGTTCGTAGTACACTTTTCAATCCTGCATTTTATCAAATCATGCAATTCCTCGAAACATTCTCGAGACATACGAAAATACTTGAAAAATCTATCTTCATGTGACTCCAATTCTATACATAAGCGGTGGTATTCCGCTAATTGTTCTCTCTTCTTATTAATTTCATGGACCCAACATCGTCTTTTCTTCTTTTTGCCTTGCAAAGCTAATAACAGAAGGAGGAGTTCTTCGTCCGAGGTCATACTCAATATATGTAAATAAATCATGCCGATTATACAACTCGACGGATCGTCCGCGGAGGGAATTTTAATCGGATTTGACGTTTGGCGTATTATAGAATCCGTCGAATGAAAAATAACCTAAAGACGGTAATGCAGTGTGAAAAATTTATATTGTAGAATCCGCTCGTGAATCACACTCTATACAAAAATTTTCATTACAAATCCGCATCAAATTTACTGCGGAAGTGAAAAATTTCGGCGTAGTTTTTTTCAATGGAGACTTATAAAACATAAATTTAAATGTTTTTAATTATACTGTCAATTATGAACAAAATGAAATTTTTATACCACAAAAGACAAAACCCAAATAATTACGTACTCTTAAGTTTTTGCACTTAAATATTTATTTTTCTAAGGATTAGCGAAAATATCGTATAAAATTTGACAGCTAGTGGTGAAATTGCAGTTTCAGTGCGGATCGATAATGCAGAATTCCGTCGGATTCTATAATGCAAATATTTTCAAATGCGGATCGGATGTTCTCCCGTCGCAGAAAATCCGACGAGTTGTATAATCGGCATGAATAAGAAAATTCACTACTATTTCCCTAGAAGAACGCGACCAGACTGGACCGCTCACACAAAAATATCGCGTTCTATGTGTAGCCCCATATCGCAGACCGCCGCGATGACCGCTGGATCGCTGCCCGCCGCGACTGACCGCTTTCTGTGTGCTCGAGCCTTTAGCTTTGAACCTCGGCTTACGTCGGAATTTCGATCACACCTTTACAATCGCAGCCCTGGATTACGCCATCATAGGCGCAGATTTTTTACATAGATTTAATTTAGCAGTTGATCTTCGACACCGGAGACTCATCGATCAAACCACTACATTATCGATCAATTGCATGTCACGTAAATGCAACGCGGACACCCCCAAACTTCTGGCCATTGAAGGGGAATATGGAGCCATCCTTAACGACTTCCCATCATTAAAAGCCCCACCAAATTTCAACTTGAATGTTCAACATGCGGTGGTACACCGAATACATACCCGAGGTCCCTTACCCACTGTTCGTCCTAGAAGACTACACCCACAAAAGTTCGCCATAGCAAAAGAAGAATCCGAAACCATGGTCAGAATGGGTATTTGCCGCCCATCTTCATCTTCTGTGGCTTCGCCCTTGCACATGGTCCCCAAAAAGGATGCTACCTGGCGTCCCTGCGGCGACTATCGCCAACTCAACAACGTCACAGAATTCGACAAATATCCACTCCCAAACATACAGGATTTCACTACCAGCCTTCACGGTTGCACCATTTTCTCAAAAATCGACCTTGTTCGAGCCTACCACCAAATACCGGTAGCCCCGGAGGATATTTATAAGACAGCCGTAATAACCCCCTTCGGGCTATTTGAATTTTTGAGGATGCCATTTGGCGTTAAAAACGGTGCTCAAACCTTCCAGCGTTTCATTAATGAGGTATTGGCAGGTCTTGACTTTGTTTTTTGTTATATTGACGACATACTTATCGATAGTAAATCGCCCGCCGAACACAAAGAGCATTTACGCCTTCTTTTTAAGAGGCTACAGGAACAAGGCATTAACATCAACCCGGAAAAATGCCTCCTCGGCCAAACGGAGCTTGATTATTTAGGACACACCATCACTACGAAAGGTATATTACCTTCCCAAGATAAAATAAAAGCATTAATCGATTATCAACTGCCTCACGTAATAAAGAATCTGCAACGTTTTTTAGGGATGGCCAACTTCTACCATCGTTTTATTCCGCGATTCTCGGCAATTGCCGAACCATTATATGACCTCATTAAACAAACGAATTCAAACAAAAAGAAATCAAATATAATCGAATGGAAACAAAACCACGAAGAAGCTTTTAACGAGCTAAAAACCAAACTGCAAAATTGCACCTTGCTCGCACATCCGAACCCGACCGCTAAACTAAGCGTATGGGTAGACGCATCCGGGGACGCAGTGGGAGGTGTCATCCAGCAGTCTAACGGCAACCACTGGGAGCCACTTAGTTTCTTTTCCCGCAGGCTACAACCAGCCGAAAAAGATATTCCGCCTTTGACCGCGAATTACTAGCTCTTTACCTAACTATTAAACACTATAGATATTTCCTCGAGGGCAAGGACTTCTGTGTATACACAGATCATAAGCCCCTCAAAACTGCTATAACATCAAAAACAGATAAATCTCCTCGGCAAACCAACCACTTGTCATATATTTCAGAATTTACTAATGACATCAGATTTATCATAGGTTGCCAAAACATAGTCTCTGACACCCTTTCAAGAGCTCATATCGACGGTATTGAAAATAACAAAAAAATAGATCATGCGATCTTAAGTCAAGAGCAACAAACCGACGAGGAATTACAAGCTCTCCTCACCAGCAATGAGAACAAAACTCAATCATTCGTTTTGAAGAAAATACACATACCCCTCGATAATATGGATATCTGGTGCGAGACGACAACCGGCACCGATCGGCCTTACATACCAGAAAGGCTCCGCCGTACCATATTCAATGCGGTACATAACCTTTCACACCCGAGTATTAGGTGCACCAACAAGCTTATTACCTCGAAGTACTTTTGGCCAAACATGAACAAAGAGATAAACATGTGGTCGAAATCCTGCATCCCCTGCCAGAAGGCAAAAGTCATCCGGCACACGGCGGCTCCACAAGGAAAATTTAACGTACCCTCAGGAAGATTCCAACACATTCACATGGACATAGTTGGCCCACTTCCTCCTTCTAATGGACACACATATTTGCTAACGATTAAGGATCGTTTCTCACGTTGGGCCGAAGCCATACCAATTAGAAACATTGAAAGCAAAACCGTTTGCAACGCTTTCCTCCACAACTGGGTTGCACGTTTTGGCATATGCCAAACCTTGACAACAGACCAAGGCACTCAGTTCGAGTCCACCTTGTTCAAGGAGCTATCAGGGATTTTAGGATGCCATCGAATTCGAACTACCACCTACCACGCGCAGTCCAACGGAATGGTAGAGAGATTTTACCGACAGCTTAAAGTAGCCATCCATGCGTCCCCTCAGCCAAAAGATTGGCACCATGGATTCTGTTAGGAATCCGTTCCGCGCTAATCGAAGATATAGGTTTTTCACCGGCACAATTGGTCTATGGACAAACCCTTCGCCTTCCAGGCGAGTTCATCACCCAACAGACATCCCCCGACCTTGAAATCACAAGTACTATAGCCAGGAAAATTCAGGACAACATCATAGTGAAATATAGAAATATAGAAATATAACTATGTCAACCACAGGAGAATGTTTCCTATCCGTAGTAACTATACCGTTGGCATCGCAATGTAAAAAGAGAAAAAAAAATGTTTTTTTGTTCGATTTAAATGTATTCTATAACTATCTCATACTTCACTATTAATAGATTTGATATCCCTAAAATATTTCTCATAATACTCAACTTCTAGTTGAAATACGTATGTGTATATTAGGCTATGGCTTACAATGTTATCTGTAAGCGTGTAAGTCTAAACTATAGCGGCTCTAAAGTGGATAAACGCAACCATGATAATAATCAAAAAACTATCTTTGCAATAATGTATTCATTGCACTCATGTATTTAATAGATATTTATTTTTTAGATTATATTTTCATTGAAATTTGAAAATTGATTTTTTTTTTTTCGTATTTATATTATTTTTTTATTGATATTTGAAATCAGCTTTGTTTATGCAAAAAATGTATTATATCGTATAAGGGAAGTTGTACTCACTGTTATTTCTATTAAAATTTCATGTTCATCTCCTTTCTTTTTTTTTTATTGTTTTTACTTTACTTTTAATTCCTTTATGTTCATTTCTTTTGTTGTCGGTCTTAAGGCATGCGTCAATGAGAAGGAAAAAGTTTCTTGATTCACCTTTATTAATTCTTTCGCGGTGCCCCAAACGCAGTTCACTCTAAAATTGCAACAAAAACAACATAAGTATGGAATTACGGTTTTTAAATGAAATTTTTAACAAAATGCTTTACTGAAAATGAAATGAGAAAAAAAAATGTATTATCTTAATTGATTGTTGATAGATGAGCTATGACTTCTGACGCGTGGATTGTTGGTTAGTGGTCTGCTATGAGGTTTAATCTTTTATCATCTCGCCTTTATTGGGTCATCCTTCTCTGTATTTGATGTCATCATAAGCTGGCTACTTGTTAACTCCGATTACGATAATATTTTTTTTAGTTGTTTTCATTTAAAGTTGATTTTAAGTTGATAGGTAGTGGTCGAAATGGTTGACCATGTGGGTCGTGATGCCGATGCCGGGTTTACTTTCCGCTAAGTATGGCCTTTGTCCTGTAGGCTTTATGTATATTTTTTTCTTTTGTTATCACTTCAATTATTAATTTTTTTTAATTTCGTTTTTTTTTTTGTTATCACTTCAATTGTTTAATTATTTTTATGTGTTCATTAATAACTCGGGGTCACCAGTTATTGCGGCCATGCGGTATAAAATAAAACTCCGGAGGTTATCAAAACCCTCTTTATTTCATGACTTCAACTACAAGACTGGTTAAAGGTTAAAACTATCGATTTGCGGGAGGCTGATCTAGCGGTAACTTCTGAAGTATTAAGTTGGTGTTGTTCTTGGGTACTTCCGATAGTGGGAAATTTAGTTGATCGTGTTGCCGCTACACTAATATTAAGAACCAGGTTGTTGTTAGCGCACCAAGAGTAAAAGGTGTCGAGGTCGACTTGCAAAATTTTGCAGTCCTCCATACTCTTTACGTGACGGTACAATTTGATGTCATCAGCATAAATCAGGATTCTGCAGTGTCTTAGCAAGGTAACAATATCATCAATAGAAAGAATAAAGAGGATAGGGCCAAGATGACTGCCTTGGGGACACCGGATGACGCCTCAATGGTCGCGGATTTGGATCCACGGAAAAGGACTTGGTAGGTCCTGTCAGCTAAGTAGGACTGGAACCATAATAGAAGGGCTTCAGGGAAACCTAACTTTTTTAGTTTGAAAAGTATAATGGAGTAGGAAAGCTTGTCAAATGCCTTACTGAAATCAGTGTAAACACAATCAGTTTGGCAACCGGAAACGAAGCCTTCAACAGCATGGGAAGTGAATTCAAGGAGATTGGTGGTAGTGGAACGAGCTGGAAGAAAACCATGTTGGTTTGTAGAAATAAGTTTTTTGCAGATGGGCAATGATTGATTCAAAAAGCTTCGGTATGACAGACAGCTTGGCAACTGGTCTGTAGTTCGATATTTCGTTCTTGCTACCACTTTTGTGAATAGGAATTATGAACGAATTCTTCCAAAGAGTAGGGAAGTACCCTTTATCCAGGGACTTTTGAAAAAGGGTTTTCAGTGGACAATGGAGAACCTCCACACAGGATTTAAGGACAGCAGGAGGGATACCGTCAGGGCCGGAAGTGAAATCGTATGGGAGTTCATCAATATGTTTCATGATATCGTCAATGGAGATTGAGAGAGACAAACTAGTAGCCTCTCGGT
This sequence comes from Thereva unica, assembly GCA_949987705.1. NCBI lineage: Eukaryota > Metazoa > Arthropoda > Insecta > Diptera > Therevidae > Thereva > Thereva unica. The sequence goes on from OX465281.1 coordinate 89,580,783, forward strand.
GTAGAGTTATGTGACGAAAATTATTGTCATTAGGCTGAAAATTAGAAGGGGTGAAAGATTGATGAAAGAATGAAGCAAACATGTTGCAAATCGAGGAAGACTCACTACTTGACCAGTTAGTGTGCTGCATAGTTTTTGGGTAGTTATCCGCTTTTTTCTTGGAGTTGACAAATTTGAAGAAGTTTCTAGGATCAGTATAAACCTGGTCCCTCATGCTGCTGAGATATTCGCCATACAGAGCAGAAGAGAGTAAACGAAATCTGTCATAGCAATCAGTAAATGTAATAAGACTCGGAGAATCCTTCCTTTTTAAATAGGTCTTCCAGAGTCTATTTTTCTGATTCCTTAAATGCTTCAGCTCATTATTGTACCAAGGTGGAGTAGCACTGCGCAATTTTTGGGGCTCAAAAGGTACGTATGAAGCAATAGCTTCATATAGTACGGCGTAAAACCGTGCCACATCGACATCCAACTCACTTGAGGAAAGTAAGCTGTTGAAATCAATAAAGGCAAGCTTAGATGAGAGTTCATTAAAGTTAGCCTTCTTAAAGTTGAAGGAATGGGCTACCGCCTCCGGACAAGGATTGTTCTTTGAGTTGAAGCAGTAATTTAGCAAAAGAGGAGGGTGGCAATTGTCAACGGACGTCATGACTATTGGACTGGGTTCAACAATCATGTTTCCTGAGTCGGTAAAGAATACAAGATCCAACTGCCTCCCTAACACATTAGTCACACCACTCATTTGATTAAGGCCAAGTGAGAATAAGGAATTGAGAAAACAGGATTCCTTAGAATTAAAATTGCCTTCGGGGAGGTAGTTATCGTCAGCTTCGTCAAATACCCACTGAATATTGGGTAAATTGAAGTCGCCAAGAAGAAGTAATTCATCACCAGTGTTCATCATATTCAGGCTATAATCAACACAGGAGATGAGAATATCATAGAGGCTTATACCTCCATCGTCAAGTGTGCTTATCATATCTGGTGGGATATAGCAGCACAACAGGAAGAGATTTGATTTTGAAAAAGAAATCTTTAGAGCGACAAGCTCAATGTCCAAAGGGTTAGAGAAACTAGGAAGCGAAATTGGGTTACAATTAATGTGGCTGCGGCATGCAAGAAGTACGCCACCCCAGCGAGCTTCCGAATCAGTGTGACGGTCCCTCCGAAAGACTTGGTAGGAGGAATCGAAGAGTTCGGCATTAAGAATGCCTTCGTGAAGCCAGGTTTCCGTGAACGCTATGACATCGAACCCGCTAGCCATCGATGCCTGAAGGATGTCGTTAGTTTTTGACCTTGTCCCCCTCACGTTTTGGTAGTAGAGGGAAAGGGTCTCAAGTTTTTTGGCATCCTTGGTGTTCTCGGAATGGAAACGTTTGAGTGATGTGCTCGAGTACGGGTACGGGGAACAAAGAGCTTGGTAAGGGCACCAGCAGGCCAGAAACCAGGATCTAAAAGAGTCTCGGCAAAACGGGCGGTGCAGACAAAACGAAAGAAGCAACAGGCTTGGAGCCTTGCTGATTTTTCTGCATGAAACAGTTCCAGGGTCTATAGATTTCTTCCTTAAATTTTCACAGACAAATTCCGTCGTAGTTTCAGGAGAGAATCGTGATATAAAGATATCTAAAGGTCTCGGTATCGTAATCAGAGGGGTGCACGGTTGTAGGGGAACTGTAGCTTCAGTGACCGGGGGGTTGGCCACTATTAAGGTCGAAGAGGTTGATACCTAGACCGGCCTAGAGATCGATTCTATCCCTGGAACGCGGGGCAAGAAACTCGGGGTGACACCGTCACCAATGATGGCTTGGCGATTTCGATTTTTTTGTAGACAATGACAATTCCTACAAACTCTGTAAGAACTGTTTTATGATAAGACTTAGCGTTTAAGAGATATTTGCAAAAACCGGGTTTCTCTTCTTTTGAATAAACTTTTTTGGTCCTTCGATTGTTGGAGTAATGTGACATTTCATTTATAATGATTTTTTCAAGGGCTGTTCCAATTTCAGGTATTCCCGATTTTTGCAGTAGTTGAATTACGCCTATATGTAGTTGGACTATGCCTATCTGTCAAGCGTATAAAAAAACCTGTGCTCACCTGGACATCAATGCAGCAAATGGACTGAAAGAGTTAAAGTGAATGTGTTTCTGTGCCCCTTCATATTCGTGGTTTTGGTGCAGGGGGATATATAGATAGCATAGAGGAAGATCTAAGAACCCTAGGTATAAGAAATTGAAAACTTCAATATAGGGACCAACAATCGTGGAGGGCGATGCTGCACATAGCCAAGGTCAATAACAGGCAGTGGAGCTATTTATGATCTTTGGGTAGGTAGGTAGGTAGGTATACATGCTCATACCAAGGATAGTAGGACATTTTTAAAGTGGGGCATTAAAAAAATGGAACAGTCAGTACGATTGGCCGTAGTGTAATGGGCGCATGTACTATCTAGGATAAGTCCTGCTCAAGTCTTAACGTATGGAATCTGTTTATCAAAAAGCTCGCAGAGCTATTGTAACTAGGCATATGTAGGTCCTAAAACGAGTTTTCTATTAGGCCGCGATTTTCAAAATTCAACAATTTCACCGTTTTTGATTAAATAATATTGCAAACTAAGCACACAGCTACAATTTAAAAATTTTGTGGCATTTTGTCAAGTTTTTTTTTTTGATCTTTTTCTTTGAAATAAGACAGTACTTGGTTTTGGAGGGGTTGAATTCGACACGATTCTTTTTTTCCCCGATCTAGAATAAGTTCAATGTCGTTATTAATAGAGTTGAACATTAGTTCACGATCATCAAGACAGGATCTGGCATGTGTCTGTCTTGTATCGAAGCTGTACGAGTAACGTAGAGTACCGTCGTCAGCGAAGCTGAGAAGTGGATTGGAGGGGATTGAAAGTATAGTCATTTATAAAGATAAGAAATAGGGCCGGTGATAAAATTGACCCCTGGGGGACCCCGCAGAGATGGGGTGAGATGGGGTGAGATTTGACGCCATCCAAAACTACCTTAATTGAACGGCCGGAAAGGAAACTCTCAACCCACTTATAGAAATGCGAGTCAATTCCAATAGCTTTGAGCTTAGCTAACAAGGCTGAGTGCCATACTCTATCAAAAGCCTTGGAGATATCCAAAGCAACCAAACTAGATTCACCAGATCCATACAAACTTCAATTGAGGTGTTCTGTAAGACAAACTTAAAGATCACCAGTGGATCTTTTTTTTTCGAAAGCCGTATTGTTTGTCGTTTATAAGTTGGTTGGATTTTAGATATGCCATAAGCTAAGAAGTGATTGCTATTGGGCGGTAGTTGGAGGGAAGGCTGGAGTCACCCTTTTTGGTATTGGCCGCACATGAGCATGTTTCCAAGAATCTGGGTAAACTCCGGAAGAGTATGATAGAGCAAAAAGTTTTGCGCAGAGCTTTAGCCAAATGTGAGGCGCATTGTTTTAAGACGATAAGGGGTATATTTATCGGGTCCAGTGGATTTGTTGACTCTTTGAGGCACCTGTACACCTCCGAATCCTGAAGAAAACTCTGTCCATTAAATGAGCGCTGTGCTCGAGGACCGGGCGTTGCGTATCGTTTTGGGGTAGAGAAGAATTTGAAGCAAACAGAGATGCTAATAAATCGGCATTGGTTTTCTGCCTATTATCACCTTTTCATCGTGGATGAATGAAGGAGTTGTGGATGAAGTGAAATTCTTCTTAATGGAGCTTACCAAGGACCAGAAGTTCTTGCTACCAGAGGTTGCATTAAGGAGTTTACTTCTCAGCTTGCTGTCAAATGAATTTTTGCCATTGCTGATGGTGACTTTACAGGAATTTCTCAGTTTTATATACTCTGCACGGAGCGATTCACTCGGGAAGCTCTTGTAAGCTCGAAAGGCGGCTTCTTTATTTCTGATTGCCTTCATACACTCCTGATTAAACCATCTGTTGGGCTTAGCTTTCGCAGATTTATTAGAATGAGGAATGAGCAAATGCATTCCTGCCTGTATGATTCTAGTGATACGGATAGCGGCAGAGTTGACGTTTTTATTTCGGAAACACTGGTTCTAGTCAGTAGATTGGAAAAAAATAGTAAGCCCCAGCCAATTGGCCTTCGCATACTGCCATACAGTTCTTCTGACTGGTTTGGGAGGGGTGGGAAATTTGAATGGGAAGCTAGCGCTAACTAAGCAGTGGTCCGAATTGCCGAGAGGTGAATCAACTGTGACGGTATATCGCGCTGGATGAGAAGTTAGAAAAAGATCAAGGAGATATTTTCCTTGATCAGCAACATCAGGGACTCTTGTTAGATGATCCACAATTTGATGCAAGTTATTGATGTCTGCAAAAAGCTCGACGTCCTTGCCAGAAGCACTGGTGCCATTTGAGTAAGTCAGCCAGTTTACATTGTGAACATTGAAATCACCCGCAACGATGATTTCACACTCAGGATTGGACGATAAAAATCCCGAGATTTGTTCGGAAATAGTGTCAAATGATGAAGTGGAGGCTTCGTTACTTATGCTAGGGCTTCTCTATAGGAAGCAAAAGAATATGACGTGGTTTCGGATGATGATTTTAATCCAAAGTGAGTAAAAATCTGAAGAAGTGCTTTTGCATATTTTTTAATGAGCCACGTCATCCCTAACGTAGATGGCAATGCCCCTATGGGGAGAGAGGTTATGCACTAAAGTGTACCCCGATATCTGATATTGACTTAAGTCATTATCAGGATTGGGGGTTTAAAGTTTAATAAGTGGCACTCAACAAAAGAGAAGTTCGCATGAAGTCCACGAATGTTACAGAGGTCAATAACAAAGCTTGACTTGTAACGGGACTTCGGTTGCGCGGGTTCAATCGCCACATTCTTAGAGATATTTCCGGAATTACATCTGCCACAACCATCAGAGTCAACGAAATTTGCCTGCGTTAAAGTGTTATGCCTTTTAAGACGGGGCAAATTTCGTCGACCGACAGATTTCAGGTGCGACACTTGCAGGTCCGAGAATCGAGTGAGGGTAGGAAGCAAAGGGAACTTACTTGTGCTGCTCGTCGGTCGCTTGTCTGTAGAAAGGGTGATGAGGCCTTCGCTTTACACTGCCGCACGTATTTTTTTTTCACTATTGTTTTGTTGTTGTTTTTTTTTGTGGGCTTTGATTTTTTTTAAAATTTTCATAAAAAAAAATTTTTTTGGATTTAATTTTGTCTTTAGCCGGGCCTTTTTGACGGACCGGACCAGCACACGTCCGTTCAATTCGCTGTTTACGGCCAAACTCAATATATATAAGAAGACATATAGAAGTAAATTTCCTAGTTCAATTTCACTCGACAGATTTTGTTAAAACTGAAATAATCCAAACTCATAGAGCTCTTGGGGAGGGAAATGTCCCTCATTCCCCCCTTGAATCCACCACTGCAAGTCGCTAAACGAGTGCATATGAGAATTTGAAATCTTTAAAACGGCGATATCTCATGAATCGAAAAGGTCCTTTTTTGTAGATAATCGCATAATCTACAAACTTTGTAAACACTATTTTATGATAAGACTTACCATTTAAGAGATATTTGCGAAAAACTAGTTATTATAACCTTTGGTCTTTAATATCTTAAGACGCGGATACAAGATTACATATATGAGACTTTTGACACATCATTTAGAATTCCAAAACAAAGACCCATACAACTGTTTAGCTTATTACCTCTCCTTTCAAGGTCAAACCCTAATTTGACTATTTGTTCCAGTTACCTGAATCTGAGTATTATTAGCAGAAAGTGTCTGTCAGGCTGTGTGTCTGCTTCTGCGCACCGTCCAAGCGTAGGAGCCAAACTAGAAGAGATAGAAACCTGATTTTTTTGTGGGTTGATACCCCAGCAGGTGGAAAAATGTTGGCGTTTTTCGCAATTTTAATTATGTTTTTTTTTTTAAATTATACCTGTGACACATTTACCATCATAATGAAAGTAACCTTCATTATCGCGGCAAAACCCCATCATAATGAAAGTTCAAAATGAAAGTATTTTACCTTCATTTGGACTGTAATTTCGGTTAAGTGACATCTGTTGCAAAACTGGAAACTAATTTTTATAATAAATTTCCCCTCCTTTCTCCTTAAAACTGACAATTTAACAGTCAATTCAAAGCAAACAAACAAATCTGAGCCCAAGTATTTCAAAAATAACGATGTCTCAGGAAAACTCGAGGAAAAAAAAGCAATTGTGGCCAAAAGAATCGGTTAGTATCTTATCTTTTGTCACTTGCAAATGACACATGCAAATGAAAGTAAATGTGTCACCCCATCATTTCCTTAACCATCATAATGAAAGTTACCATCATAATGAAAGTATAGTGTGTCACAGGTATTAATTAATCAGTACGATTTTTCACCATTTTTTTCGTTCTACATCTCTTGAAACTTGATTTTGATCCACTTTCATGTACCTGATCAACCCGAAATTTTGCCCGAATGCATAGTTCACGTGAAGATGCTATATGACATTTTTGTAAAAAAAAATTAAGATAGCTGCCAAATTTTGCAATTGTGTTTCTCGTTACCCGACATGGGTATCAAATGAAAGGGTATTAGGAGGACAATACAATTGGCTGTGTGGTATCATTCCAAATTCAATATGGCGGGCACATAAGATGGTGAAAGACATAATAGAATAAAGAGTAGCAAAATATAGCCCATCAACTTCAAATTTTGCACCTATGTATAGTTCGCGTGACAATGCAACCACACCATTTTGTAAAAAAATCAATTTGACGGTTCCAAGATGACGTCCGAATTCTGCAATTGTGGTCAAAAGAAAGGGTATGATAAATAGAATAAAATAGCTGTGTGGTGTCTTTCCCAATTTAAAATGGCGGCCAATATAAAATGGCAGATTACGTTGTTCTTTAGAAGCCACTTGGTATGGGCATCAAATGAAAAGGTGTGACAATTAGAATACTGTAGAATATAGCTGTGTGGCGTCACTCCAAAATCAAAATGGCGAAAAGCAAAATGGAGTATTCCCTCTGCTCGGCATGGTTATCAAATGAGAAGGTATGACAAGTGTAATATTACTAGCTGTGTAGCGTCATTCTAAATTAAAAATGACGGCCAAAAAAAATTGCGGGTTGCCATTTACTTTATTTCGCCCTCGGTATAAGGTTTAAAAAGAACTATAAAATATGCTTTTATTTTAAAATAAACCAAAAAGAAAAAAATAACTTTGAATGTAAACTTTTTATTGCACCACCCAGTATATGGGAACAAACTACTTTTTAAAATGTAAAAAAGCGTGGAGTTCCAATGCAAATAAAATAATATAGGTAAAGTGTATTTATTAGATTAAGTATTCAAAATCAAGTTTTGTAGATCTGTCCTTTTTTCATTATAAATTTTGCCTACCACGGACTGTGGACACATCATCTCTTTTTTATTGAAAGGCGTTGCAGGTTTTTGCTAGTAGTTTGGAATGCTTTTAAATTTTGATTCCAAGTGTAATATCGTGGCATTTCAGAGTAAATCAAAGTTCTTGCAAATTTATTAGCTTCGCACATCGCAATCAAATTTGTCAATATGGTGGATGACGATCGCTTACCCTTCCCGCAACATTATCCGTGGTAAAATATACGCGTTGGCCATTTTCGAAATGAACTAACAAATGAACCCCAATTGGACTCGCTTAAATCAAAGTTTACCTAAGATTTCACTAGAATCTAAATAACTCTTCAACTGTCGTTAATATATATGGGGGTGCAATAATGCCTCTAGAGCTCCATAAAAACCTTGTGCCGGCGTGTTCGTCGCCAGTTAATCGCCTTTTATAAGGTTGGGTAACTTCAAAAATGCATCGATGCTTCGATGATGCAGATCAAGTATTCAAAATAGTCTGATGCGCATCGTGATGCAGCTTGTTTAATGTTCATTTTCGCCGCATATAAGCATCTGATGCATCAAAATCAAGCAAATATGGCATCACGGCATTTCATGATGCTCGGTTGTCGAGATGTCAAACGGGTTAGTGAAATGAATAAACGGCGCGAAAAATGGGAAATAATTAAATGAGTGTTTGTTAAGCCATAAAAATAAAAATGCTACCTATTACTAATATAATTTTAACTAAAAGAAGAAGGGTTCCTAAAATAAATAGCTACATAACTGTAATTAATCTTTTAGAAACGGAATTAGAATGAAACGGACGTTTGAATTGTCCCTTACAATTCATAAATGTCAAACTATGCATCATAATCGTTCAAGTAGTGATGCCGCATCATTGAGTGGCAAGAGTCGTAATAGAGCAGTGATGTCGCATCATTGCGTACATTTTTAAGATTTTTGAAGTTACCCGTTTATTATTTAAGGGAAAATCGATATATTGGGTCTTACTTTACACCTAAAGCAAAATTTAAAAAAAAATGTGTCCAACCAGAATGCCAAACCATAAATCTGAGGATGAGTGCAAAATATGAACAGCAAATATTTTCTTTAAATATTGATTACTTTAGTTATTAAAGCATACAAGAATCAGCCTGTTCGCAGATTCTGATACCACTGTTACTTTGTACACTGTTTACTATCAGCAAATTTACTTTTATATCACTAATATCACTCCAGCAAACTATTAATTATCTCTTCCATAATGCATAATTCGATTTGCTTAATCGCTGTGTTTGATAGACTATAATTCGCCAGCCAGCATGAACGGTGCCACTCGCATTAATTTCGCATGAAATTTACCATGCAAAAAAGTTATTAAATTCTTATTTAACCGATGAAAATCGCTTCAATTTACTTCTTGTATGTTGTTTGGAGAATAATTTACATGGAAATTCGAAAGTCAAATAATTGGCCTGAGCATAAAATACGTTTATTAATCCACTGGGGAGCTATTTTGGTAGATTTGTGCAAGTAAATTTAATTAAATGTGAATATGCTGCAAATGGCTTATTTTTGTAACAATCAATATCGCTAATTGCATTAAATGTGCAACAAACAAGAGAATGGATAATGAGTTCTGTTTGAGGAAATCATAATTCTGGCAAAATGGACAAAGTAAATTTTTTCAATAGACCAATAATTTTGCTAATAAGGCTGAAGTGCCCAAACATATTTAATTAAATAAACTGGATCCGGCTCGCGAAATTTGCTAAGTGAAAGCTCATTTAACTCCTCCTATCCAATCCCTTGCGGTCATTTAATCACTCACGACTGCGTATTGCTAAAGGAGTGTATTTTTCTCCCGCTTTAATGATTATTTAAAAAATTTACAAAATATGAATAAAAAACATCTTCTTATATTTTTCTGTTTGCAGAGTTTTGTATTTACTCATTTGCTACAGAACAATTTGTAGCAATTTCTATTAAAAAATACGAAATTTGGGTTCTTAACACTTTGATTACTAGTCGATTACTATTGTTGACGTTTTCCGCCAGTCGCATACGTGCTTCTTCTTGGGGAGGTTGTGTTGCTTGCAGCTGCGGAGTACTCTCATTTTATGAATGAAAATGCTAATGTAATTAAACAAAAATTTTCTGCATAACTATAGTAAAATTATGCTTATTATCATGAATAAACGGACTTGTACTTGTATCTAAAAGATCTGATCAATACATACAATATAAAGATAAATTTACTTTAAGGCCCAATTATAATGAACGGATTTGAGCGCAACAAAACTGTTTGAACTGTCAAATCGGTTTTTCCAGCATACATTTTAGACCTAACCGATTATAATGAACGGATTCCAGCGGATTCGGTCGGATTTGAGCGCATTCGTTTTTAAAATACTAGAAATTGCCGCACTGAACTGTCAAAAATTTGATAAACATAACGTTAAAAGCAAAAAATGTTACTGGCGAACAACTCATCAACGAAGTTAAAAATTGTGAAATTATTTATAAAAAAGAGAAAATTGGCTATAAAAACAACAAAATGAAGAAATGTTTGCACTCTTGTTTACAATAAACTTTGACGTTTTAGTTCGAGCAGATGGGCAGCAACTTGAGAAGCTCCGTTTAGAAAATATGTAGCTTCAAAATATGGGCAAAATGCTGAAAAAAGACGAATATTGGTATTTTGCTTACACTTTTTACCTACATATCTTCCAAACGGAGTCACTCAAATTTCTGTTATTAATATCAAATAAAAGGTTTTTAAATATACGGTGAACTAAAAGGTATACAATTTTTTTTAAATCTAGGGGCGTTTTGAAACTTTTTTGGTAGAGGTTGTTTACATATTACCCTGTATTTTTGTAACCCTATAAATAAGGCATGAATAAGGCAGCAATCTACGCAGAATACTCCCACCTATCTAAAACTGTAAAAGTCAAGAGTTCAACCCACAAACATCCAAAGTTATGAGTCATCAAAGACAAAAATTTGATTTTTATTTTTCACTAAAATTTCCACTTCAACCACCTTTTTTCAAAAAATACGTAATTAACCAATTTTTTTTTTTTTTACAAAATTGAAAAGCTTGGACAATTTCCTATGATTAATGTCTAACAATTATTATGCTACGACCTTTACTTTTGAAGTTACAAACACTAAAAATTGGAACAGCCCTTAAAAACATCTGCATAAATGAAATGTCGAATTTCTCCAAATATAGGTGGTAGCAAAAAAGTGTATTGAAAAGGTCAAAAAATCAGTTTGCAAATATGTATCTCTTAAACTCTCATAAAATAGTTTTTAGAAATTTTGTAGGTTATGCTATTATTCCTGTACGAATTGTAATTCATGAGATACCACTGTTTTGAGGATTAAAAATTCTCATATGTCCTCAGAGGTCGCCCTAATAAGGCATCTCTTAGCCGGTTAATAATAGGGTGCCAAAGTTCCGCTCAGGTCTGGTCTTGCTCACACGCTAGTTTGCTACTTCCTTCCTCACAACCTTTTTTGGCTGGTTAGAGGGATTGTTGGTTTTAGGAGGCATAACCAGGCCCACCACATAACCTAGCGTGGCCTGTGGAAGAAATATATATGTTTAAGGCCCCTTTATAATATTAATATTCTGAAAAATCTTTGATAAAAAACACTGTAGAACAAATGACAAACTATTTTTTCTCACATGGAAAAAAATTTGATATTCATTGAGATCTGAATTTTTGGAACACGACTGTTTTGGTATTTTGTAATTATCAACTCTTTTTCAAAAGTTATTAACTTTTGAATGTTATGTTAAATGCAAGCAAATGAAAACAAAAAATTTTGTTTTTGGCAAATATTTTATTTTAATACAACAGAAAATGTATACAAAAGTACTATATACTATAAATATAAAAAGTTTTTGTTTTGAACATTTTTCAAACAGTTTTACGTAAAATTTCTGATCCGACCATATTAAAAAAACCCCATATTGAGTAAAAAAAAGTTCGAACTTTCAAAAGTTAATAACTTTTGAAAAAGAGTTGATAATTACAAACTACCAAAACAGTCGTGCTCCAAAAGTTCAGATCTCAATGAATATCAATTTTTTTTTCATGTGAGAAAATTCGTGTTTCATAGTGAAATTTATGGTAAGAATAAGTTCATTCAGAACATTGATCAGATACTGAACGATCGGTTATTTATTCGCGAATGAACCTAAAGTTACTTAGTGCAGCCTATAATGGAACATGTCTTATGTAGACAGGCTCTTGTGCTTAGTTCTGAGCTCAGCACTCATCTTTCTTTTGGCAGAATCAATCCAAATGATATCCTAGCGGAAAAAATTCAAGCTACTAAAAGGAGCAAATTTGGAGCACTGTTAATAATCTCCTATTAGAGGAACTGAAGGAGTTATATGGGACGAAGAAAACGGACAAAGGTTGACCCGTTCTCGTTCAATGCGGCGATAAAGAAACATATTGGGTGTGTCTGGTACTTAGTTGGGGGGCGATTCGGTAAAATTGCTGTCGGCACGTTTAGGAAGGCGAAAAGGCAATTGCAAAAGGTGAATAAAAATTAAAAATGAGAAAAAATTATCTAAGCTCGTATATGAGTTACGTTTAAATCATTGTATGAAATTATCAATATAGCCCAGCCACTTTAAACATGATAATTTACGAGATATCTGAGAAAAACTGATTTTCGTGACCTTTGACCTTCCATAACTCGAGTAGCAGGTCAGTTGGCTTTATGAACTTTTGGGAAATTATTTGTGAGCCCAAAATAAAGATAATCCACCTCATAAATCTCCAGCTGCATTTTTTCAGAGCTTTGACCCTTTTTTTGTATAAAGTGACTGGGCTAATAGAACGAGAGCTGGCAGAAAATATATGCTATGATGATGTCATCGACAACTTTGCGTTTCAAAAACTTAAAAAAATAGAGGAACTCAACGGACGAGTTTTTGTTGCAAATTCAACTAATCTAGCTCGAAGGACCATATGTTTTTGTTTTAAAAACCTTAAAAAAAATAAAGAAAATTAGTTGCCGCCTTTTGGCTTCCAATTGCAGAAAATCTGAATAAAAGAGTAAAAATTCAATTTATAACACTTCAATTTTATTTCGCAAATTCAATTCAATAAATTAATATAATATCAACTATGAAATTAAAAATGCACAATAATAATTCTGTAAGTTATGATTGTTAAATTATTAGTTAGTTAATTCAGTTAGCTAGTTAATAAAATTCAAAAAGTTCAATGAAAAGAAAAAATTTATAACAAGTTATGAGTTCAACTAAAAATTTAACCCAGGTGAACATCCAGCCAAAATTTACTAGAACACGTTGTAAGCTATAATTTGAATTGCATAGAAAACTTCTACAGCGTTGATCACTAAATTCGGAAACTTTAGAAATTAAAAAAAAAATGAATAACGAGAAAAATATTGGGGGAAATAAACTTCACCGAATGACCAAAATAAACGAGAGAGAAAAAAAAATATGTAGAATTTTATCAATAATTTTGAATAAGGGACTCACCTGATTTTTAGAGTTGGCCTTGAACTTGGTATAATAATAGGGAAAGAAAAACGGAAGAAGGATTGATTTGTTGATGGTCGAGCCCCAACAACAAAAGGAAGGTTAATACTTTATTAATGGTCGAATCCCAGAAACAAAGTAAAAGGTGTTAGTAATTTGTTGATGGTCGAGTCCTAACAAAAAGGAAAGTTAATAGTTTGTTAATGGTCGAGCCCCAAAAACAAACGGAATATTGGTAATTTTATTGATGGTCGAATCCCAACAACAAAAGGAAAGGTTAATAAAATGTTGATGGTCGAGTCCCAACAACAAAAAGGAATGTAAGAAAAGAAAAAGAAAAAAGGTTGAAGTTCAAACCAACTTACCTCGTTGATGATCTGCTACCAAGAGAGCGATCGGTTCGTGCGCAACAATATTTATTAATTTGATTGAATTCAATTCAAGTGGGGATACAAAAGAAAACCGTAACGTGAAGTGATCTTGCTTCGATGATAGAAGTAGGGATGAAATTTTATACATAGGCATGTGTTGAGGTGATAGGTGTTACCAGAGTAAAATTTGAATTAATATGGTAAATTTTAAATGAATGTTCGATTATAATAAACTTAAAATTTGATTAGTAGATATCGATGACGATATAATGTGGTGCTGATTAATGTCCAAAATCGCCAGATATGATGATGTTTCATGTTGATTAATATCCACTGTAGCCGAATGACCATGCTTCCTTTCTCAAGTGGTTCCGAGACATGTGTAATTGAACCTGTTCTCCGTGAATTAATGTTATCCATCTGAAATAAAACGACATTAAATACCCTAAAGGTGATTCGGGGATTGGACTTTGAGCAGACAAAATTCAAAGAATAACCAGGGGAAATCCCTTGCTGTGAAAGAATTGAACAGCTATACTTTCCTATGACCCTCAAAAACTTCTTATCCTATCTTGTGCAGTCTGTCTTGTTCTTGTTCTTGCAATCACAACTAAGTCTTGTTCTTAGTCTAGTTAAATGTGCAAGAACATGACAAGGCCATTTCTGCTCGTCACTATCTCCAAGCACCATTTTAATGTCGTTTGATGTTATTAACCTTTTGGCGTTACTTAAATCTTGGTAGAACTCCCCTTTCTGTACATCTCACTAGGACGTTTTGAATGTTTTTTGGTAGAGGTTAACATGACCTCTGTTCATGAATAAGTAAAGGCTGTAACATAAAAATTGTTTTTTTATGCACTTTCTATCACAGTAACCGTTGTACAAGACGTGACGGTGCTTGCTGTATACGTAGAATAACAATTGGTTATTTTCTGTTTGTATACTTACTTTTGACTGCGTATTTTTGGTCTTTTCTTCTAATACCTAATTTTTAACTTTGTTATAATAAGTTGTTTTAAACTGATATACAAGGTTTACTTTTGATTCAAAATATTCCCGTTATTATTTGTTACTTAAGGGGTTCTCACTTTAGAAGTAGGAGATTTCCCGTGTTTACTAACTTTTGACACTGACTGCATATAAAAATACCAGGACCTTTCCTTCTTGTTTTATACTTAATGCTTCTTCAATCCCTCGTGGTGCATAGGATGGATTTCCTACTTTATAGTTACACCATAATTAGTTTTATTCTTTCATTTTCTAGCTTTAGTGTGTCTGGTTTGGCGAATAAATAAAATAGAAATTTAAACAATTACATCACTTATATGGTTACATTTTATTTACTCTAATTGGCCACTCACATCCCTTCTTTAACATTCCGCCTTTTAAGTTCATTAAATTAAATTGCAATCTTCTCATTTGGTGCTAACGCCCACTTGTACTTACACATCACTCGTACTTACACATCAAAAAGTATCCAAAATCAAGAGCTCCAATTGTTTCCCTTACACCTTCTTTCCATGTTTCCAATGCCGCTATTCCAAATTCCAATCCTGTTGCTCAAAATAAAATATCGCGCATCATGAGAGAATGGGAAATATCCTATCTAGGACAACTAACGTACCTTTCTATGATATTGGATGACATAAATGGTCTCCCAATAAAACAAGCAGTACCTGGGGAGCTATAAAAGTAATTCCGACCACTGCTAGCAACCAGCGAGGCGTCGGTCCCATATATTGACAAAGGATTCCCTCAGATTTCGAGTTCATAAAAGTGAAACAAAATGGCCACAACAGCTGCTGCCAGACTCTATTGACTTTTAATTACCGAAAAATGCCACTCGATTCCCATTACTGGCGCCTGTATCCTTTTGACATTGAATTTAAATGGAAGGGCGACAAAGATGGTTACAAAAAAAATGCTTTGTTTGAGGCGTGTGGGTATTTATGTTCGTTCTGGTTCCCCGGCGGAATGGGGCTGTTTTGGCTCCTTTTAACAGCGGGAAGATTTGACGATTGACCGCTTTATTGGAGTTTGAATTTTTTACATCGAAGCCTCCTGGGAGCGTCGTAAATGTCCTGGATATTTTCGTTTTCCATATTTTATGGATGGGCTCGCTCAATTCGTATCGCTTCTTCAGTGTTCAGAGGAGTACTTACGGGACTTACAAAAGCGGCAATAAAATACCAATGGCTGCTCGCTGGCAGACCCTGCAGTATTTTTTGGCGTGTTAATACATTTTAATGGCGAAAAGCTTAGAAGTTTGCAAAAAAAACCTTAAAATATGAGGGAGAATAATTTTCGTTTTAAATCACTTTCTAAGAATTGATAACGGTTTTTTTATAATCTTGTTTTTTGTTTTTTATGTACTTTCCGGTGGAGCAGATATTTATTGTATAACGGCTATATACCACAGAAGGGGAATTTATGGCACAATTTATCCTCATTTGGCTTAATTCCGCTGAAACATTGAGTTTACTTCGGCACTTAGTTAAGGATCCGCATATTTTATGATGACACAGCATGTGGAGCACGCTTTATGTTTTGCAAAAGGAGATTATCAGTACAAATTTGTATTAACATTTTTATAGTTGATTACAGACAGATTAATTAATTGCATGAAAAATATATTTTAAGGGAGGGATGGTAAATTAAGCCCTTGTGCTGATTTCCTTCTAAATGGCGTTCGTTTTACTGCTCTTGGTTGCTTTTACGTTTCGTTGCAACTAATGACTACTTTCCATAAGTATCTGAGCATCGCACAGTTCTTCAAAATCCAAGATTATGAGATTTGAATTGAACTCTATTAGCTGGTGTATGAAAAAGATAAAAATTAATACAGACAATGATCCATGTATTAAGCACTGACCCAGCTTAAAGCGGACTTAAAATTGCAGTTCTCCCATCTTGGAACGGAGCTTTCTAATTTAAAGGATTTAATGAAAGTCATTCGTGAAATCAAACCCTCTCCCCCCAATAACATCGTGATAGATGCTGAACCAAATGTTCGGACAATTTCACTCTCCGAGGAACTGGATGATCACCGCTTAAACTGGAAGGATAATTTCACCATCGGCTCTCCCAATTTAAACTCTCTCCACCAGCAAACACTGTCGATTTCCGCTGGCCCATCTCAGAACTTGCCATCTGTTCACCTTCCGGAAACAGTGAATAAATTTGGAACTACGTGGTCTCTTGAAGAGTGGAAAAGGAGACTAGAAAAAATCGACTCTAAAAACAGGTTGCTTGCAACAGCAAAAAACACCAAGCAACAATTAAAAACACCTCGAAGGGTCAATAAAAAAAACACCATCAATATCTCTCCATTAGAAGAGGCCACCTCAACTTATTTCCTCAAGGGCGTGCCAGCGAAAGCAGATTCTTCTTGGGTGAGCAGCGTATTTCAAACAGATTTCTGCGTGAAACTTCTGAGCTGCAAAGAATTATGCAAAAATAGGAAATTCAAGAGTCTCAAAGTAGTCTTCCCTACAAAATACGAGTGGTTGTTCTTCCATTCAACTGACACCTTTAGATGGAGAAACCTAACACTCAGCCGATGGATAAATAAATCTAAGATAGCAATAGATAACAATAAATCTAAGATTAATAGAGTAATAAGTGTACCGAATAAAACCAATCCAATCCCAGTTTTAAGCTACAATAGATCAGATTCACTACCCCAGCATGTAAGTTCCTCTAATATTAATCGTGTTCCTACTAAAACTATTAATATGACTAACACTTTTCCGACTTCTTCTAATCCGAATACTACTAACGCTAATACTACAAACCCACTAACAATCAATACAGTACGCCATACTACTCACAATCCTTACCCTAACTTCGCTCGTAGTCACGTCATCGTCGGCGGTCGTTCCTTCGCTGACAATAATTCGATTCCGACACAACTTCCTTCAGTTACGAATGACACACGGGAATCGGTGGATATTTCTGTAAGCCGCAGCAACAACATTCCTATCACAAAACCCGCTTTCTTGAACCCATTACAACCACCGATTGTAAAAAACACCTTGATCTCGGCGGATTCGAGTGATAGTCGGTATTTGCTATCTCGGTTACGAGAAATGAAGGTTTATGACAATGTTAGGCTTTTCCTCGCCTACATGCATAATAAGCCTGATTCTACCTGGATTCATGGCAAAACAAGGACCAGCCTTACCATCGCGATCCAACAGGAAGGTTTTCCCATGGATCATGCTGCCTTGCTCGAACTGTACACTAGGTACCACGAGCATTTCGGCGTTAACTCCCAACAAGTCGATAAGGATCTCTCCGCTTATGCTGCTCATGTAAGATCGCTACATGTTTCACAGCTCCAAAAAAGCCGCGAAGAGGCGAATAGATATTACCGCCCATAACTAGTTACTTCCCCAATTGCCGATCCCTCCCCGTCGCTTCTCCGTAAACCTATCCTACCCGAGATAAGAATCTTTTACCACAACTGTAGTGGTATTAGAACCAAAATTAATAATCTTTTTGTTGACTCCAAATCATGTCGTTACTCACCGAAACCTGGTTAAATGATTCATTCCTAAATGAAGAAATTTTGGACAGCAGCTGGACAATCTACAGGTGCGATAGAGACTACAGTTCCACTGGTCTCACAAGAGGCGGTGGAGTCCTTATAGCTGTCAAAAACTCTTTAGATAGTGAATTGATTACGACTCCTCGTTCAAAATCCTTTGAACACGTCTTCATACGTATCAAATCTGCCCTGAAGCATACATTCATCGGCACGATCTATATCCCCCCTAATTCCGACGAATCTAATTATGATGATTTATTACGTATAGTGGAGGAAGTTAACGAGACTCTCCGCGATAACGACATCATATTTATACTAGGCGATTTTAACCGGCCAAACATTTCTTTCATCCCTGACGAGGAAGATAATAAATTACTTCCAATTAATGTCATTAATGCCGTCGATATAAAGCTTATCGACACTTTTTACGGTAATGATCTTTGCCAAATTATTGGACAACCAAATTATTATGGTAAATGGCTAGACCTTATCTTCACCAATTTATACGAGGAGGTGAATATTCTACCCGTCTCCGACGAGGATAACCTTTTCACTAACTCTATACACCACCCCGCATGGTCACTCGAGCTAAATTACTCAGTCCCCAATCATCGTACATCATATAACAATACAATTGTTTATGATTTTAAGAATGCGGACTTGGACAGTATTGGCTTTGATTCCTAGTCGACTGGGAACATAGGCTATCTAGTAATGATCTTGACGAGATAGTATCATGTTTCTACGATATCATCTTCAACACCATCGACAAATATGTACCCAAAATTAAAAAACGGGATAAAGTATCGGAACCATGGCTGGATAGAGAGACTACATTTCTCCGTAATCAAAGAAATAAACTATATAATATGATCAGAAAAACCACGTATGTAAACGAGCGATTGAACTCCGAATACATCAGGTTAGCCTCAGAATTTAATCTTAGGTCTCGCGAGGCCTACACTACATATATTAATTCTGTTGGCGATAACATCATAAGTGATCCCAAAAAAAATTTTGATTATGTTAATTTTAAACGGAAACCCTCGGGGTACCCAACGACAATGACGAATGGTAGAAAACACTCCTCGTGCCCTCAAATAATTTGCAACATGTTCGCTGATAGATTTGGGGAAATTTATAGCCCCATGTCCAGTGTAACAACCAATCTAACTAGTGGGCACGCTGACACCCAGCTAATAAATGGTATATCTCTTTCTGTTGACGAGATTTTGACGGGTCTGAACAATCTTGACATTAAAAAAGGTAATGGTCCCGACCTTCTCCCTCCTATTTTCTTGCAGAGCTGCTCAAAACATATTGCATTCCCTCTTTATCTCCTCTTTAACAAATCTTTATCGTTAGGAAAGTTTCCCACGCTATGGAAGAAATCCTACCTAACACCAATCTACAAATCCGGTGATAAGCACTCGGTGGACAACTATAGGGGCATTGCCATTTTATCATCAATTCCTAAGCTTTTTGGAAAACTGGTTTATGACAAGATTGCCCCTCTTATCGACCCATACCTTAAGGAACAACAGCACGGTTTTGGGAAAGGGCGTTCAACAACTTCTAACCTCATGGTCCTAATCTCCGAATTGCTATGCGGAATGGAGAGCGGCCATCAATTGGATGCTGTGTACACTGATTTCAGCAAGGCCTTTGATCGAGTGGACCACGCCATCTTAATTGCAAAATTATTAAAATTTAGAATATCAGGTCCTGCCCTGGAATGGTTAAAATCATATCTGAATGGAAGAACACAGGTTATCAGATTCCAAGGATTTCTATCTAATGAGATCGAAGTAACCTCTGGTGTTCCTCAGGGCAGTCATCTTGGTCCTCTCCTTTTCAATATTTTCATCTCCGATCTGTCGGAAAAAGTAATAAATATTCCTCACCTCTTCTACGCAGATGATCTTAAAATCTATAGCGTCACTAGCTGGGACCCGGTGCGCCTACGCTGCACCCATAAGTCAATAGTAAACAATAGATATGAATTTTACACAGATGAAATGCCTCAAAGAACATGGGTCTTGCGTCGGCCGCCATGAATCGGTATATTGAGTCTACTACATTGGTTATTGTATTCTACTTATCATACCCTTTCATTTGATACCCATGTTGAGGTGGTTGTGAAGAAAGTGGTAATCCGGCCTCTTGAGACGGCCGCCATGGATCTAAAGATATATTTTGTATACTACATTGCTTATTGTATTCTACTTATCATACCCTTTCATTTGATACCCATGTCGAGGTGGTTGTGAAGAAAGTGGTACACCGCCCTCTTGAGACGGCCGCTATGGATCATTTTAGTTTCAGTAGCGTCATGGCCTACCTATTGTTTGACAACTGCGTAAATTTGAAATTTTCATTAAATGTAATGATTCAATTTAATGACAATTTTACATTTGTCCAAACAATAGGTAGGCAATGAAGCTATTGAAACTAAAATGAAGTGAAAATTCCTAAAATTACCATTTTTGTTTGGATTTTGCAGCTGTTATTATCTTAATTGGTCAACCCGTTTCGGAGGAGTACGGTAACAAACACTGTGACACGAGATTTTTATAGATATAGATTGAGACCCAAAGTGATGTTTCCTTCATGCAGGCGAAACTGAATGCCTTACAAGACTGGTGCACTACGAACAAATTGCAACTTAACACCAGCAAATGCCATGCAATTACCTTCTCCCGTGGAAAAAACGCACAGAAGCAGGGCTATTATCTGAATGGCATAATGTTGAATGAGGTCGATCATATCGTAGATCTAGGCGTGGTTCTAGACAAAAAACTCAATTTCAACCTGCACTACGATAATATCACTGCCAGAGCCAACAAACTTCTTGGTTTCATAAAGAGAAGAGCCAAAGAGTTCGATAATGTATGGGTCACAAAAACACTCTTCTGTTCTCTAGTCCGCCCTATCCTGGAATACGCGTGTCCTATCTGGGATCCCATATTCCAAGTAAGCAGCAGGCGGATCGAATCCGTTCAAAAGAGATTTCTCCTCTTCGCCCTGAGACATCTACACAACCCACATGACTACCAAACCCTACCGCACTACTTGGACAGGCTCAAAGTGCTTGATCTCATGCCGCTATCTAGCAGAAGAAAATTGCTCATATCTTGCGTTGCCTTTGACGTCCTAAGTGGAAAGCTTAAAGTGCAATTTCTGTCGGACAAGATCAAATTCAATGATGTAGTCCGCCACACACGACACACTAAATTACTTAGGGAATATCCACACCGTACCGATTACGCAAGGAACGAGCTCGTCAACAGATGCTGCCTTGTTTTTCCCCTTCACTCAACAAGGCATCCTATAAGAAAATACTCAGATCCCTACTAACATCCCCCCTCCTTGACAATAGTAGGTAATATAAAAAGACTGTTTTATACTGTGTTATAATTTAAGTGTTATGTATACGTAGTTTAAGTGTGCCTTGTTTGGCGAATTAATAAAATAAAATAAAATGTCAAAAACACAACAAAAACTAAAAAAATGAAGCTTTCCGTATAAGGATTTTTGTCCTTATAATATTAGAGTTATTGCATCTAACTGGCAACTTATAAGGGCCATAAAGTGGTTCGGAACGTGTGCGTTAACTCTTAAAACCGTTAAAGAGCTGACCGTGCTCCAAGGCACTCGGAGTTGTAGCTTCCAAGGAAAAATGAACCGTTCTCGGACATTTTCCACCCCAAAAATTCGTTTTGGGGGTGCAGGGAAGCTTCGAATAAAAACAATTTTAAGACAAAAGTTTCATATTTTTCTTCGAAGAATCATAATCCGTGAAAAAAATGGGGGTTGCTATTTAAAATTTTTATCGAACAATTGCCGGACTATTCCCCACCCCTAAAAATTCGGGAGCAGGGAAGCTTCGGATAAAAACAATTTTAAGACAAAAGTTTCATATTTTTCTTCGGAGAATCACAATCCGTGAGAAAAAATAGGGGTTGCCATTTGAAATTTCAGACTTACCCCCACCCCCTGCGAGGGGGTGAGTGGGTGGGGGTGAGTTTCGTATGCAAACGATTCTACCCTCCAACCTGAGCAACTTTTGCTACAAACTTTTTTCACGAAAACCTACCCTTCAGGAAATATCGAACCGTTCCCACACCTTTTCCACACCCGGTATCAAGGGTCGCGCAAGCGACCCGACCGTGGTAAGGATAAAAAACAAAAAGAAAAATGAAAATGGATGAAGCGCTGCGCGACTGTCTTTACCGGAGTTTGGGCTCGCCGCTCACTGTGTCTCTCTCTGCCCTGGATTTAACTCAGGCAGAAGACAGAGAGATCAAGGGCCGCTCTGAATTTCGCTTTCGTTGCCACCGCTGAGAGCGACACCTTGCGTCGGATGATGCACATGTACATCATGGGTCGCCTCTTGTCTTATGCATTTGTATGACAGAGACGGTGCGCGCACTTTTTTCATTTTGTTTTTGCAGTTTATTGGTTTTAGGAACCGAAGAATTGTTTTTTTGTTTACAGTTTTCGCTATGAACCGACGAACACAAGTTCATTAAATCAATTTTAACGTGCTATAAAGTATCTTCGTATTAGATATTTTTTTAGTCTTGATTTTATACTGCCAAATTATTTTCAACAAAAGGTGTGAAATCAATTTTTGCGTGTTACGGTTTTTCTCTACTGAATATTATGTAAAATTTTTCTGTACTGTATTAAAAATTGAATATTAAATGTTTAAAAAAAAATTACCTTAAAAAGGTAAAACAATTACGTGGTAAGGTGTCTTATCCCGAATTTTTCGCACTGATTGTATATTTTTCCGAGTTCTATTTACTATACCAAAATATTTTCAACACAAGATGAGAAATCAATTTGAACATGCCAAGGTAATTTTGTTGTAAATATAACTATACTAAAAATGTAAATGGTTTACATAAAGTTTGAATAAATCTAACTCAGCATTTGCAAAAATACTTTCAAAAGAAAAAAAAAAACTTAAAAAAGTTATGCGCATCCTCTATTATAATGCAGAGTTAAATTCACGCAAACTTTATGTAAACC
Source organism: Thereva unica (assembly GCA_949987705.1). Lineage (NCBI taxonomy): Eukaryota > Metazoa > Arthropoda > Insecta > Diptera > Therevidae > Thereva > Thereva unica. The sequence continues at coordinate 89,603,630 of OX465281.1, forward strand.
ATTTACATTTTTAGTATAGTTATATTTACAACAAAATTACCTTGGCATGTTCAAATTGATTTCTCATCTTGTGTTGAAAATATTTTGGTATAGTAAATAGAACTCGGAAAAATATACAATCAGTGCGAAAAATTCGGGATAAGACACCTTACCACGTAATTGTTTTACCTTTTTAAGGTAATTTTTTTTTAAACATTTAATATTCAATTTTTAATACAGTACAGAAAAATTTTACATAATATTCAGTAGAGAAAATATAGTTTACTCACTATATAGAATCTGTTTGTTATAGAAGGACCACACAAACATGAAAAATGTTAAGTAATTAAAGAATCATAATGATCGTAATCTATCGTATCTTTGGACATAATAACGCCAAAAAGGCGTTCCAAGTCGACCTGATTGAACCTATTACCTATTAAGGTATTCTAATAATTGGGGTAAAGAGGAGTTGTTTAATAAAATTCCCTTTTAAAGCAGTAACAAACCAAGTTTTTGAGGCGCTCTAATTTCGTTGATGAATGTTGTTATTGAGGAAATTCTATTCAATTGCTCATTCATGGCTAAACCATAGGCTAAGATGGAATCAGCAGTACTAATGATTTTAAGGCGAGTCCAGCTCTCGTCGACGCCCGGCATCTCATCCCCAGAAATTAGGGCGAGTTCTAATGCATGACCGTAGCTGTTTCTGTCCACTTCATTGCGTAGTGCAGCTGTGTTGATTCGAGCCTGATCAGCTTTTCAGCGTTGTAATACGCTCTCGGAGCACCATACCAACAAGATAGAGATCCGAGTCGAAGTTGGCACCTCGGTACGTTCGTACCATGGTGCAAAATATGGTCTATTGGTTGCAAGTGGCTCCATCAGGAAATACCCAGGTGGCTTTATGGATATCTTTACGCGCAAATCTAGTACTTGCAACGACCAAGTGCTTACTTGCTGCCATCTCTATAACACGCTTTCCATTGTCATTAGTGTTTTCATGCAACCTGTGGGTGCCCATATTGCCTGTGTACGCGATCTCGACCTACTTTGGATTTCAGATCTCCATGATTTTTACATCATACCTGGGGCAGGCATTACGATCCCCCTTCAACTAATTCTTCTTTATCATCATCCGGGGACTCTTCTGTAGCTTTGTGAACATTTATGAGGTGAGGCTGAGGTTCTTAAATTTACCTCGCACACGAAGGGTCGTTTATTGCTTTAAAGCTGATAATGGTATGCTAATGATAATGGTATTCTTTTGCTGACCATAAAGCCTACTCCGAGTACATGGTGTTTTGTATGACAGCTGTAATATACATCATACTCAGGTTTTTGCAACCATCTCATCTTCTGGATGGCGGTAATGTCAGCTTTATACTATCTCGTTGAGGACTTCATCCAGCCGTCCATAAGCAAGCATTATTCTCACATTCCATGATCCGATTCGTGTCCTTGTTCGAAAAGCAAAGGTCGTCGTTGTGTTACCAATCCGGTTCCGAGGCATTGTTTGCCGATTCGTAGCAATGATGTTTTTTATGGGAGCGGATTGCTAACCCTCAGCGCGACCGAAAAGCAAAGGTCGACGTTGTGTTACCCATCCGGTTCCGAGGCATTGTTTGCCGATTCGTAGCAATGATGTTTTTTATGGGAGCGGATTGCTAACCTTCAGCGCGACCGACTTAAAACTCTGTTTTGTGGCACAGAGATCTCGGCATTCGCCCGTCTCTCGTTAGCTCCTTCCGAAGAAGTATCCCAGGGGACACCGCGGAGAGGTGGGATTAGGAATTGCTAACAAATCTGCTAGGTGTTTGTCTTGGGTTTTGACTGAAGTGACAAATCGGGTGTCAACACCTTCCGAGGTTTTTGTGAGCCGTTCGCCGCTAGCCGTTGAACACCCTATGTTCCTTGAAACCTTTAAGAAAGCCGACTGTGTAAAATCGATCTGCATAAATGCAAAGTAGGAACTGAAAACTCGACGGTTTCCACCGAGTGTGAATAAATGAGGCATAGGGAAATGCTTTACCCACTCAAAACAAATAAATCGACAAAGAAAGAAAAAAACGTTTTGAAAACAATTTCAAAATTTATATTTGCTCACCTCTTTCATCACATTTCACCCCACCATGCTGCGACATCAACGACTGTGTGAATTCTTTTTAATTAAAAATTGTTCAACATGGTCCCATGGCAAGCGTTCCATAAATAAATTGCAATTAGCGCTTTGATAAATATTCCTACCGACAATCTACATAGATCCAGTGCCGTACTTCAATTTAATTTTCATTTTGCGGGAAAAGCACCAAAATTAAATTTTAGAGAGGTTTAAAGCCTTTTCACATCATGATCAAAAGATTCCGAAGCAAGAGCGCCTGGGTACAGTGTACGCACAGTTTCGGTGAAGAGTTGATAGAAAAAAGGAAATGAGAAAAAAGAAACAAACACACAGAAATGGAGTGGAGAGGGAAAATGAAACTTTAGGCACTAATGGAATTTTGATAACATTAATATCCTGTATGGGAAATGTACTAAAATATTAAAAGGACTGAAATCATTCTGAAGCATGAGCAGGAAACCCCCACCTCTATTCAGTAAAGACTCCTGAATTATCAATAACCCGAAAATTATCAATCATCCTTCGATTGTGGGTCACAAATCCTGAAGGAAATTGAATAAATCAGAGACTGAAGGGAGGATGGGCGCTAAAGACTTGTCTTCATATTAATATTACATCTCACCCAAAATAAAACTTTATCATGGGCAACTTTTGCCATAATCTCACTAAGCTACATGTCACACACTTGTGTCCCAATCCAGGGGTGTGTTTTTGTCTACATTCAGCTCCTGAACGTGAAGGACATGCGGCCGAATGAAGTTTTTATCACCAGCCCAGCACCCATTGATTTTCGGACCCGGCCCGAAACGGTCAATATCTAAATTCACGATTTCAGATGCTCATTCCAAGGATTACGCTCATCGTACATGCTTCATTACCGTCGAGCTGCCTGGAAACATGGCAACCAGGATGAATAATGTAATTCCTCCCGCGTGTAATTAGTTATGCTGCCCTAGTAAGCGTGGGCGCCCGGAGAGCCTTATTGAGCCCATATTTTTTTATTTTGTTTTGATTGTAGAAATTTACAAAAAGTCAGATTTGTGTCCTTTTTTCGGTTTTATTTTTTTCCAGAAGATTGATTGGATGGATGAGTTTTCTGAACGTGTATGTATATCCTGGAAACCGGCGGTGCGTGGAGATGGGAAGCGACGGCGGAGCACTTGGGGGGGATATATATAACACGATGTGTTTTTCTCGTGTGCTGATATCCAATCTAGCAAATGGGGCCAGTGATTCAGTTGATTTGATGGTAACTTTCGCGTTTCTATTTTTCAAACTTGGGTTTGATGACAGAATTGGTCATAAATTTGATGGATTCGAATGATGCGAGTAAAATCAGAGTGAAAATCACATTTCATAAAATTTTAACTGAAGTGGAAAATATTAGTAATGTTCAACTCTTGTGTTTTGTTATAGAGATGGTGATTATATAAGTATACAATTTTCAGATTTCCTCTTTTTTGTATTGGAGGGACCTAAGTTGAGATATCACCCTTTTGTAATAACGATTCGTCAAGTTGTACTAATCATGGTGCAATTTTAGTTGTAAAATTAGTTCAAAGGAAGGTGCAGAGAATAAAATAAGTTAATGAGCATGTGGGGGCTATAAAAGAAGAGTCTAAGAGCGTTATGTTTGAATTCTTTGATTTTGTACGATTTTGGAGTTACTGCCTCAGGAAGATTATTCCAAATTCTAGCAAAGGCGCCACGTGCTTTAAATTTGAAGGGGAACCATTTGAGCAAAACTTTGTTTTATTACATTTACAGCCCAGCAGGAATTCTAGGCACCACTTACCGATGGAGAACTGATATAAGTAGTCCACTGGTAAGGGGTACTCATATTTTCTTTGGTGTTAGATGAGCCCTTATATAACGCATTACAAAAGAAGGCAGATGAGAATTTTCCCGATGACCCATTTGTTGTCATATTTTTGTAATACGTAATTTGTAACTGCCTATGTAGGAAAAAACTATCGGCCCGGCGTTGGCACAAGGTTGACTTTGGCCCAATATCAAAATGTGACAATGTTTTCCGTTGGCCCAGGATCAAAAGTCAACGTTGACCCAGCGTTCGAATCAAGTTTTGGCCCGGATCAAATCCAACGTTTGCCCAGATCAAATCTGACGTTTGCCCATATGAAATAACGAGTCGGCCCAGTTGTAAACGAATGTTGTTTCAAGTCAAAAAATATATAATGAATTTCAAATGCTGGTTGAATATTAAATTAATTTATTGACAATAGCTTGCAACGCTCTCTTTTGTTCGCGAAATTGTCCTCTCGCAACTATTCTCTCCACCGTTCTGATTCTGAGCCGATGTCATCCAGTTTGGCATCCCTAAGCTCTGAGCGTCCTGGTCTACGCCATCCTTCCAGCGAAGGTTGGACCTCCTATGACATCGTGTGAAAAATAAGCACTTCTGTAAGGGGTATGCATTGATTATAGAGTAAGTAGATATGGGCAAACATCTTTCAGGTTAGTTTGTTAGATGGCGATAGTTACACTGATTCAAGTTTTAGGGCTGCGAATTTCTGTTGTAATCCTCTAAAATTAATGGGAATGGGTTTTTAACTTTAGTTTAATAATATTATTTCTTTATTTAGTGCAGTGCAGTTTATGATTATTATAAAATAGACAATTTTTTTAATTTTGTTATTTTTAGTAAAACATAAAAAAGCGGGTTTGCGCCTGAATTTAAAAAAGCATTTCAAAGCCCTTGACGCATGTTCGAAGAAAAATCAAAAGTTTCAGATCTAAAAATAGATTCGTGTGTGCTTATAGAGAAAATTTAAGTCATTAGTTTGGTTCAATTATTTTAAAATATAAAGGACATCATTCATTTTGGACCAAAAACTGAAAAGGCCGGCCAGGATAAAAATGTGTAATATTCGGATAGAACACCCAATTCCTATCATTTTTTACTACGGCACCAAATCTGTGCGCCCTTTGGTTACGGTGTTACATACTTTTAAAATACAACAAAAATGTTATTATGATGTTTTAATTATTCATACTATGTATGTCCTTTTGATGTGCAATAAAGTGAATTCTATTCTGTATTAAGTATTTTCATCATTGATACTCTACGCGCCGCACAGACAAAGCGTCACAATGCACAACAAGTCCAAACCTGTTTTAAGCAATACCTGCAATAGATTAGGACAAATATAAAAGAATTAATACAATTTAGTGTTGTTTCATTTTGCTCTTTTTTACCTAAATGAAAGGTAGGTACTGAATCTAAATGAGGCGCTGTTGGTATTGTTGCTTGTTTTTTTCATATTTAATACTTATATGTATTTGTCCAAATGTATTAAAATAACACATCTTAATAACATTTTATTTCACATTGTATTTTAAAAGCATGTAACAACATAACCATAGGGCGCACAGGTTTGGTTTCATAGTAAAAAATAGTGGGAATTTTGTGATCTATCCAAATATTACGCTTTTTTTCTGGCCGGCACTTTCAGAATTGGCCCAAAATGTATGGAACGTGAATGATGTCCTTTAAATATATTTATTTACAATAATATAAAACAATAAAAAATCTGAATTTTCGTTTAAAGCTCATATTTCTAAAAGGAGGTAGTCGAATCAATGAAAGAAGAACAGTTCCGATTTGGAAATTTTTTTTAAATGTTTGTATTAAGAGTAATTGTTTGGCTACATCCAAAGGAAAGGCGTTCAAGTCAACCTCCCTTACAACCCCTCCCCCCTGGGGAGGTGGGGTGATTTAGTAAATAATTATCCAATATTCTAAGTATTTTGGTACATTATGCTCATGTATATATCCCACTCCACCACCCCTTCATAAAACCCTCTCGCTTACTTCTGATAGCATCAAATTATAAAATTTAATGAAAATTATGCAATTGGAAGTAAAAATACTTAAAATTAGTAAAAGCAAACCAGTCTGGAATCATTATTCAGCTAGAAACCTGCCATAAACACCAATAATTAGTGCCCTGGTCGAGGGACTACAAAACTTTACTTGTTTTGTGATGACAAAAATATTACAAACAAGTTGGAGTTCTTGATGTTGAGGTTGCAACGAGAGTCAAAGAAGAAAGTTCTAGATGTGGACATATTGTGTAGCTATAAGCATGCTTGGGACGACCAGCTTTAATGCGAGAGCATGGTGTTAGTACTAGAAAGCACAGATGAAGAAAACTGCAGAATTGAAAACTCTAGTATGTATAAATTAGCCGATAATTGAAAGACTCATGATATTAAACATCGCCGCCGCTGGAATTATGCGCATAAACATTCCGTCGGCATTGTCCGAACAGGCATTCCGTCGGCTATTTCATTCAAACATCAAAGTAAAACGGACAAAAGCCTCTTTTGTGTGGACCCACCATTAAACACCAAATCTACAATATTCTTATTCATTTTTAGTATTTTCATTGGTTTATAAGTAAAATTTTTATTAAATGCTTGTCATTTTATTAAAAGTTATTACTTTGCAAATTACTGCGTTGATTGAGTGGATAGAAAAGCCACCCCTCTTTAAAAGTACATATATATTTGCAGAAACTGGAGAGTAGAGTTATACGTCCAGCGGAAAAGGTGGAACATTCGACGAGTTCTGTAAAACTGTAAAATTAATTTACATCTCGTGGTTTGCGAGCTCTGTTTCTGGTACGGCGTTCCCCCCCTTATATCTTTCTAATAGCCATTAATGATTTGCTCTCAATCCGCTCCAACCCACGTCACAAGTTTTGCCGATGACACTAAGCGTTACTCCTACGCTTTCGTCAATATAAGACAAGCACGGATCAGACCTTGTCTGCTAGAGCGTGAGCCCTTTAAAAACTTGTACCATCCTTCCGTTTATCTCTGTGAGCAAAGGCAATCCACCAAGGCAAACGAACATTTGCTCGCGGGTCAAATGGCGTCACCAATAAAGTGCACATCGCAGCTGTGCATATCTGAAACATCTTGTTCTTACGACATTATGACGTCAAAAGCTTGCGAGCAAATGCCTTGAGGGATTGTTACCTTTAAGGGCTAAATACACGAGCGCTCCATTCGATTCGACGTGACGTGGTTGGATGGAGCGCTTTATCTTCAGGGGCCCTATTCTCTATTACAATATTGTTAAATCCGATCCGAAAACAAAACAGTAACTAGTTGGGTTGGGTTCGACCCTTTCGGTCCACACGATCAACTTCCCAGTAAGATGGATGTTGAATATTATGAATGGATATTTTAATAATAAATGAACAATAGGCAATATAGAATATATGCATAATACCGAGAATTTGTCACAATTGTTTATCAATATTTTCGCTAAAATGTCAAACTAAATGTGCGCACTTACAAGATTAGGATGACGAAAATGTATATAAAATTGATGTATTAATGTTTTTCGGCACCTCAATGAAGTCGATATAGTTTTTAGTTCGCGCGGTATCGTGCAGGTACAAAAATCAGTTAAGTCATGTAAACCAAAAACCCGCTGGATCGAATATTATAAAAATATTTTCAGATTATATTGTCGCTAATACGCTTCGAACGGCACCTTAAGTAAATCAATATCTTTTGTGGTTCGGGCCATATCGTGCAGGTACAAAAATCACTTACGCCGCTCAAACAAAAAAACGGCTGAACCGAATTTCATGAAATTCTTTTCAGATCATATTTCGGTTAATACGCTTCGAACAACACCTCAACGAAGTCGATATCAGTTTTGGTTCGCGCGATATCGTGCAGGAAAAAATGACCACATCCGTACGCACATACACACACACACATACTTCCTCCCAATTTTTTGCTTAAAATGCTCCTGGGACCTTGAAAGATGAAAATACGTTGAAATTTTCGATTTCGATTTTCGGACCGATTACAATTACTTCCTATACTGGGAAGTTAAAAATTTGCCAATTTTATTAAATTTTTATGTTAATGAATGCCAATATTGTAATAAAAGAATACTTTTTCGGCTAATTTCATTAAAAATATGACAATATTGTAATAAAGAATAAGGCCCGAGATATGTGATGGAGTACTCACATTCCAAATCGCCAAACAAGCTAATCAATGGCCTCGATTCCCAGATCCGACGGGAGGGAAGGGAGTGAGGATTTGACACTTTGCGATTCTCAAATCCGCAGCCCCGGATTGGTTTAAATCGAAAATTCGGAGTGAAGACTCACGCGATAATGAAATATATGATGTCGGATTATCTCAGGCGCATTTGTCGTTCAAATCCGCAGAAAATTTGTTGCGGATCACACTTTTACAGCGCGGAAAATGTCAAAAAGAAATTCGGGGTTGCGGATCTGAGAATCGCAAAGTGTCAAATCCGCAACTCACTTCCCTCCCGTCGGATCTGGGAATCGAGGCCAATGCTTGAGATTCCTCAAGAGATGCAACTCCTTCCTTCAGCCAGCTGCAATCTGCAAGTCCTACATTCCGCCTTGAATATAACTCGTACATCTGGGCGGGCACCCCAAAAACAAGCTTGGAAAGGCTGAATAAGGAGCAAAACGAAGAAGGTGCATTGGCGATAGCACACTTCTGCTCCTCTATAAACTCTTCAATCCACGGTAGGAATGTAGCAGCCCACTTTTATCGCTTTTACCTACACGCACCTTTTTTTCCCCAAAACTAGCCAACTCGGCAATTCCCGGCCCACTACGTACCTCCCCCTCGTTAATAAATAGAACACACAGTCGGTGTTGTTGAGCCCAAATCATCAAACCAACAAACGCAAAGTTCATCGGCATCTATTCACGCACCATCCAGACTAACCTAAACTTACTATGAGACATTGCATCTTGACTTGAAGGACATAACGTGCTAACGGTAAAAAGGGTTGAACTTGACCATGCCATATAAATAAAATCAAAAATAAAAATTATTTTATTTCTCTTAATAGTAATTCAATTATCCGTAAAAATTTCAAAATTCTACGAACTAAATAACCTAAGAAAAAAATCTAAATATTTGTCATTCAAAATTCGTTAAAAAAAATTGCTGAAAACCCATTTCAATTTTTTCAACATAGTAAAAAGCGCTTGATGCCAAATTCGCCATTAAAATTATCTCGCCCATTCATTTCATTCCCTCATTGTCAAATTTTACCCATCGTCCATAAAATCATAATTTTTTCATCCTCCTTGCCCTTCCTGAACAAAGCAATAGGAAAAAGCGCATAGGAATCTATTTTTAGATCCCCAGCCACTAAACTCAAAGCCGCAGCTTCTGATTTTGTTTTCAAATGCGCGAAGGACTTTCACATAAACCGGAAAAGTTTATTTCGGAAACTAACCATATATAGCGGAGCATAAAACCCTGTGATATCAGCGGCCCCAGCTCGTGTTGCCGTAACCCGAAGTTAATTTGACTCACGTTTGTCCATATATACATAGTATATAATCAATGGAGTATCCCAGCGGGAAAACTAGGGAGGGGTTACTCAGGTAACCCAAGAATTCATTAATGATTTGTGTAACCGCCTACATGGTAATCGAAAAGTTCTACTGCAAATTTAGGAAACTGGAAGTCTTTACATTGTAATGGCTAGGTAAGCGACTAGGTAATGACTTGTGAAATACTTTCGTTGGAAATGTGATGTGCTTTTATTATTCTTTGTCTTGTCGAATCCTCTCTTCTTGAGTTTATTCCGTCCTCAATATTCGTTCGGAGTGGATCGTGACCAAGTGCAGTCACAAAGATTTCTTGCTAGTAAAATTCTCACCAAATGTAGCAGAAATGCAATGGTAATTTTGGATAGTAATGTTTGTAATGCTAAAAAGGGTAGCCAGAAATTTATTCCGAATGCCTTACATGGTAATCAATGTATTCACTTAATACACTTCACTACTGAAATAAGTCCTCGTCTGTAATGCCTGCAGTAAGTACTTACCGCCCTAGGACATCCCTATGTAAAAGTAAGCTATTATTTCATCACAAAGGTAATGGGTCCATCTCATTACCTCCTCGCTTACCTAGCCATTACATTTCCCGCTGGGATGGTAAGGCCTACCCCCTTAATAATAAGTGCTTATTTCAGTACTTCTGTAAGCTTACAGGTCCTAGTGGGAGTAAACATGGGTGTAAATGTATTTTAATCTAGGTCTTCTTCTTTAACGAGCTTCATCCTCACTCATACGAGGTCGATGCCCTGACCACCGGAGTCTATCGAGCTTTATATCCTTCGCAACATTTATGTCGCACAGAGTTCGCAGATCTTCTTGTTGTAGAGTCTCCGGAATTACATGAGGGGCCCACAATTCACCGACGGATTTTCCTTTAGAACATGGCTAAACGGTTAGATGCACATACAGTCAGCGAAATTGATATAAAGGCACCCAACACTTCTATGTTTCAGAGCGTTTTCCTCAGCCCCATTTTGTTGTGGAACCCTGAATTTTAACATAGTTGCCTTTCTAGGGGTTGCGAATAAGTGGTAAAAAAATTATATCGCTAGCTCTCTTAATAACGGTATAATGCATACCGGAAGTAAAAGCATTTCAATTTGAAGCATTTTTAGTGCGAAATTGATTTAAGTTCAGTAAAAAATATAAAGAAAAAAAGGGTTCTTATTGCCATAAATGAACTTTATTTAATATTTAATCGATTCTCCATTGCTTTTATGACTGGAAAAATTCCTTTTCTCATACTCGTCACTAATGTGTGGAGCATTTCTTCCGGAATTAAATTCCAGGCATGTTAAATGCTTATTTTGAGCGATTCTAAATTTTCAAACCGCCTTCCAAGAGCATACACCTTTCTGAGTACAATTCTCCATAAATCTTCTACCAAATTTAAACCCGTAGAGTGTGCCAGCCAATCCAAAAGGGGATACTTTTGCTCCTCAAACCACTTCATAGTAGCTCTTTCTTTATGGATAGGTGCACTATCCTATTGAAAGGTCCAATTATCGCCAAGCGCTTCGTCTCCAAATGACACCAAAACATCGTCCAAAAGTGAAATCTAGTGTACAGCACACATTCGGCTACTTATCCAACTAATTGGACTCTTGTATGAGCAGAAAAGCGACCCAAACCATCACTGTGCCTCCTCCGAAATTTCGGCTCCAAGGAACTTCAGGTGTTTTCTTAAGGTCATGCCAAAAGCATAAATTGCTAAGGCTTAAATTTGCAGAGAATGTAATGTCATGGGACAAGGAATGGCGAAATGTTATTTTTTCTGATGAAAAAATTTAATCTCGACGGGCCAGATGGCTGCCAATGCTTTTGGCATGATCTTAAGAAAACACCTGAAGTTCCTTGGAGCCGAAATTTTGGAGGAGGCACAGTGATGGTTTGGGCCGCTTTTTCTGCTCGTACAAAGAGTCCTATTTGTCGGATAACTACCCGGATGTGTGCTGCCGACTGCATTGACCTTTTGGACAATGTTTTAGTCGTATTGGGAGAGAATGCACATGGCGATAATTGGACATTTCAACAGGATAATGTACCCATCCACAAAGCGAGAGCTACACTAAAGTGGTTTGAGGAGCAGCAGATCCCAGTTTTGGATTGGTCGGCACGCTCTTCTGATATAAATCCAATAGAAAACCTTTGGGGAATTGTGGTCAAGAATGTTTATGCCCATGGAAGGCAATCTGAAAATGTAGAAGCGCTCAAAATAAGGATTTAACATGCTTGGAATTTAATTCCGGAGGAAATGCTCCACACATTAGTGGCGAGTATGACAAAAAGAATTTTTCCAGTCATAAAAGCAATGGAGAACCGATTAAATATTAAATAAAGTTCATTTATGGCAATAAGAACCCTTTTTTTCTTTATATTTTTTACTGAACTTAAATCAATTTCGCACTAAAAATGCTTCAAATTGAAATGCTTTTACTTCCGGTATGCATTATACCGTTATTAAGAGAGCTAGCGATATAATTTTTTTACCACTTATTCGCAACCCCTAGAAAGGCAACTATGTTAAAATTCAGGGTTCCACAACAAAATGGGGCTGAGGAAAACGCTCTGAAACGTAGAAGTGTTGGGTGCCTTTATATCAATTTCGCTGACTGTATATGTATAAGTACCGGCAAGACCATCGGCTTACATATAGGGTGTATTGCATTTTGAATAGACGAACAAAAAATCGGGTGGGTGGGGGAAATTGTAATGGTTTAGCCGCTAAGCAAATTCAAAGTTCCAACTTCCAGAGTTATGAATTAAATCGAGGTTGCGGACTACTTGTCCCGTTTCCTAGGACCAACAACATTGTCTCGACATCCCTACACTAGGTCAAGTACAAAAAGATGACAAGGAGTTAGGTTAGGCTCGCGCCCGCGGACCATAACGCAGTGGACCGAGTTTTCTGCCGGATTCGCAAAGAGAATAGATTTTTTATTGAGCTTGACTCCAATCTACTGGCCCTAATAATATTGCCCTATGGTACTCTAACAATCGACTTTGACCTAATCCATATGGCGGCCCTTTCGCAGTCTCTAACAATCTCTCGAAGGAGCGCATTAGCAAATACTTATACTGTCTCCAATATCCTGGAAACCATACTCAACAGAAAAATTATGGAATATCTAGAATCCAACCCAATTTGACACGAAAAATGTACAGCTTTAGAATTCGTGGCTGGTCGGACAGAGCATATATCTCCAAGACTTTACAGAGTGTAGCTCCCCACTATGTTGGCTAAACTCCAAGCTACTGGTATTGACTCAGTTTTAAAAAACTGGCCTTTCGTCCCGTTCAATCAATGTATTAAATCTCGTCGAAACCCCCAGGGGTCAATAATATCAATTTTTTTGTCCCAGTATGTGGTAATTTTTTTCTGCACGATATCGGGCACACCAAAACAGATAACGACTTCATTGAGGTGTCGTTCTGTTCAATTTCCCACTAGTGCTAAACGTATTACTATTTTTTAAGAAGTCAGTTTATTCCGTCTATGTTCATCATACTGGAAAGTTGATCGTGTGGACCGAAGGGGTCAAACGCACACCCTAATTAGTTTTTGTAGTAATCTGCTCACAATCCCTTCCAACGCGTTTCACTGCTTCGCTGATGACGGTACTCTGCGTTATTTATATTATTTCGATAACGTAAGTTTATTAAAGGAGAGGCCTTATCCCCTTATCTATTCGATCATGTGCTCATGTACACAGGCCGCCACATCACCTTGAGGGGCCTGGGGCTAAAATATAATTTGGGGCTCTTTGAGAATATTGAAGTTCCAAAAAGCTTTGACTTAAAAATATTTTTGGTAAGAATAAGTTCATTGAGAGCATTAAATATAGATACCGGTTCTTTATTCGGGGATGAACCTAACATAGTGCAGTCTAGAATGGTCTTATGTAAACAGGACAAAGAAAATGGGCAAACGTAGACCGGTTTTCGTTCGATGTGGTGGTCAAGCGAAATATTGGACATGGTTGGTACCTTATTTGGGTGACCGGTTGATAAAATCGATGTCGACACTAGCGTTTGGAACGACGAAAATGTAATTGCAAAAAACGAAAGGTAATTGCAGAAACGCTTCTACAGGAAGCACCAGCAAAACGAGTGTTCCTCACTGCGATCTTGAAATCTAAAAAAAATATATATATAACTGGGATGGGAAGGGGAACGTGCCAAGGTTTTTAAGGAGCGTTCTAGCATTGGTAATACAGTGCTCCATTTACAGGGACATCGAATTCATTCTTCTGCAGAAATCTGTTGAATTCACAGGATCCGACAAACCCGCTCGGCTAACTCTCACAGTCTACAGCCCTTATTTTATCGTACACTTTGTTTTAGCATTTTGTTTAAAAGCAGAACAATTCTTGAACTCATACAATGTCCAATAGTTTAAACGTAAGATTCATCGCCCTCTACTCATGCACCATTGAATTCCTCTTTTCTTTTGAATTTTAGGCGATTATCAATTTACGCACTTTTATTATTAATATAAAATACAGATAAAAGAGCACAAAGCTTCTTCTGACTACACGAACAAGGTCGCGTTTTTGAAGTTATTCTGGCAGTTTGTATTATTAGGCTAGTGCAAATACGATTTAAATGCTTCAAAACAAAAAAAAATTAATAGCAGGCAAGGCTCAGCAGTTAAATGTGGTCAAGGCTATAACTAAGAGAAAAAAAAAATTTTAAACACGAAAAAAGGGGAAATCTTAAAATGGGGATGCTATTTACGGGTTGAACACGGTTTTTTGTGATTTGCGGTGAAACATGACCTCCTAGTGGAAAACGCTTCATGCAAAAGTTGTAGATAATAAAAAAATCTATAACTTTTGTATATAACATATTTTGACATAACCTCAAATTCTATAAGAAAATGGCGGAAAACCGATTTTTCAGTTTTTAATTTTTTTCTCACGTAAAATTAATTCAATTTAAATGAAAATTTGTAAGAATATACCTTGTATTGTGTTAAATAAGCATGATTTTTTCTTGGTTTGAAAAACGAATGGTTTCCTAGATATTGACATTTTTCGAAAAAAATACCCTAATTTTGCAAGAACAACTTTATTGGTGTTTTTTCGGATTTCGATGTTCAAATAAGTGCTCAATTAACCGATGGAATGTCTACTTTCAAGTGGTCTATATATGTTAATACTTTATTCTTCATTAAATTGCTTAAAATTAAGAAAAACCGAAAAAGGACTTTTCGGATCACGAATTTTTCAATTTTACAACTTTTTTAAAATCTTGAATTATTTCCTTTAATTATTTCATATAATATTACTTAAATTAAATAAAGTTAATTACAGAAAGTGGCACACACCATCCGCAACATTTTAAATAAATAAAAAATAAAAAAAAAATATGTACGTATAAATTTTGTTTCACTTGAATTACCCGCCCAAACCCAATTACCCGCCTTGGGTGGGCGATTTCAAGACTGGCAGACACTACTTAAACGCACTCTACTAGTACGGGCCAAGATTTGTGATGCTGGCTTGTAGAAGAGCACGTGGTGATTAAGTTTGAAATCTAAATAAAAAAAATGTTTATCGACTAGAATCTGCTCTCGTCGTAAAATAACAAGGTGAAAATCTATGGTAGTATTTTTTCCTAGCATTCAACACTGTCGGTAACTCTTATGATTTTACTTTTATTACAAATTTTTGCACGATCATTATAATTGTTAAGTACATATGAGTAACACATATAGTTTTTTCACATTTATAAAACTAACAAATTGAACAATTAATTATTTTAATTAAATTTAGGTTTTTTACATTGCGGATTTTCTTTTTCATCGATCGAAATTTAAAATTGGGTAGGCTCTTCAAAATTATCGATATCATCGGTGTCTTCATTTTCGATATCAAGACTCTTTGCTGGTTTCATCTGTGAAAGTGGTTGTAATTCGCAAAGATGTGGTTGTCGAAAACATGGCTTAAAATGCAGTAATTTATGCATTAAATGCCATGAAAATTGTTCAAATAGAGACAACGAAATATTTGAACAAGTTAGTGATTCAGACGAGCTTATTGATGAAGAACCAGCAAAGAGTCAAATAGAAAAATTCGTGATCCGAAAAGTCCTTTTTCGGTTTTTCTTAATTTTAAGCAGTTTAATGAAGAATAAAGTATTAACATATATATGTATACCATTTGAAAGTAGACATTTCAACGGTTAATTGAGCACTTATTTGAACATCGAAATCCGAAAAAACACCAATAAAGTTGTTCTTGCAAAATTAGGGTATTTTTTTCGAAAAATGTCAATATCTAGGAAACCATTCGTTTTTCAAACCAAGAAAAAATCATGCTTATTTAACACAATACAAGGTATATTCTTATAAATTTTCATTTAAATTGAATTAATTTTACGTGAGAAAAAAATTAAAAACTGAAAAATCGGTTTTCCACCATTTTCTTGTAGAATTTGAGGTTATGTCAAAATATGTTATATACAAAAGTTATAGATTTTTTTATTATCTACAACTTTTGCATGAAACGTTTTCCACTAGGAGGTCATGTTTCACCGCAAATCACAAAAAACCGTTTTCAACCCCTAAATAGCATCCCCATTTTAAGATTTCCCCTTTTTTCGTGTTTAAAAGTTTTTTTTTTTCTCTTAGTTATAGCCTTGACTACATTTAACTGCTGAGCCTTGTCTGCTATTAATTTTTTTTCCAAAAACCTATTTGCACTAGCCTAAATTGTCCCTTTTTCGTTTTCACATCTCTACATAACCACTTATGAAGTGTAAGAAAGTGAGTTTTATTTTGGTAGGAATTATTTCTAAACTTATCCCTCAATTTTGATTAATACGCTGTGCTAAAGATAGAGCACGCAGAATAATTTAAAGAGCTACATTTTACCACCGTTCACACACAAAACCAATCTCTCCTGCTAAGTTCTACTACAAATAAAGAAAGCCAAGACACATTATTGATAGCTCCAAAATGGCACCAGAATGCCCCAAATAGCAACATTCAAGCTAAACCCCATAGCTTGATCCTTTATGGGGTTGTTGTTGTTTGCCCCACACTTAGGTGTCAAATAAAGAAACGATCCATGGCGAGCAAATGGTTAAAAATAACACCCCATTCCAAGGCCGACGACTGTTCAATGGAGCCTTAAATATCGGAGACATCCCACTAAAAACACTTCATCGCTGCGACGGGCATGCCAGATTGATGGGGTACCTTCCTGTTCACTGTCCAGTCATCCTGGTAAATTCCGGGTTCAGCATCCGGGCACATAAATTCTTTCATTTCCATTTTCCTCTCGTTTCCAATTCTCCAATGGGAAGCAGTTCTGTACAGCAGCAGCCATTCCACTGACGTAGTGGAAGAGGTCCAATGCAATTTTAGACTCCCATAAATATGTGATTATGGCATCATTAAATTTGTGCGCTGCTCTTTTTCAATTCACCGCCCTGAGCTATGTCGATGCGGCAGTGTGTGCGCTGCACTATGCAACAGTTAAAATAGATCCCCATTAAATATAGCTCAAGCGTTATTGTGAAGACATCCTAAGCCCAACACTGGGGAATTTACGGTTAATGAAGTATCGCCTTTACTAAATATCCCTTTTACGCCCAACGCAGTGAAGGAAGATCCTTTTATCAGGTGTAATTAATTCAACATGTTTAAGGTGTTAGTGATACGAGTTGGCAACAGGGGGATAAGCAGCCGAGCAACAGGATCCGGCCATTTCGAACCTCGTCCATAGTTGGTTTTCCTAGAGACCTGTCATTTCTGGGATTTGTTCGCGCAGCAAGGGAATAAAAACCGCTGCCTTTAGAGTCAAGTATAAATTATTATGGATTAGTTTTGTGTGTTAGGTGAGAAAATGCCATTTGTTTGTGGCAACCTGACAAGGAGTCCAATCTCCTTGGGAACAGTCGTAATGCCTGTTACCTCGTATATAGTTAAGTAACCACTCGTTGGCACGTAATTATCTCGGAAATAAGTTTCTACTTTTTGCCTCTCATTAATTCATTATTATGAGCTCGGCAGGATTCTCAGCTGCATGTCGTAGGCTGAGTGCAGGGCTTTGTGCTCGTATGTTGGAAGACTTCATGTCTGAGTTGTAATTCAGAACCTTAATCTTAGGCAGAGGAGATTCAAGTGGAGTGATACAAACTTGCAATTAATTAGGTTGTTACAGTGTTTTATGGTTAACATATAAAGTGGAAAATAATTGAAAGTAATGTCAATTACCTCTGTAGGGTCTAGATAGTTAATAGAGTTGCAGGTAAAGGTTATACAGGGTGTTCCAGACCCCCCGTCCAGGCTGATTATTCTGAAGAGTTTCAAAAAAAGTCTAAACAAAAAAACACGTATTCAATATTTTTTGAAACTATCCAACCATACCAAAAACACCCCCACCCCTTACCCTCTGTTAGGGGTAGGGAGTGCAACTTAAAAAATCAAATGGAAACCCCTAATTTTTTGGCAGATTTGGATTTGTCAGAAAAAAAGACAAACATTTTGTCTGAGACATTTTTTTCGATTTGTGGTGGATGGCGCTGCAATCGAACAAAATTTTGCAACTTTCAAAATTTTGCATTAATTGCGGTAATTTTAAAAACTACTTGAGACACAATGAAATTAAATTTGCGGAGATTTCGTGTTCGTCTCGATTTATGTGAACAACTTAATGTAACTGTTATTGAGAACAAGTAGATTTCTTTAGATATAATTAGGTTAGTGGAAAGGACAGAAACAATTCGTACGCGTACAATTCGTACGAACTACGCAAGTTTATGTTTAACCATGGAGGTTTTTGAACGCACCGTGGTTAACTACGAATTTAAAAAAAAAATTAAAAAATTTTCTCCATAAAATAACCTTCGCAATTTGCTTGAATTATTCTGAATATGCCCATTAATTATTGTAATAATTTCAGAAATCCCACTTCCTTCTGTTAATTGTTAACATCAAAACAAATGTCAAAGAGTTGTTTTTATTCTTCTTTTTCTTAACTATCGCTAACCATGCTCCCGAACGTGGTCAAAATTTAACTATACCATGGTTAACCACGGAAGTTTTTGAACGCCAAAAAGTTATGCTCGTGGTTATGTTGTAGTTTACCACGGAGTTTTTGAACGACAAAAGTTTACCATAGTTAACCATGGTTAACCATAGTAAGGTTTTTGAACGCGGTCCTGGTGAGCGCGATGGATGGAGAACTGGACCGTACTTGCCAATCCACCGTCGTTGATGGCGTTGAGCACGTTCCGAGCAACGATGGAGGTATGTCCTGGACAGCCATCTTGTTGGAACCGCATACCATCTCGGTACTGCAGGTCTTCCTCGAGCGGAGATGCATATCTTGCACCATTTAGGTTTTGCTCCAAGAAGATAGGTCCCACGATTTAATCGGCAATGATCCCACACCAATCTTTGACTTTGCAAACATGTTGATGATCCACTTCCCTATACCAATGAGGATTATGGTCTGACCAGTACCGGCTGTTCTATGTATTGACTTCGGCGTCCCTTTTAAAAGTACATTCGTCAGAAAAAATAAACTTCGATGGAAAAGTCGATCTTGATTTATTGCCAATTGCAGTAGTCCAGCCGACGTGGAAAATCTCCTTCCAAAGAGTGTAGAAGGGTCATCCTGTAGGGATAAAATTTTGGCTCTTTCATAATTCGATGGATGGTCATTTTTGGCATACCAGAATCCCTCGCTCTACGACTCAGACAATGACGTGGATTGACTTCTACTGATGCGAGAATGTCAATGGATCTAATATCACGAACACGTCGACGAATCACCTTTTCTTTCTTTCGATTTGGCTGGACAAAGCCTTTGTTTATCAGTCTCTTTTTAAAACATTCAAAAACTTTTCTTGAATGAGGTGTGCGATCTGGATAACGTTGTTGCCATAATCTTTCAGCACCACTGAACTTGTTTCCACTTTCACCTAAAATCTGGATCATTAAAACAGCTTAAGTTTTGTCATAAACCATCCTAAAGGCTAAACAAAGATTCATGAAAAATATGAGCTATTGATTTTTTGAACCAAAAAAAAAATAATTTCATTAATAAGGATTAAATATTTTTTAAATTATAAAAAAAATAAAAATGATGATCAAAACATTCTTTGCTTACAACTTACCTTTCACTTATTAGATAAATTAATAAATATTTTTATTAATACACAACTAACAACAACTAAATATTAATGAATATCGAGGAAATAATTTGAGGCATCCGTACAACAGGAGGAATTGAAGAAAACTGACATGCTTTCATTAGTATAATTCATAACAATGACAAATGCAAACATGGTTCACTTACAATTCTGAGAATTCATCGACTAAAAATAACCGCAATTATAATTTTTCGTTTTCTCTTTGTTTGGCAGTTTTTGGTCGCGCCATCTACCGCAAATCAAAAAAAATGTCTCAGACAAAAAGTTTGTCTTTTTTTCTGACAAATCCAAATCTGCTAAAAAATTAGGGGTTTCCATTTGATTTTTTAAAGTTGCACTCCTACCCCTAACAGAGTATAAGGGGTGGGGGTGTTTTTGGTATGGTTGGATAGAGTTTCAAAAAATATTGAATACTTGTTTTTTTGTTTAGACTTTTTTTTTGAAACTCTTCAGACAATTGAGAAATGAATAGCACAAGCTTATAAAATTGATCTGGCGTCGCTTAAATGAACGGAAGGTGTGAAATATCCCATGTCCAAAAAAGTATCTGAGAGCTCCACTATTTTGCAAAAGATAAACAGCTGATCCATATATTAACATCCTCGGCGTGACTCTATCCAACGATTTACGATGGAATAATCACTTACTCCAAGTCACTAAATAAGCGTATCAATGCCTCGGCTTCCAAGAAATGCAAGTTTCTCCTTCATCCAGCTACCCTGGCTACAATCTACAAGTCCTACATTCGGCCACGCCTTGAATACAACTTATATACCATGGCTTGGCTAGACAAGGTGCAAAACCGCGAAATCAAACTCATTGTCGATAGCACCCTTTGCCTCGATCCTTTAAGCCACCGTAGGAATGTAGCCGCGCTCCAGCAAGTTTTATCGCTATTTTCATAGCGACTGCTCCACTGAAATCAAAAACCACCTGCCTACACGGCAATTTTTCTCCCGCAACACAAGACTAGCCAACTCGGCTCACCCCTTCACGGACATTACGTTTTAGAAGTTCGTTTATAAATAGAACAACTCGATTGTGGAACTCTCTTCCGCAGTCGGTGTTTCCGAGCTCATATAACATCTCAGAGTTCAAACGCAAGGTTCATCGACATCTACTCATGCACCCTCCAGACCCTTAACCTATTCTATCTCATCTTTCCTTCAGACCAAGCTTACTACTATACATTGCACCATGACTTGTGAGACATGACGGACTAGTAGTACAAGGGGTGACTCCTAAACTTCATCTTGCCACAAAAAAAAGAGGTGTAAAGATGCACCTCTTTGTTCTCCTGGTAGTATTGTACTACCTGTGTCACAGCCTTTGTCGGCTGGTTAGGGGGATTCTCTTGCTTGAGGAGGCGTAACGCTCCGACTAGGCTGTCTCCTGCTAACCTCGACTGTTGTGGTTAGCAGCCGTCTGTTAAAAAATAAACTTATACAACATCCAAGAGTTCAAACGCATGCCCCACTGGCTCGTTCTCACGCTCCAGACTTCCCTTAACCTTTCATATCCTTTTTCTATCTTCGAGCTAAGCTTACTATCAGATATTGCACCATGCAGTATTATTATTATTATTATTATTATTTATTTATTTATTCAGTAGAATTCATAAAAATATTTTACAAGGATAAAACAGAACTAATGTAAAATTTAAATAACAAATGCTAAACAACACAAACAGCTTTCGCTGGTATAAGCATTGTTAGCCTAAAGATAATAATTGCAATTCATTAGCTATAAAAACTGGTAAAATTTTAATCAAGTTATAATATTCTTTAGAGAGTACAAGTTTAATACTAGTTATCTGGAGTTAAAATTTTTTTGAATGCTGTTATAAATAAAGGAAGCGTTCGTTGGTTCTTTATGTCCTCTAGGAGAGAGTTGAAGGTTCTGACAGCTTTCGCTATAGTATCCTTGTAGAGTCTGTCTGCTCTGGCGGCTCCCTGTAATATTCCATGCCTATTTCTGGTTTGGTAATTATGGTTATCCCCATTACTCCTGAATTGGAACTTTGTTTTTATTAGTTTATTCCTGATTTTGTATATAAGTTTGACTTCCTCGAGAGCTATTTTCTTTTCTAAGATCACTTGATTCGCGAGATTATACACCTCTATTGTTGGAGTGAGTGCAGGAAACTTCCAGATGGTTTTGATGGCTTTTGACATATGGGGCATTCCACCTCAAGTGTTCCCACCTCAAAAACGAAACATTTTTTATTTAAAATTGTAAGTCAGAAGATTTGTTGATAATGGAAAGCAAAGAACACGTATCCTTATGTATTTTTTCCGTACTTTCCAAAAAAAAATATATAAACAATTTTCCATTAAATTTAATAACATTTTTTTTAATTTAAACTTTGTTAATAACATTTTTTTAACAAGAGCCTGTTGGGATTTGTTTCAAACTTACCTTATAATACGGTTCATTCCCTCCCCTACAAAAAAGTATATATAGTATTTTATGGGCAAAGTTGAATTTCTTCTCTTTTTAAGGCTCCAAACCCAAAGCGTCTACCGCGCCCGACGCGCGACGTAGTTGTGGCGCGCGGGTTTATTATTTTTAGCATTAGCTTTTGTATGAATTTTGAACATTTTTACTACTATACACACACACTTATGCGAAAAATAATAAATCCGCGCGCCACAGCTACGTCGCGCGTCGGGCGCGGTAGACGATTTGGGTTTGGAGCCTCAAAAAGAGAAGAAACTCAACTTTGCCCATAAAATACCATATACACTTTTGTAGGGGAGGAAATGAACTGTATTATAAGCTAACTCTGAAAAAATCCAGACAGGCTCTTGTTGAAAAAATGTTATTAACAAAGTTTAAATAAAAAAAAATGATATTAAATATCATAAAAAAAATTTTATATATTTTTTTTTTTTTTTGGAAACTACGGAAAAAATACTTAAAGATACGTGCATGTTGTTTTTTCGTTAGCAACAGCTTTTTGGACTGAGAATTTAATTAAAATTGACGTCCGAAATAAAGGGCGAAAATTCAAGCCCCTGTATCACTGCAACCCGTGCATAAATCCGCCCCTCCTTTTCCACAATCAATGTACTCTGATAGTACAACAACTCTACCAAATATCATCAAAATCGGAAATGTTTCGTTTTTGAGGTGGGAACACTTGAGGTGGAATGCCCCATATGTAAGTGTTTTTATTCTGGCTTGGGATGTCGTACCACATTGGGACCATATCCCAGTAGGACCGGTAAGCTTACAGAAGTACTGAAATCAGCACTTACTGGTAAGGGGTAGGCCTTACCACTCCCTTTTACAGAAGTGCTTACTTTTACACACGATGTCATAGGGGGTAAGGCCTTACTATGGTACTTACCTTAGAGTACTTATAGAACTGCTCATCTGTAAGGGGTATAGTAAGGCAGCAAATGGAACATTGCGAAAAGAGATATTCATGGGCGCCTGTGGATATGTGATCCGGTGTCGAAATGCTTTTATTTTTTTTCCATCTTTTACAAATGCCTTTTTTTTCAAGCCCGAGTGTGGCTTTACCTAAGCAGTCCCCCAACTAAATTCTCCACTTCTCCAAAGCTGCTTGTCCTCCGTATCGAATGAGAGCCGCGCTATTGAGTATGCTAACGTCGCATTTTATGTCGACGAATATAATTGCCCGTTTTCTTTCTTTCTATAAAATTTATGAAAGCTCCAGGAAAGCTCCCTTGAGTCATCGGGCAGACTCTCACTTGTTTGGGTATAATTCTGGACTACACTTTACCATCTGCCTTCTCTTGTAATGGGGTTTGTAAGGGCTCATCTAGCACCAAGAAAATAAGGGGCACCCCTTACCAGATGAGTACTTATTTCAGTGCTCCATCGGTAAGGCCTTCCTAGAATTCCTACTGGGATATTAATGCCATCTATATCTTATGTTTGATAATATGTGTGTTTATATATAAACCCAGTAGGAATTCTAGGAAGGCCTTACCGATGGAGCACTGAAATAAGTACTCATCTGGTAAGGGGTGCCCCTTATTTTCTTGGTGCTAGATGAGCCCTTACAAACCCCATTACAAGAGAAGGCAGATGGTAAGGTGTAGTCCAGAATTATACCCAAACAAGTGAGAGTCTGCCCGATGACTCAAGGGAGCTTTCCTGGAGCTTTCATAAATTTTATAGAAAGAAAGAAAACGGGCAATTATATTCGTCGACATAAAATGCGACGTTAGCATACTCAATAGCGCGGCTCTCATTCGATACGGAGGACAAGCAGCTTTGGAGAAGTGGAGAATTTAGTTGGGGGACTGCTTAGGTAAAGCCACACTCGGGCTTGAAAAAAAAGGCATTTGTAAAAGATGGAAAAAAAATAAAAGCATTTCGACACCGGATCACATATCCACAGGCGCCCATGAATATCTCTTTTCGCAATGTTCCATTTGCTGCCTTACTATACCCCTTACAGATGAGCAGTTCTATAAGTACTCTAAGGTAAGTACCATAGTAAGGCCTTACCCCCTATGACATCGTGTGTAAAAGTAAGCACTTCTGTAAAAGGGAGTGGTAAGGCCTACCCCTTACCAGTAAGTGCTGATTTCAGTACTTCTGTAAGCTTACCGGTCCTACTGGGAAGTGTTCTTAATGCTGGCAGGCAAGTTCGGGGCACGTCAAAAAACTCCTATTAGTGGTGAAATTTTCTGCACCAATTTATTTAAATGCAGCGAAAAATTCAAATTTTCATCAATGACAAGTTCAAAGTGTTTGACTGCTTTTACAGGTGCTATTATTTCATTTTCTATTACCACGGAGATGTTAATGGGAGAACGTTTTTTTGCTTAAAGACTATTTAAATAGTCTTGCTCTTGTTAACTTTAAATTTATTTGCTATAGCCCACCTTGAGAGGCTAGCTAGGTTATCATTAATTAGACTGTGTAACTGGCAATAATTTTATATTTGCTTTTGCTCTTTTTTTTTGTATATATACTTTGGTTTAACAATTTACTAACAAATTCTGGTTGGCTTACATAACCTATTTGCCTATTTACCTGGGCCCATTACATATTTTCCTATTTTAAAGTTTAAAAATTCTTGTAACACAATATTAAATAAATAAGTTAAATAAATAGAATGAATAAATGTAGGATATAGCATGCAAAAAAAGCGGTTAATTAAATATATTATTATACAAATAAATTTGATATTAAATAAGTATTAAGGTATTTTTTTGGTATAATCAGTGGTGTTGTGCTAATTTTTTTTTTACCGGAACGCGTATATATAATTATATAGACAGGGAAGATCCTGGGTAGGTGGCCGCTCTGTGCGATCAAATTTAACGACGGGGGGTGACAATCCTGGCGGCGATTTTTTTTTTAGGTCTCATGTCCCAAATTTGAAGACGAGGAGAGATTTCCCCCAATTTTCAATAGGAAAGCTCTTTCACCAGGAAAGTGCGCACTTTTCTTATTTGAAATGGAACATCTTTCCTTTTATTTGTCTATGATAATACATATAAAAATTCGTCAAAAATTAGGAAAAAAATCAGCAATTCTTTTTAATTTTTTTTTTCAATACGTCAGCCAATTCTCGTTATCAGAAATCATCTTTAGTTCCGGAACGCGTTCCTGTCCAAAAAGGAAGTACCGGAACGACGTTCCGAAACGTTCCGGCTCGACAACACCACTGGGTATAATTATCTGTATCAGTCCTGCGCTGGATTATATTATATTTGCTACTTCGTGGATATTTGATCTTCCGTATACTATTTTGTTATCCTTCTCCTTGGGCGGCATGTAGAGAAATTGGCGCCCACTCACGTTACATTTGTGTCGTGTGGCTGAATCGTATGCACATTTATTATTTTAATTAAATATCTTGGTGCCTCTCTTCCTTTTTTTTGGCACCACTTGGTAACGCAAATAGTAATTCTAGTGTGTAGTATATTGTATTGCTATTAAATTTAATTATACTTATTATTATTTTTTTAAACTTTATTTTGCATCTTCTATTTTTACTCTCCTACTCTCCATGCTGGGTGATTCGAGAAGAAGGAAGCCGTTCTTCTTTTCATCCACACGCGGCTTTTTCGAAGAAAAGGGAATTTCGGCCTGTTTTGTTGTCTTCTAGGTTTTTAATTGATTAGGTATTTTAATTGTTAGGTCTAATTAAAATAAATTTTTGTAATATTTATGTCTGATTCGTCAGTCTTGCCGGTCAGTCTTGTCAACATCCGGTTGCTGCATAGAGTTATATCTTTGACTTCCCTTCGTCTAGCATCGACAAAGGTTGGTTCTGCCCCTCTATTTGCAATAACTAGATTGTTGCATTCCACAAATTCGAGCAAAGCCTCTCCTCTATGGTTGTCGTTGGTGCTTCCTCACACCGTGTTGTGTGCATTTGCGTCGCAACCAACTATTAACCCTGTGCCTTTTTCGCCACAGGTAATAACCAGAATTTTCAACTCCTTGGTGGGCGGAGGATTCCATTTCACATTTAACTGGTCCCCTTGTTCAGCTGCCTTTCCGGCCGGCTCTACCATTTCCTCCGGCTTGTCCTTCTGGAATCGCACGTAGGCAAGGTCCAGCCCGCAGTTGAGTTTCCCCCCCTGCATGCCTGACCGCCTCCTCCTTCGGACACCATACGGTGAGAATGGTACCGCCGTTTTTCGCGTCACCATATCTACCTATGCGACTGACCCTTCACTTAGAAGTGTCCGTCACACAGGCATTTTGACGACGTAATCTGGCTAGGATAGTTTCCTTGCTCTCCGGCGAACCGGGAACTCGGATGATCATCCTCCTCACATCCTTAAGGATGTGAAGGCGCTCCACTCTCAGATTGACTCCTTCCCATAGGTCAGTCATCTTTCCGACAGCTTCGTACAGCCAGGCCTTGGATTTTTGGTTCACGCACCTGAGTGCAATGACCACGTCCTCCAAGTCTACCTCGGTAATACCGATGTCGCCAGCGTTGTCAGGCAGAGAGTCTAGTGCCTTAAGCAAGGCCGCTTTAAAAACGGTTACCTGCTTCGTGCCCAAACCCTCCTCCCTTCCATCGTCGGCCACACCCAAACGGAGGTCACTGCTTGCTATGCCTGCGTAGGTATTCTCCGCCCCAGGCTCCGCACGCACGACCCCCGAGACAGAAGGGTGTCACCCGGTTCGTCATCAAAATCTCTCTTATTACAAAGGTTGTGTACTCCCGTGAAATGTGTATACGGCTAGCAAAAAGCTTTCTGTTTGTAGTGATTTCATGACGTCACGTGGAACTGTGCACTTGTGCGCAGAGTCAAGTGGCTTTGTTTGGGCTTGTTTGGTTTTTCAGTATAGCGGAAAATTTGTATTGAATAGGATCGTTATTTTGCGAAAATGATTAAAAATAATAGAAAAAATGTTCAGTTCCGCAATGTCAGAACAGATTTAGCGAAAAATGCGAAAATTTAAGTTTTCATAGATTTCCCAGAAGCCTGAATGCTTCTAAAATAAGAGTAGCATGGCAAAAATTTTGCAACGGGATAAAAGATGGATACATTTGTTCGGAACATTTTGACGATAATGATTTTAGTATCGATTTAAAAGCAGAGATTTTGGAAAACAGAAAACGAAAAATGTTATCACAAAAAGGTAAATTTTAATACCTACCCTAGTTAGGTTCATAATTGTTTTATTCATAATCTGTTTATCCTATGTGTAGCAGTTCCTACTAAAATAAAAAAACTGAAGGAGAAATATCATCTCGTCAAGTGAGACATGAAAAACATATACGAAAAAAAAATTGTTAATAATATTTTGCTCGAAAACGACAAAGAAAATCAAGCGTCAATTTCAAAAAGAGATAGTGACAAGGAGTTAACGGAAATTTTTCAACCACCAATTTCTGAACCTAATTGTGTAGTGATCTGCAAAGAAAAAGATCAACAAATTGAAAATTTGGAAAATGATTTGATTTTCGCGAGGCAAGAAAATGAAAATTTGAAAGAAAAATTAAAGTTTCAACAACAATCAATACAAAATCTTGAACTAAAAGTGGCAAATTTGGAGGGTCAAAATTCTATTTCAAACTTTCAAACTATGAATAACTTTAAAAAACTTCTTCAGCCCACACTTACTAACAAGCAACTACAAATTATATTAGGGGAAAAGAAACGAGTTGTTTGGCACGAAGAAGATAAACTGAGGGCTATTTCTTTGCGATACTTCAGCAAACACAGCTATGAGTTCTTGCGAAAACAACTAAATTATCCTCTTCCATCCTTATCGGCCCATGCCAAATGGACAAGTCATATTGAATTTGACGAAGGGATCCTGAAATCCGTTATCAATATCCTGAAAATAACTGGTCGAAAGAAGAACCAAGTCCAAAGGACGTGTATTCTTATGTACGACGAAATGAGCGTACATTCACTTTATGAATTTGACATCAACCATGATAAGATTATAGGTCCACATAAACATCTACAAGTAAGTTCAAAGGCCTGGTTGAAAACTAACATTGGATGTGTAAATCGCGTTCTTTTAGGTCGTCATGATCAGATTATTATTCGAAGCGTACAAACAACCTGTTTACGCAGGATTCGATAAAACCATTACGGTGGAAATTTTAAATAATATTATTATTTCTTTATCCGACGCTGGATATGACGTGGTTGCATGCGTGTCAGATTGTGGGGGAGGAAAAATAGGTTTATGGACTAGACTCGGTGTAACTGCTGAAACACCATTTTTTGACCATCCAACTAAAGACCACAAAGTCTATATGATTCCCGATCCTCCACACATGTTGAAATTAATTCGAAATTGCATGCATGAAAAATTTAACTTTTCTGTATGCATGATATAATATTTTTTGTCGAGTTTTTAGTTTGTGACATTGAACTGACGTTAAACATGTTTCCAACAATATAAAAATTTAAAAATTAAGTAAACAATTTTAACTAATTATAATAAACTTTTTAGATGATAATATAATTACAAAGTTGCCATTAATGAATCTAATAGAAAACACAACAAGCGAGGTAAATTCTTGTTTCAAAATCAATTGCAAAATATATCCTTAGCTTGTCAGTTATTGTCTCATTGTACAGCAGAAGCTTTGAAACGTTATTTTCCTAATAATGACGAAGCCAAACATTTATCGAAATTTATTGACTTGGTTAATAACTGGTTCGATGTTATGAATAGTCGAAGTACAAAGGACAAAATAAAACAACCGTACGGATTAAATCTGAACAAACAGAACGAAATCCTGGATACAATGTACGAGACTGTAAAAAAATGAAGTGTTTTAAAAAAAAGTCTATAGACGTTGACCATGGAGCACTCAAAGTTTTCCAAAAAGGTGTTATAATTGGAATAAGTTTTCTTAAGCTTTTATATAAGTATTTACAGGAAAAATTTCAAATTGAATTCCTATGCACTAGTAGATTAAATCAGGATGCCCTAGAAAATATGTTTGCACAAATAAGAACACGAGGAAGATTAGATGATCATCCCACGCCACTCAATGCGTTACGCGGATTGAAAATGATTATGCTTGGCAGATCAGTGATATCATCGAAATCAAAAATTAATTCACTTAATATGGCATATGACGACCAGGAAGAACAGTATTTGTTAAGTGAAATATTGTTGAAAACTGGACTTCAACCTTTAGTTTCAGCTAGTATTAATGACAGTCCAAGTCAACAAGATAGCAAAGATTGTGTGGCATTTGAAGATCCAGAAATTAGTGTAAAAGTACAAAGTGCGGAGGATGGTATGGAGTATTTGGCAGGATGGCTCGCTAGGAAGGAAAAAATACGAAAGAAATTTCCACATATTGGTCAACACACGTACAAAGAAAGAGAACCTTCATCATCTTGGGTGTCCTGTTTATCATACGGGGGTTTGTACAAACCATCACAGGAAAGGCTAATCCAAGCTAGAGAACTAGAAGTTGGTTTCAAAGATTTCCATAAGGATCAGTTCAATGGTAGGAAAAATATTATAACTAGATGTTGTCAAAAATTGTGTAAAGATAATCCAACTATTCCTTACGATCTAGTCTACTCATTTGTAAAACAAAGAACATTTATTCGTATCAAATTTTTAAATAAAAAAATTAATGCTATAAGCATATAAAACGTAGGGCTAATCAAAGTCTTAAAGAAAAGAAATTAAAGAAAATGTCTACATAAAAATTACAAAAATTAAATAATAATTAAAAATTATTTCCCCTTAAACGAGATATTTTAACTCGAACTTTGTGTTTTTCAACGCCTTGAAATCTTTTTTTAGTTTCTAAAGTTTACACAACGCATTACCAGTGCGTTCCGCGTGACGTCATACCGCAACTTAACACACTCTCAGCGTCGTAGTACACAACCTTTGTAATAAGAGACACTTTGGTCCGTCATGTCGTTCAGTTCATGGTGCAATGTCTAGTAGTAAGCTTGGTTTGAAGAATAGAGGAGAATAAGAAAGGTTAGAGGGGGTCTGGAGGGGGTAGAAGAAAATGACGATGAGCCTCACGTTTGAACTTTAAGGTGTTGTACGAGTTCGGAAATACTGACTGCGGGAGATTATTCCACAGTCTAGTTGTTCTATTCATAAACGAACTTCTAAACCCGTTTTGTGCGTGAACGAGGGGGCTGTAGGGTATGGGGGTGAGCCGAGCGGGCTAGTCTTGTGTTGCGGGAGAAATATTGCCGTGCAGGCAGGAGGTCCTGAATTTCAGTGGAACAGTCGCCATGGTAATAGCGATAAAGAATGGACAATGCGACTGGCTGGAGGAGGAACTTGCATCTCTTTAGAAATCCAATGCATTGGGAGGCTTGTTTGGCGATTTGGAATATGTGATCATTCCATCGCAGATGCTCCGTTAAAGTTACCCCTAGGATGTTGAGAGTTGAGTCAGCCGTTAGATTCTCTTTATCCACTGAGATAGGAGGACAGTGCTTCGTTTTTGTGGCATTGAATTCGACGCGGTTCATCTTGCTCCAATGAAGAATCGATTCGATATCCCGGTTGATCGAAGCCGACATCAGTTGGCGGTGGTAAAGACAAGGTCTGGCACGTGCTTGTCTTATATTGTCGAAGGAGTAAGAGAAATTCAGAGTATCGTCATCAGCGAAGCAGTGAAGTGGGTTGGAGGGGATTGAGAGCGGATCATTAATGAAGATTAGAAAAAGTGCGGGTGAGAGAACTGACCCCTGGGGAACTCCGGCCAAAATGGAGTGGGAGTTGGATTCGACGCCATCCAATACTACCTTGATTGAACGGCCTGAAAGAAATCTCTTAATCCAGTTCCTTAGAACTAAGTGTATACCAATAGCTTGGAGTTTATTCAACAGAGCTGGGTGCCATACTCTGTCAAAAGCCTTTGATATATCTAGAGCAACCAGGCTAGACTCACCAAAGCTGTGAATGCTTTGGTTGATACGCTCGGTTAAACACACAAGCAGATCGCCAGTAGACCGTTTAGATCTGAAGCCGTATTGCCTGTCGTGTATAATTTGGTTGGATTCTAGATATTTCATCAGCTTTTTATTGATTACTCCATGATTTTGGAGAAAACAGAAGTAATTGCTATTGGGCGGTAGTTTAAGGGGTCGCTGGCTTCACCTTTTTTTGGGATTGGCTGAACATGAGCTAGTTTCCAAGAGTCGGGATACACTCCGGAGAAGTAAGACAGGGCAAAAAGTTTGCGCAGAGGTTTAGCCAAAGGTGAGGCACCTCTTCTTTCTGAAGGAGCCGTGTCGGGTCCGTTGACCCGACTCCAGGTTGGTTTTTCGGAAAGCTTACACTATGCCGATCATTTTCTTCGAATCTTTGGTGACTACCATTATTATTATAATTACTATTTTGCCAAATGTTTCTTCTGAAATTACCTTGATTAAAACCTGGGTTTCTTCTTTGCCATGGCCTGTTAGGATAACGGGAATGGTCTTGGTCTGCACGTGAGCTCCAATTTCTGTTATTATTGTTGCTATTATTAAATCGATTCCTGTTTCCTCTATCCCTATCATTGTTCGTGACTAATCTGTCGTCTTTTGATACTGGCTCTTGGCTTGAGTGTTGTTCAATTACATGCACACTCCTTGGGTCTGACCTATCTTGTTTATATCTACTTTCATTGCTTTCCTTGAAAGTATGTTCTGAAGTCTTGCAGGCGGTCTTCAATTCATCGACTGTCTTAAAGTCATGTAGTGCTAGACTCCTTGAATATTCCGGTAGGATATTTCGTCTAAGAATTTTAATTCTTTCCGCGGCGTCCAACTGATTATTTAACTTAAGAAATAAACTTGGTTGAAAAGAATACTATGACATTTCATTGAAAAGTTGTTTACGTGCTTTTATAGTGTCTAATAAGTCATCAACATATAAGGGGCTTTCGAAATCGCTGATTAGCTTCTCAGCAAGTGATTGCCAAGTCTTTGCCGATTCGGATAGGGCTACTGACAGGTACCATTTACGCGCTACTCCATCGAAAAGTTCTATGACGGAATTGAAAAGTTCTTGATGGAATACATTTCTCGATTTTGCTAAGTCTGACACCTTCCTGACAAAATCAGAGGCACATTGCCCTTTTAAGTTGCCTGTAAACTTAACATTCCATTTCCAAACTGGAATTTTGGATTTGAATTCATTTACGGATAGAGCACCTTGGTTACCCTCATTCATAATGCCAAGGTGGACTGCAGGGTCGGCGGAATCTTCAGATGTGACTGAGATATTGGAGATTTTCATGTGGATATCTACAAATTTAGTTTTTAAGGTTGCTAAACCTTCCTTTTCCACCTCAGTGGTAGGTGGGATCCTATCGA
This sequence comes from Thereva unica, assembly GCA_949987705.1. Taxonomy (NCBI): domain Eukaryota; kingdom Metazoa; phylum Arthropoda; class Insecta; order Diptera; family Therevidae; genus Thereva; species Thereva unica. The sequence continues at coordinate 89,636,059 of OX465281.1, forward strand.
TCCTTATTTTCAAGAAATCCATTTTACAATCTAAGGCTTCTACGACACTGACCGTATGTTTTTGAAGTTCGAACTTTTCTTCGAAAATATTTAATATTTTGGTACATTGTGCGATATCATCAGCAGGACTTAATCATGGTTTGACGACGTCGAAGGGTTTGTCAAGTTTGTTCTCATCGTCTAATATTTTTAACATCAGTTTCCTGGTTCGCATTGTGGTGTATTTTACATTCTGGCCTCGACATTCTAATTCGTGGCGGACTAAACTATCGGAGACTTGGTCTAGCATTTCTTCAATGCATCCATCTTGATTTAGTTTAAATTATTGCAGTGATTTGTGAGGCAAATGCATACAAGGATTAGATAAATAGAGGTAGTGTAGAGTAGCAAGTAGTTATAGTGAAATTGATTAACAGAAAGAATTTGATGTAATCAAGGCAGACTCAAGTAGGTTAAGTCAGCGTTATATAGTCGGTGTGCATTTTATAAGGTATATTCGTAAGCACTAATCAATTGATGCGGTTCATGGAAATTATTTGTTGTAGAACAAGGTTTACAAGAAGAAACTTTTGTAGTGAAACTTGATTTAATCATAAAAGGTATTCGATACTAATTGAAACCCACAAAACTGCAAATCGAAACAGTTTAAACTTCTTTGGAACTAAATCGGAAGGGCTTAGCACCAAATTAATCGTCCGTTACTGATTATCCAAGAAATTAATATAAGCAGCAAAACTTTGAGTATTTACTAGATACCATCAGCAATTTTTATTAGAAATGTTTTAGAACCAAGAAAATTGAACAAAATTGAGAGCTGACAACATTCGTCTAAACCAAACTTCTAAAGAACATCAGAATGTCAAATATCTACAGAAAATCGAGTTAAGTTATATTTATATGTCATAGCACTTCACGTGGCTAAACGTAGATGTATATTCCACACGTATAATAAATATTCCCCATTTGACAAGCAAAATCAAAATCGGAAAGTATTAACTTTCACTTTTAATGCGCACCAAATTATTATCAATATCCTATTATTAAACTATGCTCTATATTTAAAACAATTATTTATTTAAATTTTGATCGCCACTTCGCTATGTTATTGAATTCAACAAAAATGTTGGGTCCAACTGGAACAAGTCGAAGTAACTATAAAATGACACATTTAAAGGAACAAAAAAAAGTATAGTACATAGAGAGTAATATTTAAAGTCCGCAAAGACGAAACGAATCCTAAAGTCGCAACCGCTAAAAAACAAAATCTTATCACGAAGATATAGCTCTATACAATCTATTTTAAATCACAAGGCACTATGAAGTAGCACTAACTTAGTTAAATTTTAGGGAATATTTGAAGTCACCCTACATGTAGTAATAGCTGGCTTAATTACGTCGACGCGTATCAATCTTAGTATTACAAGTACAGTAAACAAGTGGATTCTAGGAACATAAGTTTAATTCAACTGCTAGACTGATTTAAATGCCCTAAACTGCGCACTATTTGCATCATAGAATCATAAAAGAATCACTAAAAAGTTTTATGAAATACTTTCAACGTATTATCTTTCAAATGAATATGAATTGCCACAAGATTAATGAATTACTTACAGAGAATATTTAATATGAAAACGTCGAGCCACACTGCAGCCATTCTTCATTTTTTTTATTTGAAATTTTCCTGCCTTTTGAGAAATCAAACTTTTAATTTTTAACTCTTGCTTCACTAACTGATTCCGTAATTGCTTGCATTTGTTTATATAAACTATAACCTCTACAAAATAACTAAACTTCGGTGCGATCTGGGGTTATTGGCGCAATTAATTCGATATTATAGCTTATTATGCTCACTTTAGGTAATAGGTAATCACTTATTTATTATTTGGCTCTTTTCTCTTTTGGTTATTCGCAAGTAAATTCCGGACCTGCATAACACTGTCGTTATTACGGAAGATTTAATGTCACTGGCCTATTCTATACATCTAATTCAAGTGCAAGGTTCCGTTTTAGTATTTATTCTGCCTTGCTTTGCTAGAGTAAATTGAAAAAAAAAATTGAAAGTCGACATTGAAATAAAATGGATGCCTCTAATTGTTTTATTAGTTTGAAGGGAAGGGTTATGAATATGATAATAATTGGATGTTGGCACATAAAGTTTCAGTATAGAGTTCTTAGGCTATTTACGCGTGTATAAGATTATAAATAGATCCTGGTTGAGCCCCCAAATTTTATCGCGTAATTTACCTGTAATACAAAATCTTTATATTTTAGTTTTTATTCTCGCCCGGGCGGGAACTTTGCGTGGGCCATGGAAGGCGACGAAACTAATGTAGTTCCCTTCTATTAATTAAGCCCAATGTAAACTCACTACACATGTTTTATTACAAAACCACCATTCCTTCTTATCGAAACACCCTTCTGGTATAGGCAATGATTTTATATTTGCTTTTGCTCTTTTTTTTTGTATATATACTTTGGTTTAACAATTTACTAACAAATTCTGGTTGGCTTACATAACCTATTTGCCAATTTACCTGGGCCCATTACATATTTTCCTATTTTAAAGTTTAAAAATTCTTGTAACACAATATTAAATAAATAAGTTAAATAAATAGAATGAATAAATGTAGGATATAGCATGCAAAAAAAGCGGTTAATTAAATATATTATTATACAAATAAATTTGATATTAAATAAGTATTAAGGTATTTTTTTGGTATAATTATCTGTATCAGTCCTGCGCTGGATTATATTATATTTGCTACTTCGTGGATATTTGATCTTCATCGTATACTATTTTGTTATCCTTCTCCTTGGGCGGCATGTAGAGAAATTGGCGCCCACTCACGTTACATTTGTGTCGTGTGGCTGAATCGTATGCACATTTATTATTTTAATTAAATATCTTGGTGCCTCTCTTCCTTTTTTTTGGCACCACTTGGTAACGCAAATAGTAATTCTAGTGTGTAGTATATTGTATTGCTATTAAATTTAATTATACTTATTATTATTTTTTTAAACTTTATTTTGCATCTTCTATTTTTACTCTCCTACTCTCCATGCTGGGTGATTCGAGAAGAAGGAAGCCGTTCTTCTTTTCATCCACACGCGGCTTTTTCGAAGAAAAGGGAATTTCGGACTTCAGGATTTAGGACATTTTTAATATTTGTGTTTATTCGCGTTCGTTGAAATTTTGATATGCTACAACATATAATAAAAATAAAGTTGGGCCAAGAATGGAGTCCTGTGGAACACCTGACTTAATTGACATTTTGTTGCTTAATGTCGAGTTGACCTTGGTGGAAGTTTCTCTATTTTCAAAAAAAGATTTAATAAGGGTGTATGCCTTGCCTCAGCCTGACGACATGACGGACTGGTAGTATAAAGCTGGTGATATATCCAAGCGTTCATGCATTGCATTCGTTGACAGATAATATAGAAGCGTGTGTATTCAAATGTGACCTGTATATTTCGTGAATGGAATGCATGCCACGCAAAGGTCGGGCTACTTTCAACTTTTTCTGCATTGCCGCATTTGACATAGCATACACAAGGTTTATTTACGACTACGGCTGCTATGGCTGTCGTTCTTTATCTTATTTTCTGCAGTAAGCATTGTCGCTAAATTGATAATATTGTCTACCATTTCAACTCTATGAACGTCAAGGCTGATGCTTCGCAAACGTTGTCCTCTTTTTGAAACACTCATATACTTTGTTTTCATATCATTTATTTTCAGATTGAACTTTGATATGGTTTCTACAATTCAAGTTTCCTTAACGTCAAGATCAATGTTAAAAAATATTGGTTAGATCGTATCTGCTTGTCGCAGATTCTTAAGGGAAGTTGATTAAGCTACAACCTCTTATTCTAACTTGTGTTTTCCACTCTTTGGCCGTTACTTTGCACAGTTCTTTTAATTTTTGCGGGAAACCTATTTCACTCATATGCTTCACAGCCCTCTTTTATAAAGCATAAGTATTTCTTTAGTTTACAAAAATAAGATGTATTTCAATGCTTGCTTGCCAGCATTTTTAAAGTATTTGTCTCAATCTGGTAGATCAAATTCAAACCCAATTTCCACCCTAAGAGTTTTGAAAAATTATGGGAACTCCATATCGACATTTACGTACTATATATTTATAGAATTTAAGCAAGCGTGTATCAGCGTAAGCGTGAGGAGTGAAGCGTGAGGAGCTATTTAAAGTTAAGGAATGTTTCCGGTTTAAAAAAACGGATAGATATTACAAAAGCTACAATCATGGTAGTATGATGCAGAGTAAGAGTTTAATGAAACCTCTCAGAAGCTTTCACATCACAGAGAGGACTGAGACAAACAGTGTTGTCAGATCCTAATTGCGTTTCTCCCCTGAGTGTCCTACAAATAGCTGCATATTCCCCTAAATCACGTTACTTCTCCCCTAAATTACTAACCCATATAATAGGTGCATTTCATTTTCATTGGAGTACGTTTGCCGGTATATTTGGGCCCAAGTTACCCCAGCCCCTATTGTGGTACAGTATCATCTACGCTGATGTGCGTCCAGCTACGCCGGCGAACGTACTACAGTCAGCGAGCAATAATAACAAGAGTAGAGCTCAAGGACAAGTAAAAGAGCTAAAGATATGAAAGAAGAGATAAAGAATAACATTAAGTAAAAATTCTAAAAAAAAAAACAAATGCGCGATGAAGATATATTTGATGCAAAAAGCACAAGAGTATTAAAGAAACCGAAGATGTTCTTTGTTTCTCTTATTGCACCATGAAAAAGCGTAATTAGTGGCTAGTCTCTAGGCACAACATCCCACTAGTTTATCTTGCTTTCACATATTTTGCGTATTGTGTGAAAGTAATTCCGCCTCCTTTTATCATAGATATTACTTCTTTGATATTTTCAATTTTTCACTCGCATTGAACTTTTAATCAGCTGATTTCAAGGACAATGAAGCATTTTTAATAATTTGTTCTAGCTCATCACTCTTATTCCGTCCGCTTGATTGTGTCTACCACTTCGCTCGTCTCATGTTTATGGAAATGTCGAATTTCCAACCTTCAATATGGACGGAACGGATTGGTTCTATTTTGCGTATTTTTCTGTTTTCGATTTGCCAACTGTCAAAAGGAAAAGAAGAAGGATTTTTCTGCGTTGCCTGCTCTTATAAATTTGATGGAGCAGAAAAAATGAGAACTTTCAAGCCACATCAGGGCAATTGAGAGCAGAAAAAAGCCGTCAAAACTGATCACTTGATTTGGAATAGGTCGGCCCATTCAAACGTCAAATCTAGTGGCCAGTGCTAAACATGTATAGATTTTTCAATCATATTTTGATAATTTTGTCGAAGATTTCGACAACAAAATAACTTTTGAAAATATTTCTGAAGGAAACAGATTCATAATCATTGTCGATGGCTCAAAGTTAGACGTTTTTTGCGTTAAAACAAATCATATTAGATTGTATTCAGTCATTATTGACATTCTACTGCGCAGCTTTAACAACTTTCGTAATAGAAAATACCCTCTCAACTGAGGCGTTTGAAAATAGCAACGACAACAAATCGATTGCAAGTTTGCGAATACCGTTTATCTAGGCTCATCCCCAGCATCTACTTCTCCAAGAACTTTCACCCAGAACACGTAGATTATACAGTTTTTATTTCAAAACGATGAAGAAGGTTCCCTTCCTTGATAATTTCGAGGACAAATCTTTTATATCGGGTTTTATCTGTGGTGAAGCTGCGGAAGTGAAAATGCTGATTTTCTCTAAATGGAAGCTATTCTTTAGTACCGTTTGAAGGAGAAAGGAAAAAAAGTGCCACTTCCTTTAGTTTGATAAAAAAATTTATATCGTTGTTTGACTGAAAACAAAGTATACGGATCGCAATTTTTACTAAATTCATTCATATCATATCCATAGTCGAGTAGTTGCGAATTGGAGATTCACTGAACGAGTTTCTGTCGATTATTTTCAGGCATTGTGGGACAACTATTATTTCCTAAATTGACTCGACTAAATCAAGGATGAGAAGAATACGTAAAATTTGCGGGGAGATTCCACTGATCTGGCAACACTGGAGTCAAAACGAGGCGCTGCCATGCCTCCTATTGCAAATGTGAAAGGAACCTTCATGAAAATTGGAAACAAATGCAAAAAGAATGGGATTACTCATCAATGAAGCAAAAACCAAATATCTTTGCGTTTCAAAAAGATACAGAACTGCAACACAAAACATTACAAAAGATGCATATAACATAGAAACCGTCAAAACATTATCCTATCTTAAAACAGTAAGAAGAAAGAAAGAACTTGTAACGGTCGGAATTATCATTTATTTGGGTTGGGAAATTTATTTTGTAATCACCTGGCAATGGGAAATTTTGGAAAAAATCACTTTGCGGAAACAGGAAAATTAAAAGGATAATAGGCGAGGGGAACGAAAAATTGGATTGAAGGGGAGAGCAGATTTTGTTTTTGAAAAAGGAGAAAAAAATGAAAATTTGTGGAAGTCGGACGGTAGAAGGTTTTTTTTTGAAAGGAGAAAGGACAAAGAATTTTTTTTAGAATTGGGCCGATAAAACGGTTCATAATTTTTTGAAAATTAGTGTGGTAGTTTCTCCAACATGAACTTAAACTGAAACTCACCAATAAAGTCAAAAAAAACTGATTGGTGGTATTGAATTCTTGAGGACTGATTGCAGTAATTTGAAGCCCTATCAAAATACTGGGAAGTGGGAGTTGAGTATCCTGGATCCGCTGAACAAGAGTGCAGAGGTTGGCGAGCAACGCTGAGAGGTGCTGAGGACAGTCCAGGCTTTTGTGGGTTAGGAGGGACGAAGAAGTGCGGAAGCAGGTTTTTGTCTGATTTATTTTCTGTAACTATCCTCATAAGAATAGGAGCCACGGCGAAACGAGCTGATTTTTTTAAATACACGAAATTTATTGGACCAGCAGCAAAACTGAAGTCCGGAGGTAGCTGCCGAAGGGCATCCCTTTACAAGTTTTGAATATGGGCGCACTGTTCGCAGGCGGAAAAGCTTTAATAAAAATAAATAATGAATCTAAAAAAACATGGGATCTGGATACATAAGGTATAAGGATGTAGAGCAACCGACATTTAAGAAAATCTGGTTATCTGGCTGTAAGTAGGCATTAATAATTAATAATTAAGAGGAACAGAATTATAGAAAGGTGACGTAGGTTATCCCTAATACGGGCTATGGTTACATTTTCTTTTGTGAATACGCCACTATTTAAAACAAAAACAATTATATATATACTAAATATAACTATACAAATAAAAAAAGTAAAAAAAGAAAGAAAAAAACACGAATACACCACAGAACACAACACATTATACACATTATATGGTTTAAGAGGTTAATTGATTAATACAATACATTAATTTTTTTACTAGTAGATGATACAGTTGGAAGTAATTTGAATTATATTGAGATTTTTTTGTGTAAATTTTTGAGGGGGCATTTGTTGTCCTAATTTTTCTTGTTGTTTTTCAAGTAATTTATTATTAATTAAAATTGAACACGATATTTGTGATACCATTTGTGATAAAACGAGGCGAAATTGGTACCAATACGGCGCGTTTTAAATCGGTTATCTTACGAAAGTATCCCGACAGTGGAAATCGTAAGTTATTTTTGTTGGTTCTTCTTTAAAAATGTATATGTTGATCTAGTATGACATTGATCTTATTTCGTTTTCCATTGAATATTGTTTTTACCTAATTGTGTTCTGGTTTTTGATAACTGTATCTGAAATAAACAAAACAAAGATTTGTATGCTATTAATGATGAACTCAAGTTGTTAGATTTTTTTTGGGGAATGGTTGGGACGGGTGATATTTCTTTTCAGGGTGTCCTAGATAGTGACTTTCCCTGAAGCTGATAGTCGTAGATACTATGGGCTGTCAGGGAAACAGATAGACATGACACGGCTCAGGCGGCCACACACCCCACGACCCCTCCGGCGAGCTAGATAACTCCGTGTGGCCGGCGTAGGAGTTCCGGATTTTCTTTTCATTTCTTATGTATGGTATTGGCTCCTTGGTCATGCTCTTCCGGGCTTGTGGCTAAGGGGGTAATACCTCGCATAAGTGGCGCCCACTATTTTATCGCGCCATTATGCTGTTACATAAATGGCGCCCAACGTAGCTTTTAAAGCCCGTTGACTGTCCTATACGGACCTTGAAGTTTAAATTTTTTTGGTTTAGTACCACTTGTGCCTTCACGGACAACATTTGATTTTTTTGTTTATGGTTCACCACTTTTACCCAGCGCTCGCCGTGGGCTAAGGTAGTACCGCGAGGCCTTAGCCTTTGTCTGTTTTGCCGAATTTTTTTTTCAGCGCTTGTCCTAATTCTATGTGAATTTTTATTTGTCTTCGCTTTTAGGCCTGTCCGTTCTCTTCTGCGGTAACTTCTTCTTTTTGGAGTAGCTTCGAGCCATGCTGACCTGCACGGCTTGCTAACAAGCGGTGTTCGCTTGGCTATGCGTGCAGGTGTAGTAGTGGTTCATCCCTGTCCTGTTTCTAGGGTCGACTCTGGTATCAGGCGTGATACCGCCTGCCACTGCGTCGGTCCGTGAACAGGATCTTCTTTTAATTTTCCTGGTGGAAGTTGAAGTTGGTACAAGGGCTTAACCGTCTTTGGTAACAGGCGTGTTAACGCCTGCCACTGCGCCCCTTGTTCCTTCGGAAGGTCCATCCAGCTTTTTTAAATTCTATTTTTTTGTTTATGTCCTGAGTTTTTTTTTCGTCTGTTCCTCCCAACTGATTGATTTTCCGAAAGGTAGCTCAGTTGTGGTTGAACAGCGGATCCCCCAAATTTTTTTAGTTTTGAAGAAGTTTCCTTTCCTTTCGTGGCGATGCGATTTTGAATTTTCGTTTCCGTCCTTCTGTCGGGTGTAGACCTGAAGCTGGGTCGGAGACCTTGATGACACTTGGTGATGACTATGCTTCATAGTTTTCACCAACTGCCATCGAGGCCATCGACATGCGGGAGCCCTGAGGGAATTGTCGTCTGCCTCAACCATTCTTCACACATATTGAATTAAAGCAAATCACTCACCTACCCTAACATATATATTCACTAATACAAACTTATCACTACACACTAATCACTGTTGAATTTTTTTCGGGGGTTACATACAATATTATTAACATCTATTTGATTTGGTTAATTCCACTCTTTGCTTACTGGTTATCGTTTGTTTTTGTGTAGAGTATATCGGGGGGATAATTTTGCTTCAAATTTTACTTTGATTTTTTTTGAATTGTATATTTGTCGGTACACTGCTTGTTATCTCCTCAAAGTTAAGGGTTGGATCTTTAGTATTATTGAAGTGAATTGAGGCATGGAACTTAGAAGTGGGAAATCTGTGGGTGCAACTGCTGGTGGAAGTAATCTTCGTAATGTCGCTGGTAGTAGTAATGGAACCGAAGCCGGCCAAGGTGATACACCCACTGTCCCCGACCCTACTCCTTCGCTAGAGGAGCGAGTTTTACAGTTGAGTCAACTAGTAACCACGCTTATAGCTCAGCAGCGACCGGTTGAAATGCCAGTGACCCCTCGCGCCGCCAGTGACCATCCACCATACCAGTGGGGAATCCACAGGCAGACGGCGGAATAGTTTCGTCAGTGGCGATTCAACACCGCAAGTCTCCAGTTACCTTCTGGAACCTAAAGTTCTCCGGCCAGGACAGAATGTTGTCGGCGGAGAAATTTCTGTTCCGGGTGGAGCTGAAGGCTCGCGACGATGGAGTTAGTCACTCAGAGGTGTGCCGTAATCTCTCGGCATTGTTGTCGGGCCGAGCCGCCGATTGGTATTGGTCACAATTTAGGCGTCAATATTTGGATCCTGATTGGGAAACCGTACGGACACAACTCATTCAACATTTTCGGAGTAGGGAATCAGACGAAGAATTGATTTTGCAGATGATGGACACCAAGCAGCAAAATCTTTCCTTCGATGATTTCACTGCCCAGCTGCTGTCGCTGCACAACCGGATGACTCATCCGATGTCTGCAAACGGATTATTAGGGATAGTGGTCCGAAACTTGATTTACACGCTAGGGTGAGCGGTTATAGGGCACAGTTTCACCAGCATGCAACAATTGCGGGAGACCTGCATTCGTGTGGAGCGCTGGCAGAAACAGAAACGCTTAGAGCGTAGACCCGATAGGCAGCTACACGAAATTGAATACCCGCCGTCGTATAGCACTGAGCAAATACTCCCAAACCTGTCTTCACCAGGAGTAGACGCAATAACCTCTTCGAGTCAGACCCAGACGAATCCACGATCGCTCCGATGTTGGAATTGCCAGCAACCGGGCCATCCATTTATGGACTGCCCATCTGAGACTCGTGGCTTGTTCTGCTACAAGTGTGGCAAGCCAGGAGTCGTGACTCCAGTATGCCCTACCTGTCAGGGAAACCGGAGCGGGGGTGCGAGACCGTACGGGAGTCCGCGCCCGAGCTAAGCTCGCCCGTTATCCCTTCACATATTCCAAATACCAGTGATATGACTACCATCAGCGACTTTACGTCCACTGATGCTCTTCCTGTTTTTCCCTCAGAGGAGGTTAAACTTTCGTTCCTTTCCCGTTGGAAGAGATATATCTCCACTCGTGCCCGCATCTTTTCGGTGCCACCTTTTGTGGACTCCCTAATTTCCAAGCATACCCCTCCCCAAATTAGGGTACGAGCAAAGGAGAAGCGACAATGTTTGCAGAAAATTGTTTCTGCCTTCATCTCTGATTCGTCAGATCCTCGGCTGTTTACGAAGGTCCTGTTAGCTAACGAAGAAGTGGTTGGTTTGTTGGACAGTGGTGCCACTGTTAGCTGTTTGGGAAGAGATGCCGAAGCGTTTCTAGCCAATCACCCCGAAGTGACAGTCTACATTTTGCACTCGGTAGTGCATACTGCTGACGGGGCTCCGCAGAGACTGTGCGGTTATATTCGAGTTCCGATATCCTTTGGAGGAAGGACCCGTGATATAACCATCTATGTAGTGCCCAGTCTCAGCCAGAGACTGTACCTAGGGATGGATTTTTGGAATCTTTTCGGCCTAGCTCCCCAAATAGTCGGCGAGATAAACGCTCCATCCGTGTCTGCAAAAATGCACGACTTAACGTCCACGCAATGCGAACGGTTGGAACGCGTCAAGGCCAGATTTCCCTCTTTTGATGTCTTCGGACTGGGAAAGACTAACCTGGAGGAACACATCATTGACACTGGTGACTCAGTTCCCATTAAACAGAGGCATTATCCCGTCTCACCCGCTGTACAACAGCTGATGTATGGTGAGTTAGACAGGATGCTGTCGCTGGGGGTGATTGAGCCATCAAATAGTCCCTGGAATTCTCCAGTGGTGTTGGTTCGTAAACCAGGTAAGGTCCGCCTGTGCCTTGACTCTCGCAAGGTGAACAGTGTCACTATCAAAGACGCCTATCCTCTTCCACACATTGATGGTCTTCTTGGTCGTCTTCAAGACACCAAGTTCATCACGAGCTTAGACCTGAAGGACGCCTTCTGGCAAATCCCTTTAGAGAAGAAGTCGCGAGAGCGGACAGCTTTCACTGTCCCTGGTCGTCCACTGTACCAGTTCACAGTTATGCCTTTCGGCTTGTGCAACGCCCCACAGCGCATGTGTCGCTTGATGGATAAAGCCATCCCGGGCCATTTACGTGAAAACGTTTTTGTCTATCTGGACGACCTGCTCATAGTTTCACCTGACTTTGATTCCCACCTAAAGCTTCTGGACGAAGTCGCCAGCTGTCTCCGTCGTGCGGGGTTAACCATCAATTTATCTAAAAGCAAATTTTGCGTGACTGAAGTCAAGTATCTCGGCTTCATAATTGGTGATGGGACTCTGAAAACCGATCCTAATAAGGTGACGGCCATCATGGACTTCCCGACTCCGAAGTCTCATAAGCAGACACGGAGGTTTTTGGGTATGACCGGATGGTATCAGCGTTTCATACCCAATTATGCTAGCGTGGCTTCTCCAATCACGGATTGTTTGAAGTCTAAATCTTTTAGTTGGACTGATGAGGCCCAGCAGGCGTTCGAGACCTTGAAAAAGCTGATGACGGAAGCTCCTCTTTTAGTCACTCCAGATTTTTCTAAGCCTTTCTATATTCAGTGCGATGCCAGCAGGACTGGTGTAGGTAGTGTGCTTTTTCAAAAGGACATGGATGGAGGAGAACATCCGATTGCTTATATGTCCAAGAAATTGAACGGAGCACAACGGAACTACACCATTACTGAGCTCGAATGCTACGCAGCCGTGCTGAGTATAAAGAAGTTTAGAGCGTATGTTGAGGGACAGACTTTCACGGTCATTACTGACCATGCAAGTCTGAAATGGCTCATGGGCCAGAAGGAGCTTAACGGCCGTTTAGCCCGGTGGAGTCTTAAGCTTCAGGGGTTCGACTTTACAATCGAACACCGTAAAGGCACCCACAATGTGGTTCCCGATGCCTTGTCACGCATGGATTGCGTTGACGAATTGTCCTTGTGTTTCGACGTGGACTTAAATGCCCCGTCTTTCAAGTCCCCTGAATATCTTCGTCTGGGTGATAGCCTCAGGCAAGCCTCACCGCAGCTACCAGACCTGCGAGTTGAAGATGGGTACGTTTTCAAGCGTACATCACCACGTACTGGAAACCCGATTGTTGACGACCTGACATGGAAGTTGTGGATTCCGATGGAATTGACCGCGTCGCTCGTCGAATCGTATCATTCGCCTCCCCAAGCCTCGCATGGTGGAGTAGGGAAAACCCTAGCCCGATTGCGATGCAAGTACTTTTGGCCAGGTATGGCAAAACAAGTTCGGGAGTTCATCGGCAAGTGTGAGGTCTGCAAGACCACCAAAGCCCCCAGTTCAGTACTTCGACCACCTATGGGAAACCCCATGGATGCGTCGAGGCCGTTCCAATTTTTATACGTCGATTTCTTAGGTCCTTATCCCAGGTCGAAGAAAGGCCACACGGCAGTATTTGTTGTATTGGATGCATTCACCAAGTTTGTCTTCCTGCACCCCGTGTCCGCTGAGACCACGGCGGTGTCCGCCAAGTTTCTTGAGCAAACTATTTTCCATACCTATGGAGTCCCTGAAACAGTCTTCTCCGACAATGGTCGGCAATTCACCTCCAAGGAGTTTGCTAAATTACTACAGGATTATGGCGTACAACATGTGCGCACCGCTGTATATTCGCCGCACCCCAACGCTTCCGAGCGGGTGAATAGGTCCGTCCTCGCCGCCATTAGGGCGTATTTAAAGGAGGATCATCGTGAGTGGGATAGACATCTGTCGTCCATAGAATGTGCTCTTCGTAGTACCCACCACGAGGCGATCGGCATGTCCCCGTATCAGGCCCTGTTTGGTAGCCACATGATCCTGAACGGATCAGCATATCCAGTCCTGAAGAAACTGAACGTTTTCCAGGAGGGTGACATAGCTTTCTTGCCATTGACGGACAAAATGCAGATGCTTCGAGAGCGGATCGCGCTGCATTTAGCCGCCGCACACTCCAGACATAAAATTCGATACAATTTACGGTGCCGTGTGGGCAGTTTTCGTCCGGGAGATGAGGTTTACCGGAGGACTTTCTGGGTGAGTAACCGAGCGGGTCGTTTCAGCGCCAAGTTGGCACCCCGGTTCTTGAAAGCTCGGATACGGAAGAAAGTTGGAACTAGCTTGTACGAGCTGGAGGATTTGGGCGGTAACAGAATAGGTGTTTATCACGCTAAAGACTTACGGCCATGAAGTGTCATCGAAGCAAGCGCTCCTCTGAGTAGCCCTAAGAAGGCATCTCGCCGGCTTCACCGGTTAATGATAGGGTACCCGGCGTGGTCCGCTTAGGTAGCTTCCCTAGCGGATGGTACACCTCCTTGTTTCTCTTGGCCGTCTGGGGCCAAGCTTTGATGAAGTAATCATCCGGATCTGCCAGACCAGACATCACCATGGTATTCTTTTACTCTTCGGTCAGTCTGGAGAAGGTCTCTCGGCGAACTGGGTGACTGTCGTTTCACCGGGATGAGTCGACGGCAATATGGTATTGCTGGAGGTTGGGCCGAGGGAGCGACAGCACCCTGGGTTTGCGTGAAAATATTTGAAGTCGTATAGATATCAGTAGGGGGACAATGTGGTATTGTCTTCCGCCTGATATTTGTACCTTCAGATATTCCTCCGGGAGGTTTTCCAGGCTGATCATCACGACCATACGTTTGTGACTGTACGTCCAACTTTTCGTTTTTCACTCCGTATGGAGTCGACTCAGGTAAGAGCATAGGGGTATATCACGCCAAAGACCTACGTCGTTGATTTCCTCAAGGTTTCCTCTTCATTTTTTTCTAGTTTTGGGTCAGGCTGTGGGTGTACCTCGGCGAATTTGTTGCCTGTCGTCCTACTGGGGTGAGTCACATGCAATGTGGTATTGCGTGAGATTAACTCCACGGTACGAGAGGAAACCGGTTCTGGCGAGAATGTCTGTAAGTTTACAGGAACCGGAGGGGGACAATATGGAATTGCCTTCAGCCGGATCCTGGTACTTCCAGATATTCTTCCGAGTGATCTACTGACTGCTCCACCTTTTCAAAGTTGGCGTAATCACTCCTCTAACCTCGTTCCGTATTACTACTCTTACCTGTGATGCCCGGCTAGCTCACTAGAGCATGAGACTCCTATTCTCAGGTCGTGAGTCGAGTCCCACATTGGCGCCAAAAATGTTAGGTCTTATGGCATAAAAACCGTCCGTTTTTTTCGGCTCCTCACTGCCTCGCGAGTCGGCCTTGTGGACCCGAGGGTATGTAACGGTCGGAATTATCATTTATTTGGGTTGGGAAATTTATTTTGTAATCACCTGGCAATGGGAAATTTTGGAAAAAATCACTTTGCGGAAACAGGAAAATTAAAAGGATAATAGGCGAGGGGAACGAAAAATTGGATTGAAGGGGAGAGCAGATTTTGTTTTTGAAAAAGGAGAAAAAATTGAAAATTTGTGGAAGTCAGACGGTAGAAGTTTTTTTTGAAAGGAGAAAGGACAAAGAATTTTTTTTAGAATTGGGCCGATAAAACGGTTCATAATTTTTTGAAAATTAGTGTGGTAGTTTCTCCAACATGAACTTAAACTGAAACTCACCAATAAAGTCAAAAAAAACTGATTGGTGGTATTGAATTCTTGAGGACTGATTGCAGTAATTTGAAGCCCTATCAAAATACTGGGAAGTGGGAGTTGAGTATCCTGGATCCGCTGAACAAGAGTGCAGAGGTTGGCGAGCAACGCTGAGAGGTGCTGAGGACAGTCCAGGCTTTTGTGGGTTAGGAGGGACGAAGAAGTGCGGAAGCAGGTTTTTGTCTGATTTATTTTCTGTAACTATCCTCATAAGAATAGGAGCCACGGCGAAACGAGCTGATTTTTTTAAATACACGAAATTTATTGGACCAGCAGCAAAACTGAAGTCCGGAGGTAGCTGCCGAAGGGCATCCCTTTACAAGTTTTGAATATGGGTGCACTGTTCGCAGGCGGAAAAGCTTTAATAAAAATAAATAATGAATCTAAAAAAACATGGGATCTGGATACATAAGGTATAAGGATGTAGAGCAACCGACATTTAAGAAAATCTGGTTATCTGGCTGTAAGTAGGCATTAATAATTAATAATTAAGAGGAACAGAATTATAGAAAGGTGACGTAGGTTATCCCTAATACGGGCTATGGTTACATTTTCTTTTGTGAATACGCCACTATTTAAAACAAAAACAATTATATATATACTAAATATAACTATACAAATAAAAAAAGTAAAAAAAGAAAGAAAAAAACACGAATACACCACAGAACACAACACATTATACACATTATATGGTTTAAGAGGTTAATTGATTAATACAATACATTAATTTTTTTACTAGTAGATGATACAGTTGGAAGTAATTTGAATTATATTGAGATTTTTTTGTGTAAATTTTTGAGGGGGCATTTGTTGTCCTAATTTTTCTTGTTGTTTTTCAAGTAATTTATTATTAATTAAAATTGAACACGATATTTGTGATACCATTTGTGATAAAACGAGGCGAAATTGGTACCAATACGGCGCGTTTTAAATCGGTTATCTTACGAAAGTATCCCGACAGTGGAAATCGTAAGTTATTTTTGTTGGTTCTTCTTTAAAAATGTATATGTTGATCTAGTATGACATTGATCTTATTTCGTTTTCCATTGAATATTGTTTTTACCTAATTGTGTTCTGGTTTTTGATAACTGTATCTGAAATAAACAAAACAAAGATTTGTATGCTATTAATGATGAACTCAAGTTGTTAGATTTTTTTTGGGGAATGGTTGGGACGGGTGATATTTCTTTTCAGGGTGTCCTAGATAGTGACTTTCCCTGAAGCTGATAGTCGTAGATACTATGGGCTGTCAGGGAAACAGATAGACATGACACGGCTCAGGCGAGGACCGGGGGACGACGGGAATTGAATAAGATTTTTCATAGTCACAGGTAAGTGGTGAACCAACCGCGGTAAGCCCCGGCCACACACCCCACGACCCCTCCGGCGAGCTAGATAACTCCGTATGGCCGGCGTAGGAGTTCCGGATTTTCTTTTCATTTCTTATGTATGGTATTGGCTCCTTGGTCATGCTCTTCCGGGCTTGTGGCTAAGGGGGTAATACCTCGCATAAGTGGCGCCCACTATTTTATCGCGCCATTATGCTGTTACAAACTTAAACTATTATTGATGTAAGGGGAGACAGTACTAAATATCGTACAACATAATTTTTGGCAAATTTTTTAATTGTCTGGTTGGTATATTCTGTTCATTAACATTCATTAATATTTACCTGTCATTTATTTGTTCAATGCTGTTTTTTCAGTTCAGTATCATACGCAGCACTGAAAATTCACGAAAATTAAAATGTTTTTGTTTGTATGTGTCAATCGTGGTGTATTTCCTTATCCAAATATTTATATGTAGATACACACCCCTTATTTATATTTCCTGTAAATAATTATTTATGCCTTACAGAACAAACATATCGATCATTTTAAATAACTGCAAACATTTATGCAATAGTGATATTAAAGCTGGCAAAAAATCACGTAAAAAATTGCTCAACTAAAAAATTGTCAAAACTTTTTCTCTGAACTCATAAAAATGCAAAAGTTATCGTCGCAAACAATGCAGAGTTTGGGCTACATTATCTATGAAATCGTTACCTTCCTGCAATTTCACCATCTAAGATTTCTCATTTTAAACCTGTCTATCACTTGCAGGGACACACCGTTTTAAAAAGTGAAAGAAAGCTATTTCGTGAGTTTTTATTTTCCTATCGTAAAAGGGGACCTGTGTGTAGATGGCTATTTTGCTGGCAGATCCACATTTTGTTGTACAGAGTAAAGAGCACGATTGTGGCTGATTACTATTATTTCTGGAATTTTTTGAGCTCATTATGAAACATAGCCCCTCCTCATGCAGCTCCCGGTCAAATAAAAAAAGATTTATCATAATTATTTGCTAAAGTACGATTTCAATTCAAGCGAAGTTTTCTCCGAAATTAAATATTTGTAGCGCTTTCTCCGAAATTAAATATTTGTAGGCAAGTAACTAGCATAATAATCTACAGAATTAAATTAAAATCTCAATTAGTTTATAGTTAAAAGGAAACTGAAATTTAAATGTAAAATTTAATTTAAATACAATCGCTAATACTTTCTTCAGTAGTAAGACACTTCAATGGCAATTTAATTCGTATTTTGCACATTCTTTCACTTATTGCTTCGAATCCTATTGTAGCATGTATAAGGCTTTTTCTTGCGATAAATGCCGTACCTAGGGTGTGCTCTTTATCTCTGCAGCTGTAGTTTATTGTGTTATTCCTTTTCTCCATTATGCCTTCCGCCAAACTTCTTGAATCGCCGTTAAATCTTGCGGCATTTGGTGCTTATTTGGTACTTTTCGACAAAACTCAGGTGAAAAACTACTAAAAAAGCACGAAATAGAGCCAATTTCAACATTAAAATTTCTAATAACTTTAAAAGTAAAGGTCGTAGCATAATAGTTGTTGGACATTATTCATAGGAAATTGTCCAAGGTTTCCAATTTTGTAAACAAAAATATTGGTTAATTACGTATTGTTTGGAGAAAAAGGTGGTTGAAGTGGAAATTTTAGTGAAATAAAAAAACAAAAACAGATAGTGTGTGAACTTATGTACGCGCATTAGAAGTTATACTTCTTTGGCGTGATTTTAAGACTAATTTTTAATTTGTATACAAATAATTTATTGGATTCTTTTTATTTTCGTGCGTTGGCAGGTGGAAGCATTATGATGCCGACTCGCACCAGCCTGTCGGTTATACCGCATTCTAATCCTAACTAAAATCACCTACTAATCCATTCATTAGACTTAACTAAGACAGGCCTCATCAAATTCTCTTAAGACTGGCTAATTTTCTGTCAAAACATAATGAATGTTAAGCTTTATATGCACCACCAGCTGCCAGCTTTTATCTACCTGATAATACTGCTGGTATTTCTAGGCCTTACTCTCTTCCTTTTGGTTTCTGTCCGCCTTAGCTTCTGATTGAGGATATTTAGCTTCTCCTCCACTTTATTCCATAGATCACACAATCGTACCACTTTGGTCTATGACGTTCGTTGCTCTTAGCCGGTCGGCTAATCTCCAAAAGGATATGGTTTATGTCCCCTATCATATTGAGAAATGCTGCGTGGACTGATCTTGTACGAACCGATGGCGGGGTGCCTTCGTAACTCACCTCTCCATGCTCTTCCATGTTTGTTATGATCCTGTGGGTTCACCGACTTTGGGTAGACTCATTCTACTTCCACTACTGCAATAGACGTCACTTCTAAACTATGTTCACTTCGCTAGCTTCATCTTCTAGTGCTTTTGGTTACTAAATCGAATTGAGCAGGTTAGGATAACTGAAATATGATAAAAGGAGTTTCATACTAAGGACATTAACCTATCAATCCAATACAGCATCAATGGTAGTTAGGTGCCATGTTTTTTAAACCAATCGATCATTATTCGTGGTTACTTTTACATGATCTTTGAGAAAGTTGCTATAACAACTTGTAAATTTAAACTGTTTCAGAGAGCTAACCTCTCAACCGGTCAAAATGGAATCTGGAGTCCCCCAAGACTCCATTCTAGGCCCTAAGCTTTTCAATATATTTATACACGACTTCCCCACAAAATTAATCTCCTTAACACAACTTGCATGCAATGCTCTGATGATACACTTGTTTGATACACCTACTAAAGCCACGGAAGAACTCCAAACATACATACGTCAACAAAATAATGGATTACCTAGATAAATGAAACATAGAAATTAATCAGGGGAAAGTTTAATAACCTGTTTCAAGACCCCCTCAGGTAAAGGAAACGCCCCGTGGGAATCAAGATTCTAGACTCAAACAGAAAAACGCCCGTATAATAGTAGCAAGACTAAAGCCGTTAATTAATTATAAGACTCTTGCAAGAGAAACTAAAACCTTGCTCTATAAGACAATAGTTGGACCATTACTAACCTACGCTACGAGTTGTTTTCGAAAAGGAAACATGTAATACACCAATCCTGTCATACATGTTCCAGCTAATACAAAACAGACATTGCAAATACACCCGAATGAATTGGTAAGAAAAATAGTCAATGAAGGCATTGTGAAAGCGGCAGAGTTAGCGAGTAAACTCACGTCAAACGAAATATAACTAAATAGTTACACAAAAACATCAGCTAGCGAACTAGAAATTAAGTATACTGGTAAAATTCCTCTGATAAATGTAAGTCAGCAAAACAAAACTAAAAGCGCAGCCAGTTTGGCGCGGCTAATATGTTTGTGCCTTAAACACTAAGAATCTTCCTATGCGTTTCGACATTTTAACTGGTACACCCTGTATATCGCTCATTCGGAAGAAGAGAGTTACATCTCAAAATTTTACATTTTTTAGTTTTCTGTATGTATCAACTCAAAACTATGATTAATTTTATGGGAAATAATGTTACATGCACGCTTCGCTTTCTGGCCGAGCGCTGGCCACATTGTATCCCTTTGGTGTCGTCACATGTCATATATCACTTACTGAGAAGACGGTAACATTTCTTCTTCTGAAAAAAGAAGTTTTTTGAGTTGTAACCCTTTTCTTCCAGATGAGCGATATGTCCTTTTGTGTATATTCTGCAAAACCAGGTGCTAGCTATTGGTGCAAGTTACACTATCATTCATTTCGTTTATTACCCCCATACACAAAACCGGTTTTTTAGGCAAGGGATCGCAGGGAAGTACAATTCATGCGTCATATGACTCCTCACTTAACACAAATATAACATCGCACTCGGGGGTCTGCGAAAACTATGAGAAATTCCCCCTCTCTTTCGCGTTTATTGCACAACTACAAACGCATCACAATCTTTACACAAAAAAGAGGTAGAAAAATGAATGCTTAGTGTAATACCCGCATCATACACAAACCGTTTTGATGTGAGTATCGAGTGATGGATAGTGTAACTTGCACCATTTTCAAACTTCTTGCGATAGCGAAATCGGCCGTTCTTTTCCCAATGTCTTTTGATTCTACATGCAACGAGAACTTGCCAGCTTAACTTACATTGAAAATTGTTTTTGTTTTTGTGAATTTCGACATAATTTAATCATAAATTACATTCCAGTAAATGAAAAAAGTTTTTTTTACATATTTATCGAAATATTGGTTAAATATATATATTGTTTTATATTTTTTGTAAAAAGAGGTCGTCCATTAATTATGTGAGCCGTTTAGAGGGGAGGGAGTCGAGCCAAATCTCTCCCAATCTCACGTGGGGATGTTCCACTAAAGACTTCATTCACTTACAGGCCAGGTCTGGCAGGCACGGACCAATGAAGGCCACACAATCCTCAGTCTGACAGAGGGATGAGGACTTCAGATATCTGCCTGACAGATCGTGGCATACAGGTGATAACATGATTCCCTACAGGCACACAGGCGAGGACGACAGTTTAACATTTAACATAACATGGCTTACTAGAGACATTTTATCATCAGAATTCTTTGATGAGAAGAAATTTATTGTTTATCGCAAGGATAGATGCGATTTAGCCACTGGACTATCCCGTGGTGGCGGAGTTCTAATAGCTGTCAAATCGTCATTCAACTCTCAACGAATGACTCTTGGTCTTGAGGACGGTTTGATTGAACAGGTTGCAGTTAAAGTTATTTTAGATCGGGCGGTGAATATAATCATCTGCGTTAGCTACATACCACCAGCTAGCAATTCTAAGTTATATGAGATGCACTCTAACAACATACTGGGACTATTTGCAGGATGCACAGATGTAAATAATTTTTTGTGCTGTTTGGGCGATTTCAACTTGCCGAATATCCACTGGATTTGGTCTGAGGAGGATAAATGTCTTATTCCCACTAATGTTACATCAAAATGTGAAAGTATTATAGTGGATTCATTTCTTGGTTGCAATTTGAATCAAATTAATCATTTGTGCAACGTGTTAGGTAGGATTTTAGATTTAGTATTCTTAAGTGCAGATTTAATTTTTAATGTTGAAGAAGCTTTTTGCCCTCTTTCTAAACCTGACTTTCACCATAAACCTTATTGTTGATTTAAATGTTCTAAGCTTTACCAATTCTATAGAGACTAATACTTATGTAATTGATTTTCCTAATGGTAATTATGCGAAACTTAATGATTATTTTATGTCCGGACAATGGTATAACGATCTCGTAGTTAACTCTAATGACTTAAACCTAATTATTTTATTCCAAATTTTTAAATGTAGTTCAGACTGGAATTAACAGATACATAACAATGGTAAGAAAAAAAGTGTTTACTCATCCGCCATGGTTTAAACGTGGACTGTTGAGGCTAAAAAATGCTAAAAACAAAGCACATAAATTGGTAAAAGCTAATCCAGCCAATATCTTATTTAACTCTAATTTTAAGCGATTACAGCGCGAGCGCGAGTATGATTTCCTTCATAGATATTTATTTAGGCAATATATTTGGGCGACTGAAGCAAATATAAAACATAATTGTAAAGCGTTTTGGCACTTTATCAATAAGAAGCGCCCTTCTTCTGGTTTTCCCTCACATATGGTATTTAATAATCGGTCTTCCTCGAATTTGCAGGAAAGCTGTGATTTATTTGCTGATTTTTTTGAGTCTAATTATTGTACTAGTTCTTCTCATCCGGGAGGTTCCGTGTTCAATAATCTGAACTCTACAGTTGATTTGGGTTGGTTATCCCTTAAGGCCGATGAAGTTGACTTTTGTTTGCGCTCCTTAAACGGGGACACATTCTATGGGTATGAAATGATATCTAATTATTTTTTGCGAAATTGTAGTCATTCATTAGCTCCAGCGTTAACAATAATTTTTAATCTTTCCTTGAAATTGGGTTATTTCTTAGATCAGTGGAAATTTTCATTTGTTAAACCCCTCTATAAGGCAGGCCCTCGAAATTTGATTGACAACTATAGAGCGATAGTGAAGCTGTTACCAGTACCTAAATGTTTTGAAGGTTTAGTCAAAGACAAACTTTATTTTTACATAAAGGAAGAGATTTGCCCGCAGCAGCATGGGTTTATATCAGGTAAATCAACTTCTACGAACTTGACTCTTTTTAAACATTTTGCCATCAGAGAAATTGAGAGTGGCGCCCAAGTAGATGTCATTTATACTGACTTTGTCAAAGCATTTGATCGAGTTAATTTGGCTTTGCTTAAACATAAGCTTCGGAATTTTGGTTTTCACTCATCATTATTTAGGTGGATCGATTCTTACCTTTCTGATAGAAAACAATGTGTATTGATTGATTCATTTACATCCCGTACGTTTACTGTTGTTTCCGGAGTTCCTCAAGGTAGCCATTTAGGACCACTTCTATTTTTAATTTACATTAATGACATAGTTAAAATTTTTTCCTTTTCCCAATGTCTTTTGTATGCCGACGACCTGAAGCTTTTCATCTCTGCTCAAGATTATCGTGATTGCTTAAACCTTCAATCTGATCTAAATAAGCTCATAGAATGGTGTTCAAAAAATGATTTAGTACTGAACCCTAGTAAATGTAAAAGATTTTCGTTTCATCGTCGTACTAATCCTCTTTCTTTTGATTATGTAATTGGTAATTTAACTATTGATCATCCTTCGTGCATCAAAGATCTAGGAGTTGTCTTTGATAATAAGCCTGACGGTTCTTTGCATGTTGATTATATCTCATCTAAAGCGTGGAAAACGCTGGGATTTATAAAACGCAACTCGTGTGATTTCCGCGACCATTATACGTTAAAGACATTATACGTTTCGTTAGTCCGTTCAATTTTAGAATTTTCTTCAGTGGTTTGGTGCCCGTTCTTATCCGTTCATATAAATCGAATTGAATCAATTCAAAAATCTTTCACTCGTTACGCCTTGCGTAGGTTCCGATGGAATTCCAGCCCGCCTTCTTATAATGCAAGATGTCTGCTCCTCGGATTACAAACCTTGGAATCCAGAAGGGAAGTTTCTAGCATTATGTTTGTCAGAGATGTCTTGTGTTTTAAAATCTGTTCGCCGGAACTTTTAACTTTATTTAATATTCATGTGCCTGGTGCGTCCCTTAGATCTAGTTATTTGTTGCATGTATCTTATCATAGAACAACCTATGGACAACATGAGCCCATTGCGTACTGTTCACGGAAGTTTAATGAGGTCTGCAATTACATTGATTTGCACGAAAAACGTGAAAAATTTAAAAGTATTATTATAAGTTTATGTACTTAAATTTCGCATAATTACATATGTACATATATGGTGAAAATAAAAATTGCTTGTAATTGACATATTAGTTAATATTTAAAGTATTATATTTGTTTGCTAGTAGTCTGTAAGATTTTTTTCTGTAGACGAATAATAAATAAATAAATAAATAACATTCTATGGCCGCCGTCAACGCCTCTGCGCCAATATATTTGTACCTTAAGGAGGCTACAGACTCACGCGGTGAATTCCCGCGAACAGGCGCGAATGCAAATGTGGATGGTTTTCGTCCCTAGTTCGCGCCTTGGTTTCAGGTCCGACTGGATACGGCGTAAATTCGTGCCGTAAATTCACGGCTACAGACTGAATAGAAATTCAGATCTTCAGGCACAAACTGACGATAAATGCCCTCCCACAAGGGTATTTCTCAATTTTCTTGGACTGCAGACCCCATCCAGTTAGCGGCCGGGGAGGTGTGTGATGTTAAAGGCTTCAAGGCGAAAACTTTCAGGTCATGGCCTGCCAGAAAGTATCATAGTAGCCTCTCGATTGTTTAGCCGCCACCAGCCAGTCAAACGCACGACTCGACTAATGCGGCGACGCGCGAGCCAAGTAACACAACACCCGCAAAAAGGCCATTAGATTATAGAACTACAGGAAGGGCCCTCAAAGAATTTTAGCGAAATGAAATTCCTGAATATGAATGCTCACGTTTTGGTAACTCTGTGTCCACTACAAGCGGGAAATGTAGTGGAATAGAGGAGGGTCAAGTATAAGTTTGAACTATCAGTTATATTGAATTAAATCTAAAATACTATGATTTTTGAAAATCTATAAAATCTCACGTAATCACGTGAGTAGGTACCTGATGTTTTTTTCTCCAGTCTCCAAATTTTGAAGTTAAATTTTCACAAATCTGAACAAGAGTGACCATGTTATCTATTCTAAGTTAACAAACCTATTATTTAAGCCAAACCCAACGCCCCGCAAGGCTTTATCTCGAAAAGGCCTTTATATTTATTAACCACTAATCTATATTGCTTTTACAGTCACATTTGGCACATGAAATTATTCAATTTATATTTTATTTATTCTTCAGGATTATCACGATGACATACGACAGGAACAAATGTGGGAAATGCAAGAATTGAGCACCACACCATCATTGAATCAGACTGGCGAACAAAACAGTCCAAACAGTGTCACAGATGTTGATACTGGAGATCATGGAAAAATGCATATAAATGAAGACCCCAGTATGAAAATGGACTGCGAAGGTGAAACACCATCAGCGACAACACAAACAACAGTAACGGCAACATCGTCATCAACAACAACGTCTGTTGCTAACAGTAAGTTGGGAGCAGCCAACATCACCAAAATAACCAACACCCTTCACTTAGATCTATCAAACCATACCGTACATCCCTCAGCTGTTGCAGCTGCTATCCACCATCAGCTAACATCAGCTGGCATGGGTATGATAAAACCTGCAACTGGTGTTGCAGCTGTAACTAATCTAACCCCTGCTCAAGCAGCCTTAGGTATACCAACAGAAGCAGAAGCGACAGCTCCAGCATTAGCATTATTAGAGCCGCAGAGTGCTCTGTTGCATCCTGCATTGCGTGGAGTTAAAGCAGTTAACATTGGTGAGTTACCGGAATTAAAATCCGATACAAATAACAAATATTTTAGTACCCTTGAATTATTTGCAAACAGCTGGTAGTTTTGCACGTAAACGACCACTACTCGGTGTTCCGCGATCAGGTATGAATCCGACAAAACGAACTGTCATGACTCTATTAGCGCGAGTTAAAAATTCACAAGGAATACACGCGATTCGAAATCCAGCAACGCATAGTTTACCTGAGTAAGTATCACCGTAAACAACGTTCAGTTTCATTTCATTCATATAAACATATTTATTAAACGTAAATCTGAAGCATTTCCCCATATATTTTCCCTAGAGCCCTTCAGATGATAACGTCACCTTTTATCCTGCCACAGCCTATGGATACGACAATGGTTGGCCCACAAAAAGAAACACTCTCACAAGGAGTTTAAACGCAAACTCACATTAAAGTAATAAATTCAAGAAAAAAACACAACAGAAAATTAGGAAAAAGTTTCGATAAAAAATTTAAATAAAATACAAAAAAAAATTAGAAAAAAAAACAAACGGAAAATATTATTTATCTGCGAAAAAGATACATTATTTATAACATAAAAAAAAAAAAACTTTTTTAAACTTTTCAGTTAGCTTAAAAAACACCATTGAAAATTTGGAGGTGATTAAACAAAAGTAGAATTATTAATAAAACAAAAATTAAAAAAATAAAACACTTTCTTCGGTGAATATAAAAATTGAAAAATAATTAACAAAAACAAAACTAATATAAAATTTTATTAGCATAAATTTTAACTACCCTTAACATTACTCAAATGCAAAATAATAACGATAAAATCTTAAATAAAAGAACGTAAAAGATAAATGTTTATAACTCATAACAATTTGCACACTGTTAAATTTAAAATGTTTATAAAGAGAATTTTTTATTATAAAAAAAAAACAAATAAAAATATTTTATAACACTGTCAAAGCAATTAACGTTGTTATTGGAAGAGAAACATTAAAAGGCGCGTAAAAATGCAACAATTTTAAAAACAAAAAGGTTTCAATTTTCAAATATGAGAATGAAGAAGAAGTTTAAAAAAAACGTTGACTTCGGCTTAACAAACATTTTAATTTAACAAAAATAACAAAAAACAATGCACAACCAAGTCTGATTTATATTTATATTATTCAGTAGACTATCATTTGAACTACGAGTGAAATATGGCATTTCAAGCTGTAGGTGACAGCTGTCAAAATAAATGTCAACTTTTGTGAACTAAATTTTTGATGAATAAATATCAATATGCTATGTTATCTTTCGTAAATTTCGCAAACTAGCAAGAATGTAAATAAATTCGATTATACTTTAAAATATATCAAATATTTGAAAATTTATCTGCAAACTATATTAACAGACCAAAAGTAGTACTTTAAAATTACGTCGTTTCTGTTTTTATTAAATTTTTTAAAATTACAAACCAAAGAGCTTCAAAGAGGTTGAGATTTTAGAATAACGCTGATGTGATTATTTTTTGTAGGGCAAGCAAGATTTGAGTGATGGGACATTCGAAAGCTAAAACTAAAAATATTTTGGTGTAATTTAAAAAAAATCAATGAGTGGCTTTTAATCAAAACTGCTTCGCATAAGATTAGCGGAATTGAGCACATTGCATCTCATGCTATGGAGATATACATATATGGTATTTATACGAGGATATAGATACCAATATGGCTTTTATACTATATTGTATACCAGGCGACAAGATTCCCGATAATTTAAAATAATTTTTTTATTTTATCTCCAAATGTATCCCTAGGCATAGAAATAACAAGAACAATCAGATGAAGTAACCAGATGCAGAACACTATAAAAATATTATAGGGAACCAAGGACGCAAACAAATTGGCGGAAACAACAGATCCCTGGAGCTGCCTAAATCGTATAGACCTATCAGCTTAACCTCTTTTCTTTTGAAAACGATGGAAAGGCTGCTAGACCTTCATATTAGGTGCGAGCTGGAACTCTCTCCTCCTCTACATAGCTCCCAGTCCGCTTACTGGAAAGGTAAGTCAACAGAGGTTGCTTTACACCACCTGGTCAGTAAAATCGAAAAAGCCTTCCTCGCTAAAGAAACTGCTCTATGTGCGTTCCTTGACATCGAAGGTGCTTTCTATAATCTATAGCAGTGGCTCTCAGAAACCTGGATCCCCACACGATTGAGTGGATAAATGCCATGCTTTTAAGTCGTGACATTTCTTCTACCCTAGCTGTCTCCACCATTAGTGTTAATGCTATTAAGGGCTACCCTCAAGGTGGAGTCTTATCCCCGTTTCTCGGGTCACTAGTTGTGGATGAGCTTTTGACCAAACAATCTGAATCCGATTTCGATTTCATCAGTTATGCAGATGATCTTGCCATCATTGTCTCTGGGAAGTTTGACTTGACCATTATAGAGGTCATGAGAACAGCACTGCGAGAAGTTCAAAGATGGTGTGCCAAAGAGGGCCTGGCAATCAACCCAAATAAGGCTGTCCTGGTACCTTTCTCCAAACGCTACAAACTGGACCTAAGTCCTATCTGTATCCAGGGTACCACGGTTGAGTTCTCAGACTCAGGCAAATATTAGGGAGTAAAGTTAGACAAGAGACTGAACCGGAACGCTCAGCTTGACTATGTCATCAGCAAATCCACAAGGGCCATATGGGCCTACAAAAGACTTTTGGGTAAGACATGAGGTCTTACACCACTAATGATGTACTGGATGTACAATACGAACGTTAAACCTGTAGTCACTTATGCCGCTATAGTTTGGCGACCCAAGACTAAACAGGTTACATCGATCCTCAAGAGCAGCAAACTGCAACGGCTTGTTCAGCTCTCCATTACCGGAGCTATGCGGGCTTGTCCCACAGGTGCAATGAAGGCAATCATTGTATTTGAATCTCTTCATAAGGAAATCCGCCGCTATAAGTGCCTTGAGACTTCAGATCTCATCCAACTGGCCCTATACGGTCAAAGGACACATGGATAGAAAATTCAGAGCAATTATCCCGGATCGTTCTGAGTTGCAGGAACTTATTCTTCCTGGGGATTCAATGCATCTGCACTGATTCCCCGACGGGTCAAATATGGAACATGGTACAGAGGCTTATGTCTCAGGATCCAACTCCAAGGTCTTGATTGCAATGGGTGAGTGGCCCTCTGGTTTCCAGACTGAAATCATGTCATAGCGCTAGGGAACCTTGAGAAAGGTCTGAAAGGCGCCAACACTAAAATCTTTTCTGACAGCTGCCATCAAGGCACTGTCAAAGTGGAAGTTTTCTTCCAAATAGTTGCAAGGTGTTTTGACGTACTCCAGAGCCTGACCAAAATAATGAGTCTGCAGAGAGCCTCGCGAGGGAGGGATCGGAGACGTAGGTCCAAGGCCCAGAACCCTTCTGTGGCATCTCTTATTCCACCTCCAAGTCCTTGCTAGAGGAGTGAATTAAGGGACTGAGCCTATTGGGAGTCAGTCTTAGATCTTAGACAAGCTAAAGATCTTATAAGACCCTTTGCCTTAAGGGGCACTATCACTTTAAATACAGCATCAGAGGACCTAAGGCTGCTGGTGGGTTATCTGGCTGGCCATGTAAGACTGAGGTATCACCTCCATAACATTGGACTGTCTCAAGAGACAGAGTGCCCTTCTCTGATCAGAGAGTTTATGAGAGAGTTTTTGAGTCCTGCTCAAATCCGGTTTTCGTCAAATAAAGACCTTCTTGCCTTCATCCAGAAGGCAGACAGGCTATTCCGCTAGTGCGGTACGTACACAATAGGCCTAACTTGCATGCAGTCATCACCATGTGGGTTGCCCCTCACGCCTTTAAAAAAGGATGGAGACATAATTTGTGCTGAAAAAACAAATTTTTATAACCGTATTCGTAAAAATGCTTTAGATTTTTTTTTTTTTTTTTTAAGATGAAGTACTACTATACCATCATGTCGTTCAAGTCATAGTTGAATGAATAGTTGTATGCTTGATTTGAAGGATAGATGAGAAAGGATAGATTAGGACTCTGGAGGGTGCGTGAGTAGATGTCGATGAACATTGCGTTTGAACTTTGAGATGTTATATGAGCTCGGAAACACCGACTGCGGAAGACAGTTCCACAATTAAGTTGTTCTATTTATAAACCAGCTACTAAACCATAATGTGCGTGAAGAGGAGGGCTGCAGGGTGAAGGGGTGAGCTGAGTTGGCTAGTCTTGTGTTGCGGGAAAAAATTGCCGTGTAGGCAAGAGGTTTTTGATTTCATTGGAGCAGTCGCTATGGTAATAGCGGTAAAACTTGCTGAACGCGGCTAGATTCCTACGGTGGCTTAAAGGAACGATGGAGGAGCAAAGGGTGGCCTTCAGAGTAGCCAGTACCTCCGCTTTAAAGATACAAGCGTGCACCGGAATGTGGCAGTACAATTATCTGTTGATAATCTCTAGATAGATCCCTGCTCCGAATCATTCTGACGTTTTAGAGTTGTCAGTGAATGTCCGTGGATTAAGTTTCTTTGGGAATCTAAGTTAGAGTATTTCAACGGCGAAATCTTTTCTGAAGGTCAATCTGGGCGAGGTAGTCTATGATTGTGGTAACCGCACCCTCAGGTTGACAATCTAAGAAATTATTATGTCCGTAAGCTTTTGTGGTCTAGGCGCCGATTTCCATCAGCCTAAGAGCACTGATACTGCAAATCTGAACTTTTAAAAGTATTTTATTCCAAAAAAAATTAAAGTGTTTTATTTGTCATTCATTTGATTACCAATAGCTGCGTTCTTTTTATCCCGCGATCCCACTCAGATCGGTAATTTTCAAGTAAACCAACAACAACAACTTGATCCAAAAAAGATTTGGATCAAAATCTGTGATACGAAAATAGCTTTTATAGCAACCATATCCAAGACACATTTGATTGGAAAATGCAGAGCTTTTATAATTTTGTTCTGTTTTCATTAATTTTGTGGGTTGGTAGCTCTGCAAAATTTCATTTTATTTGGAAAAATTATTGAAAGTTAGCTTTTATTAATTTTGGAAGACAATTAAGAATTTTCATGACTTGTTAAATATTTTTAATAAGTTTTAGAGACTACAAAACTAAATTTCTTCCATAATACAACTCCGTTCTTTTATGCTCTGCTGATCTGATCTGGATCATGGTGTAAAAAGAACGCAGCTATTGTAGAGACTTTTAAGACACTTAAATCGGTAATGAAATAAAACGCAAAAATCCAAAAAAATTATTTGGCATAAATCAAATGTTATGCCAACATCAGCACATCTCCCACAGTGATTCGTGATTGTCCATAATCATTTTCTTTACATTTTTATGCTGTCACTAATGTTTGGTTGTTGGGACATCCAGTGTTTTCGTCATCTTCAACCCCTTTAGAACTCAGTTCAGCACTTCTTTATTCATAGAACATTCACTAATAACAAAATCGAAATTCATTAGCGAACACATTTTTAGCGTGAAGGAAACACAGTATTAGGCACTAAGCAAATTTAAAACACGTAACAAACTTGCTGAATTTTCATCTGAAGTCTTTCATGTGTAGCAGAGCTTTAATAACGTTAAAAAATAGCTAAAGCCTCAAAAAATTTCTCGATCTTATCTACTGTTCCCATATTTATTAAATATTCGATAATTTTTTCAAAGTTATTGCGTACTATGATAATCAATTATTTTATAATGAATTCAAGTTTAAGTTTACCTTATCGGATGTAAGTTAAATCCAAACCCCATTATAAGCTTCACTGCCGCTAAAAGCGCTTCGGCAGAGCTATTTGTTTTAAATTGACCTTTGAAGCGAAGGACCAATAACGAAATAGAATGGTATGCAATCAAAGTACATTGTTTATGCAAAAGGAAACAATTACGAAAATCCATAGGATTTTTACATCGCAACTATAGCAATAAAACCAATTCCCATATAATACATCCTAATACCCCCTTTTTGCAATTCTCATTTAAAATTCCATTCAGTTAAGACTTGAGAGAGTGAGGGGGAGCTCATAAAAATATAAATCCATGCCAAAGGACCTTCGTCTACTTTCATCTTACTGATGTAAGGATTCATCAGCCTTTTTATCATCTATCGTACTGTCTTATCATTGGAAGGCAATTTATTCCAGCAGAACGAAACTTTTCCGGGTGAAAGAATTCTCCTTTTGTTTCCTGTTCCTGTAAACAGTTGATTTTAATTGGAAAAGTTGTTATTCCTTTAACTGTAGTATATACAGTATCCTGTCTCCATATTGTACAGAATGATGGAAATAGGTTACTTTGATTCGAGAGCTGTGATTTATGGCAGTAACGATAAAGCAAGTCCCTTCTCTCAGATAATTATAAGATAAACACTTTCATGAACAGTTGAAATGTTGAAAGTATTTTTTTATAACATTAAATGGATTTTCATGGTAGATTTATGTGGTTAAGTTTTCTTTCACAGAAAAGGGGACTTTCAATTCTATAAAAATATGTTTATAGGGCGATTTTATTTGGAAGGAAAATTTATTGAGTTTTCGAAACGTTTAGGAAGTGAAGACCACTTTACTCCAAAATGTTCTTCAAGTTGTCGAGTTAATTTAATCAGTCTTTCCACTCCGATCAATCTTAATTTCTAATATGTGAAAAACGATTTGGAATAATACTTTACTAAAATGGCATATATGAGCTTCAAGTATTGTTCTTCCACAAAAAAAAAAACCTTAAAATAACAATTGAGAAATTTTACTAAAATCTTAAAATATATACACGAGTGTATAACGGTGTCGTACGCGAATAAAGCCGCAGATTCTTAGGAGTAGCAATAAATCTCATGACAAAGTGGACCTCATTTTGCATTCTTTGACTGTGTTTCATTCATATTAATTCCTACATCTTTTGTAGGTCCCATAGCATTATCCTTTTTAAGCTCTTGCTTATTTTCGAATTGTATCATGTCTCATTGGAGATACATTATCTTCTAAGCACCTTTCGGTCAGCTGGCTGGCTTTCTTTCGTTCCATCCATTAGTCAATATTTGTATCGAGCCATCTCATGTTCAATCACCGATGTCAGCGTTCTGTCATGGTAGTATTGGATGGGAGACGGCGTAATAAACCCTGGTGTTGGCGTTGTCAGCTCTTTCACTCTTTACTCTACTACAATCTTTCCTACTAGAATTTACTGTCCTAAAGTTTACTTAATAAATAGAACCATCGACTGTACAAAGGGGGTTTACATCTGACCGCTACTAGCTTTTCACATATAAAGCATTCCTATATTCTTACTGGCACTTGTTATCTTAATATGGATCGGAACTCTAAACATATTCCAGGATATAGAATCAAAAGTTCGTCGAGTGAGAGAATTAAGCTAGACTCGTTGGTTAGACTCCCACCAGCTGTTCGAACATGGAACCGAGTGGTACACTTTCCGGGACTATATTGAACTAGATCATATTAATAAATAAAGGTTTAAGGTTTATTCAAACAATTCCTCCATAACACAGATGTTTGCCCAGCTATAATACCGAGTACTCGATCGTCTGGGCTTGTTGGGCTAGGAATACCCATAACCTGATACGATGAACAAAATTTATGCTAAAGCGTTTTTGCTAATTTTGATCTAGTCGTGACCGCTGAAGTCTGTTTCTTGCTTAACGCAACGTAAAGTACGAGCATACGTATACGACTTATTGGAAGCTGCACACTTAAGGACTGTTTATTAAATTCTAAAATAATTAGTGCAATAATTGTACAAAACCTTAGAATCCGAAAGCTGCATTGGTTAAATTAATCTTTAGGTTATTTTTTCATTATTTTCATATGTTTTAAACTACGACAAAATTTACTTAAGAGGGTTTACCTA
This sequence comes from Thereva unica, assembly GCA_949987705.1. Classification (NCBI taxonomy): domain Eukaryota; kingdom Metazoa; phylum Arthropoda; class Insecta; order Diptera; family Therevidae; genus Thereva; species Thereva unica. Next base: position 89,669,359 of record OX465281.1, read on the forward strand.
AACCAGTTCAAATTCCTACAGTTTCTTACGTTACGTAACGTCACATCCCATTTTATTCCAATCTTCACCCATTATTTCACAAAGTTGTCAGATTTCAAAACAAACACTCATATATAATAGTCATATGTATAAAGGTTCATCCAAAACACGTGCCGGCGCGTTTTTTTTTTTTTTTTAAATAAAACCCAAACTGTTTGCAATATTTTCAAGCTGCTATTTTCGTCGAAATTATAAATCAAGGCCTATTTACAATTATGCATAGCATAACTGGAGGGGCGGCGGAGCACGTAGCGATAAAAGGAAATGTGCACACGCACTTTCGCTTTGGGTGGGGAAATCTCACCTTAAATATTTCATGTACACCTGATAACCCAAAACGTTAGAAGCCTCTCTCGGTCGCACACAAGCACACCTTTCATACGAAAACTAAATATATTATATTAGAGCTATTTAGACATTATAACTGACTAGCCTACCCCCACCAGGCTAGCATTTAAAAAGGGGGTTGCCTCTAGAGCATGCCGAAAGAGGGATTTCCTCGTAGGTTCTCCATGACATCCTCATTTAGCAAATGAGGGGCATGCCTCCGCTAAAAAAGAACCAGTGATCGGAAAGCTTTTTAAAGTGTTTTAAAGAGCTGCCCTAATATCCCGGATTCACTGGTCGAACTATACAAGTTAGAGCAAATTGCCGCACTGAACTTTAAATTAACCTCAGTTCGCATACAATTTCCACATATTAACTAAGAATAAACAAACCTCAGTTCGCCCAACTATTCTCGAACTGAAGTTAAACGTAAAAAAAAGATTAATCAACTGGAATAATGGAATGCCGTTCCAGTTGGTTTTGTATATCTGGCTTCACGAACATGAACTGGACTTTAGAAGGTGAAACCGGCCACTTATGCGGATTGAATTGGACAACTTATTCAACTGAGGTCGCTGAACTCGGGGCATTAAGCTTTAATTTAACTCATACAAAGCTTTAGTTTCATTGCTTCATATTTCAGGCAATCATCTTGGTGAAGGTGAAGGGTGTCATTTAGCATTCTCACCGACTCTGGTTCGATTACATAGGTTAAGTAGCATTGGCCGTAATTAGTACTCAGTTCGGAGAGCATATTGGATATTGGACGACACTCGCGTTTAAAATATTGTTTTCGACACCGGCGTAGTATTACTCACTTATGTATCCACGCCAAATTTTTCGCCCTACCTTTTCCACTCGGTGTCTAGGAGCAATGATTTTTTCTCAAGGGTGCCAAATGGGTAGCCGTTTAACGCGCTCTTGCTAATCAGAAAGTGCGAGTGGCCCTTCTTCCTTGAAATTTAGTCTACGTCACACCGCGTAAAATTTTGGCCGCCATTCCATATTCCCATGTCGAGGGGGTTGTGAAGAAAATGGTAATCCGCCCTTTTGAGATGGGCGCCATGGACCAAACGATATATTGAATATACTATATTGGCTATGGTGTTCTACTTATCATACCCTTTCATTTGATACCCATGTCGGAGGGTTTGTGAAGAATATTTCAATTCGCCCTCCTGAGACTACGCCATGGACCTAAAGGTATATTGAGTATACCATATTGCATTGTCATAGGAGCTAAAGCTGTATGCAAAATTTCAGCATGATAGGATACCCGGAAATATTTGAAAAATTGATTGCAAAATTTGTTCCGTGAAGAAAACAGTAATCCATCCTCTTGAAACGGCCGCCATGGATCTACCGGTATAATGAGTACTTCATATTGCATTGTCATCGGAGCTGAAGCTGTGTGCAAAATTTCAGGGTGATCGGTTAACCGGAAGTATTCAAAAAATCGATTGCAGGATATGTACCGAACAAACAGACAGACAAGAAAGCGAGCTTATAAAAACGTTTAAAAATACATATATTAAAGGATAAATATATAGGTACATATATCATATATTATTTTATTTTTCATCGTTGGGTTCCGCCAAATTTTATACATTGTAGAAAGGTTCAGTACGAAATAAAGTTTGGGAACCACTCCCATAGGGCATTTTTCCAAGTTTGACGGTCCCTCGCAGCAATTCTCCAGTTGCAGATATTGAGCATTGCCTCCGCGTCGACCGTCACAGAGTCTATTCATCTAATCCTGGGTCTACCTCTATTTCTGAGGCTATAAGTCGTTTTAGGATACGATTGTCCTCCATCCTAATTACGCGACCGGCTAGTCTCAGTCTGATAACTTTTTTAAAAGAAGAGAGTTATGGGATGTCAAAAATTTCATATAACACGTTGTTGTATCTTCTTCGCCATGTTCCATCCTCTCTGGTTGGGCCTAATATGCATCTGAGAATTTTTCTCTCAAACCTGTTGACGAATTCCTCTATGTCCTGGGTCATAGTCCAAGTCTCGCTAACATAACACAGTAATGGTCGTGTTACTGTTAGTCCAATCAATCTACACAAATCCATCTAATAATTGCCAACAGGAAACCAAAAATATGGTCATATGCGCTATGTGAATGAAGCCAAGTGGCGCCAACTAGTGGAAAGTGTAGAACTATTGAACCCAAATGCGGCCGTTAGTTTCCTTTGTATACATTGAATTGCGTATAAAAAGAGGGAAGTTTTTTGCAAAATTTGTTAAAACTATTATATGCTGACGCCAAAAAACGTATTGTAATTTTCGAATAAACATTAGTTAGCTATTTTAACTCGTTTTCAATAAAAATGTGTATTCCAGATTCTTTTTATTACCGTTTGAAATGCAGAACACAGACAACCAAATTTAACCCAAAATGAACATTCTTTTGAAAGCTGGTTTTGCTAGTATAACCCACAAAATAAATTTTGCGGAAAAAACGATCGAAAAGGGGGAAAAATTGGCATTTTGTCATTTTCTCGATGTCCGAGAAAGTAAAACAGGGGACAAAAGTGTCATCACATGTTCTTAGGCGTACACAGTAACTCTGAAAGTAAGCATTCATTCAATATTTTCTTATTAATTGAAATATTACTATTCTTTATTATTTTTTTAAATTATTATTTGTTTAATTAGGTTGATGAACACAGAAATGTAATTGACCAGAGCTGTACTTGCGTAGCAAAAGAACTAAATGCATGTAAATACATCTATGCGTTAATTCATAGAATTAACAATGATAGAAGTGAGTCCAAAACAAGTTTCGAGCAACTGTGGGGAAAACCATCTCCGAATCAACTGGTAAAAGAAAATGCGAAAGGCATTGCGGTTTCAAAATTGTTTCCTCCGAAACGAATCGTACTTTTAACATAAAAATAACTGTACCTATCATCCGTCAAGGTCAGGTCTCAGTACGTTTAAATGTACTTAGTGAACAAAGGATTTATTTATTTTAATTGAATTTACTCTATAAAAAACAAACTCAAACTCTGCAGTTGTCAATGTATTTGCAATGTACACTGGCGGCGGCTCTTGGTTCAATAGTTCGGCAATTTTCCGCCGTCGCGCCACGTGTCATGTCAAAGCTAAGACCCGCCCCCTTGCACATTGCGCATAGGAAAAAAAATCAACAAAAGATAACGTTTTCTTTTTCGGAATTTGGAATGGTGAACCTAACCTAAAAAATCCCGGAAAGTGTAAAAACCGCTTCTTAGCGAATAAAAGGAAAACGTGACCTCGGTTCGAAAAAAATCAAATTATAAAGTTGTAGCTATTCAAATTATCTGTCGATTGAGTTATAGGTTATGTCAGAAAATATAGAGAAAAATGGGAAAACTGTCGAAAATCACGTTTTTTTAAATTTGTGAATAACTTTTGTTTAACGCCACTTACATATTTGTTATTTCGTCGGTGATATTGCAATACGTTCTATGTCACAAAAATGGCACTTTACAGAAAACAAGAAAAATTAAATATCTTTTTTTCTTTAAATCTTACAACTAATAGTTACTAGAGAGATTGTCTTGTTATATCGTAAGAAATATAAAGGCAACTAAATTAGTTGTGATTGAACGTCGCAAGTACTTCCACTGGTCACATAGAACGTTTTTAAAATTTAAATTTTATGACATAGAACAAATTACCAGACATACGTGTCTTATTATAATAACAAAATGCTAAAAGAAAAATACAAAAATAACTTAAAATATGTTTATTAATTTATGTGACGGATGTGTGGACAAGTTTCTACATTAGGACAACCATGCTGAAGAGAATTATAAAACCAATGGTAGTCTGCTGGAATCAAAGATTTCATTTCTTGTAGGTGTATGAATTTAGTTAATTCAATATTCAAAGGGGCCTGGTAAAGTGGAGGTCGATCTTGATGTGGTATCCTAGAAGGTCTCTTAGGTAAATCTGTCCAATCTGATGTATAATTTATCTTGTATCTCAAAACCCGCTCATTTGGTACATACTGTAAAGCCACTAGATCTGTCACGAGAGGATCTCCTTTTTTATTTCCTGGTCTGATGCTTTTGTATTTGCCCTGAGCAAAACGATGAAAATCTGTGTAAGTTAAGAATACTACGTTGTAAGGTTCAGGATCTTTTCTTGCAGATTTAATAATATTGATGTAATCAGCAGGTACGAAAATTTCTCGATGAGGGGGCAATTTTTTTTCAATGGCGCTGTGAATTGAATCTACCTCCATTTGAGTATGCCCCACTTCAAGATATTTTTGTTCGATTGTAACATTCTTTTCTATAGCAAGATCTAATAAAGCGTTAGACAAAGTTACACATCTGTTCTGATAATTACAGCCATCACTCCAAAGTATGATTTTCTGGGGGTTGTGTTTATCTATGTCTTGTCTTAAATGTCTAGTTAAAATAGAGGCAAAAATATCACTGATAAGACCTCCATTACCCTCATGCCAAATATAATTATAGGCTTCTTTATTTTTTATGTTATAAATTGTATAGTTATGCACCTTCAACTTAGTTTTGTAATATGTAACAGAAGCCTGAAGCCTTGGACTTAAGAGCACAGCCTGAACATCCATTGTGTAGACCAAAATTGAATTATCTGATTCTTTATCATTTTCCTTTTCTGTTCTAGCTTTATTTTTTTTTTATCTGGTGCGATTCATAATCAGCTTGAGACAAATTACCTTTTTTGTACATTAAACACTTATTGCATTGATCTTTCCTAGGAGTAAAAATGTCATAATTTAATTTTTTAAATATTTTCAAAAAGTAACGTCTGCAACATGTAACTTTTCCTTCATTATTACAATAGTTTAAGAATTCTTGGAATATTTGATTGTAACTGTCCCAAACGGGCTCTAAGTACAATTTATTAGAAGAAGCTCTACAGTAATGCGATTCTACTTTTGCTAATTTGTCGAGAAACTGCATCACAGAGATTTCTTTTTCATGAGCATCCGCAGAACTTGAATGACCTTCCTGAGTATTGCGGGCGCCAGCACCGTCTGTATTTATCAACCAGTCTCTAAGTTGTCTTTGTCCGATGTCAAATGTGGACATGAACATTTTCTTGCAAACATGAAATCTCTCTTTAGATCCTTCCCTTTTAACAATCAAATGATATTTGAATGAATTGCTTTTTCTTGAATCTTCTTCAGAGTGTCTTCTTCGATATTGTGGTTTATTTATAGTTACAAGACCTCGTACAAATACTTTACGGCTCTCCCATGATTTCAAAGCCCAATATTCTCCAAAAAGCCCATTCCGCTCTGTTTCTGTTAGGTCACAACACTGGAAACTTTGTTTGGGTCCTCCAATCGTAGCTTCAGGATGACCATTACAGGCATTCTTTAGAATTTTAGCAGGTCTAGCAGCTGTTTGTTCATACTTTCCATTTGCATTTTTTTGAAATCCTATGTAAGCTTCACCTTTCAATCTCGCCTGTGAATTTCTGACTCGTTTCCATGTAGATGGATTTCCTTGACCTTTGGACCGACGTTTATTCTTTCTCCCGCCATGTTTAGACATTACAGTCAGCTGCCCAGTAACTGGATCCAAGAGCTCTTCATATGAATCGTTACTATGTGGCTCATAATATGTTTCATCACTGTCGACTTCACTTGGGACAAATTCCGATTCAGAATCCTCATAATACTCTACTGAGTTTGCAGGACTAGTTACAGTAGAAGTCGGCTCATCTGATATTCTGATTTCTCCAGTTGCCTCGTCTAGGATCATATTGACTTTTGCTTCCATGGTAAATGCGCATTAAGATCTGTAAAACAACAAAATCAAATAATCAAGTGGTGATGACATTTGTTCTATGTCATATTATAGAACGAATTGCTTCTTTTATAACTTATTAAACTAAAAAAAATTATTAAGTTACACCAGCCAACCTTCAATATATACCTACATAAATCAAATTGCAGGTTAAAACTTAATTTTCACTTAAACCTTTATGAAACTTAAAAGTCCAACTAATAATAACTGATTGTGCGTATTTTATTAATAACTTATCCAAAAAATGCCCTCCGTGAGTATGCCTCCACAAAAAATACCGAAAATCGCTGAGAAAATGCAACAGTTTATCGAGTGACATAAAACAGTTTGTAATTCCCACATTTCTGATATTTGTAAAGAGGACGTATTGCCAGATACAGAAGACTGCCTTGCGATTAGTTATTGGCCTAGAACGTATTACGGCTGCGTTCGAAATAATATTAAAAGGTGTTGCCGTATAAAAAAAGAAATATCATAATTTTTGACATAGAACGTATTGCAATATCACCGACGATTTGCTTCTTGCTAGCTTCTTGCTAGCTGAAAAAATGGTGTAATTTTTGTTGCGAAATATTAAACAGTTTTCTTGAACAGTTTCCTCCCCCAAAAAGGTATTAATAATGAAAAAAATATGAGTGTGCTTAAGATCACACTTTAGAAGTAAAACTTTTGTGCCCAACAGCTAGTAATATGCAATAGATATAGTGGAAAGTCTGTCGGATCTATATTACGCTTGAGAAAATTCAGGCCAACGACAGATGCAGAAAGAATAGGGACGAATCTACTGACGGACTTGATACAAATACTATTTGAATATATCAATATTTATGAATTCCTATTTACATTAAATCCTAAAAGTAACCAAGTAAAAATAATTTTTATTGGCTAATTTTCTTAAAAGCATACACGCGGTGCACCTAGTACATGCACGCTTCCGCCACAGGCATGGGTACTACCGCCACAGGCACGAAAATCTAAACATTCGCCTCATGGAAGTAAGCTGGTGACATATGCAAGCGTACATGCATTGCATTCAGATGTTCATAAAATTGCATGGTTTTTTTCCGTCCCGGCTTTCACACATAGCCCGAAAATCTAAGCAGCGAGTGCATGCAAGGTGCATGTGTTTGTTGCGGATACTTGTGTGTGCTATTTCGAATGCGGCATCACAGAAAAAGTTAAAAGTAGTCCGACCTTTGCGTGGCATGCATTCCATTTATGGAACATTCCGTCAGGTCGCATTTGAATACACACACTTCTATATTATTTATCAACGAATTGAACGAATTGGATATGTCACCAGCTGTATGCATGCTCCGCTCCCGCTACATTCATGATCATTAATAATTGCATCCGCATCGGCATAGACTATTCAAAACCCAAGTATTTTTTTACCAAGCAGTCGGCCAACCACATCCAATGAAGCTTTACCTACGCGAGCCGCTTTACCTACGCGAACGAGAGCCAGTCTACTTCACGTATTGGCACCCTTTATGGCCACCTAGCCAATTACCTGATTTCTTCGTCCAATACAATCTTTTAGCGAGCCAATTAATTTTAAAGGGAGCAAAAAGAAATGAAAAAAACAATCAATCTTTTTTCAAACTCTTCTTTCTAGGCGTAGTTGAAAATAATTTATTTTAGCTGATTAAACCGAATTTGAAGCATAAAGTTGAAAAAACATTTTTTTCAAACCTTTATATTTTCAGACGATGTAGGGATAGTTTCAGCCCTTTACTATTATCCCTTATCATAACATTTGCTTTGTTATAAATCAACCACTTTTGAATATAAGTATTGCAAAAAATGTATTTTATTGGATTGTTTTTGATTATAATTAAAATCATCGCGGAAATCCTTAAAAAATGAAATTTTTAAGCATATTTAAAGGTGACATGCATATTTTAAGACTGTGGGACCCCGATTTTCGTAATCAGCGACCCTAAAAACATACAGGAACGATTTTCACAACAATGTAATGTTTTGACAAGTGCAAGTGCAAGTTAAAAAAAATGTAATTTGAAAAGGGGAAAGGTCCAGCACATCTCACCAAAGGGGAAGTGGGTGCCGATTTAAAACAAGAGCACCTCACACATTTAATTCACCACTCCCTTTTGGTATTCTAAGCACCCAAACCACTGGACATACGGTTTTAACAGCTTCGGTTTTATCAATTGAAGCGTGCAAAAAGTATTTTATATTGGAGACAATAACAAAATAAACGTAAGAAAGATATATTGTTCATTTCTTCTTTCATTTTTTCATATTTGTTTACATCGTTTGGCATTTTAAGAAAGTCTCAAGTGTTTATACCCTAACTTCCCGGCAGTGCTACATGTTTGGCCAAGCCAAAAATCAGATTCACTTACTCAGGCTGCGCCGAAAATTCTTGTCGTATATGCCGCTTCCTGCATGTCAGTCAACTCCAAAGTGTCCGCGGCATAAGCCTGGCCAGTGACCAAACCACAAGAAAAATCTGAAATAATTCACCTCACCAATGGTGAATTTGTATTCCTATAATGAGATAAAGCAAAGTCTGTGCGACAACGTAGCTAACATGCCAGAAAATCTATGCAGTAATGCAGAGTGTATTTTAACTGTTGCACACACAGCCCCGAGTTTCTTCGTCTCTTGTACCCCGTCCTCCCCATTTCCCATCGTTATACGAAAGTTCTGACGATTTTTCATGTGTGAGAGCGTTACGCGAATGAATTGATTCACTCTCTTGTAAATTTTTTAAATCAAACGCCCCTAAAGAAGTTTTACTTCAAAAATATAGGTTTGATAGAAAAAACTGATTTTCTGTGTCTGTTTTTTCATTTTTAATACATTTTTGGGGGCCATTTTGAGTATTGTTAGCATTTTATATCGACCTTTTTTTACTTGTGTATGATAATACAAGTTTTGAAGAAAATTTTAAGCTCTCTAACGTTGATCTAAAGAAATCCATGAACCAAGAGGAACGTTTTTACAAGAACGTCTTTGTTTACAAAAAGTGAAATTTCAAGGAAACTGATTAATATTTCGCAACAAAAATTACACCATTTTTTCAGCTAGCAAGAAGCAATATTTGTACCAAATAACAAATATGTAAGTGGCGTTAAACCAAAGTTATTCACAAATTAAAAAAACGTGATTTTCGACAGTTTTTCCCATTTTTCTCTATATTTTCTGTCATAACCTATAACTCAATATACATCAATCGACAGATAATTTGAATAGTTACAACTTTATAATTTAATTTTTTTCGAACCGAGGTCACGTTTTTCTTTTATTCGCTAAAAAGCGTTTTTTACACTTTCCGGGATTTTTTAGGTTAGGTTCGCCATTCCAAATTCCGAAAAAGAAAACGCTGTCTTTTTTAGAATTTTTTTCCTATATGACCATATTTTTTGTTTCCTGTTGGCAATTAACGCAAAAATTACATGGAGCTATTTTAGATTGATTGGACTATGTGAGAGTTTCGTTTTCGTGCGCACAAATCTTTGATGATTTGTTTTTGGGCTCTATTAGCTAGTAGTATTCGTTTGGTTATTTCTTCTTTTTCTTCGTTTCTTTTTGTGATTGTAGACCCAAGGTACACTGTTTTATCGACTACTTCTAGGTTATGTTCGTCCATGGTTATATTTCTTCCCATTCTAAATCTTCCTGCCCTAGATTCTTGCATCACCTTCGTTTTTCTTCGTTTATCTTCAGGCCCATGTCCTTTGCCAACTCTTTTAATTCGACATAAGCTTCTTTTTCTGCAAAAAGGACCTTCCCGCGATGTTCACGTCCGCATATCCAAGTTATAAGTTATTGGTGCACTTCTCTGGATTGACATTTTCCTTATCACCCAGGTTGAAAAGCATGGGGACCAATTCATCTCCTTGTCAAATTCCTTCGAATTCCTCTGTTATAACATTTTGGATCATTACTTTCGCCAGTGAGCTATTTGTTACGCATTTGATCAGTTGTACCAGCTTTGAGGGGACTCCTAATTTCGATAAGATCTCATACAGCCTCTCTGTTTATTGAGTCATATGCCTGTTGAAGGTCGACAAATATCTGGTATACATCTATACTCCTTTCCCAGGTTTTCTCTAGAATTTGCCTTAAAGACAGCAGTTGGTCCGATGTTGTCCTAAAGCCAGCTTGATATTCTCCTATAAGGCTTTCCGCTATAGGCTCTAGTTTTTATTTCACAAGGATTATGAAGGTTTTGTAGCTGATATTGAGTGAGTGGCGCGAATGCGGTAAGATCATTTGTGTGGGCCTTATAGGGCAATCCGCACGGGGTCCACATGGGGCGGTCGGGCTATGCATATAGGGGCCCTATCTGCACCCCCTTACAAAATGCTAATAGGGCATGACCCCATAGCCAAAGAATTTAAAACCATATGTATCGCAACAGGCAGCTGGTAATTCAATTGACCGATGAACTTTTTACATTTTAAACTGATACCTGTTCGCGGGCTCCCCACCCACAATGGTTATGCTCCGCCGCCCCTTCATAGCTATCAAAAGTAGATGCAATGCACAGATTTAAACCGCGAATGCGTTGCTAGAAATATTCGGAATATTGAATATTTCCAACATGCGAGGTACGTGAGCTTGTAAAATTTATATGTTAGAATTATTGTGGTTGTGTTTTCGTGAACAAAATAGTGTTTCTCGCTGATTTTTCTCGAATGAAATAAAAATAAATAAAATTGAGGAAATCTGAAAGTATTAGTTACACAATCTATGTGAATGTTTTTAAAAATATTGACAACCTTGTGAGGTGCGTGATTGTAAATTGCATAGCCAGATTTGACTGAAGCGAGACTTATTTGTAAATTGGCCTTCACAATTACAACTATACGAGGAACAGAATATAATTTAAATTTGCACTCTGGCTGCGTCAATTTGAATATCAAAATTTTCAGTGACTTTTCAATATGTTTCTGGAGTTATTTCACGAATTACAACTTGAATGTTCTTTTTTAGATCATTAAATGTGTGACTTGCTTTCACATCGTCGACTATTCAGAAACCACCACAAAAAATGTAATGATTCTAGGTCATTTTTATAATAAAATAAGTTTGAATAATGTAAAAGTAGTGTTGCAATATTTGAAATTTTACTACTTTCTACTAAAACAACATGGTATATGATATTTGTAAAGGCGTCACGTGTAAATATTATACACTACTGACATCTGGGTGTCACATTTGGATGACCATTTATAAAACACGTCCTGTCACCAGTTTCATATTCTGAATTCAAATAAGCAAGTCCTCGTTTAAATATTTTAGTATAATCTTTAGCCCTTTTTGAACTTGTGCATCAAAATACAGCAATATTTATTGGGAGCATGTTCTTACAAACGCTTGTACACAACTATTTTTAAAATCTTAGCACTGCTGTGTGCGACCTTGCAGTTTCTTTAAAAAAATATCCTCCGATTTTCCCTTTTCGTTAAAATCACATTTTCAAATTTTCAATATGGCAATATTATTAACGAAAAAAAAACTATTCATCTTAAAAACAAACTCGTGAATCAAAGTAAAAATACGCTTGTAGGAAAACTATTAAGTAAAAAATAAATAACAAAATGTACTGTTAAGCTTTTGTAGAGAATCAACGATCTATTTATTTATTTATTTTTTTATATTTAAGTAAGATTTAAACAAAAATGTAAAATTGAATTCTTTTTTATTAAAATCAACTAAAACAAGTTTTAAAAACAAACAAAAAAAATACAAACTAAAGCATGTAGAAATATTTTAAAAATAGTTGAAAATAAAATATAAAGAAAAATATGTAAATTTTAATTTTAAATTAAATATTAAGAAAAAAAATTATATAAAAATAATTCGCAAAAACAAAAACATTTTTAATAAAAAAATTTCCTCACACCGACGAAAAGGGGATACCAGGATTAATTTGACTCAATTTTAGATTTCCGAAGCCATGTGCAATGCCGTCAAATATTGCCAAATAAAATAAATGGAACTGACAAGCTGGAAATAAATCCTACCAACCTAATTCGCAAAAAACTTCATTTTTTATTAAAACACAAGATCCCGTCGTTTAACAGGAAAATTGCTTTAACTAAGGAGACGAAATGGGTGTTTTGATGAAAATTAAAAAAATA